>OX104037.1:28749805-30001619 GCA_944470415.2 Schistosoma rodhaini | reverse complement strand
AGATTTGAAGGATTCTATAGTAGACATAAAAGTGTACTTACGAATGAACGATTCTCTTAGTTCATTATTAACGACAGTTAAGGATGAAACGCCAAAAGAAAGACAAGATTGTGTCTACGAAGTTAAATGTGATGATTGTAATATGTTGTATGTGTACGAAAGACAAGGGAGCAGCCGAATGTAAGAGTGAAGGAATGGAGTTTGAAACAATAACAATTCGTCAGGAGGCCTCCAAACAGATATAAAATAGACTAGTCATACCATTGTGTTTAACAGAAATTGGAAATTGAACTGAATTCCAAGGATTTGAAACCCTCTAAAAGTGTTTTGTGGCTTAGAGGTAAAGACTGACAGATCAAGCGTTCATCATATGGACAGTAGAGTAAACAAATGAAGTACTGAATAATAAATGAAAAAATTATCTGCCACTCTGACACATTCACTGACACACTAAGGATTGTAAAAATCAACAACACACATTCAACTGCTTATTCGATACAACAATCTAAAGATATTTCAAATCAAATGACTTACAATTACATTTTCAAGTAAATTTAACATACATAAAATAACTGAACTATTTTTATGTAGAGAGTTTGGTTGTGAAATCTTAAAATCTATTTTCAATTAATTCTGAGGAGAAACTCGCAATAAACTGTAGAGTAAACCGTTCAAATAAAACAATTTTAGTCGCTGAGATAATTAAATATACAATTTCATATTCAATTCTATTTATAATTAACAAACTTTTAAGAAATACTGTGACGCAACAGAAATGGACCTATTATATTTTATTGACGGCTAACAAGTGATACATATATATTACTTTTCAGTAACAGGAATATTAGCCAACAGATTGTCAGATCCAATATTATTATTTACAGCTTCTGCGGATGAACCATTCACCTCAACTTGCACTCCAGTTTCGAATACCGGGTCCAAATTTATATCTGTAGTAGAGAAAAAACATGGAAATGACGGTTAAATCATATTTACTTACAAGCATTGACAACCTTTTGGGATCAAATGATATATTTTATGGAGTGTAGTGCTGTGCTTTGAATTGTTTTAACTAGCAGATCATAGGTACGAACAGTATTCTACAAATAGTGACTTAACAATTAAGTAATATTGTTATTACTATAAATATGGTCCATAGTCTAATTATATAAGCCTATAAAGGGCTGGTGAGTTAATATCCAGTTCTGTTCGATAAAACCAACTTCAGTGGTATGTCAGTCAGTTCTTGGAGAGAATTTACGTTGAAGATAACTTTATGGGACCAAGACAATATTATATTATAAGACTTCCTTATAGTTACATGAGTAAATCGTTTAGTTTGGAATCACCACCCTACGTTTCTTTTAGATAGAGACTAATTACCAAAACAAGTTTACTCAGTGCCATGAAACAGAAACTTATCAGTTTTATACTGATGTTGCTGAATTAGATTTCATAAAATGAAAACGTTTTTATTTGAAGAGTGAAGAGAAAATACATGGTGTAAGACTTATTTAATCTGAAGATTGAACAGTCGTTAGAAACTTACTGAATAGATTTTTTGATAGTGATCAAGTTTTCTTATTTTATCAGACATAAGAATTGTTTCCATATAGTAAAATGTTACCATTTGACTATCCCTAGATTAAAATAAAACGGCCAATGTCACAAGTCAGTAAGCAAGTCTTAACAGACCTAAAGCTATCAGCTAAATACAACTATTCTTCAATTCCTACTAATAATGAAATCGGTAATTTCATCAACGTCCCGAATCGATCAATTTTAGACCATTATTGAAAACTTTGAGGTACTGGATGGCCATTTCGCCTTAGTATGAGACTCCTCAGGAGTGTGCATCCACGACCCCGCACGTGGGACTCAAACCCAAGACCTTCGGGTTCGCGTGCGAACGTTTAACCTTTAGACCACTGGCCTGGCATTCAATGGTGTTAATGTCAAACTTTAGTTAATCCACGATGACAAACCGACCGTCTAGTGCTTCGAAGTTTTCAAAACTGATCTAACATTGGTCGGTTCATGATTTCAATGAAACTCAACAATCTCCACAATCCTATACTGAAAACAGATAATTCCCAAGCTTTTTAAATGTTTTAATGTTAATAAGAAAAGCTCCATTTAAGCAATCAAACATTTAATAGAGTCAGAGCAGATGTCATGTGATAAAAGGCAAATATATATTTTCGATATGAACAAAATTATTCAGCCTAATTTATCAATTCTTTCGCATTTTTCATGATCCGCTTTACTTCAACAGTAACCAAAAATAAAAAAGATGGCACTAGAACTGGGCCTTCATGATTTTTATGAGAATTTATAGCCTATCCTTAAAAATTATTAACATACCATCTAACTCATAACTCACGACCTAACAAATCGATATTATATCACTTATTTTAAGAATAATGTTACGTCACCCTTTAGTCAAACAATATGTTTAAAATGACACTGTGAAAGTAATATTAATAGTAAGTGTTTTCATGCATCATGATAAATTTAAATGATTATTTTGTTAGATAAATAACGAAAGTAATTTTTACCTGCAATAAACTAAACAAAGAAAGATTACCTTCATGAATATTGTCACAAAAACTATCGTCCTGAACTGGAAAAGGATTGAGTCCATTGTCATCACCATCATCATTATTGTCTTGATTAAGCAAGCTAATAGGTTGTGAATTTGCATCCCAGTTCATTTGGCTATTTGACTAAGAGATAATTTTAAAACACATTATCGCTTGGAAAGATTCCAAATTATTTCTTTTTAATTTCTAAGAATTTAAGCACTTACGTTCATTGCTTGTTTATTTTATTCGAATAGTTTAATAGTAGCTAAACACTTGAATTATATATATATATTTTTTTGAAAAATTCTTTAATATACTGGCACTTTTGTAAAAACTATCCACCAAGACAGCTCTGAAGTTAACGTGTAATTTGTGTCTAGTTTTTTATTGATTTTTAGCAATGTTTGCCCCAGTCGAAATCTGGGTTTTCAGACAGGGGTAATAAATATATCGTATAACGTAGTGAAATGCAACATAACCTGAAATGCAACCTCCTTAGATTCCATCACAAACTGGGATACAACTGAAATGTTAATAGTATAAGAGATAGTATCAAAGAAAAATTCTTACATTTCTGAGTTGATCCAGAAAATGTAAATTATACCAAACTCTTATATTTCTTGATTCCTTATGTGAAGACGTTGACAACTCTCCAGTTTCACTTCATATATTGACAATTTTCCGTTTGCATATTGGACTTTCACCTCCCAACCACTACTAACGATTAATACCTTGTTATGGTTTCTCGTATAACGACCCGGCTACTCTTAATGCTTAGTACTCTTGGACACTGCTTCACTCGACAAGTCTCCAAATCAGAACACGGTTGAGCAGGAACTTAATTACATTTTAAATAAACAAGGTTAAATGGAATTAGGAACCATAATAAGAAAAACGTTAGCATATTTATAATTTTTAAATGAGAATATTCTAGAGTCTCCTCCAAGTATTCGCTAGTGCTGACCGGCTAAGCGGCCAATCAGCGTGTCCCAACACAGTTCTGCACGGAAAATGTTTTAATACAAACTATATCCCGCTAAAAACAAGATGTATAATTAAATAGGATGTGTTGTTTTGCGATAGGTGTAACGCGACCGAAGGGATACTTATAACACGACAATGAATTTAACTTGACTAGACAGACCGAAATGACATACAACAATGCCCTAAAACAACCATAGGTAAGGATCATTGTGATTTACAAAACCCAGGTTGAAAAATCACTGTAGAGGCGGTACCAAGAGTCAAATATGATAATGATGGGTGGATCGTGAGTGAACATAATGACTTTGTTGACGGTGTTATCAACCGGGAAAGTAAAGTTGATGGTCTCAAATAGGCAACCACTGAAAGTTATGCTAATAAAATTGGTATTTAAGGGTAACCCCGAAATAAAATGTAATAGAATGCACTTATTTTAGCAGCACATATGTTAGCGGGACATAGATTGAATTAAAGCATGTTCCATGCACGATTGTGTTGGTGCATGCTGATTAGCTAATTCTTATCCAATCAGCGCTAGTCAGTGCTTGGAGAAGACTCCAGAATCTTCTCATGTAAAAACTATAAACATACTAACGTATTTCTTATTGCGCTTCTTACTTCCATCTATCCTTGTTATTCGGAATATAATTTCTTTCCTGTTCAACCGCGTTCTGACTTGGGGACTTGTTGAGTTAATTGATGTTCAGAAATACTCAGCAATAGGGATAGCTGGGTCGTAATAAGAAAAATTATAACAACATAGATTGGATTATTGCATGTTCCACGTAAGATTGTGTTGGAGCACGCTTATTGGCCATTTCCAAGCCCGTTAGCGCTAGCCAATAAATGGAGACTATAGAACCTTCTTGTGTAAAATTATAAATATACCAACGTTTTCTTTACTGGAATTTACTCTCATCCAACTTGGTTTATTTGGAATATAATTATGTACTTGACCAAGCTGTGTTCTGTTTTTGTGATCGGTCGAGTGAGATAAAGCGTTCGAATGCTAAACGTAAGGGTATTTGGTTCAGATGAAGAAAGACCTAGCAACATACAACAGGGGTTTGAAAAGCAGCCCTGGTGAAAGTATGTCGGAAGTGAGACCCGTGAAGGGAACCACGAAAACATTTGAAGTGATGAAATACGTTATGTTCAAAGGATTAATGGAACGATTCGAAAAAGCATACTACACAAGGAAAACAATACTAGTATAATAAAACTTAGAGAAATGTTATATGATACGAGCCATCTAACTCTTTGAAACAATCACTTTTATGGCTTGAAAATCTGACATACTAACATTCGGAAATATAACTGAACAACAGAGTGATTAGCAAGATGTAATTGAGTAAATGCAATGATTGATCAGTATGATTCGCATACGAAATAGATTACGATTTATTGATTTTTAACTAGTGATCTACAAAAGATATAATGTAAACTTACATCAAAACTGTTCTTGTTTAGATCCCAATCAGTGAAGCGAAAGTTTTGCAACGTAGAGCATATAGACAGTTGATTTAGTGATCTTGCAAGCATTGAAGACAAAAACTCAGTAACATTTGTAACATTCATAGGGGTTATTGGTTGAGTGGTGGTCAACGTACGGAGCATAACAGGAGTTGATGAGTCTAAAATCAACTCACATGAAGCATTAGCAGTGGAAAGCTGGTTTAATCTTAGTTCAGCAGTACCCCCCTCATCATAAGCAGCTGTTTGATGTTGAAACAAAGGGTCAACCTGAAGATACAAATAATTACGTACAATTTTAACTGTGTGAAAAAGTAGGTATTTTCTAAATCAAAATAAACAAACTCACCATATGTGTGGATATAAGCCACACTCTAAGTCTGAGAGCAAATAATACTAGCAGGCTGCAAAAACCGAAATAGGAGGAATGGAGTTCGAACCTGGGATTTAGTGGTCGGGAATCAAACCACTAAGACCACTAAGATACCGCTCCACTAATGTTTTTTTCTTTAATAACCTGACTTAAGCGTCATTGCATAAACTTAAACCATGAAAATATTTACTAGAGATTTTTAGTATTTACTGTTATAAAGTTCATACATTATTTGATTTTTAAAAAGTGGTAAAATAAGACAGGCAAGTATGAAGTGTATGCAAAAACTTACATCAATCTTATCGGCTAGTGTTTTAATTCGAATCTTATTTAGTTGTTTATGGATAATATCTCGATGTGCAGCAGTTTTCTTTTTTTGCTCTGGTTTAGAATGTGAATGTGTCTTATCATCATCATCATCATCATCAACATTATCAGCATTACTCTCATTATCTTCATTTTGAGGATTGCCTGAGCGACCAAGTCCAGTAAGAACTTGATACGTTTCTTGATGTACAGCATCTACACGACCTGCGTATATTTTTGCTCCAGCATCCAACGATGAGCTGGCAATCTAAAAGTAATACAAACAAGAAGAATATTGCATAAGTTTATATTAGAAGCAGATGAAACTTTACAGTTTGAATTATAGAAAGTGAGGAAGCATTTAGCTGTTTAAGGATGGAAATAGATAGATACATGAGCTTATATTGTGTATAAATGTGCGCACAGAAAGAGGAAAAGACAATGATTTGAAGCAATATCAATAAAAACGCTAGGGAACTAAAAATAGGAGAGGAAGTGAAATCGAAGACTGGAAATTATGGGATAGTATTAAGTTCAAGATGCAGAAAAGAACTAAGAAACACGAGTTACTGCAACTGTTTTCAGTCGTAGATTAAGGTTATCTTGAACGACCCAATAACTAGTATTAAAGGGAAGGTGAATAATGATACCTACACGCACATACTTTTCAAAGCCTTCTTACGGTAGCTTCATAAGTCACTAACTCATGATATCTTGAATTCCATTGAACAGTAGAGAACTACTGATTTCAATATCTGGCTTCTTATCGTTTAGTAACCTCAAATATTGAGATATTAAACGTTTTTAACCCCCAATACATTAATTTAAGTAAAATAACTACGTTCTTATCAACTATACAATTACTGACCAGACGGAAATCAATCACAATCAACGTAAGACCTGACGTTTTTACAGCAGTCCAAATTTTCATACCCCATCAGAATAGTGAGAAATTGACAAAGTGAATACCAAAAGATTTGAAATAATAGTATCAGTGACAAGACAAAGTTCAAGGAATACGGTTTGAAAAGGAACCAAATAAAAAAGGTAGTATTAGAAATTCTGAAGCTCAAGTTTTAATGGGATTTTAGAATGAATGCATCTGTCCCCGTGAGGCCGATTTTTAGTTATGTAAGAAGTCTATGACTGACGATCGCGACTATAGCTAGGACCCCAATCTGATATTCGACACTTAAGAACACAGTTCATAGTCAATGATTGTTGTAATTTAGTAGCTCATGGCTTATTTTTAATCTGATTGCACAACAGTCAGAACCTAGCATCAAGGTAAGTGGTGGTTAAATATATGCAATACATGCTCAGGAAACACCAGCTGATGGTGACCCATGGACTCATCAACTCATGTGCCATATTTTCCTAGTACCGTACGTCTAACCTAAGGACTACTAACTACGGTGTTCCACCACACGAAAGCAGTTCTTCGAAAACACAATCACATACCTCAAGTCTACGTATGTCCTCTATTTTCACAGGCCACGTTTGATATACACCGACTAATATGGGATGGACTGCTGTCAGTCAGTAATCCAGAACGTAGGATCAGGTACATATATGCATCAGTTCAAGTTGCCACAGCCCATTAACACAAGATGAACACCAAATTCATAGAAGTAGTTACTTCAATGGTAGTAATATATAAAAGATTGTGTATAAGGATATAGTACAGGAAGAAAGAATTAGTTCGTAGAGAGAAAGATATAAAGCAATTTCAATCTCAGGGTTTAAGGGGAGACAAAGAGTGTGTACACCGATGCCATTGTGATCTATTCAGATCCATGTCACTCAAAGTCTCCAACCACTGGTTACGATAGTCGCGCGAACTCCAACCAGGTACTCTACATCTACCAACATGGCTCATAGCAGAAGTTAGTGACTTTATGGATTTCACTATCATACACTAATTTCTGTTCGCTATTGTTCCCTTTTTTTATACGCACCTTACATTCTTTATCTCTTCACATTCTCGTTGTTATTGTGTGGCACGTATGTATCTGGTGCCTCTTTGTACCAGTGTTTGTGTTCAAAATTAAATAAATAAATAAAATCATAAACTACACAATTGATAGATCTGTATCTTTAAAACCTAGGCTTGAAAAAGTTTCAATATGTATCGACCTGAAAACAAGCAATCAGGCTGTAGGACTCAATTAACTAAATGTCCACCTGACTGAAACCACAAAAGGATTAAAGATGTCGACATTGTCCGGAAGTGAATCAAATAGAGTTGAAAGACTGGTGCTCTCAGAACACAATTTGCCAGAATAACTGTTGTATTTATTTGCTATACATTTATTTGACCTGGTGCATTTACCAACACACTGGATTTTTAACCTAACTGCTACTGAGTTAAACGGTTACCACTAACTAGCTAAAAATACTGTCATAATACTACTGCAGTTTTAGTGGCTAAGTAACGTGGTTTATAATTTTTCAAAACAATAGCTTGACCGTTGTGATGCAAAGGGACAAAACTGATTGTATAGACTTTGTACAAACAAGAAAACCAAAGTAAAAAACGCATAATACCTGGAAGCTTGCGAAGTCCTCCTTTTTTATCATTTCACTCATGTAATCGATCAGATGTAAGTTAAACGCATTTTTTGCCGTGATCTTATTTTCTGCAGCTAGTCGAATACAATTGCCATAATGTTCACCAATTTGTGCCTGAGGTATACCACGTGGAGCTGCGGCATCTGCGCGTCGTCTAGCTGCAGTAGAGTTAGCACCTGGACTATTAACACTAGCGGGATGAGGCTCCAGCAAACGTGACTTTCGTCGGGCCAAACGTTCGTCATCATCATCATTTTCATCTGAAATTGGCAGATCATATGCATAAAGATTTAGTGCACCATGTTCACGTATGCAATAGTCATTTGCAAAAAGAACAAACACATGAGGTATTTACTCAGATTGCCCATCGATGGATGACAGCAAGCAGATTTCGTCTCGAAATCTAATTAATTTTTAATGACGTGTAAGTTTTTAATTCGCATATTTTGTACTGAAATAGCACCACGCGTCTTTTGTCTCCCGGTCGCTAAACCGATTTCAACTACGTCACTAGATGCCTTAGCATGGATGGTAAGGAATGTTAGCCTTATCTTTTAAATATCTTGCCTGTTGCGGCAAAGTAATGGCTATTGCCTTATGACGAGGGATATATATAGTGACGAACTCCGAATCCAAGCCACCTGAGCACATTAACTTGTAAATGATCAACAAACGAACAGCATTAGCCTACTTTAGCCACCAGTGACTTAAAATGGCACGTTAAACATCCTTCACATTAGACTATTTAAATGAATGTGGGATGACTACCTAAGAAGTACCACTTACTATTATCTGAACTTCGAAGCATACTAATAATTGAAATCTTGCAGTTTTTAATTTTGTAAACGAAATTAAATCACGATGAACAGGCTGTTGAGCAATGTTTTGGAGTGCAGTATTATTGAGGATATTCAGCATTGTGGGAGCACCACGTTGGCTCTTGACCTACAAAAACAACTTTCCCTACATCATGAGGGTGAGATAAAGAGACCCGTTAATTTGGAAACATTCGAGGCAAGAAATCCAGTAAGGTCATAGAGTAATTCCAGAAATCGGAGCAGCAATACGACATAGGTCATGAAAAACGTTGTGAGTTTACGAAATTGACTTAAAAGCCGTGCATGCACGCAAGACATGGTTGAGAAAAAAATGGTCAGTGCATTCGAATTGGTGGGTTTAGAGTGGCCTTAGACTTCACTCACGACCACATGTAAGCTTAAAAGGATTAAGATAACTTATTGAATACATTTCTAACCTAGCCGGACTGAAATACCAGGTTTCAACTTTAGTGAATCAGCTTGAATACTGCCTTTTGGCAAATATTGTCTTTCGAAAATCAATGAGCAACAACTACAAATTTGCAACCTAATATGAAAGTCGCATAAAAAAAGTTTCCCACCAACAGGAAACTGCTATGGTTACAATCTGATAACTTCGTGTTAAGATTCACTCCCTTCGAAATTTTCGATCTGTGATAGGGCTGTATTCAAAATTCCTTTCCAACAACGCTAGAAGGAATTCTTTTTACAATTGTCCAAAAAATATGATAGTAAGACAAAAACGTGAAAAAAATCACGAAATATACCTTGCAAAATAACCATATTCAATGACTTTTGAGGGCTTGATCCTGACTTCAAGCATTTCTTTGGTTTGCTGAATTCATCGCCCGGAGAATCAGCCTTGAAAGAGTCAAAAAGATTGGCTCTGGATTCAGAAAGTAACATAATAGCCGATCAACATCAAAAATACAAAGGGGAAAAATCCCGCCAAAGTCAAAAATCAGAGCGACCGCCTGTAGCGAGCAGAGGTAAAATGATGAGCACTTAAACTAAATGATGATTATAAACATTTTTATTTTGTTACTTTCAAACGTAAGATATATTTTAAAACGTGTACTCAGATCACGGACTGATATATTATTACTAGTATACATTTAGTTATCTTATCATTCTTTCAGCATAGCACATTCGTGAAACAGGCTTAATTCACATTAAATTGGGCTGTATATGTTATGGCACGCTGCTTACTAATAGCGATAAGCGCTTAGCACAACTGACACAAATACGTCACAAATGTAAAGTCTTTTACGGCATATACAGTTTTTGGTGATCATGATATTTAACCCCTGCTTGTGTATACTAAAAGCCAGCAGGTTGTGGTACAGAACGGTTGTATCGTCAGGTTTTCTCTTTAAAACACAAATCTTTCAATATTCCGAATGAATTAACAGGGAATACCATGCCTACATGAAATAAGGAAACAAATAAATACTTGGAATTCAATGTTTCTCTATTACCAAGAGGTTCTAAAGCAGCTGTTAAACATACTACTTATACTATTACAGTAACGTTAAACAGTTTTATATTATTCACATTCAGTAATTCAACGATTCCATAGAGAGTACCCCCAATATTAAATAATTTCCGCATAATTTTCACTTCACTTGGTGAAGATTGTTGGTTTCACAGCTACTCTATGTTCAGTCCCACGTTCTTCAGCAGTGACCCTCAAATCTAGCCGGTCGCCAGTGGAGCAATGCGATTCATCTGTTAGCTTATTGGGTACGTCAGCAAAAGTACTCAAAGATTTTACACATCTGGTTTAAGTTCACTTCTCAGTTGCAGGTATCCCTTTATTACTGACTCTGCAGGGCGAGCCGCTACCTTACTACTTAATGCACCTAACTTGGTCGATTTCCTGTCTCAACCAACCTGTATTCATGTGTTCTCACGTTTTTCTGTCACTTTTATTAGTCACCCCTGGGCTTACAAAAGTCACTAGGCTTAGTGCCATTACATGATAATTTCTTGTCTGTAGCTTTCCGCGTAATACTTAGGTACTCCTTAAAATGATCGTTATCGGTCTGTCGTACTGGAACCGGATTTTTCATTCTTGATGGAAGTATCTCAGAATGATCCACATCGCAAAAATATAATTTCTAGCGATTTCAAATTAAAATACTTGGTGCAACAAAATAGCAATCCGGAAAGCTGATCGGTGCAAACAATGGATGCTAGAGTATCCAGTGTTTCACTGCAAGATCAGCTCAAGGAAAGAGTATCACCATAATAATACTTTTCAGTACTATATCCAAGAGCTATGGATTGATCTGCATGGACATGCAATTGACAGTAACATGTTCATCGAGCAGAATAATCAAAGGCGTAGTAACTAGGTAATGAATTAGTACTAATGAAAACAAAGGTACTTACAGTTCCAGAATAGTTCTTATCCAGGTCTGTGTAGTCGGCAGGTATCTTAAAATGAACAGAATGCACAGAATGTTACTTGCGAATACACTTGCAAACAGGAGACACTGTAGTGGTGTTGTTCCCTAACCACATGATCTTTGGAGCTGAACATATGATAACTGGGAAGATTCACGATCAACACGCAACACTAGGAGAAAGTCAACAATGGCGAACACGGGAACGTACTTTGAGTTGGATGACACGGCTCGGCTTTGCAGATGGGACTGGAGACTTTTGGTATAAGGGTTTGTTGATGGTAGAGTTTATTACTACACAAAACTGTTCAAATGCTGCAGTTTAATACAGTGATAAAGAGATTATACATGAACTTTGGCTTCGGTTGTATAAAAAATATCCTGGATGCCTCATCTAATCGACCACATCTCTATTGCTTCAGGTTTGCATATAACTTAGACAAAGCGTCTTGCGTTTCCATACTTACTAACCACATACACATTGGCGATTTTTTTCTCTGACCCATCTCTGATTATTGAAACCAAGCGTTACTACGTTCTGTTTTGTTTTTTTCTGGAATCAGCCCTGAACCTAAGTTGAAGATTTATGAGTCTCTTCGATCTAAACTAAAAACTGTTTAATTCGACTGCCCCCATTTGGGACTCCACCAAAGAAGAAAAAACACTAATTGTATGACCATTAGTTGGTGATGGAAAGTAGGATGGCTCGGATGCATCCACCAGACTTACGCTGGCCGAAGCATGTTGCTTTGTGAGTTATCTTGAAGAAAAGGATAATTTACTGTTTGTATTACATGACCCAATTACATCAAGTAAACAACCCTATAAATAGCAAGACAAATGACTTATATATGTTGATGGATGAGTAGACCGAAGCAAATATAATGGCTTACCATATCAGGAAAACCTTTACCCATGAGGTAACCAACTACGCAGAAGTGGTTCTTAAAGAATTGAAAAAAACAGTCCATTATTTGCAGATTTCTATCAACCTAATGTCAATAACACAAAAATGAGCTGTATTACAGGCTGCTCTGGGAGCTTAAAATGTGTGTGGACCCTACTTTCACACTGAATTTTAAATTTTCATTCACCATTTGTGTACAAACAGCACTGGACAGACACTGTATGCTTCCCAACCAGCAAGATCAAGCACTTAGCTAACTTAAGACTCATTAACTTTGTAAATATAGTCTCTAAATTTTTATAACCTATTCTCTTAAAGGGTGTTATGACACCTGTGAATCTGAATTGATATTCTGTTTTGTTCACAATATTTTGTCTGGAATGAATGGAATAAACATGAATTTAGTGGGGGTTCTGCTATCACTATTTTAGAAGTCACTTAAGACTTTGACATTTAGACCCATCTACGATAAGCTAAAATACAATGTATGGAGACTCGTAGTGATCGATATGGAGTTCTTATTATTATTAGCTTTATTCAATATTATATTATTTGGTACAAAATCGAATTCTCAGCTTAAAAAAAACCTGAATAGGTTGTGTGATTAATAGCCATAATCATGTATTAAAACAAATAATATTAGATAACTTGTTGAAATATATAGATGACAGGAACAGGTAGCCCAGATGTTTAAGCAGGCCGCTCATATAACGCCTACTTAAATTCAGTATGCACATGCAAATTTTCACTCGTTCACTATCCACTTATAGCCTTGAGCGTCTATATAATTGCACATGTATGCCCACACAACCCGTACTATATTTCTTACTTGTTTATTAATTAGTTTTTTAAAATGCTGAACCGAAGATAGTAAAATTGAGCATATGAAGATGTCTTACTCTATACTGACCGTATATTAACATCTGGAATAAGCTCTTACAGCACATTTGGAGTTAAATTATCAGGTTAGCCTAAGTATGATTTGTTAAACTAACGTACTTACGCCTGTTACTCCTCGTATGTATGCGTTTGTATGAGAATACAGTGCCATCTACAAACATTTTGTTGAATGCACATAGATTTGCAAATTTGTCGCCGTTTTCATTTCTCTCTCCCAGTCCATGTCGTCCCATGATATCTTCGTAATCAGTGTTATCCATTTCGACCACTACGTCATTAGTGTAAGATACAGACTAAAGTTTGGCTGAAGAACAACTGTCTGGTTAAGCGAAGATGGATAGTGGCTAGCTGTGGAATCCAGGACTCGCATTTTGTCCTATTTGGGACTCGTCAGTTGGATGTAGCTGCATCTCAGAGCGCACCAAAACAAAGTGTTATTCTATCCTTTCTGGATAGATCAAATAAAAATCTTTTGAAAAGATACTAGTTTGTTGCTTTAAAACTCAATGTGTTTCCAATTCTGGAAAAGTGCTTCGACTCAATCAAAATTCACAACCACAGTCAACTCAAGCAACACAATAAAAGGGGGAACAATCAATATGGCTTCCGTCAGTATTAAGTGTCAACTAAAACAACATAAATACAGGTCCAGAAGAAATATAGAAACTCAGTGAATGAGAAAGAAAAATGAGAGAACTATAAATGGATAAAATATTACCATTTCAAACGGCATCAAAAAGACTAGCAAAATGCACATCTGAAGAAACTAATAAGAATAAATTGCAAATGTATGCATGGATGGATTTTCAAACACAAACCTTCAATTGGATCTTACAATTAATACTGCTCTTATAATAGGCCTAGCCCTAACATTGTATATTTGTCATGATGTGACCACATAATCTATAAGAGTCGTTCTATCGCAATCATCACCCATATATATGATGGAGAACACGTTTAGGCTGGAGATAGAACAATATAGTTGATATGAATAAAATAGATAAGTTGCATAAGAATGACCACGCCTGCAAGGCTTAGCCATGTCACATGATTTATTGAATTATTTCTTCCCGCTTTTCTCCATTGTTGGGTTTTTCCGCTTTAAATGTTGAATAACTATCTTCCCAGTTGTTTCATGTTCAGCTTTGAGGATTGTGTAGTTTGGGTCCAATGCTACTGCAACTCTTTCTCCGTCTCATCGATCAAGCGTGCCTACACTTTAATCACTGTAAACCTTTTTTGTTGACGACCTAGATGTGTTCTATTTATTCTCGTCCCTCACCAAAGGAAGCTTTATTTCAGTGGTAATCTAAGAGAATATAAACAAACTGTGCGAATGAATTGTGTCACAGAATCTGTCACTGAATTTCGACAAAGGTGGACTTATTTACATTGGCCGCAATTCTTACCAAAATGTGATTCCATACAGGCTCGTTCTGAAACCCCTTAACACTGTTCATGACTTGGTTTTAGGGTTTAGCAGCAGTTTTGACTAATCTAAAGCCAAAGACACATCATGCTTCTCTGAACAATAGGTTTTTCAGCCGGATAAGCTACTTTCGGAAAATGTGATATTATAAATGTTCCACTGACCGATTCACTTAGTAAAAACAGAAAAAACGAAAAGCTTAATATATGAATTAACACTGTGTTTTACCACTTATTCCACAAACCAGCGATCGCTGGTGCTTCATCTCTAGTTTCTTGTAAGAAAGTCTGAATCATGGCCTCTATTGTTAATGTCCTCGGACGTTACGGATTCAAATGGTCATAGTGGTTCTGGATAAAATAGAAGAACCTTTCTCTTAACGGGCTTCCGTATCTAGTAGTAGTGGATCACCGATACCTCCAGACACGAACCCAGATTTATTATCTATAAAAGAGGAAAAAGAAAAAGGTTGGTACATCATAGTAAGATACTGTCCATAATCACTAGGAATATTCCAAGTTTTCTCTCAAAGGACTCCTGGACTAGCTCAGGCGGCAGTGAATCGCAACATTCGACTACTCTTAAAGAGTAGGAGGTGTGTCTACAGTCCGTTCTGTTGTGTTGTGTCTCCAGTTTTTGGGTGCTACTCATAAGTCTTTTGTTCGCACTATGCTTAATTACGCATTTATGAGTATGCCCAGAAGTATTTAGGGTGATGTAAACCGTTAGAACGTCACCTCTAAGACACTTGTGTTCTAATGGGTAAAGGTTAAATGATTGGAGGCGCTCTTCATAAGGCTTGAATTTAAGTCCCCGAACTGATTTCGTGGCTTGCCGTTGGATACGTTTCAAAGTGTCCTTATCCTATTGGAGTGAGTGAGGAAATACTATGGTTACATACTGCGAACAGGGACAAAAAAATTTCGAAGATTGTGTGGAAAGTACTTCCGTCAAACTGGCCGAAAATGCGTTACAATGTTACTAGTGCTCGGAAGGCATTTTTACGGTAGTGAGCATGGGACTTCAGATCACACAGTACCGACACTCTTAGATCTTTTTCAACTTGGGATACCTCTAGTGGGGAGTTGCCTAAGTTGTAGTTGTAGTCCGCAACATGTCGCAGATTAACTACTTTGCACTTTGAAGTGTTAGAAGTCTGTTGTCATCTGCCGAACTTTGATGTTGAGTCAGAACCCTCTGAAGTGCCAGTTTATCATCTTGGTCACAAACTTCTCTCCAGAGCTTCACATCATCAGAGAAAAGTAGCAAACCGGATGACACCTGCTGCGGAAGATCATTTATGCAATTAAAAAAAAAGAGTCTTAGCACTGGGCCCTTAAGGGCCCCACTAGGTCACTCACTGGCCCAAGAGTGAGTGAAGCTAAACCTGACCTTGAAATGTTGACCTTTTGAGTATGATGTGAGCCAATTGATTAAAGACGATTTGACACCTAATCGTTTGAACTTATTGATAAGACATATATGACTGACCATATCAAAAGTTTTTAAAAAATCAAGGTAGATGAAGTCAACATTCCGCTTGAGATCAAGGATGGTCGTTCATCTGTCCACCGCAGTCAGCAGGTTGGTTGTACAAGAGTGACCTTTTCTGAAGCCGTGCTGTTGGGGCGAAAAGAAGTTTATGGAAACTAAATAGTCGTGTATACTTTCGCATTTCAGGGACCCTATAATTTTTGAGGGAATAGAGAAAAGTACTACCTGCAGGTAGCTTGAAGGTTCGCTGTGTCGACCTCCTGTGAAAATCGGTGTGATGTCAGCCAGCTTCTAAATTTCCGGTAATGTGCGTCGGCTTAGCTTATGTGAGAACAACATGCTAAGCTGTGCTGTTAAGATTGAAGCTGTTTCCCTCAGTTTAGCATTAAGGATCATATCCGGACTAGGAGAAGTGTCGTTTTTAGATACTGCAGTTTCCGATACACCAATTCAGTGCTCAGGTTCACCTCTGAAAGTCCTGTGGAGCTGCAGATGAAGCTTTCATCAATATAATTGGTGTAGGTCGGTTGAAATATCCGATGGTACTGTACTTACAGAAGGTCAGAGGGCATCATCGACACTGTTGGTCGGGTCATTAGGACCTAGCAGTTGTAAAATTGCGGTCATGACTTGTCGAAGAAAGTCTGTATGACGACATAAGTTTTTCCGACTGAAGCTAAATTTATCAATAGGCCTTATCTGGCACTGAAGCCTGTCCTCTCTTATTGCCTTTGTGCATATGTTCCATATGTGCTTGAATCGACTGTATACACCGTTGTTATCAGCTCGTTTGTATTCCGCCCAACAGTGAGTTTTGAGGCTTAGCAAACGAAGAGTGTAGTTCTTAATGACTATAAGGTGCTTGTAGATTTTGGGGACAGTTAGAAAAACAGACTGCTTTGTAGCACATAAGATCGTGTGCAGTAAGAAATCTTAATGAGCGTCCTCACCAAGTTGGGGGAGACCTTCCTATTCCACCTTCTACAGTTTTTCTTGTAGAGCTGACACATCCAACCACATGTAATTTCAGCACCTGTTGCCGGTAGGAAATCTTAGCTGAGTTTTGCTGATAAAACTGAAGGCTATGACGGCGTGATCTATTTCCCTCAGGGGGACCAGGATTGATAGCTTGGCAATTAGAATCATTCGTTTGCAAATAACCAGTCTAAGTGTGACGGCGTCTCACTGTTACTCCAGCGAGTTGCTGACTTGACATCTTTGTATAATCCCAGATCTTCATTGAGGTTGAAGGAACGAGCTTTAGTAGAGTTTTCATTTCCAATGTACGCGAGTTCAGCAATGTTGACTTCAGAAAGATTAAATTCCCTTGGAACCAGGGTGTTAGTGAATCCGAGACGAATAGAGATGATTAACCTTTCCAACATAGGATTGTTGCGCTCGATGTCAGCAATGGGCTTCCTGTAGATGACTCTAAACTAGATACCTTGAGGTGGTAGACAGTTTTACTGAGCACCATACTATGGTGATATCCGTAAATCTAAAAGGTCGATTTTGGCTGACGTATAGTCAATCTAACTGAATCTGACATACAGCTGGGTGTTTGGGTATTGAACAAGCTATTTAGAATTTATATTTTTTGGTGGGAGTTTAAATTATTTTGTTGAATAGCGCCCATCGACTCATTCACCCATGTTAGGAGTACATTCAAGGTGACAAATTTACAGTTCTCATTCCATTTTTGAAAAAATACGATATCTCCTGATACCATAACGATCAATCTACAAAACACACTAGACGTATATTAAAATATCATCAAAAACTCGAAGCTCCTGACTTCGGAACGAAATTTATCGATTCCGGGTAGATTTAGTGACTGTCCCATCAGACGCTTTGAGTGAATCCTGAAAAGCTGCAATGAATGTCCCTAGTTTACCACGGTCTGTGAATTTTCCTAAACTAAGTTCCTAACTCAGTTCTTAAATGTAATACAAGTAGTCTTTCTCTCAAACTTTCTATATCTTACATTCGTGTCACAAATGAAATTGTGTATTTAATAAAACTAAAAAGGTTTAAAACAAAGAAACGTTTCGAAACGTGTACGTAAACTTTTTTTGATGTCGCTGAGCCATCGGAAATACTGTTTGAACTTAATTGATCCACAGTATTTTATTTGAGTGATAACTCCAGTTTTTCTCATTTCAGTACAACATTATTAGGTCAGACGAAAGAAAATTTAGAGTCCCTGAAAGTAATGAATTCTTTTTAAAAATCGTAGCAGGCTTTAATTATATACATTTAAAAAGTTGGAGCCAAGATTAATTATGAATACTGCATAATTTACTATTGTGAAACCCGTGACAGTAGCTCTTACAACAAAATACATACATTAAGGTCTGTAAAACTTACGGAAAAAATACGAGCTGAGAACAATCTATATCGAATGAATAATTTACAGTGACTCGCTGCGACCATTGCTCGTCTGATGTTTATCTCCTAACAGAAAGCACTTTTAAAACTGAGACCCAAAGCATCTAGTCAATAATCCCAGCAGATGTGAGCAATATTTCTAAGACATTTCATCAAATACTATTAACTTACAAGTATCCTCTACTCTTAATGGCCACGTTTCTCAGCTGTAAAGTAGAACAGAACGAACTGCTGCACAGTGTACTCATTCCTTAATTGATAGATGGATATTTCGCCTTTGCTATAGGTGAGATAAGTTGGCAAAAGCCAAATGAGCTTTTCGAATCCGCGCTAAGATTTTGTCAGATACCAACCCATTAGGGCTGATCAGACTTCCAAGATAAATGAGGTTGTCGACGTGTAGTCATTAAGAGTAAAGGTACTCGTAAGTTACTAGTATTTGATGACAGATGTCTTAGAAATTTTGCTTGCATCTGCTGGTATCACAGGATAAGTAATAGTGAGGTTAGACGCCAGGGTGTCAGGGCATAATGATAAGTTGATAAGGTTGTGAATATACATCGAATGAGATGGTTGGGTTACGTGTTAAGCATGCCCAAGCACCAACTACTATGGCACTCAATGCTGACTATTGTTGGAGGCGGTTGGGAGAAGGTTAGGGGCGACCAAACCAAAACGTGGCATCAGAGCTTGAAGTCACTAACTTCTAGTCTGAGCCATGTTGGTAGATGCAGAGTACTTGGCTGGAGTCTGCGCGACTATCGTAGCCAAGGTTAGAGACTGCGTGACATGGCCCTGAATAGATCACAATGGCGTCGGTGCACACACTCATTGTCTCCCCTTAAACCCTGAGGTTGAAATGGCTTTATATTTTTCTTTCTACGACCTAATTCTTCCTGTACTATATCCTTATACACAATCTTTTATATATTACTACCATTGAATTAACTACTATGAATTTGGTGTTCATCTTGTTGTGCTAATGGGCTGTGGCAACTTGGATCGATGTATATATGTGCCTGGTCCTACGTTGTAGCTGAGACTGACTGATGCAGAGAGGTCTGGTACAAAAATATTTTCTTATGATAACTAGTAAATGACTAGTTTTCTAAGGGCGTCAAGTTTGTGAAAATATAAAACTCCAGTTACGAATAGTGGGGAGGTGCATTTATTACATGTGGAAATTCCCGGAATGTCTTAATGACGTTGATTAGATTTCTCCAGTTT
Source organism: Schistosoma rodhaini (assembly GCA_944470415.2). Classification (NCBI taxonomy): domain Eukaryota; kingdom Metazoa; phylum Platyhelminthes; class Trematoda; order Strigeidida; family Schistosomatidae; genus Schistosoma; species Schistosoma rodhaini. The sequence continues at coordinate 29,981,756 of OX104037.1, read as the reverse complement.
GTGTAAACGTGGTGTGAATTGTATGGAATGTTTTTGCAAAAACCCCAACATTGTGTGCGAATATTGGGGTTTTTTGAACGTTTTCTCGAAATGTCTAATACGACTTCCATAAAATTGCTCCACATATTCCTCTAAGTTGGAAGGTTAGTTATATTTTTGGTGCTTCAAAAGCAGAGATATGTGTAGTTATTTAAATTAATTAAAAACCCATGTTTGATCTGGTACTTTCACCTTAATAACCCTTTACTTACGTATATGTATATACACCATATCATCGCGATTGCAAGGTACTTTATGTCTAAAGATCATACTTATATCGTAGGCTTATTAATATAAGTTTCTTCTATTCCTGATTTTCCAACCACAGTATCTTATCTTCTGCAAATTATTTGTAGGTCGTGTAACGTTTGTCGTTGTGTTCCGAAATGGCAGTATCAAAAACTATTGAGCAGGCTTTTCCAGGTCACAAACGAACCAGTTCTGTTGCATAATCCTGGTAGTACGGAACGTCAGAGGTTGGATAGTACGTTGGATACTATGATTTCAAACGGGCCTTATCATGTGCCTATATGCATTGATTCAAACGAGTTATCATCCGGACAACCTCGAAGGCAGATTTTGGTATGTCAAGAAAGTGTTTTTTTTAATGGGAAGAATCAAGCCATTTGAGCATTCGAAAACATTGGCCAATTTTTATCATGCCTCAGGAGAGCAAATCAAAAGTGCAATTGAGTCTTGTTTAATAGCTCGCAAAACGTGGTCACGTACAAGTTTTGATGAACGCGCTAAGGTATTCTTAAAAGCAGCGGACCTTGTTAGTGATAAATATCGCATGGAATTGTTGGCATCAACTATACTCGGTCAAGTGAGATCATATACTTTCTATTTTAAGCTATTCCCACTTTAAGGCAAAAACAATTTTTCAGGCTGAGATGGACGCGGCTGCAGAATTAGCAGATTTCTTGCGTTTTAATGTGCAATTTGCCTCAGTATGTATTTACTTCAAGTTCAAATCTCTTCTTAACCACAGGAAGCTCTGCGATATAAACCAATCAATACCCAGGATGCAAAGAATAAAGTAGTTTACCGAGCAAATGAAGTAATTGTCATCATTCATCCCTTACGATTATTTGCTGTCTTTTTTCCTTAAAGGGGTTTTGGGCTGCTATATCACCATTTAATTTTACCGCTATTGCGGGGAACCTAGCAAGTGCCCCAGCTTTAATGGGGAATGTTGTGATTTGGAAACCCTCTGATGCATCCGTATATTCTAATTACCTTGTTTACAGGTAAGAAGCTCACTGGGACATATTTTTACGATATCATTTTTGGAGATAATTTGTAGTAGTCATACATGAGCCATATTGTCTATTTTTCTGTTCAAACAGAAGTATTTCTTGGTAAATCTGACCTTATGATGTGTACTAACGTTTGTGAATGGATACATCAATTAAGGTCTGTGGGTTTGTAAGGATTTAATAATCTTCGTTAATATACTTACAAACAAATGGTTTTTCTACCACCAAACTGCGCTGTCGATCGGGTGTCCTTCGTAATTCTGATAACTGACGCGTATTATGATTGATCGACCACCGATCTCTTCAAATCCAGACCACTAAATTTTAGTATAGTTCTTTCATTGGTTTCAGCAAACCATGGAAATATTGGTAGCCAAAGATATTGAAAACCTTCAGCTCATAATGGAGATATCCATAAGTTGTATTTCTCATATCAAAATTTTGAAATAATAATAGAAGTATTTATATTATACGGGATTCGGTTGGTTTAATATTTAACAAAACATTTTCATTGGCTAAGAGCTACTGTAGCTTGTAAAATATGGTTTTCACTAACCTACTTTCAGTGAATGGATAACGAATACTATGCACTACTATGCAAAATGATAGAATAACAGTGTGGCACATATGTATCTGGTGCCCTTTTGTACCAATATGTGTTTAAATAAATAAATAAAAGAATAACAGTCTACTCTGATAAATATTTAGTTTGTCTGTTTTATAGTGTTAATCAGTGAATAAAACCCATTGGTGTAGTAGTTCAAATATGTACCTATGATGCTGATGTATCATTCATCTCCTTTCAAATTTGACAATTCGGTTAAGGGCTTCGGCTCGAAACTGGTAGGTCCTGGGTTCGAATCCCGCGAGAGTGGGTTCGTGGATGCGCACTGCTGAGGAGTCCCATAATAGGACGAAACGGCCGTCCAGTGCTTCCAGGTTTTCCATGGTGGTCTAGCTTCAATTGACTCATGATCTCAACTCTATAAATTCAATTACTTCTTTACTCCTCACTTTCCTGTATTTTTTCAGTTCATATCACTATTTTATTGACAGCACTCTTTAAAAAAAAGTTGGAGCAAAATTTTCGTCAGGTAAACTAAACTAAAATATAATAATTTACGATTGCATAAATGCACAGCTAGTGTCAATTAAGTTTTAACTAGACGGTATTACGAGTTAACAGTTTTGGTACTTGTATGTGTAGGGACTATAAACAATTTGTTTACTAATCGCCCCCAAACGCTCTGGTACGACCGAGAATGGAGAGTCAGCTCTTCCTCTCCAAATGCTCTCACATGGCCACGTGCATACAACCACTGACAGGGAAGTCCTACTCACTGCCTTCTCGTGGCGGGGATGTCGTTTACGGAATTGATAAAATGGATAGCGAATGTCCAGCGCTCCGTGTCCACCTGGTGAGTTGAAAAACCCTGATTCCAAACTAATGGTGCAGATGGGCTTCAGTATCCCGAGGGAACAAATGGAGTATGAACCTATTGTTGGTCACCGGCTACCATAGGACTGCATCTCCTTACGTTGCTCCACTGCCCTGTGGATTAGAATTTTAGGTCAAAGAGTTGGGAAGTGTCCCCTTGAGAAAACCACATGCCTCGGTTTGGGCACCCACGAAGTATCCCAGCCCTCACGCAAATCGAATGATTTATGTGGCGCATATCTATTTGGTGTCTCCTTGTACCAATGTTTATGTGTTTAAATAAGAATGTTTACTAATCTGGTCATGGTGCTGTGGATTAGTGGTTAAAACACTCTGATTCCACCCATTGTGTTCCAAGTTCGAACACTGCTCCCCTTTGGTCTTGGGAATCAGGTGGTATCGCCAACCTTCGCGCAGTTTGGTTGAAAGCCGAGTGCATAAAACTATACTTAGTGAGTGCCATAATAATAATATGTCTGACGAACTAAATAGTTTATGGATTTATTGTACGTGTTTATTCTCAATTATATGCTACACTTTACAACGTTGGCTCTCATATCTTCCTGTTTCTTTATTATGTAATTCTAAAGGTTATTCCGCGAAGCAGGTTTACCCCCTGGCGTAATCAACTTTGTCCCAGCAGATGGCCCAACATTTGGTAAAGTAATTTGTGAGCACCCTCAACTTGCTGGTATCAACTTCACTGGAAGCACGAAGTGAGGATAGTCTTTTTGTTTATTTTATTGATATAAATAACCGATATAAAGTGGGATCAAAGAACAAAGGTTTTAGTGTTGTTCATGTGTCAAAACCTAATACTGATGGGTATGTTTTTATTCATTGGAGAGTCTGAAACCTACAAAATTAATATTGTCTAATCGTTTTAGAACACTCAGTCATTATTTTTGTTAGTAGTTTGTATATAAGTCCGTTCTTTTACCATCAGAATGGTCTTTTCTTCTGGCTAATCGTCTCGTTTTCGATCTCGAATCATTTGGAAGGCTTTGTTCAACCTATATTCGTCATGATGATAATAACACTAAAACATTGAGTCCATCTATTGAAAAATAATATTACTTAAAACTAAATCATTTATTAATTTTTTGAAATTATTCACTGGTAAACGTTATGTGTATTAACCCTTGACCACATTAAGCGTAAATACTTGATGAATTTACGGTCGTATTTTTAATAAATATAACAGACTAATACAAATTGTCGTGCTACCTTTTACTTACTTTTGGATATACAATTATAACTTTATTAATTATATTATATGCGTGAATGTCTATCTCCATTTGTCTATATCACTCGTCTTTTTCCCATATGTGCTCGTGTTGATTATTCACTTCTAACTTTAACCCTAATTGGTTATTTTGTAACGTATACATTTTTCACTTTATATAAAGAATAAATCACTCATTATTCACTGAGTGATTTTTTGCAGCTACTCCTTTCTGCATCTACTTAATTTACATATTCAATTGTTCAGTTTATCCGTTCACACGAATATTTGAAATATACATCTCCTAGATGCAACTTCTCTCCAACTTTTTATTTCCCTGTTGTAGTAACGTTATTAGTCTTCAGAAGATATACGAAGTTTAATAGGCCGTATAATTCACTAGCATTATCATCATTCAATCATATTGGGGTTAGACAATAGTCACTAAAAACCTTTGACTTGTAGAGTAGTATGGTGTTGTGGTTTCGAATGTCCAAACTGTCTTGTTACAGTTTAGACGAGAAGTTGGAAATGCTGGAACACCTTAGTTTCTTTAGTTTTGTAATTCTAATTTTTCAATCTCACAGAAACCGCCTTCAACCTGCTAACCACATTCTCTCTTGCTCTCTTCTTAATAGTTATTTTCTTTTATATTATTTCATTCGCTGCTGTCACCAACTGTTACTAGCTGAATGACAGACGTGTTACACGATCTCTTAAATCTATGAAGGTTATCTTTTAAGAGATCGGTTCTTTTTATCTTCTACTGTTTTACCCAACGGTTGATGTGTTGTTACCTTGCCCATTGTAAGCTTCTTTGTTGCCGTGTAATGATTAAGTCAGTTCTAAAAGTACGTGTTTAGTCTCTGTGCCATTTAGTTCAGAATTCACCTAAAGATTTGATATACTTTAGGTTTTAAAAACACGAAATTCAGCGAAGGATCTTTTTTTAACGAATTTATTATCAAGCTGTACAATCGTATATATATATGAATTTTTTAATGTTAAAGTACTAGTTTCGTGAGGACATGAACCAGGGATGACTATGATGATGCAATCGAAAGATTATAATGCTAGATTACGTAATACGAATAATAACAATAGACTTAATAAGTTAGTAATGAATTATAACGTGAATGTAGTAAGGTGAATAAAATGTTTTTATTACAATAATTAAAGGTCAGAGGTGTAAAAAAGGTTGGCATGTGTTGAAAGAGTGTAAGATATCTTCTAACTCAATATTATCATCACAAATGACAAATATGTCGTCCATGTACCTTACGTATAGATGAAATCAATGAATCATAGAACTGAGTTGATCATTTTCCAGTTTTTTCATGAAACAGTTTGCCGAAATTGGACCCAATGGAGACTCCATTGCAATTCCATCTCTTTGTCTATATATTTCATTGTTGAAACTGAATTGGACATTAAAGGTACAACGTAACAATAGTTCATTCAAGTGGTTAGTCGGCAGACATAGATCTATGTTGTTAGAATCAATATACTCACATATTTAGCATATCGTTTTCGTTAAAGGTACACTAGTAAACAAAGAATTAACGTCAAGCGAGAACATGCGTTTTCTGGAAGTATTAACGTCCTTAACACTATCAATAAATTGAAAAGTATCATGAACATAATATTTCGATACTTGCCTTCTAACTGGTTTCAATTTTTCAGCCAGCCATTGGGCGATTCGATGGTATGATGAACTCGACATATCCAAAATAGGTTGTAACGGTAAACCAGGTTTACGTACTTTCGGTAGTCCATATAAGCACGGGATGATCAAACCCATTGAACGTATGTGATCATATAAGTCTGGAGTTATAATCCCCTTATCCTTAAGATTTTTAACAACATCCGTTAGCTGTTTTTCAATTTGTGGTGTTTTGTCTACCTCTCTTTTAGGTTTGGAAAATTTAATATCATCCTCTAGGATTAACATCATTGTATCCAAATATTCTTAGCGATCAAGTAGTACTACACCAGCTCATTTGCCAGGTTTACCTAGGATAAAATACTTATTTATTTTCAGGAGCATTATTTGATCCAAATGGTTCTTTGTTAATAAGTTATTCTTACTACACTGTATATTAATACATCCATGATTACAGTCCAGTAATGTGGATTTAAAACTCTGAAGAACTTGTGGAGATGTCAGCACAAGATCATGAGTTTGATTTGGTAGATTTTCGAGTTGTATTTACGTATGAAGTCTCCTGGTTTTGGAGGTGCTATTACAGAACTTTGGACCCAATGATAAAGCCTGCATTTGGATTGACGAAAGTTTAATAGAAGAATGATGAAATACATACTTTTCGGGATGTTCTGGAAACTTTTTAATTACGTCTACTTGTTGCAATGTTTCCAAGTGTTTACGTTTAGCTTTTTGTGATTGTTTTTCAGTAACAATAGTAACATAGTCCTCAAATTGTTTATGTTTATCTAACGACAGTTCTTATGTTACACCGTCAAACTTGCGTTAGTGAAACGTGAGACCAATTTTTTCGAAAGCTGTATCGAAAGTAGTAATTATCCTAAATGTTTCTGGAGGGTATCAAGGCGAAACCACATTCACCCCAATGGAAAAGCACTCAAACGTCATGCACTCAATTGTATCGATGCTAATAAATCCTGACTTAGTGAACTAGAACGTAACGTATCTCTGAGACATAAAAAACTTCATATACGATTGTACAGCTTGATAATAAATTCGTTGAAAGGAGATCCCTTTTCTGAATTTCGTGTTTTTAATGTTTAAATGGGAATTATCTGTCAATAGGAAGGTTTCGACTGCAAATGTTTTCCACTTCGATTTTCCTACTGTTGCACTTTTACTAGGGATTATGGTTTACATTTTAGAACCTTTCGTACTATATTGAAAGTGATTGGCGACAATGTTGATAAGTATCGTGGTTATCCAAGAACTATAGGTGGTAAGTTATAAAGTCGGTTTGGTGAAGCGCTTAATATTTCATTTCCTGTTGAATTTTACATATTGTCTTCACGTATGCATTAAAAAATTGTTCAGTCAAATTATTGATTCGATCTAATCTAGTTTTATTGAAGTACTTGACTACGGAAAAAATAATTATTTCAATGTATAGATGGTTTTTTGAAGGAATACTGTTACATTTTGCTAAGTCTAATAATACTTACAATATCAGACTTGTGTGTTGCAATCTCCTGAACAAATCGGTTAAGTAGTTGAACTTTTTCTACATCTTAATACATGAAACATCCATTTTTAATTCTTCTACTAATAACAATGTATTATGAGTTGATCAATTTAATCAGTAGCTCATCCAAAGAAGAGTCGATATTGTCAATGTGTTCCGAACAATACCGAAAATTAAAATACAAGGATTGTGTAATAAGTAAAATCTTTAAGGTAACTCGAATAAGACTTTAAGACAAAACTTTGGGAAACTTACGGTCCATTAGGCTTTCACCCTGATCGATCAACATCGTACTTCCGTGAGATCTAATAGTCATGGTGAGTTCCATACCGTACGGGATTTTAGATACCCACTGCTAATGAACTCCAAACTGGAGTGAAAAAGATGTCTAGTGCCGTGGTGATGATTTTCAACAATTTCTCAGTTTATAATAAAAAATATCATAGTATGTACCTGTTTTGCATATAATTATCTAATAAATATAATTGTCAATTAGTACTTTTAATGTAGTTTTATAACTGAAATGTTGAAAATAACGTGGATTTTTTAATCTATTCAGTTTTTGTAAGATTGTTCTATGTTTGATGTGGACTACAGAAAGTGTTATTGAAATGCCTCAAATTTTAAAACAAACTCAGTGTTTTTCAGCGCTAATATCTGTGTTTCATATTACATGTTTGATACAGCAATGATATTTTCTTCTCTCAGAACAAATATCATTGGTTGGTTTAATAACACTCCGTCTTACTGATGAACGATTGTAGAAGGGCCTTGATGATCTTGTTTGTTCTTTCCACCGAAACATTACCTTCCGGATGGTACGCGGTAGTATATGTTTTTCGGACTCCCAAGATCTAGCATGATCAATGAAAGCTCGTGCAACCGTTAGGGTATCTTGTTGTGGAATGAGAATGTCTTCACACCATTCGTTAAAATAGTCTACCATCACTAGTATGTAGTGGTTTCCGTTTTTCTTTGTTGTAAGTGGTCCCATAATATCAATGCCAACTCATTGATGTGGCTATGCTGTCGTCGTTGGGGTTAACGGTGCACGGTGTGTTTGGTGAAGTGACTTTATGGAATAACACGTGTTACAATTTTTGCGAAATACCGTTATATATCCGTGGATGAATGACTACCAAAATCTCTGGTAAATGGTATTTTCTGTCTTTCGTTTTCCTGAGGTCATATTCCCACTTACTAACTACCCTTATGTAATATTTAAAGTGAAAAACCAGTAAATGCCTTTCATGGCTTCTTGCGTAGCATCAGTCCGTGGGAGCGGAAAGGATTCGCGTTTCGTTACAGCATTAGGACGACGGTAATCTACACATGACTACAGAGAATAATCTTCTTCCTTTACTAAAACGGTGGGTGAGGTCCAGGGTGATGAGGTAGGTACAATAATTTTTTTTAACATCTCTTGTCATTGAGTTGAGCTGTGGCTGATAATGCACTGACACTCTGCAACGTAGCGGCATATGGTCACCTGTGTTAATGAACTGTTGTACAGTAGCCGTCCGGTTTCCAGGGATATTCTCCAAGAAAACAGAGCTACATCATTGGAGTGAAGAAACAGTTGAGAGACATGCACTCTTCATTATTTGTTCATTACTTTGTACATGACGTATAATTTCTGACATTCCTATAAAAGCTAGAGGTCCAATTGCTTTCTTCGAGTGGTACGTTTGCACAGTCACTTCCCCAGCACGCCCGAACACCATAATGCTAATTTGAGAGCAGTTTTCCAACGTTTTAAGCAGAACTACATGAGGGTGAAACCATCTAAATGTTGGCTCTTGCAGAAAGGTGCTCTTTTGGGGATACCGCATTACTTCAGAAGGAGTAGAGACAGATAAGGAAAAAACTAGTGCCATTATTAACTGACCAGAGCCGATATCTGCAGCTTTCTAGGACTCGCTCCCTACTATGGACGCTTTGTACGCGATTTCACATCTTTGGCAGCACCTTTACACCGCCTGACACATAAAAGACTAAAATTTTTGTGCACCACAGAGTATCAACAGGCATTCAACACTTTGTAGTCACGTCTTACTGTCTCACCCATACCAGCTTTTCCGAATACTTCAGTTAATGGGGATGAGTTTATACTTGGTATGGATGCTATCTCGTCAGCTATCGAAACAGTGCTGTTTCAAATAACACAAGATGGAAAGGAACGTGTCATAGCGTACGCTAGTCGGCAGCTAGATCAAAGGGAAACGAGACATTCTACAATGCGATGAGATACTGATTCTGGTTAAAGTTTTGCAAAGTTTCCGTCACAACCTCTTTGGTCGCTCTGTTCGTGTATACACAGGCCATGGTGCACTCCAATGGCTTCAAGCCAAAATGTCAAGTGGCTCGCTGGCAAGAGAGGTTGCAAGAGTTTGATTTTACGTGCGAGTACAGATCTGGAAGTCGACATACAAACGCTGATTCTCTGTTCCGCATACCTTATTCTCCTGATACCATTAGTGCTGTCCTGAGCACAGTCCCTGAGATCAACTGTTCGTCTGTGCAAGCCGCGAACCCCGATCTGTGACTCATTTTTTCAGTAAATAATATTGTGTTTAGTTTATCGTTTTGTGTTTTGTTCGCTTGTCAGTTAAATCTAATCTGCTAGTATTACCTTTGGAACTGACAGAATAGTGATAATAATAAATCGCTTCTCGACCTCTTATATATATATATATATATATATATATATATATATATATAATTTATTCTATAAAATTGTTTCAGAATGTGGCGGCAAAAATTATCATTTTATACATCCATCTGCAAATTTGGAAGAAGCTGCTCTAGGCACTATCCGAAGTTCATTTGAATATTCTGGTCAAAAATGTAGCGCATGTAGTCGACTTTATGTACCAGAAAATTTATGGCCAAAATTCAAACAACTTTTACTTGGTCATTATGAACAATTGAAAATTGGATCACCACTCGATTCAGATACATTTACATCGGCAGTTATTGATCATACTGTGAGCAGTTAGTGTTATTATAATATTTGTAAGGGGTTTTTATGATCACTTAATTATAGTAGAAACAAGGGTCAATTATTATCTGAGTTGTGTTGGAATCTTTGATAACAAATTCATGGCTACAGGATTTCAACCCCAACTACTTGGTTATAGTTCCAAACTTTCGTGTAAGCAACCGGGTAAGGTTAGTGACGGTACAGTTATTCACGGGTTAAGGATTTTAGGTTTTAGCTACTAAGTGACAGGTTAAGACCTCGCTCCACCTTTCTCTGTTTGGGCTACCGGGTAATATCACACTTGAAGTGTGAGACTCCCAGCCATATACGCGAGTCTTTACGTAATAAATAAGCTAGTAAAAAGGTGTGGAGGGCATGACTAAAATACATAATTAAATAGTTAAATTTCAACTAATCTGGTTGTCTCAGTCTCTCGACTGATCTATCCGTTAGAGTAAAATGCGAATTTGTGTATCATATAGTGATTGATTTGGATACATAATTTAGTCTAATCATTGATTATAAAGTACTCATGAAAATAACCACTTTTCTTTTTCTAATTTATCTCCTACGAATTTCAATTTTCCGAATCTCCCAGTCTATTGGCTCCTTTCTGTTGTTATTTCGCTCTTCTATGCCTCAATTTATTTGAGTCATTTTAAAAAAAATTAAGAATATCCTACTCCGTTCGTTGTTTTCCTAATTGTATTAGAAATATTTGCCCAACTGTTACATACTTGATCTGTCTACCCAATATTATACACGGGAGATGACTAACATGACTACAGCGCACAAACATTTGTTCGCTCAAACTTTCTTCATTTTCGAATCAGAAAAATATCATGTCCAAACTAGACATTAGCATAGAAAAATAGGGTACCAAACTTAACGTTTAAATTACAATAGCTTTATAACAGAAAAGGTATAACAGTGAATCATGCATCAAACGAAAGCTTATGATTTATAGAATAAAATAGGGACAAAACTAAATTTTAGTATTTTACAAGCTTTGAATTAAGTGAAATAACGTCACTGAAGATAGATCCTGCTGTTAGGAATGTTAGTCATCTGTTTATCCATCTAGATTTTTATACTAATCTGAATTGATATTGGGGATTGGGAATCAGAAATAAATCGAGTAGTATTTCAGTTAGCTCGTATTCTCTCTCTCGCGTCAACCAATCAGGTGACAATAGTTTTCGTTTTTTCTCAGGGTTGTTAGTCTCATTTCAGACTCACGCATTTCTGGCCTTGAAAGGAAATATCCATATTTTTTGGACGAACTTAAAACTATCCTACAAATTTAAAAAGCGCCGAGTGATGTAAATCAAGTGAAGCTTTTGGATGCACTGACACAGTAGCTCTCATTTCATCCAACTTCAATCTTTCAGCCAGATAAATATGAAAGCATCGCAAATTCCATTTGTGAGTTCAACTATCATCCTGAATCTGGTATCATATTCCATCTCTGGTTTCATCGTTCCGGAGACATGTTCCACGCCGAATGCTCAAATTTCGATGATGCAGCTAAAGTGCGCTTACTTCTGAGAAGACTCGGAACGGGTGAATATAACATGTTAATTTCATCCTGCCACAAAATCTTCTGGATTTATCTTTTAATGATACAATCCATATATTATCTGAAATTTTTGGTGAACAGTCCTCATTATTCAACACTGTATCAGTGTTTTCAATTATCAAAATCGCCATTCGATGATCATCTCACCTATCCTGGGAAAGTAAATAGAGAATTCGAACGATTTAAACTAAATGGAATTACAGCAGATCAATTTAAATGTCTGATTTTTATCTGTGGATTAAAGAAACCAGTCGATATGGACATCTGCACCACGATTTCAACTTTCATTGAGCAGGAACCTAATATGACTGCAAGTGGTCACTGTAGTGAACAAAACACAACTGGGGACAATCGAATGTATTTAAGCAAAATTATCTCAGTAAATTCTGATAACCAAACAATGAACAGTCAATTTGCAAATTAACAACCAATTGTTACAATCTTCACTGTTTCTTCTCTAATTCCATTGCTCATGCATTTTCGAGACGATTGCGCTTCATTTCAGTTCTTTCCTCATCGGTTTTCTGCCAAAATACATTCTATGTCTGACCCACACCATATACTACTTATATTGGTATAAGTAGACCACACCACACTCGTCCCCCCTTTAAAGCATTCGACCATGCGGTGGTTCTGCTCGCCACCCCACTATCTTCTTTCACTGCAGTCTGTGCCAAACTCTCCGTCAGAATGTCGAGTCTGCGGCGCGCTGACCTCCATAGCTCCATCGACCTGCCGGGGCACCAACATCCGCATCCATCCGGCACCTGGGACGTTCAACACCCGTACTCCACCGGCCTGCTGAGCCATCTACATCCGATGTCCGCCCAGCAGCCGCACGTCTCACTGCTCTTCTCCGTCGACGGCACCCGCTACAGCCAACGCCGCCCCGCCAGAACACTCCACTCGACGCCACCTCCGCACCAGACTGCCCCAACTAGCACCTCAACTCCAGACCCGTAGCGGCGTCCGCAGAACAGCACCCTTCCTCCTCTTGGTTGGCAGCGACACCAAATGTAATGAACAAAACACTAGCTGGGGACAATCGAATGTTTTTAAGCAAAATTATCTCAGTAAATTCTGATAACCAAACAATGAACAGTCAATTTGCAAATTAACAACCAATTGTTACAATCTTCACTGTTTCTTCTCTAATTCCATTGCTCATGCATTTTCGAGACGATTGCGCTTCATTTCAGTTCTTTCCTCATCGGTTTTCTGCCAAAATACATTCTATGTCTGACCCACACCATATACTACCACAGTCACAACCGAGTGTCAACAGTTATTAAATTTCAAACATGATACCGCGATGGTTACTTACTTACTTACTTACTTACTTACTTACTTACTTACTTACTTACGCCTGTTACACCCAATGGAGCATAGGCCGCCGACCAGCTTTCTCCAAATGAATGATTTTTCTGGTTAGCGTTTTTTTAGCGAGTTGATTTTCTACGGGATGAGGTCGCTAACCCCATGCCCAACCCTCCTCCTTTACCCGGGCTTGGGACCGGCAGTAACCCCCAGAGGAGCTACAGGCGGAGTTATACCGCGATGGTGCATCAGGTGAAATCTTCCGATTTTAGTTCAGCAAATGCACTCAAGTCCTCTAAGTCTTCTAAACAAAGCACAGCAAACACACAACAACCTTCTAATAGATCACCATTACCATGTCGGCTTTGTGGAGCATTGCATTTTGTGAATTTATGTCCGTTCAAGAATCACAAATGCCTCCTTCTTCATCGTACTGGTCATAAAGAAGATCATTGTACATCAAATAAATGCCAACCAAAATGTCGTAGTGGAAATGTGAAGCGACATTCACCGGGTCAAATCAAGAGCACGTTCGCAACTTTCAAAGTTGGATTTCAAAGTAAACGGAAGTATGCAGACTTATTAGTGAGTGGAAAACCCATAGTATTCAGTTAGATTCGGCTTCCGACATTACACCGATTTGCAAATACACGGCGTAAGCTAGGTTATCCACACATTCAACCAACCGAACATGTTCCCCGAAATGCCTCAGGAGATATAGTGAAGCTGACAGAAGTGTGCGAGGTGCAATTCAAGGAATGCAAATTCTATGATATTTGTTATTTGACGAACTAACATGACTAGGATCTATTGGGCTTAGACTGGATTAGGAAGATTGATACCTTGAATAGTTTATTAAATGAACAATGTTCTCATAAGGCTTCCTGTGAATCTATCCAAATTTCTCATAATATTTCTGAATCGAATGTCTCTAATGTAACATGTTTTCATAAAATTTCCAAACAAATACCTTCGATGCAATGTGTTCTCATAATGATTTCAAGTCAAGTACCTCCAGTAAAAAATGCTCTCATAAGATTTCAAAATTTCATGCATTTTGTCCTTATGGTATTTCCACACCAAAATCCTCTGTTTCCTCTGAGATACCGACTATATCTCACTTAAATCATCTGTATTCCAAAAACAAACTGGATTGCTGCAAGTTCACTCGAGTACTTTTGTCATTAAAACAAAACACAAAGCTCATCTTCAGATCAAAACAACCAATGCCTTATTCTCCTCTATCAGTCATGGATCAAGAACTTGACTGATGGAAAGCATTAGGTGTCATTCAACCAGTAAATTATTCACCGTGGACTGCTTCCATAGTAGTTGTATGAAAAGCAAATGGGTCTGTCCTCATATGTGCTGATTTCACTGCTCTGAATTATGCCTTAGAGGATCATACTTATTCACTTCCTATAGAGGGAGATTTATTTATCAAACTAAGTGGAGGGTTGTATTTTGCCAAAATTGATCTTGTTAACGCATATCTCCAAATAGTAGTTGATCCAACCCCCCAACCACTACTAACGATTAATACCTTGTTATGGTTTCTCGTATAACGACCTAGCTACTCTTAATGTTTAGTATTCTTGGACACTGCTTCACTCGACAAGTCTCCAAATCAGAACATGGTTGAACAGGAATAAACAAGGTTGAATGGAAGTAGGAATGTGGTGTGGTCTACTTATATCCATTTAAGTAGTATATGGTGTGGGTCAGACATAGAATGTATTTTGGCAGAAGACCGATGAGGAAAGAACTGAAATGAAGCGCAATCGTCTCGAAAATGCATGAGCAATGGAATTAGAGAAGAAACAGTGAAGATTGTAACAATTGGTTGTTAATTTGCAAATTGACTGTTCATTGTTTGGTTATCAGAATTTACTGAGATAATTTTGCTTAAAAACATTCGATTGTCCCCAACCAGTGTTCTGTTCATTACAGGAATCATAGTAAAAACACCTTTATAATTTTTATATAAGAATATTCTAAAGTCTCCTCCAAGTATCCGCTAGTGCTGACCGGCTAAAAAGCGGACAGTCAGTGCGCCTCAACACAATTCTGCACGGAACGTGCTTTAATCCAATCTATATCCTGCTAACATACTCAAAGAGGCTTCTACCAATGTAAACGTTTACCTTTTGGCGTAAAGCTAGCATCAGCTATCTTTTAACAGATAGTGGGCACTATGCTGGAGAATTTGCCAGGAGTTGCTGTCCGTTTGGACGATGTAATTGTTACAGGTCCCAGTAAGTCCGAGTCGGTAAAATACTTTGACTTTCTACTATCTACCCAAGGCCGTTAGTCTCAACTCGAATTTGCGCATTTCTAGCCTCAAGGTTAATTTGGCTAGTCTACGGTGTCAAGGTCGTAGCTCATGTCGAGATAAGTTCTCTCCTGTATATTATTGGGTAGACAGATCAATGGCTTATTAATTATATTTTCGGATAATAATGTACTTCATCATTCCTATCGAAATGATTGTGATCTACTGAAGTAAAAGTTTGTAAGTCGGTTAATACTGAATCATTTAATACAATGAGATGTTTAAATCTCTTTGATATTATTTAGAAATTGTTTTTATCATCAATTTACCACTATACACAAAATGAATATAAATTTAATTTTAGGCATTCAATAAAATCTCTGGCTATCTACAATATGCATCCAGTTGTCCAGATATTGAAGTTGTCGCCGGTGGTCAAAGAGATGATAGCGTTGGTTACTTTATTCAACCTACAATTTTGATTACTAATAATCCAACAGATAAGTTAATGAAGGTATATATCATTGTTTATACTTGTGAATCGATATTGTTTAGCAACCAAAATAACGTCATTTTCTTTTGTTTTAAAGCCCTTAAATTATGTTTACAATGTTATTTGTCTTCCGATAACTTTCTATCACTTTACATTTCAGAATGATAATTCGACAATTCATGATGTAATATCATGTATGAATTTGATATCGACAATGCTATTAATGTCTTTAGATTCTTCATCTTTCATATTAGTATGATGAATGTATGTGTCAAACCTCTTCCATCCATCTCACTCAATGCACATGTAGTGTAAATTAAGGATACCAAAATTAAAATTGATCGTCATACTAAAATCTCACTGAAAACAAACATATTAGCAGGTTTATTTGGTCCTAGTTAGTAGGGAAGTCGAATTTTTTAGATTTCAAAGCTTAGTTCAAGCCACTTCTCCAAAGAATAATGAACTTTTTCTTTGCTAATACAATTTTAAAAAATGAAGTGGTATATCCAAAAAAACTACTCTTTTCATCGTAGAGTCGTCGGTAAATCTGTTACTCGAACGCTTAATAGAAACTTCATAGCCGATTCTTAGATCTCCGGGATTCGCCTACATTCAGGCTCCGGACGGTGAGGAAAAGGCCTTAAGTAAGAAGAAAAGCTTTACTTCCAGGTTCGTTTATGTGCAAAGGACAGCAGTATTTATCTTTTACTGGTAATCTTTAACCTTTGGGAACTTCTGAAGATATATTTTTAATTTAGTAGTAAGGTAATCCAATCAGTGTAGCACACAATCCATTAATTTCCTAGTAGTTCCTAGGATGCCTCAAATGCATGCTTATTTGACAAAATGTTCCTAGTCTACTCTTGGCCTCTGAAGAACTTATCGAGGAATTCTCTGGGGGTCCCAACAGTCATTTAGATCAAAGGTAAAATGCTATGTGTAGAATATTCTTATGTCAACTGTGTATACATAGATAGATGTGAGTTAATGTGAAATCTAAACTTTGATCGAATGATTAAAATTTTTATCTTTGCTTATAATTTACTATTGAATAGGTTGCATGTGACTTGAACCTCGAAATGCTTAACTTGATGGCATTGTCCATAGACATTTAATTCTATGTGTGATAACAAAGACAAAGGATTTAATTGATACTTCATTTGTTTACTTTTTATAACTTCCTTATGAATTGACTCATGTTCTTAACTATAAAATTACTAAAATCTTCACAAAAACCCCCTTGTGAATTCATAATTCTCATTTAGAAGTAAAACAAATATTTCAATGCGGAATATCTTATTTTCATTTTCAAATACTGTACAATTGTATTTATGTAGAAATTATGTAATCATATGTAGGAATAAGTTTGCATAGATATAGGTATGATCACTTATTTAAAAGGTGGAGGGGTGTTACACAATAAATTTCGAGTAATTCTGCAAACAATTATTTAGCGGTTATCACTGATTAATAAACTTGATGTGTGGGCGAGGAGGATAATGATTGGTTGTTTTTCTGAGTCAGACATTAGATAGGGTGACAGGTGTTATATGTTCCCCTATCCTGATTATTATTGATTGACTGTTCTTGTTGTTGGATTGTGTCGGATTTCGGTGTGGAAATATATTGACGTTCTAGTCAGGCTAACCTCGTGTTCTTGATCTGAGTTGTGTTAAAGTCCTGTAGAATAGACACTGGGAGGGAATCTAGTGTAGTTATTCGTCTAAGGTAAATTAACGTCCCACATACTTGTAAAAAGTGAAAAGACTGTTATAACAAGTATCCTACCGTTTATAACAAAACTATACCTTATTCTAATTTTCTCTTCTTATCTTAATAATAGATGAACTAAGTCATTTAGTTAGAATATATTACGTTGTAAAATTTATTTGAATGACTTACATCCAAATTGATTTCGTTTTGATATTTTTACATTCTTATATTACACTGAATTATTCAATCATTATGTTAAAAGTATATTTTAAATAGAATAATTCTAATCAGCATATATTACATAAGTCTTATATAATGAGTTATTATTTCATTCGTCAAATTCATTTCATCAAATGAATTAGATAGAATCTGATTCTATGTATATGGATATTTATTTTATTTATATTGACATTTGTGCTTTTTTCTCCTAATTAAATTTAGGATGACATTTTTGGACCAATTTTATGCACATATTTATATCGTGAAAATGAAATTGAGAAAACTTTAGATTTGGTTGATTCAACTACGGATTATGCATTAACTGGTAACTACATGTATATATATATATATATATATATATATATATATATATATCGTAAAACTATCCTTTACTCATTTTTTAATGGTTTTCAAGTCAACTAAGGATTGTCGTATTCACTTCATTTTATTTTCAGGTTTTAAGCCAGTAATCTCCTGTTAATGAAACGTTCATAATCAATTATCAAGAAAATAAATTGATGATATTACTATCGATATAAACGTTTAATAAATTTTGCTTTAACGGTTTTAATTAATTATCTTGAACAAATTTCAGTAAATTTGTGTTGTAATGAGCTGTGCGGAGTCCAGTATATACATTTCGTCTCATTTGGGACTTATTAACTTAATGTACCTACATTCCATTGTTGATGTCGACACTAAAACTGGAATCCAGTATCCTATCAAGTCAAATGTTGGAGAATTGTCCAGTAAGCCACCAATTGATCAAAGTGCAATCACATATTGATAGGGAGACATTCTAAACCCTTATGAATTAATCATCCTTGAGAAAATTGTAACTCATTAATTTGAAAATTTCCACCTAAAATAATTGGGTTTTGGATCAGACTTTGCGCTGTTGACTTGATTTTTAAAAATCGGCTTGCGATTCCTCTAGCTTCCATAAAATAGATTGAGTACAAAAACATATACTTTGATTGTTAAGCTCCATATAATTTAATGTACACGGAGTCCATGTAACTGTAAAGAAAAGTAGTATAAGCAAGTTCTTCAGGTGGTCAGCCACAGATTTGTGATAACATCTATGATTATGATGTAGGTGTTAAGCCTATAATATTCATCGATTTCCCATGATGTTTTAATAGAAGGTTTCCTGTTGACAATTTCCAACTACTAAATTAACATGTCTAGACGCTGCTGGTGTGTTGCATTCTCTGAGCTGAATAGTTTAATTGTGAAGCTTTCATCGCCCTTGTAGACAACATTACTAACACATACTTCATTGAGAGGTGAACTAATGGAGTTATTTCGCAACTGAAAACAGTTAAAACAAACATTAAAATAATGACAACACCGTTATGGACAACGATTGACCGAATTCCCGGTCAATATAAAACAAGTAGACGATTGTGGAAAAATTCTAATAGTTCATTTCTCATTAAAGCATGTACTGATGGTGTTGTCCAAAAAGGCAATGAAAGCTTTATTATTAAATCATCCAACGTAGATAACACATCACTTTTATCCTGAGCTACAAATATTTTCCGTAATCTCACCTTAAGGTTATGAATAAATACACTTAAACTATTTGTATCACAGTAAAATAAAGGACAGAACATTATTTTTACTATTCTGTTTTCAAGTTTTTTCATATTAATAAATGATAAATAGATTTAAGATATTGCTACTGTTCATATTATAAGGTCAATTTGTGCAATGCAATAATCTTAAAAGTAATCAATAGTTTGTGTAAAAATGAAATGCTTCATTTTAATTTGGAAGTGAATAGTTTAGTAGAATATGTGTAAAAAATTACTATCTCGTTGAAATTTACAATTCATATTATTGAAATAAGTTGTGACAGTTTTCGCTTTATCAGAAGGGGTTTTTGTGGAGATTTAGTATTTTCATAGTTGAAAGCGTTAGTCAATTGAAGCTAGACCACCAGGGAAAACCTGGAAGCACTGGATGGCCGTTTAGTCCTAGTATGGGACCCCTCAGCAGTGCGCATCTACGATCTAGCCTCGCGCACTGTTGAGGGGTCCCATACTAGGACTAAACGGCCATCCAGTGCTTCCAAGTTTTCGCTTTGTTTCTTTATTTTTCCACAACTATCCAGTTATTGATTTGAAAGGAAAAAACATTTAGATATTATTCTCTTTTTTTGAAAAAAGGTTCCATCTTTGCTCAGGATGAAGAGTTTATTAAGTATGCCACTGATCGCCTTATCGATACAACTGGTAATTTTTACATAAATGTTCAATCCACTGGATCTGTAGTTGGTCAACAACCATTTGGCGGAGCTAGATTATCAGGTAAATTAAAGTGTTGTACCATTAAAAAAAACTGACAATGAAAGCATAGCTATTTTATTCTCCTGCCTTTATCAATGAACTTTAAGAGAGTTATTATTTAAACAATAGTAATTGGTTTAAATATTAACAAAATAAAATTGTTCATTGTGTTGATCTTATGAGAAAAATGATCTAATTAGTTGTAAACTATTTCTAGATAAAATTCAACTAGTTAAATTGACTGAAGATTATTCAATTTAGATTGGATGTTAGTTTGTGAATCATTTAAAATTGAAATATGTCTTATAGTGAACTCGGTGCAGGATTAATACTAATAACACTGTTGATCAGTCAGTCAGTCAGCTACAACGTAAGACCAGACACATTTATGCATCGGCCCAAGTTGCCATACCTCGTTAGCACAACAAGATGAACACCGCATTCGTAGAAGTAGTTAATTTAGTTGTGGTAGTATATAAGTACGGAGCTAACACAAAAACTACCCACAGAAAGGTCGTGTGTGACCGACCTCAAGCAGTTGTCCCTTGGGCGCTGCGGTCACGCTCTCAGGTCATTAAGACCACTTCTAACCTAATTTCATTTTCAGGTACCTCTAGAAGAACCCTTCCACGGTGTGGGCAACCGGGAAGTGATAACTGCCCTCATACCTCTAACAGCACTCTATTAACATTGTTGATAATGTATCTACGAATATTCGTCAATATTAGAATGAATAGTTTGACAAAAATTGGGCGCTGAGTATGAAGGAGTCATTATATGTGAAAATTATATTTGAAATAATCTCAGCGACTGATAAGTTTGCTGAATGAAACGTTGGAATTATTTAGATTTCAGTCGCTGAAACTATTTCAAATATAATTTTCCCATATAATGATAACGTATAATTTCATGAATTGAATAAGTTTTAGTATACAAGTTTACTTGTTTACTAATTTATATACGATTATATGGTTTTCAAAATGTATCATTTCACTTATGATTCATTGTCAATTTAATAGAATAAAATTTTCAGTAATCCATTTGTTTTATGCTTTGACCTTTAGTAATTAGTAATTATGAATGATTTGACAGTAAAATTGATTGAAATTTAATAATTATTAGTTTTTGTTTATACGTAGTAGGAAAACTAGTTGACGTTCATTACATTATTATTATTATTATTATTATTATTATTATTATTATTATTATTATTATAAGAATAAAATATAATGCTGATAGTCAAATTTCCAAAAACTCATAACTTTGTAATATAAACTAATTAGAATTACATCAAGTCTCAAACCACCTATTGGCTTATGGTATAAAAATAGAAGAGTTGCACCATTGTGGTCTACTTGACGTTTCGTGGCTTATTGTAAGCCAGTTCTTCAGAGTAAATAGATAATCGAAATGAAATTAACACAAGTTTGAATAGTACTAAATAGTACTATTATATAATATATTTATTATTAGTCGTAATCTTATTTCTAAAGTACATGACGTATTCATTTTACTCTTTATCCGGAAATTCATGAATATATATATATATATATATATATATTACGAGAAGCTAAGAGTGTTCAGACTCTTGCGTTATTCAGATGAAACTAGTGTCATCTTCAATAATTTTGAAGTTAAATCTATCGAACTTTATTTTTGTGTATCTGATCAACTTGTCGTGATTCTTTTCTTTTTCAATGTTATACTCTAGGTACAAATGATAAGGCCGGTGGACCTCAATACACGTTAAGATTCACTTCTCCACTTTCGATTAAAACACAAATCAAGCCTATTCCGTCATGGAAACAAGCACATATGATTGACTAAGTCGTTTGACTCGCTTTTACTATTTGAAAATTACTCATTGCATACGTATAAGGTCTAATGGTTAAACCATCCTCGTAATTATTATTTCAACAAAATGTTTGTACTCTTTTTTAATCTTACATTTAATAAATTTTAGACTTTTTGATGGTATTTTGCTCATTTAAAAACCTTTCAAACGGTTGTCACAATTCTACTTATATTCCGAAAAACGACAGTATATTTTCAACTCGTTAACCGATTGTGAATCAGTTATAGGAAAAAAGCTCATTCATAGGTTTCGGACGAAGATCTTCCTTGTTATCTGGTGATCAGTAAGCATCAAGAAGGCACATATTTCAAAATGTGTGAATTTTTAACCTAACCACTTCTGGATTTCGTTAGTTCCCTTCTCTTTGCATTTAGTACACGGTTAAAACTAAGTAACTAGATGTATAAAATGATTTCTAGGTTTCTTTATCGAAGTCATATACATT
Organism: Schistosoma rodhaini; assembly: GCA_944470415.2. Taxonomy (NCBI): domain Eukaryota; kingdom Metazoa; phylum Platyhelminthes; class Trematoda; order Strigeidida; family Schistosomatidae; genus Schistosoma; species Schistosoma rodhaini. The sequence goes on along the minus strand of OX104037.1, from coordinate 29,959,437 downwards.
AGCAGTTAAGCTTCATGATGAAACGGTTAACAGTTTAACACATTTTTTTATCTCGTAACTTCACTGATAAGTCTTCTAATTTAACACTAATTGTTGTGTCTAATCATCGCAGATTTAGTATGTTGGAATCGCTTATCCTTTTTATTTGAAAAACGAGGAACCACTGCAATTCTCACGATGCGAAAGTAAGAACACAAAGACAAGTACAAATGAAGATTCACTAACCCAAAAACACGACGACAACTCTAGTCGAAAGTACACATTGATATATTGATACGTACACCCATTTTAATTAATAATTAATTAATAGTCGAGTTAGAGCCTATGCGAACTGTCATCAGAATTGGTTACCTCAAGTGGTGTTCGTCAGGGCTGTCCACTCTCCCCATTCTTGTTTAACTTTGTCATTGACATGCTTTTAGAGATATCACTTTCATCATCTCAATCTCCTGGAGTTGGATTTTTACCAGGAGGCTCACTTGTTGACTTAGAATACGCCGACGACATAGTTATACTCGGTGAAGACGCTGACAACATGCAGAGTCTTCTGACCACTATAAGCAACTATGCAGGCATGTTCGGGATGCGATTCTCTCCCTGGAAGTGCAAAATGTTACTTCAGGATTGGGTTGCATCGACACCTGAACTAATGATAGGGAGTGAAGAAGTTGAGCGTGTTGACAGCTTCACTTATCTTGGGAGTCTCATCAGCCCTTGTGGTCTGGTATGTGACGAAATCTCAGCACGGATACAGAAGGCTCGTCTAGCTTTCCCCAACTTGCGTCATTTATGGCGTAGGCGAGATATCCGTCTAGCAACCAAAGGACGGGTTTACTGTGCAGCAGTTCGTTCCGTCCCACTTTATGGCAGTGAAACATGGCCGATAAGAGTAGAGGATATTCGTAGGCTACTAGTGTTCGATCATAGGTGTCTTCGAAGCATTGCTCGTATATCCTGGGACCACCAGATAAGTAATGCAGTTGTTAGGAAACGAGTACAAGGTAGGGATGGCAAATCGATTGATGAAGTAGTGAAACTTCGTCAGTTGAGATGGCTGGGACATGTGTTACGTATGCCCGACCACCGACTGCCCCGACGTGCAATGTTTCATGGTGTAGGAGTAGGTTGGAAGAAAGCTAGGGGTGGCCAGACCAAAACGTGGCACAAATCAATGAAGTCACTGACAAGTGGACTGGGCCATGTTGGTAGGTGTAGACTACCTGGTTGGGATTCGCGAGATGATAGCAACCGATGGTTAGAGACCTTGAATGACATGGCTGAAAATCGTTTGCAATGGCGAAGGTGCATCCACTCTTTGTGTTCTACCAAATTCTAATCTTCTGAATTCTTCATGTCTGTATCCTTTTTCTCTTTCCAAATTTATTTCACCGTATTATGCTCCTTCAATAACATCTTCAAACCCTTATCTTTCACATAATGCTTATACTCTTACTACTTCTACCACTATGGGATTTGAATGGACAACTGCATCTCTGTGCTAATGTGGTATGGCAATTTGAACTGATGTACGTACGTACGAAGTTCTACGTTGTGACTGTCTGACTGACTTTAATTAATAATTAGGATGAAATCACATATGTGAAAAATAATCGCAGTTATAACAAATCACATGCTGAGTATAGTTCATGTTAACTTAATACAAGAATAACGTATGTTATATAGAATAGAATATCATACTGGAAAACAAAGAAATATTACACCGAGTAATCATGACATTGAATTAAAACGGAAGTACTATTAAACAAAAATCACATTTAGTAAATCAATGTACTTTTGCCCTTTTAATCCCATCATATCATTCGTAATATACCTAGTTGACTTTCAAGAGTAGAAATCACAATGTGCTATATTTACTATCTGTTCTTAGTAAGGCTAGAAGATTTAAGAGAATAGAGAAATTCAATATACATACCTGTTTTTTTTTGGATTCTACTTAAATATCTACATCGAATTCAGACTGTATAAACAATCAATTCCATTGATTAGTGATTAGCATTAAGATAAATTCCCAAAATTCTACCATTAAGTTTTGACTGAGTGAGTTCAACAATGCCGAGCGTGAGATTAATAGTTGAAGATTTAATTCGCCACGTATAGTTGTCTAAAGGTAATACAATAGCTAAGAGATCTGAAAGTTGTCACTGTGTCTAACCAAGCGTTAAGACACATTCCTATAAAACCTAGTTATATTGATCTCTATTAAGATAACCAAAAATCAAATGAGCAGCAACTTGATGCATACAAAGTAAGTAATCTGTTTCAGTTGACAATTAGCACAGATAATTAATAAATTGTTGAATAAAACCGATTCCAAGTTGGATTTGGTAACAGTCTTCTTAAGTTTACATGGGTGAAGTTTGTGTAGCCAATCAACATATTTAAAGACCTTAATAAGCCTATAATTTCAGAATAGTGACTAACATATGCACAACGGTTAAAGCTCATATGATTACTTGTTATTGACATTTTATAACATTTCACTTAGGGCAGTTCAAAACAATGAGGATGAGACGACGACTGTCTGTTCACTCAACATGTTTGCTCCAACAAGCCCATGGAGATTAGTAATAACCATTTTCAGTGATGAGCGTTATTATCACGCGCATACTTCGCATGATTACTATTACTTACTTTCGCCTGTTACTCCCAATGGAGCATAGGCCGCCGACCAGCTTTCTCTAACCCACTCTGTCCTGGGCCTTCTCTTCTAGTTCTACCCAGTTCTTGTTCATTCTTCTCATGTCTGTCTCTATTTCTCGGCGTAATGTGTTCTTTGGTCTTCCTCTTCTCCTTCGACCTTCAGGATTCCATGTGAGGGCTTGTCTTGTGACACAATTGGGTGATTTCCTCAAAGTGTGCCCAATCCACTTCCAGCGCTTCTTCCTGATTTCTTCCTCCGCTGGAATCTGGTTTGTTGTCTCCCACAATAACTTGTTGCTGATAGTGTCTGGCCATCGGATCCGAAGTATCTTGCGTAGACAGCTGTTAATAAACACTTGTATCTTCTGGATAATGGCTTTCGTAGTTCTCCACGTCTCTGCCCCATACAGAAGAACTGTCTTGACATTTGTATTGAAAATTCTAACCTTGGTGTTGGTTGACAATTGTTTTGAGCTCCAGATGTTTTTCAGCTGTAGGTATGCTGCTCTTGTTTTGCCGATCCGCGCCCTCACATCTGCATCTGATCCACCGTGTTCATCAATGATGCTGCCCAGATATGTAAAGATTTCCACATCCTCCAAAGCTTCTCCGTCAAGTGTAATTGGATTGGTGCATATTGTATTGTATCGGAGAGTCTTGCTTTTCCCTTTGTTTATATTGAGACCTACTGCTGCTGAGGCTGCTGCTACACTGGTCGTTTTCTCCTGCATTTGTTGTTGCGTTTGTGATAGAAGAGCCAGATCATCCGCGAAGTCTAGATCGTCAAGCTGCATCCTGTCTGTCCACTGTATCCCGTGCATTCCTCCAGTTGTTGACGTCTTCATAATCCAGTCGATCACCAGGAGAAAGGGTGAGAGTAGGCAACCTTGCCTAACACCGGTCTTTACCTCGAACGAGTCGGTGAGTTGTTTTCCGTGGACGATTTGGCAGTTTAGTCCATCATAGGAGTTCCGTATGATGTTGACTATCTTCTCAGGCACGCCGTAGTGTCGAAGAAGCTTCCATAGTGTCGTCCTGTCCACGCTATCAAATGCCTTCTCCTGGTCGATGAAGTTGATGTAGAGTGATGAATTCCATTCGATTGATTGTTCCACAATGATACGTAGAGTTGCGATTTGATCTGTGCACGATCTATCCTTACGAAATCCAGCTTGTTGGTCTCGAAGTTGAGCGTCCACGGAATCCTTCATCCTGTTTAACAATACTCTGTTGAAGACTTTTCCTGGTATTGAGAGAAGAGTGATGCCCCTGTAGTTGTCGCACTTGCTCAGATCGCCTTTATTTGGTATCTTGATGAGAAGTCCTTCTTTCCAGTCTGTTGGTACATGTTCTTCGTCCCAAATCTTACCGAAGAGGATGTGGAGTATCTTGGCAGTTGCCGTTACATTTGCTTTCAGTGCCTCTGCCGGGATGTTGTCTGGTCCCGCTGCTTTGCCACTCTTGATTTGTCTAATGGCCATGCTGATCTCTTCAATTGTTGGTGGGCCAATATCGATTGGGAGGTCTGTGGGTGCTGCTTCGATGTTGGGTGGGTTCAGTGGAGCTGGTCGATTCAAGAGTTCCTTGGAGTGTTCTACCCACCTGTTTCGTTGTTCTTCAATATCGTTGATTACTTTGCCTTCCTTGTTTTTCACTGGTCTTTCTGGCTTACGGTAATTTCCAGCAAGTTTCTTTGTTGTATCATACAGTTGTCTCATGTTTCCCTCTCTTGCAGCCTTTTCCGCTGCCATCGCTAAATCTTCCACATATTTACGTTTGTCGGTCCTGATGCTCCTCTTCACTTGCTTGTTTGCCTCTGTGTATTCGGCTTGTGCCTTGGCTTTTTCTGCTCTTGTTCGGCTGATATTGATTGCTGCCTTCTTGTTCCTTCTTTCTTCAATTTTATCCAGTGTACCAACAGTGATCCATTCCTTGTGATGGTGCTTCTTTTGGCCCAGAACCTCCTGACATGTTGAAACGATTGCCTCCTTGATACCTTTCCAGCTGCTCTCTATGGTGGTTCCCTCTCCATTGAGTAGGTCATGAAAGGCCTGGAACCTGTTGCTGAGGGCTATGTTAAATTCGTTGAGTTTGTCAGCATCTCGAAGAAAGGCCGTGTTAAACTTTTGTGATGTTGTCCGCGCCATTGTCCAGTGCTTCTTGAGTTTTAGTTTCATCTTGGCGACCAGCAAATGGTGATCGGATGCTATATCAGCTCCTCTTCTGGTTCTCACATCCTCCATCGTCCTCCTGAACTTTTTGTTGATGCAGATATGGTCGATTTGATTCTGTGTAGTATGATCCGGTGAAATCCAAGTGGCTTTGTGTATGTTTTTGTGTGGGAATATGGTGCCACCTATGACCAGTTTATTGAAGGCACATAGGTTTACAAATCTCTCACCATTTTCGTTCCTTCCTCCCAGTCCATGTTGTCCCATGACGTCTTCGTATCCAGTGTTGTCCTTTCCAACCTTGGCATTGAAATCTCCCATTAGAATGGTCAGGTCCTTGGTTGGGCACTTCTCGAAGATTGACTGCAGCCTATCGTAGAATTGGTTTTTAGCGTCTTCATCGTAGTCGTTGGTCGGCGCATAGCATTGGATGATGTTCATTGTAATGCCCTCTCTCTTTGTTCTGAAGGAGGCTTTGATGATCCTCGGTCCATGAGATTCCCATCCTATAAGTGCATTTTGTGCTTTTCTAGACAGCATCAGTGCCACTCCTTGTGTATGTGGGGCATTTTCTTCTTCATGACCGGAGTATAACAGAAGTTCCCCTGAAGGCAGTCGTTGTTGTCCAACCTGCGTCCAATGTGTTTCACTGATTCCAAGCACTTCCAGGTTGTATTTCCTCATTTCCGCAGAAATTTGGAAGACTCTGCCGGTCTCCCACATTGTCCGGACATTCCATGTACCTATAAAAATTGTCGCTCTGGTTGTAAGAAGGTGCATCGGCCTCATGACTTCCGAATGAACTCGGCTTTCATCATGAGACGTCATTTTTCCTTCTACTCCCAGGGCAGAGTTTGAATGGTTTGAATGATTTTTCCTGGTTAGCGTTTTTTTAGCGAGTTGATTTTCTACGGGATGGGGTCGCTAACCCCATGCCCAACCCTCCTCCTTTACCCGGGCTTGGGACCGGCAGTAGCCCCTGGAGGAGCTACAGGTGGAGTTATGATTACTATACGTAGAACGAAATCATACTGACGGCCTTGAGCGATTCTAATACAGACGTTAAGATTAACTAATTGAAATGTAGCTTTTGTGAAGGAATTGTATATTACGAAAAAACAGTAAAATTGCAAAGAATATAGTGTTGGGATGCTAGCATTTCAACTCTGTTATCCTAAACCTGACACACCTTACTCTAAAATTTCTAAAACTAACGATCCTAATTTTAATACTCCCCACTCTACTACTAAAACTCCTCATCTCGATTTTGTGATTTATCTGCGAGGCACTTCTTGGCCATAGCTATGTAAGATGCTTTTTCCCAATGGTCCAACATTCTGTAGGCGATCTACAATCATGTCATCAAACAAATTAGCGGAAAAGCGAAGTCTCATAAAAAAGGTGTCCTACATGGGGTTATTGTAGTGTGCAACTCGATTAGATGGCTAGAGTCGCCCTAGGCATCAATTCCCTGATGAGATACTAATATATACTAGTTCTCACAAGGCGCTGAAAGAGAGTGTGAAGAAATCTGGAATAAGAAGAAACAAGAGAAGAAGTGATTCTACAACTCAGTAAGCACCTAGAATGTACTTACATTTAATAATCAAAGCAATTGATAAAAGTTATCCATAACAAAACATAAGATAAAGACAATCTGAAAATCGAAATTGCGTATTGGTGGAGTAAAACTGGTGTGTTGCACTATCCTTAGTTGCGTTTTAAAATTCGCGCTTAAATTCAACAATCGGTATCTTCATTTTGATTCCATTTATTTCAAGGTCACCAGTCCAGTTTGGTTCTAACTTAAAACGTCCTCAAATATGACGTTATTCTAATATAACTTCAGGTTGTCCAGTTTCTGTTAAGAAACGTTGGTTTGTTAGTGGAATAATGACTTCAGTGACGTTTTAATATTGCTGACTTTATTGTCATTTGATTAGCTGCTTTCACGTTTGTTAATTTCATAAGGTCATAATCGCTTCAATATGTACAAATTTGATCTATTTTAAGTGTGTTTTCTCAAATATCGAGCCGCGTCTGACTTCTCCCTTCACGTTATAGATTATAGTTGTGGGTTAATCGTCATGTCTGTCGAATCCCCTAATATGGCCGAGAGTGGGGAAAATCAGCTCTCCCTCTCCAAATGCTCTCAAGTGGCCACGTGCATACAACCACTGCCAGGGAAGTCCTACTAACTACCTTCTCGTGGCGGTCTTGTTCACGAAATTGAGAAGACGGAAAGCGAATGTCTGGTGCTTTAACCAGGTTGTTGGACACGGAGAGTCTACCTAGGGGAGTTGGGAAATCCTGGTTCCAAACTAATGGTGCACATAGGCTGCAGGATCCTAAGGAAACAAATGGCGTATTAACCTATTGTTGGTCACCGGCTACCATGGGACTGCATCTCCTTACGTTGTTCCACTGTCTTGTGGATTAGACCTTTAGGTAAAAAAGTTGGGAAATGGCCCCATGAGAAAACCACATGTCTCGGTTTGGGCACCAAGGAAGCATCTCAGCCCTCACACAAATCGAATGATTTATGTGGCGCATATCTATTTGGTGCTTCCTTGTACCAACATTTGTGTTTAAATAAATAAGATTCATAATAATATTATGTCCCACTCATTCTCATTTAGAAAATACCGTAAGGCTGATCACAAGACATAATTATATAACCAGAAGAGCTGTAGGTTCAGTAGCTATTTGGTGACCTTGATTTTCATAATTAATTAATTACCTTTTACTCGGGTATTGCTACATGCTTTTGATTAAATATGTTGTATAAAAATATAACAGTTTTTAAATTACTAAGTTTATTTGATTGGTAGCTCTGCTTTTGGAAACCTCCTCGATTAGGTCTTGTTAGATTGTTCTATCAAGACACTATTAATTCCGTCAATATCAAACATTCTTATACTTTTTCAGTCACTCTATGATCACACTTACTGTTCGCTATCAATTTCTGATGTGGTGTTCTTATGTATGAAATTTTTTGAGTATCTCATTTATCCATCATACCTTCTTTTATAATTAAACGTTATTAGTTTGTCTATTCAAGCTCTCTAGATTTATTTCTAATCATGATATACCATCACTTTTCACCCGTAGGTTGTTTACGATTTCTATTGAAAATTGATTTCATTTTGTCTTGTATTTCCTCTAGATTGTTTTAGCACATCTTTTACAGTATTCAGATTAGATTCTGTTCTTTGAGCTTAGTTTTTTGATACTTTCCGTACTGTTGTGGTTCGTATTGATAATTAGAAGTTACACATCTTTCAATGGTCGCCAACCAAATCTCACACCTTTTTTCTCTTATCGCATTATCTTACTTTCATTCTTTTTCAGTAGCTCAAATATTTTATCAAAATTATCAACGGCGTAGTCTTTAAAACTGATTAAGCGTATAAATAAGTATATAGGTAAAATCATTATCAGTGTAACTTTAATTCTCCATCTATTGATAAAGTTTCCGCAATTAGATATAAAGAAAAATCTATATATTTTTGGTTTACAGCATCATTATAAAACCGGCATAATTCCTTCCATTAAATTAGATATTTATTTTCAAAAAATAATTGTATATCAATCAACTGTTAATGGAAATATCATGTTAAATGTGAAGGAAACTGAGTAAATGCAGATTTGCCTGTATATCTACACAATAATCCAGTAATTTCAAGGGATATGAAGTGATTAAAGGCAAATTAAAAAAAACTCTATTTGATCTTAGAGCTATTGAGCTAACATGTATTATTTGATGTAGTTTGATTGGCGTTAAGAAACAAAATCATTTCTCTGATTATTGTTTTCTAAGTGGTCAGTGAAAGAAAATAAGTAGAAAACGAAGGGCATACTTTTTAGGATAAAGTAAACACCACCATAAGTATTCTCATAGTAAAAGTAGTTGGAACCTTGTTCATTGATACTTATTTCCTAGGGCTTACTGTCAAAATGACAATTAATTCTGGATAATTTTATTTCAAAAGAATAAGGATTTATTTAGATTATTGTGAAATGTGAATGCTACCTAGAATCACCGCATTTGGTTTCTGGATAGTATTAGAATCTAGAGTCCATGTTACTTCCTATTATAGACTATTCATCTAGATTTATCTGTATCCTAACGCTGGTGTTCACATTGAAACTACTAACACTTCAAATACCAACTCTTTTTTTATTTAACGATTGATCCCAAAAAACCACTAATTTGTTAAGCAGATTTGATTTTTATTCTTCAGAATTGACCAATTATGATCTCTAAGGATTAATGTCTGAAATCAGCTTGATATTAAATTTAGGTAATAGCTGATAGAAGAATCTATGGTGAAAGTTACTTTTTATTTGGAACTCAACAACTGGATATATCTGAATCCCAATCTTAGTACAAACATTCACACTCAAACCAAGTACCTATTTTTTGAAATGTCAAAGGGTTTCTCAACGCGTTGGCAAAAAAAGAAATACAAGCGCTGAAATACTATTATATAAAATTAGAAATTAAACACATAAATATCGGTTTAAAGGAGCACCAGATATATATGAGCCACACAAGTGTCGTTTGATTTCTGTCAGGGCTGTGATATTGCCCAAGTGCCCAAACTGAAACAGGTGGTTTTCTTAGGAGGCCACATGCGGAGCCTTTGACCCAAAGATCCGATCCACAAGGCAGTGGAGTATCATAGGATGCAGTCCTATGGTAGCCGGTGACCAACAATTGGTTCATACGCCATTTGTTCCCTCAGGATACTGGAGCCCATGTACACCATTGGTTTGGTATGAGGGTTTTCCTACTCCCCTAGGTGGACCCTCCGTTTCAACCAACCCGGTTAAAGCACCGGACATTCGCCTTTCGTCCTCTCAATTTCGTTAATAACACCCACGTCACTAGAAGGCAGTGATTATGACTTCCCTGACAGAGGCTATATACACGTGGCCATGTGAGAACATTTCGGGAGAGAGCTTACTTTCCTCACTCTCGGCCGTACCAGGGCATTTAGGGGCAATAAACCTGATAAAACAATGTGATTAGAAAAACTTTTCTAAGACTTTGAAAGTGTCTTACAAAAAACCCCACACAATAAATTTCATTTATGTATTAACAAAGTAAGAAAAAGTGACTTATGTTGTTAGTTATAAAATTCATTTTCTTTTCTCTCCTTTTCTTACTAAATAATCTTTGAATGACAATGATTCTTCAATGTTGATTGACTTGGTTCAATAATTTTTTTGTTTACTTTTATTCTAAAAATAAGTCTTACCTATTAAAATCATTAATTAAATAGAAACACATGTATTAGATTTGAACAGCTTATTACATAGATTTCCAGTTTATTTTCTAACTAGTAAAGAATAAAGTAAAAAAATTTTCTTTAATTTATTTAGAACAAACAAACACTTAAATTCACTTAGTATGGTTTGTATGAATCTTCCCATTGATGATGTTTAGGACTACAACTGGTCAGTCTCTTATTGGCCATATGCACATACTGTGCGTATTGCCTCGATATAGCCTCAATTCACAAGCATTATAAGCAAAGATGGATAGTGACTAGCAGAAGAATCTACGACGCGCGTTTTGTCCTATTTGGGACTGGTCAGCTGGATGTACTTGCATATCAGAGTTTATGTTCACTCTGAGACTCGAACCCAGTACCTTTCACTTCAAACGCCATCACATTATCCACTCGGCTTATAATGCTTGTGAATTAAGGCTATATCGAGGCAATGCGTACAGTATGCAAATATGCCAATTAGAGACTGACAAGTTGCAGTTCTAAACATCAATGGGAAGATTCAAACAAACAATACTAAGTGAATTTAAACTTCACTCCATTGTACAAGCAAGTGGCTATCAGAACTCAGTGGCCGAGTAGATAACGCGATGGCGTTTGAAGTGAAATGTAATGAGTTCGAATCCCAAATAGGACGAAACGCGCTTCCTAGATTCCTCTGCTAGCCACTATCCATCTTTGCTAACAAACACTTAGTTCATTGTATCCTGCCTGGTTCTACACTGAGATTACTAGTAGCTTATATAAGAGAGTTGTTTAAGCTAGGAAATACAAACTTTAAAACATCTTGTCAAGAATTAATGGTTGTCATAGTATTTTTTGATTGTTTAAAATTTTTCTTTTCCTAAAAAAGCAACCTTTTCCACAGTAGTCGGAATACCTCATTTTTCATGCTCGATGAATACATACAGTTTAATAAATGAACAAGTAGTGTTGGAATAAGTTGTAATGTATTTCTAACAGGGTAATTAATCAAATTTTGACAAACCATCTAAGTATCTTTCAATACTTTAGAATTTCTTGGCAGTGTACAATAATACACTTTCCTAGAATCTAACCTAAGACCTTTTATTTCTCTCTGCAAACATCACAGTTTAAGATTAGTGGGTGGGAATCCTATCGTCCACATTACAACTAGTCAGTTTGATGTATAACATGACTATCATCTAATAACAACACTAATATCTATCCGCTGGGCTGATATAACTTCATTGGCTATAATTTCTTTCCCAAACTTTTGGAATTCATCTTGAAGTTAGTCACACTGGCGATTTCACTCATGAAACTCAGTGATTTCCTTTAAGGCCATATTTTCCAGCTGCTCACAATTCATATCAGTAAATTTTAAAAATGAGTCTGTGTCTTTTGTCCGTAATATCCCTCTAACCCTATCTATTCATAGCCGTACCTCCAGACAGAGTATTGTTATTTTCGTCACCTTATTATTTCCTAACTATTTATATAACTAACTGATAGATTATTATTATCAAAACTGAGTATAGAAGTCAAGAGCAGCTACAATATTACATTTCCTGACATCATTCATAAACAACATTAATGAATTATCATAAAAATTACTTACTTTAAAATATAAATAGACTACTGAAAATGATTCAATATGTAAAAGAATCCTATTTCATTTCCTTTAACTTCAAAACAAATAAAGTGAAAGGTCATTACGTGTTTTGTGTTATCTTTGATATTACTACTGATAATAATAATTATTATCGACATCATTATTACTAATAATGTAAGTAGTTGTATATATGCTGATATAATCAGTGTCTCTTTTATTATTTAAAATTCTTTAATTATATATTCAGTTTTCTTAATTAGAAGAAGAAAACAGGAAATACATAGACTTTAGAGTTTAAAAAATGTATCCTTCTTTCGTAAATGTTGAATTATCATACTACTGAATTTGGAAATACTGAATTCATGAAACTAAAATAAGATTCAATTAAAACTAGCTAAAATTTCTAAGTTGTTTCGTCTTAGTTTATGGTTCTTCAGAAGTGTACACTGAGAATCTTACACGATACTGAGACCGAAATCTGTAGGTTCTATGGGTGAGTTTTATGCGTTCAATCACTTATTCAAAATTTAATCTTTCATATGTTTTTTTTAATACTTCAGTCCACTTGAAACAAATCATGTTTTGTCTTCCACTGTCATCGATGAGTCAATATCTTATTCACAGTTGGCTTATTACACAACTTCCTGTTAGAATTTGAAAGTGATATTGGATGACGGGAGTTTAAAATGTAGACAAAGTATAATTATTTTGAATTATGCTGACTTTTATGTGACAAAAATATGTAGGTAATGGAAATGTGAACCTTTAAATTTAGACTTAATGGTGTTAATCTATTGTACTTTTCATGGGATCTGAAATTCATGGGTTTAGCTCCATATGGGATAGCGAGTAAAATTATTCGTAATAAAATGAAATATTTTTAAAGCAGAGTTGGATTATGGTTAGTAGGGGAATTTAGAACAAGGGTTTAATCTTATTTGAAACTCATCATCTGAATAAACTAGCACCCTAACGTTGTAGTTCATACACAGGCTCAAAATTAAGGTCTTTCTCTTCGAATATCTAATGTGTTATCCACGGAGCTATCTTATTCAACAGGAATAAATTCGAATTGTCAATATTTCAATCTTGCCTCTGATAAGTTAAAGATTGTAAGTGGTTAGTTTCTTTTTACTGACAAACTACCTCAATATTATTAAACTCACAAGTCTTAGTAGAAGATATTTTCATACCATCGTAGTTTTACAATATCTCTCTAGTTAATGTCACTTTTTTATATGAACTGTATTCAAATAAAAGTAAAGCTTATTGTAAATATAGTTAATATGATCTTTTGAATAATGTATATTATCAATATTACACAATCAACAAAGATTATTAACGAGACCAAAAGCGAAATAAATAACATTGATAGTACAAAAATCATCCTCAGACAAGTTAAGAAGTTCCTAGATCTAGAATTGACGGTGGGAAATATGAAAAAAAAGGACAACTCTGGGAAACCAAATAATATGCAATATTTTATTATTTATCACATTTTATCATTCAGTACTATTGTAGTGGATTCTACTCACAAGGATATTCGTACATAGTGTGTAGCGGAATGTGGCGTTGAAGTTGCAACAATTGTCTGACATAGTGAAAAGTTTCAGTGAATCGAAACATGACGTTGGCAGAACACTTGGAGGTTAGTCGATAAGACAGTTCAGATTGCAGAAGTCACAGGAAGATGCAAATGGAAGATTGAAAGCTATGTATACATATTATGTAAATGCTTTATTACTTCTCGCAACTAGAGTTAACACCTTTATCTATTGTCGTGTTTTACGCTATTATAGTTAATTTCTATAAACTTAAAATGAAGTTGAATTAAAACTGGTGAATGAAAATATTGAAATTGATAACTAAAGCATTTAATGTTACAAATTATAAAATCTACCATTACTATCAGTTGTTATAGTTAGAATAATTTTGTTTAATTTCTGTCATAACCATATTTCTTCATTCATATATCTCTTGAAATCGTCGTATTATTTCGTATGCAGATCAGTTTTATGGAATCTGGTTAAACTAGAAGCAGAAATGATAAATTGATAAATCACTTGTAACTAAAATGCGATTTACCTTATCAAAAAGTGTAGTGAATGATATCTTCTATTCTCGATCACATACACTCGTGGATATCAACAACAGAAAATTCCAAATAGCTTTTAATAATTTCATGTCTTTCGAATACTTACTTACTCCTGTGGAGGAACATAGGCCGCCTATTATCATTCTCCATCCAATTCTATCTTGGGCAATCCTTTCCAGTTGCTATTCATCCTTTTCATGTCTGCTTCCGATTCTCAGATAGTGAGTTCTTTGATCTTCCTCTCTTCCGTTTCCTTTCAGGATTCCAAGTTGGGACTTGCCTCTTGATGTAGTTTTACGATTTCCATAAAGTATGTCCTATCCACTTCCAATGTCTTTTCCTAATTTCCACTTCAGCTGAAAGTTGGTTTGTTCTCTCCTATAGTAGGCTGTTGCTGATAGTATCCGACCAACGGATATTGAGTATTTTGCGTAAACCACTGTTTATAAAAACTTGTACTTTCTGGATTATGGCTTTCGTAGTTCTCCACGTTTCAGCTCCATACAGTAGAACTATCTTGACGTTCGTATTTAAGATTCTCACTTTGATATTGGTTGACAGTTGTTTTGAGTTCCACATGTTCATCAACTGTAGAGATGCTAATCCTTGTTATTACATCTGCATCAGATCCTTCTTGTTCATCGATGATACTATTCAGGTACGTGAAAGTTTCCACCTGTTCCAGAGTTTCTTTATCAAGTGTGATTAAGTTAGTGTTCTCTATGTTGTTTTTGAGGATCTTGGTTTTGCTCTTGTATATATTGAGGTTCACTGATCCAGAGGCTTTCCGTACAGTGGTTGTCTTGACCTGCATTTGTTGGTGTGTATGAGATGGAAGGGTCAGGTCATCTGAGAAGTCCAAATCGTCTAACTGATTCCTAGTTGTCCCCTTTATTCCTTGCTCCCCCTCAGATGTCGGGGTCTTCGTGATCCAGTCAATCACTAGAAGAAAGAGGAATAGTGAGCAACCTTATCTGACACCGGTCGTCACTTGGGATGAGTCTATCAGCTGTCCTCCATGCATTACTTTGCAGTGTAGTCCTTCGTATGAATTCCGGATGATATTGACGATCTTCTCAGGTAAGTGTCGAAGAAGATTCCATAATGTTCTCCTATCCACACTGTTAAATGCGTTCTTATAGTCAACGAATTTTATGTATGGTGACGAGTTCCATTCAATTGATTGTTCCACGATGATCCGTAGTGTCGTGGTTTGGTCTATGCACGACCGATCCTTACGGAATTCGGCATGTTGATCTCAAAGTTTGGTATCTACTAAATCCATCATTCGTTTCAGCAACAGTTTGTTGAAAACGTTTTCCGGTCCCGATAGTAGTGTAGTGCCTCTGTAGTTTTCACACTTGATCAGATCTTCTTTCTTTTGTATCTTGATGAGGTATTTTTCTTTCTAGTCTGTCAGTGGCACTTGTCCCCCCCCTCTCAAATCTTCCTGGATAAAACATGAAGCACACTTTCATTTACTTTTATGTCTGACTTCGATGACTCATCTGGTATATTGTCAGGTCACGTTGCTTTCCCGCCCTTGTTTCGTCTGATGGCTCTACTGATTTCTTCGATCGTTGGTGGAGTGATATCTATAGGATGGTATATAGGTGTTGCGTCTTTTGAATAAGATAGTTATTATTTAAACCTAGTATATAATTCACTGGCACTGAAATTACTAAGCACTGGGTTTGAGCCTTAGGGTTAGACATCAACAGTGGGATGTAGATACATTCGGTTTACGAGTCAGAAACTGGAAGAAATGCATGTCATAAGTTCATTTGGTTATGATGAGTAGTTGTCATATATACTGACCCCGGGAATTATCACATTTTAATTATGTAACTACATTGCTACTTTACGATTCTCCCTGACTTCACTGAATTTTCTTGATGCTACCGACGATTCTGATAACATCCTCATCAGTGTTTTGTATTCAGATATCATGAACAAACTCGAGAGATGGTTGATACGAAAAATGACAACGCTGGTTGTTAGGACGTAGTATAACTGAGAATTTTATATTGTATCAGATTATAATATTGAATAAAGCCATTAATAATAATAATTATTATTAATAAGCTGACAATGGTGAGACCGTTAAGCTAGCTAACTTAAAAATGGAAAGAGTGGGTGATTCAACCGTTGAATTGCTCAAAAATGAAATTGATGGTTCACCGTGCTTCCATAACTAGTAAAACTTATTAAAACTAACGAGGTTTGTATCTAATACTGGTCATCTACTGAATTATCTATCTTATGGAATTATTCACCACTGCACATGTTTTCTCCTAATCTTTTTTTGTTTATAAAAAACAATAAGTTCCTTCAAGCATCAAAATATAAATCTCTGTATTCTAGCAGAATCAAGGGGAATAAACTCAAATGCCGTAAATACACTAATCTTCTACTACAGACTAACTAGTATTACATTTAAGTTGAAGTTATCAATTGAATAAAATAAACTAATGCAATTAATTAAATAAGTATAGATTCATTATTTGACCCTGAAACATGTATTTTCCCTAAGGGTTATCAATGGTGCTCAGCTACCTTACTGCATTGAATGGGACAGGTTGGAACCTACGATCATTGATTGAAATTTGAACAGTCTGAGCACTTGTCCATTCTTTTATGAGAATATCATAGTCTACTTAGAACTGTATGTATTAATGTACTTGATGACAAACTGTAGACATAGATTATTGGTTGGCTCTCATTAGCAACATTTTTTGAGGAAAATCCTTTATTTTTCATTAGAACACTGAATACCAGACAGAGATTAATTTGTATCCGTCGAGGTTTTCATGATTAAATAATAATATCTATGACCATTCTTCTAACCAAATAAAGTTCACAATCTATGATAGAACACAGTTATTTCCAAACATTACAGATATGTCTTGATGAAAATTACCACAAAGTATGAAATCCACGTCCCTGGTTTTATGTTGAACACTTAGATATTTAAGAGTAAATTTATTATACGTAAAAAATCGCTGTTAACGTGTCTTTGTCTATATGATGGGGTCATTTTATGAACAGATCATTTTTTTAAATTTAATTTTTTTTTGTTTAAAGCAGAAACTCACGATTTCATTCTTCTGGCATGCTGATTCTTTTGTTTATACAGTACTGAATATCTGACATGCTGTTAAGTAACTTAACGTATAGTAGTATTTTTATTTTAATTAAATTGCAGACATTATCATCCCAGGGTTATTGAATACCTTAGCAACATACTGTTTAATCAAAAGAAATTTATTAGAATGTGAGAAATTTAAATGGTTTAAACTAACAACCAAATCGATTCAATGTAGAAACTATTATACATACCATTTAATAATATGAATTAATTTTGAATAGAGTAATTTGATCTGAGATTCATTCAACTTTATTCTGTATTGTTTTAGGTCATTATATAACAGCAACTTAGGAAAGTAATGGATAATTGTTTAATTCTATAATGCATAAACTCTAAGCAGTATACAAGCTACTAACAAGATTTAAATGAACGGGAATCCGATTACTGTTATATACAATTTTATTTTATTTTTTTTTATTTTTCAATGTTGAAAGTGGACATAGAAACGATTAATTTCGTTTTTATGGGCAAGTATCAGTGTAACCTGTATTATTGTATTCATTCATAGTAAGAAAATCTTACGAGTGGTATTTGTTTGGATTATTAACCAATGTCAGATAAAGATTATACTCATCTAATTAGCTAGTATAACCAACTTTTTACCATTTCGTTAGTAACATTTTCAAACCTTTAAACGATTACTTTAATCTTATTGAGATCATGAATCAAAGTTAAACTTGAGAGGTCTGAATGGCGTTTGGTAATACTATAGGATGTCTTAACAGTACCCATCCACGTCTCCGTAATCGGGGATCGAACCCATACCTTCGGTCTTGTGTGAGACCACCCATCGGAAACTCAATAGTGTACATTTCTAACTTAGATCCATTCACGATCTCGATAAAACTTAACAATCTTTACAACTCCCATGCTGTTGATTGATTCAATATCTCGTTTTTTACAAAAAGTCATTAGTTGATGTAACCGATAAATTAATGAATACGTCTGATTAGTTTATGCCGTATCATTATGACAGCTGTTAGTGAAGACATTTTTTTCATACCATAAATCCATTTTCAATCAAAAAATGCTACTAAAAATATAGAACAATGAATAGATGTTTGGTCACTATATGAAAATCTTTAAAATTATGTAAATCAAGATCATAACAACCTTTTCGGGTTCTGTAAAATACATAAATCCTATCGAACCATCGGAGTGAAGTTTCCAGCTATCTGAAGTCGTCACGCTATTTTTGTAACTGTTATAAATGATTTTTGAAAAAAAATTAGTGAATTCATATTCTAGGACAAATCTTTTTCATTACTATTCAATCTCAATAGTTCTTCAAACGACTTTAATACGTGATGAAAAACATTCATGACTCTTTTGTATTAAAAAAAAACCCAATTAAAGTGCCTGAAATCAGACACTAATCGATGAAGTAGTGAAATTTCCAAAAAATTTCAGCTTCTCAATAGTCATATAAATGAAAAAAATGTGTGCTTCTTGATACCGTGCTCATGTTGTCATGTTAAAAACCAACAAATCAACTATTTAATTGGAATATGATTAATTTTGAAAAGGGACATCATTAAATGTTATCAAATGAAAGCGTAATCACTATTCGCTACTTCTTTCTCCTAAATGGTTATTCAGATTAATAGGGTAGAAATTGATATTTATTTGTTAATTCACTTTAATCCACGAAACTAATAATTGAGATACAAAGTGAACTGAAGTGTCTTTAACTGGTAAGTGAATGACTGCAGAGTATATTCAGGTACAGAATTATGTAGGATAGTTAATGTGACATTTTTGTTGATATTCGCCTATGGATTATTAAATAATGAATACAGAACACCGGATAGATAAACAGTGAATTATAATCAAATTCAATGTCTGCTTAAAATTGTGAAATTGATCTTCCTTTACCATTTATTTTAGCTGAAAATATGTAATTATTGAAAGAGGTATTAGTTCGAATCGCTTATGATTTTATATGGTTTCGAACCGTACGTCTATATGTCCCATGGCAAACAAAGGAAACTTTAAGTCCACTGATTCAGGACTTATTTCGAACTGTACAGACTTTCCGTACACCTAACTTAATCAGTCAGAACCATATATTTACTATCTATTAAATCGAAGATTGATTTATAAAAATCTGTAATCTTTGGATTCAGCCTAATCGGAATTGAAACAGTAACTCATCAATAATATTTTACACGGATCACTATATACACAAGTTAACTGAATTTAAACATATGAACTATAAAACTTCTACTCAGTAACTGAAAATTATCGTACTCACCATGAGAATCGAAGGTTCAGGTTTAAGTCTCCGGTAATGTCATGTATATTTACTGCTGCAAAAACTTAAAGCACCACGAAATAGCTGTTCAATGTCTCCCGATTTTCATTCGTATACTTGTTGTTTATGGTGAAAACATTTTCAGATTGTTATGTGGCCAGATGGTATTTCTGAACCTAGGTTTCGTGCTAGTTGCAACACATTAGCATGTCATACCAACAATGTCAAGAGAAATATTCCTTTCTGTGGTGTTCGGACCGGTGTCAATCAAGTCCATAGCCTGAGCCATCATCATTAAACCATTATAGATACGACTGACCTCCTGCAGGACTGAGATATTTATAAAAGATTGATCACAGAGTATTGATTAATTTTATGTTTGTTTAGTTCGTTAGTGTTGTTCAAATCCTATCGGTCAATTTACAGTGTGACCAGTAACAGGTACGATATGCAAGCGAGTGCCAATCAGAATAAAGCCTAGGTCCAGCATTTGTTGATAACTATTTCAAACTATCTAACATCTCAACATAAGTCATGTAATTTAAAGCAACTGACACTAGGGACCACATTAAAACTTGATCAATGACATCCGTTCAGCATTAACGGACTAAACAACTGTACAATATCTTCACACAGTTACTATACTAGACAAAAATTATGTCAAATTTTATAAAATATGTGAAGAGTTGATTAGGGGTAATTGAAAGTAATTTTAAATCATTAAATAATATGAGTTAATTATCTTCAAATAAGCAATCATTTGTTTTACTATGACTGAACAACAAAATCAAACCCATGATCTCATCTATATGAAATTACTAAAATCTCCACAAAACCCCCTTTTGATAATGATCATGTGCTCACTAGTGACTGGTTCCATGAGGTTTTTCCTGGAGTTATAGTGAGAAACAGTAACCAGTGGAGTTCAACCAGGAATGTTGTGAGATATCAACTCACTGAAGACAATGGTGAATGGTTGCTCAATTTCGTAGATTGGTTGAAGTTAGATATTAACACCGCTGGCTTAGTGGTCTGTCGGTTAAGTGCTCTGGCGCGAGACTGGTAGGTCCTGATTTCGAATCTCGCGAGTTCGGGATCGTGGATGTGCACTTCTGAGGAGTCCCAAAATATGATGAAGCGGTCGTCCAGTGCTTGCAGGTTTTCCATGATGTTCTAGCTTCGACTGATTCATGATCTCAACTATATGAAATTACTATCAAATAAAGTCATGAATATACTTTATAAACCATAGTTTTTATCTTCATTTATTATGATGTAATCAGGTACCACTTGAATTTTATCCATTTATTTCACTATATATAGATATATATATCTTGAACATTCACTTGTAATTTTCAATATTATATATATATATATATATATATACCATCCAATATTATTTGTTTGATACATTGTCTATTACCATGACATGTTTTGTTTAAATTTACTTCTTCTTCTTCTACTGTTGTTATTGTTTATAGTTGATTCAATTCATCAATGTTAAAAACAATTAAAACTGTCCATCAGTTTAATAATGATGATATGAATGATGAAGAAAGAAAGAAAGAAGCAAAAACAGAATTAAATTCAATTACATATAAATAAATCATAGTTACTAATCATGAAATGTCATGTCTGTATATGGTGATTATGTTTCTTATTTGTTTATTGTTGTTGAAAATTTTTTTTTTAAAAAAACAACACGAACAGTGATGATACTTTGGCACACAATCATAGATTATGACAAGTAAGTAAAGTGCCAATATAATAATAATATGTATCTGTGACAGATAAATGTAATTTTAAAGGTTACTGAGTCATTGTTGGACTTTTAAAATAATAGATAATTTTTTTGGAATTTTATTCCTCGTTTATGTTTATTTATGTTGGTTAAAGTGTATAACTCATCTTTTGAGTAGTAGTAGTAGTAGTAGTAGTAGTAGTAGTAGTAGTAGTAGTAAGGAGAATAAAACACGCTTCCTTGATCCGATCACTTGTTCCTATCGAATAAAACTTCTTTATATTTCTGAGCTTAATGACATTGTGGTGTGGTCTACTTATATACATATAAGTAGTATATGGTGTAGCTCAGACATAGAATGTATTTTGGCAGAAGACCAATGAGGGAAGAACTGAAATGAAGCGCAACCATTTGGAAGATGCATGAGCAATGAAATTAGAGAAGAAACAGTGAAGATTGAAACAATTGGTTGTTAATTTGCAAATTGACTGTTCATTGTTTGGTTATCAGAATTTACTGAGATAGTCTGTAATCTTTGCTTAAATACGCTCGATTGTCCCCAACCAGTGTTCTGTTCACTACAACATGATATCAGCCTACCATTTAACAGAAGTGTATTATTTTTTGTCTTGATGATTAATACAACTTCAGAACTTAAGTATACAAAACAGATTACTGTAAGGAACCGATTATTCAGAACTGCTAAACATTGTTTTGTAAAAGAATTTAAATCTATTTCATTTGATAAAGTTCTTCGTCAACAAAATAAAATACCTGATCACTGTAGGTCTTTAGAGTGTTCCCATAAACACTTGGTCTTCCATTTTTATTGTTCAGTATACTTATCCAATCCACGAACTGATCAATAAGTAATTATCATTATCTTCTTCATCCAGTTCTTGGTGAATAGTTTAGTCTTTCAGGAGATTAGTCACGCCTTGGAAAGGTTAATAATAGCTAATATAACTATCGTACTTGATGATCACACGTAGAAAGAGAGTATTGATTACATAAATAATGAATACTATTTATTGCCGAGGATTGCCAAGTAGTACAAAATCTAACATACTTATTCAATGAATACACTATGAAATAAATAAATAAGTAAAATGATAAATAATTAAAGTGCATCCTTGAATTATTCTGCAGTTGACCTTTAAACAACATATATTACAGTAATTGTATTTATCTTCAGTTTTTTTTTAAGATGATTATTTACCTTTGATAGAAATGTTAATGTATGTCAATAACTAACTAATTTGACTGATGAATATATAGTTTCTATGAATAATTACCAGTACAATTGATGACTCACATTTGTTCAATTCAATTACCTGTCAATTTTGTTAAAATAAAAATAACTACAGAAACGGTCATATGATACGAAATCAAATTCAGGTACAAATTATATATATTACTAACAGTAATATATTAAATTATAATGATCACTTTACTGTATAATTTAATGAAAGATTTCTTTGAATGATTTGACGTCTTTCAAACTATATTAGTATATTAAATTGATTTAGTACTGTTTGTTTGAATCTTCCCAACGATGTGTTAGGACTACAACTGGTCAGTCTGTTATTGGCATATGTGCATACTGTGCGTATTACCTCGATATAGCCTTAATTCACAAGCATTATAAGCAAAGATGGATAGTGGCTAGCAGTGGAATCCAGGACTCGCGTTTCGTCAGCTGGATGTACCTGCATCTCATAGTTGATGTTCACTCATATTAGTATATTGCTGCTTTATCATATGAGAGTCAGTTTTACAGAAGAATTTCAAGTTGATGAAGTTCATCTAACTCAGTTTAATTTTTATATCTGTACATGATTAATTTTTAAACAGGTGCTACTTTGCAAATAGCATTATGACTTTATTACCTTGTTGTAAATCGTAGCTTATTAAGTTTCAGTGTCGCTACATTTCAGCTTTAACAATCTAAAGTTTAAAAAGCTGAAAATTATGTTTACATTAACATTTAAACCTTTTTAAAAGCCATTTACACATTATGCCGAAAAATGGAGACAGACATGAGAAAAATGAACAAAACTTGGATAGAAGTACAAAGGAAGGCTCAGGATAGAGTGGGTTGGAGAATGCTGGTTGGCGGCCTATGCTCCATTGAGAGTAACAAGCGTAAGTAAGTAAGTAAATAAGTAAGAGCCATTTAATCCACTGAGTTATATATTATCAGAATAAGGGTTTGCAGAGGTTGTATTAACTAAATAGTTGAGTTCATGAGTCGATTAAAGCTAGACTACTATTGAAAACCTAGAATCACTGGACGGCTATTTTGTTCTAGTATGGAACTCCTCAGCAGTGCGCATTCACGATCTTGCCTCGCGAGCGAGACTCAAACCAAGGACCTACAAGTCTCGCGCCAGAGCACTTAACCGATAGACCACTGAACCGGCATCCGATAGTGTTTATGTCTAACTCCAACCAATCCACGAAACTGAGCAACCGTTCACCATTGTCTTTAATGAGTAACTGCCTGGGTTCGAGTTCCACGTGTGGGTTCGTTGGTAGGCACTGCTGAGGAGACCCATACTGGGACGAAACGGCTACCAGTGCTCCCACGTTTTCCATAGTGGTCTAGCGTCAATTGACTCATGAATTCAACTGTTGAGTTATATATATATATATTTATATATATATAACTGAATAAATATGGCTACTACACTGTTAATAATGTCATTAAAAAATGTTGATTTAATTAAGTAATTTTGAAAAATGCCTTTTTATGTATTTTTCTTTACATTGAATCATCATAGAAACATTGATCAATTGAACCATTTCGGTATTTAGAACACTGCTGAATTACCTTTTTTTTAAAAAAGGAATTATAATTACATGTATATATATATATATATATATATGTATATGTATAGATAGAGTGTATTCATATTTGACTTGATTGATTATGAATTACTTAAATCATAGAGTTTAATAATGTGCCAATATTAATTGACAGATAAATAGATTGAATGAACATGTTGATGGTGAGAAACAATCAACATTTCACATTAATCATATATATATACATTATTATGTTTACATTTTCTCATTCTAATAAATTGTGTGTTTCTGTTATACTTTTAAATGTATTTTCAATAGATTACATGTACTTACTTACTTACTTACGCCTGTTACTCTCAATGGAGCATAGGCCGCCGACCAGCTTTCTCCAACCCACTCTGTCCTGGGCTTCCTTTTCCAGTTCTACCCAGTTCTTGTTCATTATTCTCATGTCTGTCTCGGCGTAATGTGTTCTTTGGTCTCCCTCTTCTCCTTCGACCTTCAGGATTCCATGTGAGGGCTTGTCTTGTGACGCAATCAGGTGATTTCCTCAAGGTGTGCCCAATCCACTTCCAGCGCTTCTTCCTGATTTCTTCCTCCGCTGGAATCTGGTTTGTTGTCTCCCACAATAACTTGTTGCTGATAGTGTCTGGCCATCGGATCCGAAGTATCTTGCGTAGACAGCTGTTAATAAACACTTGTATCTTCTGGATAATGGCTTTCGTAGTTCTCCACGTCTCTGCCCCATACAGAAGAACTGTCTTGACATTTGTATTGAAAATTCTAACCTTGGTGTTGGTTGACAATTGTTTTGAGCTCCAGATGTTTTTCAGCTGTAGGTATGCTGCTCTTGCTTTGCCGATCCGCGCCCTCACATCTGCATCTGATCCACCGTGTTCATCAATGATGCTGCCCAGATATGTAAAGATTTCCACATCCTCCAACGCTTCTCCGTCAAGTGTAATTTGATTGGTGCATATTGTGTTGTATCGGAGAGTCTTGCTTTTCTCTTTGTTTATATTGAGACCTACTGCTGCTGAGGCTGCTGCTACACTGGTCGTCATCTCCTGCATTTGTTGTTGCGTTTGTGATAGAAGAGCCAGATCATCCGCGAAGTCTAAATCATCAAGCTGCATCCTGCCTGTCCACTGTATCCCGTGATTTCCTCCAGATGTTGACGTCTTCATGATCCAGTCGATGAAGATTACATGTAGGCTGATAATATTTATCATGGTATTCTTTATTGAGTTAATCCTTAATCATTGATTGGAAGAAATTTGTTTTAGATTAGAAAACGATATTAATGAATGTGAAGGTGTTTGTGGAAATGTTAGATGCAATCAACTAGGAAATATTGAATAGCTGTTTCGTCACAGTGTGTACTGCTCAGTAACAAAAATTCATAAGTTAACTAAAAACGGAATACAGGACCTCCAATTCTCATAGTGAACGCTTAACTTCTTGTCAACTGGGCCATCATTTAATAATGTACATGTCTGACTTCAATTATTTCGCGATGTTGTGCAACTATGTTTCATTATCTTCAGTGGATAATTGTCTCTCACACGATATTGTTGAACTCCATTAGTTACGGTTTGTTATCATTTCGTGTGTGAGGTGTTTATTTACAACAGTTCTAAAGGAAACTACGTGAGAAAACAGATTATCTTAGAGGTGATTTTCTAATATGTAATATTAATATTCAAAGACTTTTGAAAATCACATGATTCTAATTGTCATGTCCCAGTATTCTCAAAATAATTACCGATACTGAACCTTAAGTGAACATTGTAGGTAGAGACAGATAGCGGCTAGCAATGGAATCCAGGACACAAGTTTCGTCCTATCTGGGACTCGTCAGTTGGATGTACCTGCATCACAGAGTTGATGTTCACTCTGGGACTGGAACCTAGTACTGTTTGCTTGAAACGCCATCGCGTTATTCACTTACCTACTGATTCCAGATGGCCACTAGCTTGTGTAATAGCGTGAAGTTTAGTTAATTTTTAGTGCTTTTAATTTAAGGCAATATCGAGGCGATCCGCTCAGGATGCACATCTACCAACAAGAGACTGATCAATTGCAGTTCTAAACATCAATTGGACGATCCAAACTACCTATATACAAATGAACTAGAATGAATAGCTTAAATATTCAAAATATTACTTATTCAACCGATAAGAAATATGAATTGAATCGATAGTGTGATTTAAGAACTCGCATTTTTTTTCTTAATTTCATGAATGTTCTTTTACCGTCTTAAATGTAGTTGATAGGTATCAGAACTACTATTTATTTATTAATTTATCCATTTAAACACATAAACTTTGGCACAAGGAGACACCAGATAGATATGTGCCTCATAAACTATTCGATTTGTGTGAGAACAACTAATATGACGTTCTATAACTATGCTATAACATAATTACAGTGTAATAACTTGAAATAAATTTTTCTTTCACTCACAAGTCATCTAGTGCTAATTAAAATACATGAATTTTCCCTCTAATCAGTTCTTTTCAACTTTCAACAAATGGATATATAATAATTTTATTCAATTTTCTTTCTAGACAAGTTATTAACATTTATATATACTTGTACTAAATAGATATTTCCCAACATTTATCTCTGTAGTAAATCCTACGTTCTGATGTTGAATGGTTTGTGGATAATCTATAAGAAGGGTCAGTCTTTCACATTATATTGTTTAACACTCATTAACAAGATATATCTACAATTTTGAGAGAACGAATAATTTATCAGAGAATATAATTCGATTTAGTTAGTCCTACAGTTGAGCTTTCTAAGTAGCATATCTCTTGATTTAACAACTGATCCTAAGTTGATATCATTTATGCTGCTATAAGTTATCATCTAGGATTTGCTTTTCAATTAAGTCAGGGATCTTTAGCCAAAATGAAATACATATTTACAATTAATACATAATAACAAGTAAAAACATAATCTATTTTGTTAGTTATTCGACGTACAAAATAAATATTTGAATCGTTGAAGTAAAGTGTAGTAATTTATTGATTTCCTGTTTATTATCTGACAAAATAATCTTGGAGACTAACCATCACAACTACGTGACAAAGAAAGGTATGTATAATTTTACTGGAAGATAACAAATAGATGATGTAAGAAAAGTTTAAATATGTTACTTCAGAAATATAGTTTACTTTCTAAAAATGTAAATGTCATTAGTGATTGATATGACCGTATGTTGCTGAAATGTTGTTGCTGAATACAATTGGTATCTGTCTTTAGTATGCTTGACTGAATTATACAATATGATTTTATTTGCCCTTTCCTACTATAAGAAATACTTGGCTAATATGTAATTACTTGAAAAAACTATTTACACTGGCTATGATTACTCATTACAAAATAATTGTTTACCATAGGGCTTTCTTTTGCATCCCTGCAATATTATGAAAACATAAACAAACGTCACATCTTCCAAGTTGCTTGTTGCTGAAAATTATGAACATTTTTCATGAAGATTTAGATTTATTATTTGAGTAAATTGGCTTTTTCATGAGAATTTAATCTTATTCTTACTTTGGATAAGTATTATCCACAATCTCCTGTCATGTATTACATTTATTTAGAACACTCATCATATATATCTTTACTCTCACCACTACACCATGATGATACATATCCACTTTACTGTTATAAGTATGTAAACTTTACATTGGTTTTTATTTTAAATAATATGGGTTGTAAGCAGTTATGTGGAACTGAAAGTCGTAAGCTCGAATTCCGCGTTCGGAATCGTGGATGCATACTGCTGATGATGAAACGGCCGCCCAGTGCTTCCAGATTTTCAGTGGTGACCTAGCTTAGATCGACTTTAAATAAAAACCAGTGTATTAATTGTAGATAATATTAACCATATAACTGTCTGTAAACTAATCAAATGAAAGAAGATAAACTGGAAACTATAGATAGTTGTATGTGACAATGTCATTTATTTGTAGAACAAGTACTGATGAAAATTGCAACTGAGACTTGAATTGTAGGCAAAGATGGATAGTGACTAGCAGTGGAATCCAGGAAGCACGTTTCGACCTATTTGGGACTTGTCAGCTGGATGTACCTGCATCTCAGAGTTGATGTTCACTCTGGGACTCTGGGACTTGAATTAATCTATAAATTTATTCATAAACTCAGCAAATATATTAACGATTTCTTTGATTGGAGAACATTTTAGATGCTATTCATTATCCATACTATGTTAATATGTTTATAGACAGCAAATTATTTATTTTTTTCCGAACTAATGATATTATATCATAGTAGTGTAGTGTGATCTACTTATATCCATATAAGTAGTATATGGTGATGGTCAGACATAGAATGTATTTTGACAGAAGACCAATAAGAAAAGAACTGAAATGAAGCGCAATCGGTACAAAAAAAGCATGAACAATGAAATTAGAGAAGATGAACTGATATTTACAGAAGGAACAATGAAGATTGAAACAATTGATTGTTAATTTGCAAATTAACAGAATTTAGTGAGATAATCTGTAATATTGTACTTAAATACATTCAATTGTCCCCACTCGTGTTCCTGTTCAGATTAAAATAAAACTAGGAGACATTCAATATTCAATCAATCAATCAATCAATCCATCAATAGGTAACTTCTCTGTACTTTTTTTAAAACAATAAGTAACTTACTTCTTATTTTATATTTGATGAGCATTTTATGTTTTTAATACTCTTAAAAAAAATGTTGTACTAAAAACAGGTTATTATATTAAGACATATGTCATTATTATATCATGAAATGTTTTAAAATGTATATAATACCAGTCAATGTATGTTTCAATTCACAGTAACAATAACAACAACAACGAAAAAAAGAAAAAAAACAGAAGAAAAATGAAAAAAAATTCAAAAGAAAAACATCAACACGTTGTGATAGTTAGTAATAAATTTTCTTGGTTTAGTTTGTTTCTTTTTTTTCAAAAAAAAGGATTGAAGAAAAAGTAAACTGTAACCACACTTAATAAATGTCATAAAATGAGTTAAGGTGGAGTTTTCCATTTTTTTTTAAAAAAAGTTACTATTAAATTTAGGAGATAAAAAGTTAAAGATTTTTTTGTTTTATTAATAGGTATGAATGTGCTTGTTTAGTGTTCTTCTTTATCAATGTAAATTATATTCTAAATCTACATATTATAATTTACCTTTTTTCATCAATTGACGGTTTGTTTAAACATCTGGGCTACCTGTTCCTGTTGTTTATATATTTCAACAACTTATCTAATTTTGTTTGTTTTAATACATCATTATAGTTATTAATCGTACAACCTATTCAGGTACGTTTCTGAAAAGTGTAAATTTTTTACCTGTAAAGGTTACAGAAGGCCTAATCAGAGATATCGTGGTTGCTGGCAATATGCAGCGAGAAGAATGTACATTATCCAGATGTCGATTGACTGGGCTGCTAACTTCTAACTGGAGATCACTCAATATTTATTGCCAGGATCGATCAAGTAAGAAACGGAAACTTGTTGAAGTATTTTGTGCTGAGAATTCTATATTGTAACAAAAATATAATATTGAATAAAGCTAACAATAATAATAAAATAATAATAATTACGTGCTATACAATAAGTGCTCATTCAGTTTTAGGACTCTGTTAGTATAACATAAAATTCAAATCTGAAGATTAAGCAGTTTATATTGGATCGGATGGGTGGCCTATACTTCTTGAAGAAGGGTAAAAGGCGAAAGTAAGTAAGTAATTGGATCAGGTATTATAAAATTATTAAATAAAAGTCAAGTGTTGAGATAGGGGTTTTGTAGAAATTATTTTAATTTGTGTACGGTATTTGTTTCAGATTCACCTCAGTTTGGTACAACTGAACACCAGAGGTCATTAAAGAGCAGTCTCATACTATTGTGGGATTCCTCGGTGGGTATCCATAAAACCATGTCTTTTCAGTTTGACCATTAGAACTATTGAGTTAAAGTTCAGTTATATGCATTCCCAATTTTAATCGATCATTGATATGAAATGGTGAACGCCTAATAACATTGGTGATAACTGTTTCTTATCAGACATTTTTAAGTGCGTATTGATGAGGAGTCTTGGACTAGGATGAAACAGCTCTCCATCGCTCCTTGGTTTCCAAAAATCAAACAAATCCGTCTACAAATTATATGCAGGCTTTATGGTACAAAAAGCATGACAAGATATCATAAGTGATTGTAGTATATAAGTAATGGAGTTCACTATTTTGCCTACCATATCAATATTCTATGACTTGCTTCCACGTCAAAGACTTTTTGCATGTAATATGACAAAATACTGTTTACATTAAAAAATAAAGGTAGCAAAATTCCAAACTGTCTGAGATCAGCGAAATGAAAGACAATGTACCATAAAATCCGTTAGTTTCTGAAAGTTGGAAAATCCTGTGTGGTTTTTATACAAATAGTAGCTATTCATTTTCCCTTACAACTAACCAAGTACTTTATATTATTACATCATAGTCACATATCTTATTCTAAGGTGATTCATATAGCAACTTTTAGTCATTTTCCTCTTATACTTTTGAATTGCATTTATCGTTTTACAATGTTTAGCCATTTTCATTTGAATTTTTGCTTTATCCAATTGTATTATTTAGTTAAATTAAAAACTATTTCTATTATTTACATCTTTAGTTGAATAGTTGAGCGTACAGGTTCATTGTTTGTCCTGAATTTTTTTACAAACAGAATATTCTATCCAACCATTGCCATTTATTATGAAAATTTTTGGCAATTGACAAGTTGGGAGATATCAATTCACTGAAGACAATTGTTGAACGGTTGCTCAATTTCGTGGATTGGTTGAAATTAGAAATTAACACCGTTGGATGCCAGATTGGTAGTCTGGTGGTTAAGCGCTCGCGTGCGAGACTGATAGTCCTGGGTTGGAGTCTCACGAGGAGGGATCGTGGGTGCGCACTGCTGAGGAGTCCCACAATAGGAAGAAACGGCCGTTCAGTGTTTCTAGATTTTCCATAGCGGTCCAGCTTCAATTGACTCATGATCTCAACTATGTAAAATTGAAAAGTATTTATGATTAGATTATAACTACCCTTCGTGTTATATTAACTTATTTTTTTTATCTAAATGTTTTATGAATGAGAACTTTGTATGAAGTAACTACATGTAATTTCTAAAGTACTTCTATGTGGCTTAATATAGGCCTGTTTATACAGTACAGTGTAGATATTACCAAATCATTTGTGTTTACTTTAAAATTCTTAGGATTTTCTTTTTTTAAATCAATTATTGATGGACTAATGATTGAACGAAACCTTGTTTAAACTTTAAAGATACTATAATCTTTCAACCTTCGATTATTATTTATTCTACTTTTGAAGAAGTCCTTAAAATATATAAAAATATAAACTAATTTGCGTCGAATAATGATAGAAATCCTTTGAGTAAAAGCTCAGTCTATTTCAAATAAAAAATCTTGTGAAACTTTCCAACTTATAATTAGTTCATATTTTGTATACTGTGTCGGTTGCTATGTTAAATCCACATAGTTTATTCTAGCTTCTGGACAAGCCAACTTATTCATTGTTCTTGAGTCTTATTTTGACCTTGTCAATTATTCGGTTATTAATCCTGACTTTTTTTTGTGTAAGCGTATGTGTGTGCACTTCTTATCCTATTCATCACATGTCTGTAACTTATTTTTGTTCTACAGTAAATATTGATTCACACTTGGTTAATTTGAGTTGGCTCACTCGCCTTCTCAACCTCACTTCGTTTCGCCCCGCTCCCTTCTCTTCGCCTCGTTTCTGCGATTGTTTGTCTGGACCAACGATTGTATGAAATACAAGTCATTAGAAATCCATTCTCGTATTTGACTTTTTTAATTCTGTTGTTCACCAACGCGGTTTACGTCGATGATCATGTGTACGAGGATTGACGATATGTAAATATTTTCAACAACAATCATTCCTACAATGTAACTGGAGTCAGATATAGGGCCACAAAAACTGCATTAGAGTCTAAAGGAAATAAAAAGATTTTAATGAACAAAGGAATAACTGAGAAAAGTTTCCAACAAAAATATAGACATCATATCCGTTAATATGTTAACAGATAGTTGAATTCAAAAGCCCAGTGGATAAAGCTGCGGTGCTTAAAGAGTTCGAGCCTTAGTCTTAATATGAACCCTGAGATTAAAGAGTATTCAGCTGACGAGTTTTGTATTGTTCTAAGTATTCGTTCTGAATCCTACTACTAGCGACAACTCATGTATTTTAAATGTGTCTCATACTGATGATAATAATTTGAAGAGGAATTTAATCATGGACTGTGATAAACTGATTAACTAGTAGATTAACTAGTAGAACTTTAAACAGCTAATTCTTCTTAAATTGTAACTATTTAGGAATAGAATATTTATGATCCAGTCAAAAACTGAACCCAAAGTAAACATAGCTCACTGTGAGGACAATTTTTGAGAACTATTGATTTCCGACTCTGACGAATAAATAGTCATAAATTGATTTATACATCACATATACAGGGTTAAATCCTTAACAGACTTCTAAAGTACTTACAGCCGATAAATCTCTATCATGGAAGTGATTCGTTAGCTGATATCAATCTTTTGTATAAATCTCGATATAATTTAAGCAATTTCGACAAGACCCTTAAACTACTACTACTACTACTACTACTAATAATAATAATAATAATAATAATAATAATAATATAGTGTAGTGTGGTCTACTTATATCCACATAAGTAGTATATGGTGATGGTCAGACCTGGAATGTATTTTGGCAGAAAATGGATAAGGAAAGAACATAAATGAAGCGCAATCGGTACGAAAGTGCATGAAAAATGAAATCAGAAAAGGCCGACTGATATTTGCAAAAGGAACATTTAAAATTGAGATAATTGATTGTTATTTTGTAAATTAACTATTTACTGTATGGTTATCAGAATTTAATCAGATAGTCTGTAATTTGTACCCAAAAAGATTCGATTGTCCTCACTCGTGTTCTTGTTCACTACTATATGTCGTAACCTGTGTAACCGACGATATTAGTAACAAGACAGTTATACATTGATTATATAAGACAAAAATTGCCCTACACTTCAAAATGAATGAAGTTGTTGATTATTGAATGATAACTCATTGACCGAATAGTATTGTATACGTCTTGCCAGTGTATTTATTCGCTGTGAGTGGTTACAGAAATACTTTCCAGCTAAAGGGGAATTTAGATAAAGACGATGGAGGTATGTAGGATATACATTATGGAAATCATCAAACTACATCACGAGACAAGTGCTAACTTAAAATCTTGGAGGAAAACAGAAAAAAGGAAGATCCAAAAACACACTCCATCGGGAATTGGAAGCAGACATCAAAAGGATGAGTAGCGACTGGGAAGAACTGGAAAGGATTTTCCAGGACAGAGTTGGTTGGAGAATGCTGGTGAGCGGCCCATGTTCTTCCATGAGTGGTAACAGGCGTAAATAATTAATCACTGTAATAAGACAAAACTATTGTTTGGCATCACTGATTCTACAAATAAGGTCACTTTATGATAAAAATTAACATCGAAATTTATGAATAAACACAGAATTCCTGAAAATTAAAGGTAATGAGTGCTGACTCGACTTTGTAGGAAATAAATTATTGAACTATTTATTTTGTGTTGTTATTGTTACTAAAAGATTAAATTTTAGAAATCAGGCTTTTTATAAGTTAGCTGTTTATCAGTTCAATTTTTTTGCTTTTTGGACAACTGAAGATCAGTGGATGAAGCGTTGAACATTCGAAATGAAATATACTACGTCCAAGACCCATTTCTAACATCAACTCTGGAATACAGGTACATTCAGATGGTGCGTTCTAAATACGATGAAACTCACCACGAGTATTCCTCTGCTAGTCATAATTTATCTATGTAAAAGAACATGTGAAAAAATTTCTATGCCGAAGCAGTCCTCATAGGGTGTATATGTCCCGACATAGACTGGTCAAAATCAAAGGGGACATTTATTACAAATTGACGACGTAAATGTGTTCAGAAGTTTAGTTCGTTTTAACTTCATCATTTTCATTATAGTAAATTTAGAAAAATATTATTTTCTATTATTATAATCTGATTATTATTAATATACGAGACAATAAGTCCCCACTCGTGTTCTTATTTACTACAATACAATAAAGAGTATCGTAGCTATGTGTTTTTCTATTTTCGTTTATAGATCTTTGTTGCATTATCAACAACAATTATTTCGTATAGTTGAGATCATGAATCCTTTGAAGCTAGACCACCATGGAAAACCTGGAAGCACTGAACGGTCATTTCATCCTATTGTGGGACTCCTCAGCAGTGCGCATCCACGATATGGTCTAGTGGTTAAGCACTCAGTCACGAGTTTGATAAGTCCTGGGTTCGAATCTTGCGATTCTCTCAATAAATCCACCTTCTAATAACAATCATTTCACTTCATTTTTTTGATAATATTTAATAGATCATCTTCAATAAAATGAAATACATCATGTAATTTATAAAAGTGATTGACATTTTATTAATCTTGTTTAGTAAATAATTTAAAATACAAGTATACACATTAATAGAGAGAGAGATTGTCTGAAAAGAAAAATCTTTTTCTTTTCAATTCCATTGTCTCATTTCTTCTTCTTACTTTATATATAAGAAGAATTATGTGAATAGTGAATTTATATCTGTGAGGTATTTTAATGTTTGTGGTAAATTTATTTTTATTTTTCTAAGTAATCTTTTCAGTTAATCAAAGTTAATGAGGATGATGATGATGATGATGATGATAATTCTTGTTGTTGTCTGGGACACTACTAAAAATGTGGTAACCATAATAGTAATAATAATGATTTGTACAACTATTTTACTGTATGTATGATCACGTAAATAAGTTTAACTTAAATTTTTTTTTCAAAAAATCACTACAACATATTTAATTAAATTAAATGCTTTTATCATTATTCATTTAGTTGCCTATCTGTTTAGTTGTTTGACTGAAATTTTAACTTAAATTATATAGATACACATCTATATAGATGCGCATATATATATATGTGTACATAGCTCATTATATTTTTGTTTAAAATACTCCCATTATCATCTATTACTGCCTTTTTTTAATGCTGTCTGTTAAATAATTTTTTTTTCTTTCTTCTCATTTTGACAGCTGTCAATGAATGATGTTTTAAACCGAATATTCATAGACTTCTATCTCTATGTACTTTCATTTACTGATTTTGGCCTCTTTTTTTATATTTTAGGTAATTGTATATAAGCAATAAGTAAGTTAGTTTATATTGTCTGTATGTATTATATTTTCCTACAATACTTATTCCTTTTTTATTCATTAGCCAAAAAAGAGGTTAAACTTTCTTTCTTTCTCTCTATCTTTCTTTCTTCCACTTTTCCTCTCTATATTGATTCATTGTGTCTTTTTGTTGTACGACTTTTTTTCTAATTTTCTCTTTTAAACTTTACTTCATTTTCAATGTTGCTTAGTAAATTTCTTCTTAACAATAATTTGTACATTACAATGTTTATTTCAATGTAACAGTAGAATGAAGGTCTTAGATATATACACACACACACACACTACATCATCATTTCTTGTATCTTCCATTCTACTAGCCTATTTGAATTAATTCAACATGAAATGTAAACTTAAACATGTAGAAAAAAAATTCCATAAGAATCATTCGATTGGCGCATATGCATATAGATTCTATGTATAAAATGATTGACAGAATTTAGACAGTTTCGGTGCTATATATATACATATATATTGTGTACAAAGGTAATAGAAATTGTGATTCATAGATATGGACACATAACATACCCAACAATAAATTCACACAAACTAACAACACATAATGTTAGTTGAAGATGAAGTAGGATTGGAACGAGTTTGAATTTATTCTGGATTACATAGTTGTTTGTTTTTTTAAAAAAAATAAGAAGTTCTATTAATTAAAGAGAAAAAGAGTGAGCGAATAAATTAACCAAATATTCCTTCAAATGTTAAGGAACATTTGCATACTTTTTTTACAAATATATGTAACCAAAAAATTGTTTTTCAATACACTTATTCCATATGACATCCCTCTATTGTTTGAAAATATTAAATCTGGAAGGAATAAAGTAGTTTTAGCATCAGGTTTGTTGTTCTGAGATAAGTTTTTTTCAACGGAATAGCGATTCCTTTATGTGTATATTCAAAACTTCAGTTGATAAGTCTCTGTTGCCATACGTATCAGTTTGCTTACAAATGCAAAAGAAGCGCCTTAGATATTGCTGTTGTTCTACATTATAATGTAGTGTTCACCTTGGAAAAGGACAAAGAGTATGTTCTATACTCTTTTCTCAACTATACTTCTGCCTTTGATCTTATTCGAAGATAACTTTTACTTAACAAGTTAATCAGCGTCAACATTGACAGATGAATAACCAAATGACTATGTTTCTACCTCACTGAAAGAAATGAGTATACTGTGTTTGCAGAAAATTGTGCGGCGTCTCTACTGTCTCATGAGGGTTTCCCACAGAGGACTGTCCTTTCTCTTCTTCTTTTTCTTCTGCATGATCTGCTATCTTCCACAGAAAACGCTTTTGTTAAATATATGGACGATCTCACTGCATGTATGCTGATTTTTACCCCTTTACATCCCCTTGAAATGAATGAGTTCTTGTCTGACATTGAATAGTCATCTGTTGTTAACGGTCTCATAGTTAACCTGTCCAAATGTCAAACTATTAGCTGTAGCCTGGAACACGAACAGCACCTGAACACTCAATTGGAATCCCATGAAGCTTGAACTAATGGATATTCTTTGATAAACACAGTGTCGAAGGTTAATTATCTTGGTGTAACTTTTTTCTCTTATCCTTCTTAATGTCATGTTTTATTGTTATCGAATAAAAATTTCCGTCTGAATCACTACATAAAGAGGCTACATGCTTTTGTGACTACTCGGCGTTTACTCTTAGAAGTTGTTAATTCTCGCATATTACCTATTATTTTTTACTGTTCTCCAATATTCTCTCTTGAGCTTTTGAGAGAAGACTTTGTTGTATTGCGGAGAGTGCTGAAGACAGTTAACAGGGTGTGTGTGAAATCTTCTGAGTTTATTATTAATATGGTTGTGAATAGACATCTAAAACCTTGCACACTCCTTACAGGTGTTATTTTATCAGATAAGATTCATCGAATTTATTCGTACATTTCTCTTTGTATATCTTCTAGTAGAACCAGGTGCCAATAAATTAGAATCCATGCAGGCTAGCGAAAGTATAAAAGCTCTGTAATATCTTATCTAGAAAGTATACTGCGTAACGAACAGGTTGTTAGAGTTGACCTAGTCAACAACTTGTTTTCTTAAATATGTTTCTAATTGAAAAAGTTGAACAGATTCAAATCTCCTGAAAAAAAACATTTCATTTGATTGCGGGTAGCTTATTTTTTGAATTTATGTTTATATGTATTTATAGGTTCCTATCTTTTTTTCTTTTTTGTGAAAGAAACCCGTTGAAATACCTCGTGTTGAGAATTCCGTATTGTACCAAAGATATAATACTGAATAAAGCCCTTAATAACAATAATAATAATAATAATGTGTATTATGAGACTATCTCCATATACCTGTTACTTACAGAGTTTTAGAACATTTTGTAAATGACTGAGTGTAGAATCCAGAATACCTTTGTCGTCTTACTTGCGATTCATCAGCTGGATAAGTCTGCATCCTAGTGTTTGGTAGTTATATTACGACTCGAACCCAATACTATTTATAACAAACACCGACGTAAACATTAAAAACGAGTCCGAATCTCTTTTAGTTATCATTAACAAGTTAATCGCCATTTAAGTTCAGTAACCCAGTAGGTAATACTTTAATGTTTACAGTGAAAGATACTGCGCTTAAGTCCCAGTGTGGACATGAACATTAGGTTGTAGGTAAATCCAAGTAGCAAATCCTGAATAGGACGAAATGCACATCCTGGACTCTACTAATAATCATAGTTCAATTATTCCGAAAGTCACCTCAGATGACTTAGATTAAGAAATAATATCTTAGTACTATAAGAACATTCAACTTGGAATTACTTCGTTTCACCATCGCCTGGTCAGAAAAAATAAATCTTTACAATTATGAAAAACAAATTGATTTAATTGCATGACTGTTGATTCTCTCTGTTGTTATATTAAATGGACATTTATTTTTACATTCAATAGTCAATTAATTCAAAAAATCCATTTATTTCCTAATTGGTAGTAAAAACGCTAAACTTTGAATTTGGGGGATATGAAGATTTTTAGTCGTAAATCACTTCACTTTTGAATACAGTAATATGTTTGAAGTATCCGTCTATTCACATTGAGAATTTTATGCAAAGCAACATTTTGAATAGGTTTATTCATCATAGGTTAACCTTTGTCACAATTGGTGTCAAATAATGATGATTACATTAAATCACTGATTAATCAAATTAGAAAACGTGAGTTATTTCATTCTAACTCCATGATCTAAAGGTAAAAGGTTCAATATAATATCTGAAAATCCAGAGTTCATTTCCTGATAGGGTAATGAACGCACACTATTCAGAATTTTAAATAGAGACAAAACGATTATCCGATTCTCTCAAATAATCAACATTTTTTAGCTTATATTAATCCGTGTTAAATAAACCATTTTCAACATCGAAAAAGTAAGATATATAAAATATTCATTCGATTTCAAGCTTTATTTCTCCAAAAAAAACTTTAATTTTTTCTTCATTCTCATTCTTCTACTTCATATTTCAAGGAACCACTTCATAGCTTCTCAATCTGTAAACGTTACTACAAACTTGAAACGTCCAAATTGAATATAATCAAGTGTTTTATTCACAATCAGTGTATACCATGTCTGTTTTAAGGAATGGGTACCAAACAACACACACAAGAAAAGCATTTAACTAGTGCTAAAAGAATGAAAAAAAAGGTTGGTTATTTCATTTTATTATTTCAAACAAAATAAAGATAACGAATACATCAAAATGTAAATATATACAAATGGAAACTGTCTTAAATTTTTTTATAATCAAATGACTAACTATCACTCTATTGTGTCAGTTAAATGGTTTAACTGTCTAGTAAAATTGTCGTTAGTCTGAAATCATTTATACATGTCATGTAAAACTATAACGACTAATTAATAATGGTTAGACAGCATATTCATTTGAATGCTTTCTGCTTTATCTCTCTCTTTCTTTCACTTATCTTTTATTCTCTCTGTAAAGATTGACATCACTTTAATAATAAACTGAAAAGTGTATAAATATATCTATTCTGACAGTAGAAGATTGTCTTGTTTACAAATAATATCACAAACTTATATTTATAGTATACAAAATGATCATTGACCTTGTGAAATTTGTACAAGTTTACGCACGAACACACACACACACACCCTCATACATATATGTGTATATACATATTAATATTCAAATGTTGAACCTTAACAAACAAATAATTCGAACCCCTTTATTACAAATTAGGAATAGATTATACCCATTTATTATTTTTTTGATATAAATATCTCAATGGTTTTAGTTACTTGGTTAAAACGAATTACTGTGGTCTAAATATGTATTTTTATTCTATTTCAAAATATAAAAAAGATTTGCTTCATATCCACAAGTACACCTGATATTTCTTTTCATTTTATTTATTGACCAAATAGTTTTAGACAAATATGTTACATTGTACATCATTTCCTTAATATCTACCAATGAATATACTTTAAAGTTTATGACAATTTGAACTGTATGAAACAACAATAAGTAAAAAAAAAAACTTCAGTTGTCAGTTATTCTTCACAGTGAACATACAGAAGTGAAATGCTTCTGATTGATTGATTGATTGGTAGACTGAAAGTTTGTTATGTATTGAATGTCAAAATAATTTCATGACATAGACGAAAGCAACTAACAATTGTACAATCAAAAATGTAAAACTATGCATGATGATGTATAGTTACGTATAATGATGATTTTTTTTGAAGAATAAATACTAATTACATATGATTATAGCGTGTGAAAATTGTATAAGATTTATTGTTTCATCCATATATATATATATATATATATATATATATATATATATGTATCAATGTATTATTTGTTTATTGACTTGTTAAGCAGTGACCAATGGAGTTCAACCAGATCTGTTGTGAGATATCAACTCACTGAAGACAACTGGTGAATGGTTGTTCTACTTCGTGGATTGGTTGAAGTTAGACATTAACACCATTGTATGCCGGTTCAGTGGTCTGATAGGTCCTGGGTTCGAATCCCGCGAGGCGAGACCATGTATGTGCACTACTGAGGAGTGCCACGGTAGGACGAAACGGCCGTCCAGTGCTGCCAGGTATTTCATGGTGGTCTAGCTTCAATTGACTGATGCTTTCGACTATGCAAATAATATATTTGTATAATCTCAGCGAATGAATTTGAAATAAATCCAACGTTTCGCCTGGCAATCTGGTCTAAGCTTGGACCAGATTTTACATATATATTATTTCTATTTAATGTCTTACATTAACTCGGCGCCCAAATACTGTGAAATTATTCGCTCTAATTTAGACGAAAGTTCTTATGTAATGGAGAATATTTTGTTGTTAATTTAGTAAAATATTCGAATAAAATACTGAGAATAAATGAACTAACTAATTATGATTTAATACATTTAATTACTTTTTAAATTATAAAATAGTGCTTAACTGAGCTCTAAATTATTATCGTTCCAAGGGTATACTTAGTTCAACTGTATTGGATGCAGGTTCAAACATCTAAACTGCTTGATATTAATAATAATAATAACAGTTACACTCTAAGGACTTGTAATTGATTTGTCTACAAACTATATGTCAAATTGGACAACAGGCCCCACTAGCTAACTCCATAGACTCGTATACCACCAATGTACGCTTTGTCTCTGAACACACATACAGGCTAATCATTCAGTTAACCTATGTATATCTGCGGAAGTGACAGCAACTTCTCATGATTTTGTTGGTATACGTATAGAGCAGAACAATTACTTATTAAATGGATTCCGTTCAACAGTTACTTATATGCTATCCGTATAACTGAAACAATAAGAGGTAGGAACACACTTCATTGCCTTGTCGCCTCTCAATCTATGCCCCCTCATTAATTGTAACTGGAATGAGGTAAACGTTTTGCAAGAAGCCTTTTGTCCTCCTTCACAAATCCATTAGCTCAGATTTTGTAGCCGCATTAAATGTTTCTAAAGTTCAAGTTAGTGAGCTAGGTCAAACTCAAAAAACAATTGCTTATTCCTGGCAAGGACAAACTTTAAGCATAACAAAAAACACTGTTTAACCTAGAGGCTTCTAACATCAACAAAACAACTGGCATATATAGAATATATATTCACCAAGCATTGTTAGAAGGCTACCTTTCCTTATAGAGCACATGCTTGAACCTCGATCATGCTTTAGTGAGGGTATGTATACGTTTTAGTGGATGTAAAAATGTCACGATGGGAGGACTTGTAGAGTTCGATTCATATATATATATATATATATATATATATATATATATATATATATATATATATATAAGTTACAGCTTAAGAATAAGACTTAATGCCATCTGATTGGTCTAGTTTGACGATAACTGGAGTTTGTAAGAAGGGGCAGAAATAATCTTATTATAGCAATATAGTAATCTGTTTGACTAGTATTATAACTAAAATATTAGTCTCAATAATTTTCCGGATCCTAATTGGTGCTCATGAACAGGAAATTCTGGGAAAACAGGACGGTTTCAGATATGGATGTGCACGTAGTGATCAAGTATTTACTCTTTTAAAGTTGCATTTCCTAACCTTAATATGCCTTTTGACTATGTTCATCGGGATCGTTAATCACTTAAGGTTACATCACTAAAACACATAAACCTTATGAAAACACTCAATTTGGACACTACTGGTCATGTCATAGCTTATGGAGGATTTTCAGGAGAATTATTAACCCCAAGCAGCGTTTTCAGGGTTTTCCAGTATCTTTTTTAAAAAGATATTCGTAGGCTACTAGTATTTGATTACGGATGCCTTTGAAGTATTGTTCGTGTAACATGAGACAGGTGGGGGACAAATTCTACTGTTAGGTTTGGGGTAATAGGCAATGACAACAAATTAATTGATGAATTCGTGAATTTTCATCAGCTGAGGTGGTTCGAACATGTATTATGCATATCTAACAACCGCCCACCTTGATAGCCAATGTTGTCTGGAGTACGAGTAGGCTAAAATACTAGGGACTACCAGAAAAAATCTTGACATCACACTGTGAATTCATTGTCATTTGGACTGAGTTGTGTGGAAAGATTCAGATCACCTGTTTTTGGTTTGCGCGATAACTGCCATCAGTGGTTGGAAAGTTGGATGATATTGGCTAAAAATCATGGTTTTACAGATTCATTGATTCTTTATCTACCCTTATATATTGAATTTCAGTATTCCTTTATACATACCTTTACGACATTCAGTCTTTTTCATAATAATGACTACCATAACATTTCAATTATTTTTTGCTTATTTTGTTAATTTCAACTCTGCCCGTTAAGGTAGTATGACTATTTAGTTTAACTCTCAACTGGCTCAGGTACAACATTGATTACGACTAATTTTCTTAAAACTATTCGTAACAAAGGTCCAACACTATCCTATTTTACGATAAATTATTGATAGTATAATTAAACAATCCAGAAACTAGTAAATAATTATTATGCATTATTTTGCCT
The DNA here is from genome assembly GCA_944470415.2 of Schistosoma rodhaini. Lineage (NCBI taxonomy): Eukaryota > Metazoa > Platyhelminthes > Trematoda > Strigeidida > Schistosomatidae > Schistosoma > Schistosoma rodhaini. Next base: position 29,916,820 of record OX104037.1, on the reverse strand, counting down.
TAAATTTACAAGTACTTTTAAACTTATTTTCAATTCTGTTTATGATAATCAATAACAGTCTCACTCCAGATCGCTTAACCTCTAGACCACTGAACCGGCATCTAATGGTGTTAATGTTTAACTTCAACCAATCTACGAAGTTGAACAACCATTCACCAATTGTCTTCAATGAGTTGATATCTCACAACCATCGGATGCCGGCTCAGTGGTCTAGTGGTTAAGTGCTCACGCACGAGACTGACAGGTCCTGGGTTCGAATCCCGCGAGGAGGGATCGTGGATGTGCACTGCTGAGGATTCCCACAATTGGACGAAACGGCCGTCCAGTGCTTCCAGGTTTTCCATGGTGGTCCATCTTCAAATTACTCATGATTTCAACATTGAAAATACTGAAATCTCCACAAAACCCCTTCTGATGATAACCAATAAGTCAAAACTTCAATATCTACCAAAATTCATAAATTAAAAAAAAATCCTAAACAACTTTTCCATATAACCTGATGACAACATCAATTTTCTGATTGCCTTATCACAATAAATAAAAAAAACTATATTTTGTGACAAAAACCTGAAGACAAATAACATGAAAATATGAATCTAGACTTTAACCTAGTTAACAAGTCCAAAATGTATACACTTCAAAGAAGTGATATTTAATATTGATATCATAAAGAAACTTTATTATTTCTCTCGATTATTCATTAAAATTTGGTTAACTGATTATGATATTCAGAAATAACCCCACAATAGGACGAAACGGCCATCCAGTGCTTCCAGGTTTTTCTTGGTGGTCTAGCTTCAATTGACTCATGCTTTCAACTATGAAGAAAAAAGGTATTCAGTAATTCAATCATTTACTTTAAAACATAAAATTTATTCTGTTCTTCAATTGGATTAATTGTATTTTAAAGTTTCTGTTATATAAATAACCTATTACATCATCGAGTTAACAATGATAAATATATGCATATATATTATTATAATGATATCTACATTTCTGAGTAAAAAGAAAAAGAGAGATTTCGTTATCAATGTTATCATTATTTTCATAAATAATGACCATTCATAAAAATGAAAAATTAATGTGCTTATTTTATTACATTAAACACAAATAAAGAATATCTAAAGAAAAGTCTTTCTGTTTGAGAAAATAGAGAAGAATGGAAGGAGTGTAATTGAATAAACAAACAAATAAGTAGATAGTTTCATTTAAGCGATTAAAAAATATAGAAAATAGTTTGGGGGATATGGGACAGAAAGTGAGTGAGTGAGTGAGTGAGTGAGTGAGTGAGTGAGTGAGTGAGTGAGTGAGTGAGTGAGTGAGTGAGTGAGTGAGTGAGTGAGTGAGTGAGTGAGTGAGTGAGTGAGTGAGTGAGTGAGTGAGTGAGTGAGTGAATACGAAACCGTGAAGACAATAAATGTAACATAGACATTGGAAGTAGTCTAGGAATAACATTTTATGGAATCAAATAGATAAAATAACGATGGGAAAAAAGTCGTGGATAAAGTGGAATAGAGAGGAACATGATGCTAAAATTTTTTAGTAGAATAAGAGAAAACAAAAAAAATCAGAAACGTAAAATTGTGCAATTCAATTGTAATATGAAATGAAATAAATAGAATGTGTTTGGATTATATTACGTTGGCGATTTAACATGAGACTAATGGTCATAATGGAAGTATTTAGAAAAAAACAACACTGTCAATGAGTGAAGTTTGACTTTGTAGGAAAATTATTCTATGGTCTTTTTGGCACAATTGAAATCTTTCGTATATATATATATATATATATATATATATATATATATATATATTAGAATTGAAAATAAGAGCTGATAGAGCAATTAATATATTTATGTACACCGGGGGGGGGCGGGTGGAGATAATTAAATAGACCAATAAATTAAACAAATAAATAATCTTCAGTAGAAGAGAATTATAAAGGAAGTATGAAAAAATAGGTTAAGGGATTGAATTATTTAACTCGTAAAGTGTTACATATGCTATTTATTATTACTATTATCGTTATCATTATTAGTAATAGTATTAGTGGTTGGAGAAAGAGAAGAAGTAGGACCGGCGGTAGTATTGTTAGGGTTTCCATGAATAACTGAATTATTTATCATTGAGCATAAAGTTGAAGAATTATTAACACAATCTATTATTGTAGAAGATGATGATGATGAGGAGGAGGATGAATAATAGTTGTCAATATATTCATTTTTATGTTCAATTATTTTATTTCGTTTATCATTTTCTTCTTTATTATGTAATTTATGCTCATCTTCTAGATTACAAATATATGAAAATGTACAATTTGAAATATACGGGGAAATGATTGAATCTTTAATCTTATTTTTTGTGAATGTACATGGATTACTTTTATCTTTCTCATTATCATTATTAAGAAAGTTATTATTATTATTATTATTATTATTATTATTATTGTTCGATAGGGGAATACTATCGAAATTCTCACAACATTTCATTTGATGATGTACCGTTGAAGGTAAACAATCAATATTGTTTATCTCATCTATCTGATGATGATTATTATTGTCTAATGAGTGATGAGTTAATTCATCCACATTATTATTATTTATATGAGATGTTATCATTGTTTTATCATTATTTAACATTGACCATCCTAAATAATTTGTAACTGATATTCCATTTCTATTATTTAATGAAAGCCAATTTGATAATGAATTAGTTACAGGAAATTGTACTCCACATGTTAATGGTTCTGATAATGATAAATCTGTAGAATTACTATTATTATTACTATTACTATTATTACTATTATTATTATTCCCTTCTAAATGTCCCTTTAATTTATTTTCATTCAATTGTGAATCTTTACAATTGAATAATGAAATTGTAGATGAATTCGTTTCACAACTTGTTATGATAGTCGGTGTAGAAATGACTGGTACATTTGTCATTGATAAATTATTATTATGATGATGATCATTATTGATTGTAGATAGAATATTACCAGTACAAGATGTAATAGAATTACTATTATTGTTATTATTTATAAATGAATTATTAGCTGATAAATTAGTTTTAAATAAGATACTACTATTTTCTAGATCAGAATCTGTTGAATTCGATTGATGACTTGTTTCTGAATAGATTGAATGTTGTTGTGATTGTTGGGTTAATAAATGATCTGATGTTAAATGTTTATGATTCGGTTGTAAATTATGCATAGATTGTGAATTATTATTATTACATGTATATAAAAGATTTGTATCAAGTGAATATAGATTATTATACGATTTTGGTGAGGAATTCATTTGTTGTCGTTGAAAATGTTGAGATTCTTGAGATTGTTGATTATCGGAATGATATTGATTTGAAGATGGTAAAAAACAATATGATCCTTGACGTTGTTGTTGTTGTTGTTGAGTATAATAATAAGGATGTTTTATTAATCCCAAATTTTTTTGAGTTTCCATTAATAAATCATTTGCATGAAATAAATTTTGGGTATATTCATTCAATGCATATTGTGATGATGAATGTTGTAAATGATCCATTTGTTCTTCATGTTGTTGGTGATGTAAATTAACATATGGATTACTATTACTATTAATACTATTATTAATTACATTGTTATGTAGTTCATAAGAACGATTTAAATTCAATAAGTCTGATTTCATCTTTACACTATCCATATTCATTTCATGTTGTGCTATGATATCTGTTGGTGAAGAAGGTGTTATTTGTGATAAGGTTGATAAAGACTGTCCGAAATTTAACGATGAATACATGCGTGAATTCGATAAAAATGGATCAATATTATGATTGGATGATAAATACGATAGATTAGTATTTGTTTTCTTATTATTATTAATACTACGATTATTAATCATTGGGAGTTCATTGTCTAACTGTCCCCACATAAATGTATCATTACGAAATTGTGAAATATTTTCAGCATGTTGTTGAATTGTTTCTTGAAATTCATTATAATTTAAATTATTTCGTTGAGATTTAAACTCTTTTTCAGTTGGACCACATACTACTGCTGCTAACTGTGACATAAAATCTTTTGAAGATGGTGATTGAATGTTAATACTACTATTAGTTATATTAGTAGTTGTATTTGTATTAACATGTGTAAAACTCTCTGAATCATATTCATTTCTAGTAGAATAATGACGTTTTCTTGAAGCTTTACGTAGTGAAAAATCTGAAGTTTGTATAGGACTATTTTGAGTTTTTTTTCTCATTTTATTCAGTGTACTAATACAATTGTTATTATTGTTATTTTGAGTAGTAGTGGTAGTAGTATTATTACCAGTACAATTAGTATTACGTAAACAGTCAACATTATTTCGATTCATCATAGGATAAAAATAATTTGTAGTATTAACGGAATTATGAGACTCACGTGTTGAAAATTCTGTCATATTCATGTTATTACGTGTACATGTACGTGAATCATTTGTATTAAGTTGATTATTGTCATTATTATTATTAATATTATTATTATTATTATTATTATTGGTTGTATCACTTGAGTTCGAGTGGGTATCATAGTCTGTTGGATTTAATGCATCATTCGGTGATAAATAATGTACACGTAAATGTTTACGTAATGAACTAGGATGTGTATAACTTTTATCACATCCTTTAAATCGACAAAAATATGGTTTATCATTCATATGTACATGCATATGCTTTTTTCTATCAGAACTATTAGCAAATCGACGATCACATCCTTCAAATTCACAAACAAATGGTTTTTCACCTGAATATAAACAATAATTTTTTAAATAAAAAAATAAGTAATACAAACAGTTCATACGGTAAAAATTGTTTTAAATGAAAAATTTTAGAATAAAGAAAATATATTAAATGTAGAAGTCAATAAGTTTATTCGCTAGACCACCATGGAAAACCTGTAAGCACTGGACGGCCGTTTCTTCCTATTGTGGGACTCCTCAGCAGTGCGCATCCATGATCCCTCCTCACGAGATTGCAACCCAGGATCTATCGGTCTCGCGCCACAGCGCTTAACTACCAGTTCACTGAAGCGGCATCCAACGTTGTTAATGTCTTACTTCAACCAATCCACGAAATTGAGCAACCATTCACCATTGTCTTCAATGAGTTGATATCTCACGACAGACCTGGTTGAACTCCAGTGATCACTTCTTCTCTCTAGAACTCCAAGAAATATCTCATGGAGCCAGTCACTAGTGATCATATATCGATTAATATCAGAAGGGGGTTTTGTGGATATTATAGTCATTTTAATAGTTGAGATCTTGAGTTAATTGAAGCTTGACTGATAGGTCCTAGATTCAAATCTCGCTAGGCGGGATCGTGGATACGCACTGCTAAGGGGCTCTACAATAGGACGAAACGGCCGTTCAGTGCTTACAGGTTTTCCATGGGGGTCTATCTTCAATTGACCCATGACCTCAACTATTGAAATTACATATTTGCTTTTTCTGGGGTATTTATCATATTCTATCTAGTAAACAGTCAGTGTTAGAATGTCTGTCATATATGAAGCTAGTCACATACTAAATATCTTAATGATAAGGTCCCTGAATGTAAAATCGATTGATCTCGGCGTAGGTCATATTGGATAATATTATTTCATTCAAAACTGCAGATATATTTTGTTGATGATAGTCAATCAGAATAAAATTGAAATCTAGAGATTCCTATCAATTGTCTTTAACTAATTAATATGATTGATTATAGTTTGTCTATTAAGTTTCGATGTAGAATGACTAAAATGATTGATTCTATAATAAATAAAGTACTCAGACTTAATTGAACTTTGTTTTTGTAGCAAATATATTTTTCTTGCTTATTCATCTAGTGATTACATTAATTTTCTGTCTTCTATTTATTCACAATATTATCATTCTACTTTGTATGGAACAACAATTTTTATTACCTTAATATGACAAATTGTTACGTGCCATAAATAAATGAATTTTCATAGGTTGAATCATAAATTGATCTCAGAAAGATATCGAAAACATTGAAATACTGAAAGGTTGTTTCCTACTAGTATGAAATTCCCCACAAGTGCCCACATACAACCATCAATTCAGAAATGAAAAATTTCACAAATTCCATCATGTTTATAGTAATCATATGTTTACTAATGATCGGTTTCGAGATCTAACTCATAGAATACTACTAAGAAGCCGTGATCATTGAAATTCAATCATGCTTTTTATGAGAGATACCGATTTCAACTGATGAAACTAGGTAAATAAAGTTATTCGGGTTTCACAATTACATTATTGTTTAATGACCTCTAACTTTGTAGGGTAATATGACAGCTATGAATGATATAAACAGTAAACTTTATGTTTCTTATATACAGTTAAAAGTCTACAACGTTTCTATCAGATTTAATGGAAATTTTTGAAGAACAGATATTATCAGTTTAATTCAACTATGTTGAAAGTACAAGAATTATCTTTGATATAATTGAATTATAAATATCTTATTATCTTGAAATGATTAAGATTTCTAAAAAGTGAAGTGTATCAATATTGTCAAGCATTTTATCAGACTATTATCTCTATACTGTATATGGGTTGGAGAATGCTGGTCGGCGGCTTATGCTCCATTGGGAGTAACAGGCGTAAGTAAGTAAGTAAGTATATAGTCACAAGTTTGAATTGTTAATGAATTTGAAATGAGGATAAAACAACTTTCATGTACTTGTTAGTTTTTAAAAAAAATAGTTTTTTATAGGATGTTAGCCACTGATTTACAAAATTCAGAATATACCCCCAACAAAACATCATCATTATCTTTAACGTCAAATTAGTCAAATTTTCAGATCATATTGTTTAATATTGTAATGTAAACAGTAGAACATTGTTTACTATCTAATTTCATAACATAAAGCAAATTCAAAATAAAACAACTAGCAACCATTTGTACATTAAAAATTACTGAACATTGAAAGTGTAAGAAGAAGAGTTCTATGAAAATTTACTCCTATATGTAATTCTTAATTGAACTCATTCATATTTGTTTGTTTCTTTTGTTTGTTCGGAACTGATTTATATAATCAGTAGATTAAAACAAAATACACAATAATAATTGCAACGATTTTCTTGATTCTTTTCTTTTTCATTCATTGATAACACCAATTTTAAGAAGCACTACAAATAGGACCGAAATTATGTCTTATTAATCGGATACAAATGTGTGTGTGGGTGTACTATCTATACTATTTTTCATAGATTTAATTTCAATTAAGTTTTAACCCTACTTGAAAATGATTATGATTTAACTTTCTTTTAAACAACAAATTATAAAACCAGTATGCAAGAATAATATATTTGTAAAATCTCAACGAATGAATTTGAAGTAAATTCAACGTTTCGCCTGGCAATCTCGTCTAGGCGTTTTCAAGGAAATATGAATATCGATCGATTGATTTTAGTTAATTCCTTGAAAAAGCTTGGATCAGATTGCCAGGCGAAACGTTGGATTTACTTCTAATTCATTCGCTGAGATTTTACAAATATATATTATTCCTATTTAATGTCTTACATCAATTCGGTGCCCAAATACTGTGAAACTATTCGCTCTAATTTAGACGAAAGTTCTTATACATTATGTAAGAATATATTACTTTTTGTTGTTGTGTTAGAAACAAAATGTCCAATTGACAGTTTTCACTAAATTATGTTTTATTAAATTTGTTAAGTATAGCAATTTATAATTCAGAAGTTAGTACTAATCTCGGCAATCTTTTTTTCAAATGAACGCCAAATGATTTAGTTTATTTCAATATACTGATTAGAATCAATGATATGTAGGGTTATTGTAACTAATTTTGAAGGTATACTTTATTACAAATTAATTTCATTTGGAGAAAAACTATAAAATAATAGATAACTGAATTTTAGGTTACATTGAAAGTAATTTCACAGCATATTAATATCTCTGTAAAGAATCACCCGACTAAATTATTATAGTATGTCTTAGTGGTGACAAGTATTCGAAATGAATTCTCTGAAATTCTACTCATATGTCGTTACCTGTATAACCGACGATATTAGTAACAAGACAGTTATACATTGATTATATAAGACAAAAATTGCCCTACACTTCAAAATGAATGAAGTTGTTGATTATTGAATGATAACTCATTGACCGAATAGTATTGTATACGTCTTGCTAGTGTATTTATTCGCTGTGAGTGGTTACAGAAATACTTTCCAGCTAAAGGGGAATTTAGATAAAGACGATGGAGGTATGTAGGATATACATTATGGAAATCATCAAACTACATCACGAGACAAGTGCTAACTTAAAATATTGGAGGAAAACAGAAAAAGAAGAATATAAAAAAAACACTTTATCGGGAATCGGAAGCAGACATCAAAAGGATGAGTAGCGACTGGGAAGAACTGGAAAGGATTTTCCAGGACAGAGTTGGTTGGAGAATGCTGGTGAGCGGCCCATGTTCTTCCATGAGTGGTAACAGGCGTAAATAATTAATCACTGTAATAAGACAAAACCATTGTTTGGCATCACTGATTCTACAAATAAGGTCACTCTATGAGAAAAATTAACATCGAAATTTATGAATAAACACAGAATTGCTGAAAATTAAAGGTAATGAGTGCTGACTCGACTTTGTAGGAAATAAATTATTGAACTATTTATTTTGTGTTGTTATTGTTACTAAAAGATTAAATTTTAGAAATCAGGTTAACTGTTTATCAGTTCAATTCATAACATTCATAACATAATACTGTTATATGGTAAGTAATATTAACTTAATGGATCTGATATTTTCAGCCAGAGAATCACCGAAAATCAGTGATTACTGTGCTAGGAAACACTTACAATCATTTATTTTTAGATTTTCTAACAAGTTACAATTCTGATGAACAAAAATGTTCTCGGTGACATCTTTCCAGTTCCATTTCTCCCTTAGTTTTCTATTTATATTGTCTCAAGGTTATACTTTGCTTCCGACAATATCAAAGGTTTTCTGAATTCCTATCTTCTGTCTTCATTAACATGAGAAGGATTATTATAACATGTGAATTATTCGTCGAGCCTTCCTGAACATATAAATTCCAATCATATTAAGCAATATTTCAAATCGTCCGTAATTCGGAAAAATCGTTAAAAGTTTCAAAATGGAATACACTTTCTAAATAACTATCTACATTTTGAATCAAAGGGTATCAATCTAATAGTTACGAGATTTTGAAAAGTTTGATATCATAATGAAACAATCGTTGTATCTTCCATTAGATTCAATGATATATCAATACATATAAATGCTTAATTTAAAAAAAAAACCCGACCCTTTATTCTTTAAGAACTAAAGAATAAATTTAACAATGAATACTACATTATTGAGATAGAAAAAGAGTGATTAAATCCTTAAAAAGATAAATTTATTTTTCTTAATCATATTAGGCATTCGAGTATGTGATAATTCACGTATAGATCATATATCTTTTACAATTCAATACCTAAGTTCACTTATGAGTGGAATCTTTTCTGAAGTGTGGAAAAAGCTATCATTTTAATGAATAGTTATTTAATTTACTGTTTGAGTATGAGTTAGGTGTGTGTGTATATGTGTGCATATATATATATATATACATAAGTTAACCTCCAAATAAATAGGGATTTAAATGTACAAACATACAAACAAACATACAAAACATTGTACATTCACAGTTTAACTATTCATTTGATAATCTTTAAAAATAAGAAAACAATGCATGTGTATCTAATTAAACAATAATTTATAAAATTTTCCTTTTTTTATATCTAATCCCAATTGGGATTTATATATTCCAATCTAAAGTGTGATCTCTTTTTTTTCCTTTTTTGTCTTATAAATAAAACCTATAATTAAATAATAATAATAATAATAATAATAATAATATACTTTACTGAAGGATACTATTCTTCAACAGTAGTAGTATTTGAATCACATTTTAGTTTATCTATCATAAGTATATATGTATATGAATGATCTTCCTTGAAGCTGTCGGACAAAATGATTAAATTTGCTAGAAATTTATTTTTAATTTAGAAAATTTGAATTTATTTTATTCAAAATTTTTTTTTGGTTTCTTATTCTCAAAAAAAAACAAAAACAAAAGATTTTTACCTTCTATCCATTGGAATGATTATAATGTAATTTGAAATTGTCGAACATATTATCCATTATATCAATCTATAACATGTGAATCTATAATTTGTAGGCATTCTAGTGTAATGTAAGGGTGTTTTACATGAATATCCTTACATTTAGTAATGATGTATAAAAAGATATGATTATCTAATTATATTTTTAATTAAATAATCATAAATTTACTTACTCTTTTGTTTGTAAGTAAGTGAATTCCTACACTGTAATATTTTTATAAAGTTGACGTTATTCATAAGCTGTTATCCGAATAAATAACAATTCAAATATCTTATACAGTTGAGATCATGAGTCAGTTGAAGCTAAACCACTATGGAAAACCTGGAAGCACTGGACGGTCATGGTGGTGTAGCTTCAATTGACTCATGATCTCAATCATATAAAATTACTAAAATCTCCACAAAATCCCCTTCTGATAATTCAAATACCTTTCAAACTACTCATAAATTACATCATACTGAGTAAAAAGAATATTCAACGTTATTTAGTTCAAACATTGGTGAGAAGGTTAAAAATAAGTCACAATGATACAGTTCCTTTCATTACGGACTTTTATGCAAGTATTCAATTTAGAGTCGATTAATATTTGTCATCTTTTGTTCTTGTTTGTTGACTTTAAACTAAACTTTTTTTCCCAAAAAGGTTAAATAATGGTTAAGATTGAAATTCAGGACTCATGTTTCACTTTATTTGAAACTCATCAGCTGGATATGAGTGTATTACAGTTTTGATGTTTACATTAGAACTGAAGTTCAGTAGAACAGCATTTCAAATTTCCAACTCTTAAGGCAATCAGATAATTAGTCCACATAGCCAAGGATTTGTGCAATCGATGTGAATTTTATTTGTGGTGGTTTTCAGTTTTTTGCTCTTAATTCTAAAAAAATTGAAATTAATTAGTCTCTATTATCAGTAGACGAAACAGGTGTTCTGAATTCCAATATTAATTGTCAACTATATTTTTAAAAAATTTTGATTTAATAGAAATATCAAGGCAACCTGTTTAGGATGTACATATGCCAGTAGTGACTGACCATTTGCAATCCTTAACACTAATAACGGAAAAATGCAATGCCTTAAAGAAATATTTCTCTTGTTTAGCCTTTTGTACCAGTTGTTTTTTTCAATTCTACTTTCCATCGAACTATTTTCGTTTTCTTGTTCATATACACTTATTAATAACTTAATATTCATTGTTAACTCAGTAGATGCCAGTGTCATGTATACCAAGTCCTTCTTCGTACTGAACGAATTCTGTCCATCAAATCGCAATGTGGTCGCTAGTCTGAATGACTCAACTATGTTGAGATGTAAGGTGGTGTCTGAAGGTAATCGATAGTAAATCATGGACCGTGCTATTTGGCATTTGTTAGCAAGGTGTCTCTTTAGTTTCGAGAGAACTAATGTTCCCTGGTGATTCGATCACTATCACCCAGTTCCACATTAAGTGATGTTACTACTGAGTTATTCGAGTAACGTTAGACCTATTGTAGGACTGTAATTAATATTTACAATTGATTGGTCACAGGGTGGTGGCCAGTGTCACGTATGTAGTATAATATAAATGTGAAGGTAATGTATAAATGAAATAAATACTGAATTATTTAATGAAATAAAAATTAAATTTTCTTCGGTTAAATATTGGACTGATAATAGTTAGACAATCGGTGAAAACCAGGGGGCAGTGGACAACTGTTTAACAATTTCTACAAACCCTTTGTAGCAGTAATAATTATGTGCCAACTAATGATTTATATCGAAAGTTGATTTTTTATGTTCTTGAGTAGAGCCATGACAGTTGAGTGTGATGCACTTAATCACTTATAACATGAGAAAATATCTTAGAGATATCCTGAGTGTAATAAAGTTGGAAATCTTAACCGACTAATTGCTAACTCAGTTATTTGAAGATCAAGCACATTCCATAAGACCTAGAGGCCCTAAGTTTGGACCCCAGTGAGCTAGTGAATGTGCACCGTTGAGGAGTTCTATATCAAGGTGAAACAGCTATCCAATGTTAACTGGTTTAAAATTTCTATCTAACTAAAATTAGCATGGAAGTTGAAAGTTCGCGAAAATGTTTTTTATGGTAAAAATTTTACTACTATGGTTGAGAATGTTCTCATATTCAGGCAAAATATCATTATTGATTATTACGTAGTAATTTAACTCTTTTATTTAAATTAATGGCAATCGCGAAAGCAATATTTCTGTTTGTCGAATAATGTTTTTTAAAAATTTTCTATTATGTGTATCAGTAGTTGCATATCTCATATTTTCCTGATAAAATGCACATTGTAACGAGTAAATGCGTTCATATACAAACTTTAAAAGTGTTCACCACCACTGTAAGTTACAGCAATCTTATGAAAATTTCATGATTATCGATACTAAAACAAGAGCAGAGAGAAACCTGGGAAGGGGAGACAATGAAAAAGAAGGAACAGAAAGACAACAAACGAGGGGGGAAATAATTACATCCATGTATACATATAAATTGTAACAGACGAAAGAGGTGAGTAAAATTTAATTTGGAGTAGAGAACTTGATTTTTAAAAAAAACAGACTGAATATACTTAAAATAAGAGTCAACTGGAATTTGAGTAGGTGCGAAAATATGTTCAGGATATTATTAAAACAAATGAATGGTTATATATTTTTTCAGTTAAAACTAAAAGGAAGCATCAGTTGTGAATTAAGTTTACAAGTTTATTTGGTTTCTCACTGAATTTATTATTATTATTATTATTATTATTATTATTAGTAGTAGTAGTAGTAGTAGTAGTAGTAGTAGTAGTAGTAGTAGTAGTAGTAGTAGTAGTAGTAGTAAAAATAATAATAGCTATTATTATGGTAAACTCTGTGCGAAATGACGCAATTTTTAATTGCATTCACAACAGGAACTGATGTATAGTCTTTTTTCCCAATATTGTTTTTCTTATCAACATTTTGGGGTTTAACAAATAAACAAATTCAGAGGGGAGTATTCATCACATTAAAGAAATAACAATTTTTCCCTCTTCACATAAAAGAAGAGATTTTAAATGTACAATCTACGAAAATTATTTTTTATGTTTAATCTTGAGAACTAATAATTTCCTGTGGTTGATATGCAGAAACACAATTGATCAGACTCTGTTACTTTATGTACGTCCTGAGTGGATTGTTTCGAATAGGGTGAAGTCCGAAAAGTGAGTTGGGTAGTAATTCATTGACTATTTAAGAAGAATATTGCTCTAAATCACATATATTGACTGAAACTGAAATAGCTGATCACTGGATAATAAGTCACTAACTGAATATTTATTATCAGAAGGGGTTTTGTGGAGATTTAGTATTTTTCCCATAATAGGACAAAACGGCCGTCCAGTGTTTCCAGGTTTTCCATGGTGGTCTAGCTTCAATTGACCCACGCTTTCAACTATGAATATTTATTGCCTAACTTGAGACCTGAAGATCATGTATTGAGTGTCTCGTACTGTTGTACAGGTGCATGACAGGGGGGCTCCAAATAATGACAAAACAGCTATTTTATGTCTCTTAGTTTTTTATAGTTCGCAAAATAGTGTGATCTCAGGATGGGATTCACCTCGTAATTACCATACGAGTTAAAAGATTCGGAAAATACGGGAACAATGTAGTGGGTAATACATAAATAATTGAGTTGAGGTAATATCCATATACACTAGATGTTCCTATAGAATGTTTCCATTTCCAAATAAGTAACTTTTCAGTGAATCATCTCTGATATCAAATATGCAGTATTTTAATTAAGATTTATTATTTCCCTGATGTTTTTCTACTATATCAAATTGATTAGCTTCAACTAGTTATCAAGAAACAAACTGTAGTATGAATAATGTGACTTATATAAATCCATCAAACAAACACCTTTAAACAGTCAATCTAGGCAATATTATCCGAATGATAAATCAGTAAGAAATAATGATCTAAAGACGGATAATTAGGTCGACTTTTGTCAAGTAACGGATTATTAAAAGTCACAGGAAAGCGATTAATTGTTACCCTTTAATTTTGGAACTTATCAGAGATCAATATTATTAACCTCAAGTTCTTCTGATGTCTATGAACAAAAATTTGTTCCAATTGAAAAACCACTGATAATTAAGAAACTAGATAAATTTTGAAGATCGTCACTAGTTAGCACCAAATAACTCCTATGGAGTAATGATTATAATAAAACTTTGAAATTTTTAGATTTAATCGCATGTAATGTTGGGAGTGAAACCCATTGAGTTGCCTCTTTAAAACATCGGAGACAACCAACCATTACTCCTTCATTTTCAATCTCGATTTGCCAAATGATGTTATTCCATAATGGAACTATATTCTTCACAGATTTAACGTACCCTGAAAATTACGTTAGCGCTTGATTAATAATTACCACTTGACTAACAATATAATTAATAAATCAGAGAATAATTTCATATTTTTTCTATCTCTTTAAAACTTATTGATAGTTCTTATTAATAATAACAATAATAAAACTAAATTTCTACTTTAAAATGACTTATTTTAAGCACAATACAGTACAATAAACTGAAAATATAAGATGTAAAGCAGTTTAAGGTTATTTCTTTTTTCTAAAAAAAGAGAACAAGTTACTTTGATAATAATAATCAGATTGAATGGTTATCGTTAAAAAAAAAATTTTCATTATAAATTTTTTTTGCTCTTTTTTCATTCGTTAATTAGACTCCCTACTGGGAATCTATGATGGCTGGAAAGTGGTGGGGGCTGAGTTTAATTTTCGTATATAAAAATATAAGTGTGTGTGCATGTGTGTGCATATTTGTCTAGTTATTTAAGATAGTCATTTTGTACATACGTGAATATATTCGCTTAGATTTATATCTTTATGGAATGCAATAGTAAGTGCATATGTGTATATGTGTGTATGGTGAGTGTGAGTTGTTAGCACATTAACACAAATTAGAAGAAACTTTAAATGCATGATGGTTTGTAATTTAGTACCAATTTAAATAAGTGTATTTATATTTTTTTACAAAAAGTTGAATTTATTATTTTGGCGATAAAATTATTAGTAGTATTTAAAGTGATAGTAGAAGGCAAAAAAGATCAACAGCGTGTTCATTTAGATAATCATGGAGATTAGTTTACAAAAAGAATAGTTTTAATCTTGATCTGATATTAAGTGAAGTAATAAATGAAAATAATTGATTACTAGACTTATGTCTCTTCCTTATTCGAAGCTCACTTCAACAGTCCCAATTCATAAATCTAAACCGAATTGAAGTAATGACCAATAATCAACAAATTATGTGGGTGGTACTTGTAAATCAAGCCTAATACTGTTATCCGATTGCTCATATCAAAGTATGTGGAGGGACTCGAGCCTCAGGAGTTAGTGGTCTAAATTCGGAAATCACAACAATGATGAGTACAGGATTATTTAGTTACTGAGTTATGATTAATTAGTTTCTTTTTTCTAACTTCCATCATTTTATGATATAATGTAACGTCTCAGTAGTTCATTAGCTAATATCAGTTCATGATAAAAACCTTCTTGAAAGTGAATGAAAAGTCGCTTTTTTTTCAATAGTCCTGAATGATTGATATGTAGATTATTTCAAATTAGGGAACGTTAGGTTGTTACAAAATTTTTATCATTTAATATATTCATCTAAATAAACAATCAGTTGTAATTTATTATGCGTTAAATATATATAACATGGATATAACCCTTTCTTGTAAATCGAACTTTGATCTAGACGTGAATTGAAAAATGAAATTAGTTAATTCTCATAAAACTGAAAGTAATTTGGTTGATGTCACTTGTAATTAGCATTATGAATAACAGTCACGAAAATAAATATCTGTTACAATGGATTAGAACGGCAAACTATATTTTAAATGTGATGAAAGAAACCAACCAACAGTTGGCACTAAATGAAATGTTGTTATATACCATTAAATGTTTGCTATGCATAAATTAATTTATTAATATTTCTGCGGAGTGCCATGCTGTATACTTAGAATACTTTAAGCGAGTGCTTTTGATAACTACAGTGGAATAACTGTAGTATATTGATGGCTGGTTCATGATAAACACTACTTTAGTCACGTCGGCTGACCATTTATTAGTAAATCAAATTAAAACAATGCTGACGGACTAAATGAATCGATATACTAAGTGCGTTGAGACCCGAATAGCTAGATGGTTACATATATGAATTTATTAATAAGTGACGGGAGTTCAGATCTCAAGGTTTTTAAAGTTAATGATGCACCTTTTTGGCAAGTGCCAACCATGGTAAAACCGAGATGTAAGTTTTCTTTTTTATTACCTTCATCTAATTAACATTTCCTGTCTGGCGGTGTTGAGACGAAGTTAAGAAGCAAGACAAGGCTTCTAGAGGCTTTTAAGGAGTCGAAAAGATTCCATTCAATCAGAATGTGATATAACTATCTAGAATGTGACCGTGGCATGCTACCAGTGGACAAGAGCATAGCTTGGCTCTTTATGGATTGGCTGTATTATAATGCTTTTATAGCCAATCCTAATAACTATAAATACCCATGTTTTTCGGTACATAATCTATTCCTCCTCTTCTTCTGTCTCCTGATTTTGCGACTGTGGGGTTCTGCACGTTCGAGTACTGTAATTTGAAAATGATGTAGTTTTTATGAAGTCCGAAAGTGGTTTTTTTTCAAAAATTAACGTTTGATGAAAGATGGTTTGGTGTTAGAATCAAACTTGACGATTCAATTCCATCATTCTCATCTTTGAACTTGTTAGCTAAAACACTCATGGCAAGTCTTAGTTATGGAAAATTTTTAAACCATTATGGAAAAGTTATTCAATATTCCTTTATTTTTTTCAACATTTCTCCAAATAACGACATTATTCCTTGGTGTAAATTTTTTTTAAATTTAAAATTAATTAATATTTCACTTTAGGACTTTCAACTTTACTTTTTTACGTTGCTTTTCCTCTTAGAAATTATAACATTAATTCACTTGAGTATTCTTGTGCTGTTTTACTGAACATCTTAGCAGATGTGGAGTTTCGTCAAAAAAAACAGTTGCTCAGTCTTTTCATATGTCGGTAAACCGATAAGAAGTTTTCCTTATTTTGCATATTTTCAAATAACAACACATTTACCTTTAAGTACTTAAAACATATCAACAAGTTAGAAACTAAACTAATAACAATAATGCATAGAAATATACTGTTGTCTTTTTTTTAACATTCTACTTCACACAATAGGTCATTTAAAGAATTACAATACTAATCACCATCATATTTGCGGTTTCTCTCTATCTCTGTCTCTGATAAGATCAATTCTAATCTTAATTTATAGACTACCATTTAAATTAGATGAATAGATCAGTTGATTTATTTGATCATTTGATTACACCTGTTCATAATGAGTACAATGCTCAATAGAACATCAAAAAAAGATGGGTCAATACAACCGAACAAGAATGTGTTGATAATTTTTAACCAAACACACACACACACAAAGAGAAATATAATTTGTAGTTGAGATGATCATAATCTATTATTGACTCCTTTTTTATTGTATGAATTGAGAAAAATTAGTTTTTCCTTAAATATTTCTATTTTTTTTATCAATATTTCTGTTGTCTACCACTTATTGAAACTATTGAATGGAAGTTTTAGTTTAAAAGATCAAAATAAACTAAACTAAGAGAAGTGGCGAATTGTTTAAGATAAGGAAAATTAAAAAAATTTACTATAATGATACTTTTATGAATACAAAAGTGAATTGAGTCTATGTAGAAAATAATGGAAAAATGGAATTCCATTGTCCAATTTAACAGGTGCCACTTTTTTATTTTACTGATAAATATATATATACATAAAAGAAACTATGACTGACATATGGAAACATACAAATCCATGTAGCACATAGATTAGTTTTACTGTAACTGTAAAATGTCTAACTAGAATCATACAATACAACTCAGTAACTATGTATTCAATTTATGTATCAAATTTTTTTATATAAGGGCTACTGATATTATCTCACTGACCAAATGAAAGTAAATAGCTAGCGGGGAACTAAATTACACTGTAGAAAATATTTGCTTTGATCACTGAAATTGTAAACTACTATAATAAAATTGATTGAACTGAATATTTGATTATAACTAAATATTGGACAGGATTTTAAATACGTATATTTCATCTTATTGAAAGTGTATAACGTATATTGCAGTAGAAAAATAATTTTTTTATTGAAATCATGAATCGATGAATGATAGACCACCATTGAAAACCTGAAAGCACTAGAAAGTCGTTTCATCCTAGCATAGGACTCCTCAGCGGCGCACATCCACGGTTCCGCACCCGAGATCCGTACCCAGGACCTTCCGTCTCGTGAGAGAACACCTGATCTCTAGTCCACTGAGCCGGCATCCAACGGTGTTAATGCCTAACTTTAACCAATCCACGAAATTACGCGACCATCTTCCATTATCTGAGGTAGGTACCTGCTTCTGTCTGACACAGAATAGTTCTACTTGGACACTAATAGCGTTGGTTGTCAGCTCAATGGTCTAGATATGAAATGTTCGCACGCGAGACTGAGGGTCCTGCGTACAAACTCCGCGTGCAGAGTCGTGGAGTCCCATACTCGGAGGAAACGGCCTTTCAATACTTCCAGGTTTTCAATGGTGGTCTAACATTTCTTGATTCACGATCTTAATCAAAAACTTAATAATTCCACAACCCCACATTGATGATGACAAATAATTGTCAAATTTTTGCTAGAAATTTAAACCTGACTATTGAAAAGAAATATATCATTGAATATATTCTTGTACATAATAATGTAAATAACACTGTATAAATTCAACTTAGTATTGTTTGTTTGAATCTTCCCATCGATTTGTAAGGACTGCAACTGGTCAGTCTCCAATTGGCATATGTGCATACTGTGCGTATTGCCTCGATATACCTTAATTCACAAGCATGGTTAGCAGAGATGGATAATGGCTAGCAGTGGAATCCAGGACGCGCGTTTCGTCCTATTCGGGACTCGTCAGCTGGATGTACCTGCATCTCAGATTTGTTGATGTTCACTCTGGGACTCGAACCCAGTACCCTCGCTTCAAACGCCATCGCGTTATCCACTCGGCCACTGAGTCCTGATAGCCACTCGCTAGTCCTAACAAATCGATGGGAAGATTCAAACAAACAATACTAAGTTGAATTTAAACTTCACCCCATCGCACAAGAAAGTGGCTATCAGGACTCAGTGGCCGAGTGGATAACGCGATGGCGTTTGAAGCGAGGGTACTGGGTTCGAGTCCCAGAGTGAACATCAACAAATCTGAGATGCAGGTACATCCAGCTGACGAGTCCCGAATAGGACGAAACGCGCGTCCTGGATTCCACTGCTAGCCACTATCCATCTCTGCTAACACTGTATTAGGTTTTAAGATTTCAATAGATTAAAATGAACTTGATTTGCTAACTGTTATACCATTAAGAAAATAGGTGTAAAATATGAAAGTAACTGAAATATTAATTTTTTATACTTTCAAATTTAGTCGGAAATATAAACAACAAGATGATATCAAATCCATATAAGTGAAAACCTCCCTTGAAAAAGCTTGGACCAGATTGCAATGCGAAACGTTGGATTTACTTCTAATTCATTCGCTGAGATTTTACAAATGTATTATTCCTATTTAATGTCATACATCAACTCGGCGCTTGACCACTGTGAAACTATTCGTTCTAATTTAGACGAAAGTTCTTATAAATAAACCTTTTTTCTTTTAAAAAAGTTAATGGCTATCTGAAATTAATTAAATACTGAATAGTATATAAGTATTTGGTATAATAAATATTAGGCTCAAATCTCAAAGTTAACTTTTGCGTTGAAATACAAATATATTCATCTGATAAGTTTCAAATTGGACAAAATACTCTTCTTTGATTAGACCACTAACCGCGATCAAAATATACTAAAACGTGTTTCGTTATTCATTAGAAGTTGGATGCTAAATTTTTAAAAAAGTCATCATTTTTCTGAAGATTTTCAACTGTAATCTTCTTAGTTTGTATTTCATTAGATTCACAACTCATCTATTGAATGTGTCAATAAGCTATATATTACAAATCATGAAATCGAATAGAAGAAACATTTATGATTACGCATTTCTCTATTTGTCGAACGTATTTAGCAGATAATTAACGTTATAGTTCTTCATTTAATGTTGGCAAAATACCAATCCATTAAACAATTTACTTCTTTTGAATTTATGGTCAAACTCATTCGCTTCCACTACTTAAATATGATTGTTATGCTGGGCAAAAGAATTCTTATATATGTATTAGTTAGTTAGTTGGTAGAGAAATATCAGTATTAAAGATGAATTAAAATAATTTGCATTACTGTTTAACATCCATTGGAACATTAATCAAAATTGAATGTGATCGAACAACTGATAAGCTCTAGTTCAGGATGACTTATATGGAATTTAAAAATCCAATGACCTATTTATTTTACATTGATCATGAAATCCTTGAACCACTGATTTTGTGGTTACCGAAAAACGTACTGAGTTATATTTATTTACTCACAATACCTAATAACCAGGTAGTGTCCATGAGACCTTGAGGGGTTTAGGATTCGGCCCCTAGAGGATGGTGTACCTGCACAGCAAAGCAGTTATATAGCAGGATGAAACAACTCTCTGGTTTCCAGTGCTATTTTAAATTGGATCAATCTGAGACAAATACGACCTGCATATATTTAAAATCTAGGATGTAAGATATGTCAATATGGCGTGACGGAGATTATTGAACTTCATTAAAATCACAAATCGATCTAATTTGAACAACTACCTAAAACCTGAAAGCACCGGACGACCGCTTTTTTCCTAGTATGGGACTCGTCAGTAATACACAATCATGACTTCGTGACCAAGAATCAAACTCGAGGCCCTCGTTCTTGCAGGCGGATGCTTAACCATTAGACCGTTGAGCCAAGATCCAATGACTGAGGGGGCAGTATCGTGTGTTTATTGAGGTAAGACATGTACATAATTGGATCCGGTTCAGTGGTCTATAGTATATGCATTCACGCGCGAAAGAGAACGTCCTGAGCTCGATTCCAGGTTGCCGGGTCATGGATAAGTACTGCTAAGGGACCTCACAGTAGGACGAAACAGCCATCCAATGCTCCAAGGTAATAACCATTATGTTTGAAAAGCTGTAAAAAAATTTAATTTTTTTTTCATACTGCGTATTTACTATTTTTGATTGATTTACCATTGAATTTATGAAGTTTAAATTAAGTACTTAAAATATTTTTCATAGTTCCTCATAATATTCTTAGACATTATTAAATGACAGTGATTCATTGAATTAGTGAAAATCATAATGTGTAATACGCCAATGTGCCAATATTTTTGAAACCGAGAAATAAAGAACGAAATCAATGAAAATTAAAATTGCTACTTGTTAATTTAATGACGTTCTTTATATATAGATATACAGGTCAATCATTTGCTATAAGACCTTAATATTCTAGTTTCGACTTCCAATTTAGTGATGGAAACCCCCGTTAGGACAAAACATCTGTCCATTACTTTCTAGTTTTCTGTGGTTGTTAACGTTAATACTTATAATTATTTTTTTTTTCGAAAATCCTACATTCTCATTTCTGGATTTTTTTTTACTACCATTTTTCTTTTTGATTTGGTAAAATAAGTATTACCAAGACGATTTCTCACATGTTTATATGTTACAAATAAGTGATAAATTATTACTATGACTCCATATAATAAAAAGGAATTTTTTGCGAAGAAATAAAAAACAATATGAATCATTAATAGTAATAATAATGGTGAATGATACTTAATGTCATGTACACTAATTTTAAGTATTTATACTCAAACTCAATCGATTAGCATTGAATGTTGATCATTGTAGTGGAAAGTAATAATTTGTAATAAATACTTTGTATTATTAATAAATGATTGAGATTTATGTGTCAGTTGACTGTAAGAAATAAAAAAACGAGAAAAATATGCCCTTTTGTATATTAAGAATTACATTTTTCGGTTGTAATTGATCAGTTTGTATCGATGCACATGTGTATTCTTAATAGATTGCCTTAAGATTAACACTTTTGGTTATGACTTTTTTAGCATACACCAATCTTAGTGTAAACACTAAAACTGCAATACTGACACATTCAGTTCGCAATTCCTAAATATGTGTTTTGAAAAGGCAAATGATAATCTATCCTCACTTTTTTATGGATATGTACAATTGTGTTCGTTTGTGAAGTATAAAATAATTGAGGTATTATGGTTTACTACTGATAAGTGGATCGTTTAATATTTGTAAGAATCAATAATCTATATTTACTGGTAAGTCTTATTTGTGTTTTTCTTAAACTCAGGAATAAGTGCTTACTCCGAATTAAAATTAAAATAATACTCAGTTGATACAATCACATAATATATATAGTTATTATTATCGTCACAGGCTTACATGATCTGAACGAAAAATGTGTAAAGAAAAGAACTGGACAATGTCTTCGTTTTAACTTGGGACTATTTATAAGTTTCGAGTGGAAAGTTCATATGATTTTAGAACTACAATTTATCTATGAAAGTAGTTTTCGCTGAATTCAAGAACTGTGAGTCTCAAAATAGAGTTAATACTTGCAATAGTGACATTAATTTTATTATTGAATACTTTTCCCATATATAGCTTATTCAGTAAGGGCTGATTAATATGTGTGGCTCCAAGACACATTCTAAGTATGAGTACTAGTATATTACTTGATAACCTAGACCAAAGTCGGTGGTACGAGGTTCCAGCTTGCTACTAAGTATATGAAATGCGAAAGTCTTAACAATTGAACTAATACCCTAGCTTTGCATACAAATATCATAGACATGAAGTTAAAGAAAATACAACAAAAATATAATAATAATAATATAACATACCAGTATGTGTTCTTTTATGAATTTTTAAATTTTCACTACGTGCAAATACTTTCATACATCCACTAAATGGACATGGAAATGGTTTCTCACCAGTATGTACGCGTATATGATTAACTAATTTATATTTTGCTTTAAATGGTTTGCCATCTCGTATACAATCTTTCCAATAACATGTATGATCTAATTGTTCTGGACCACCAACATGTTCTAAAGTTATATGATTAACTATTTCTGTAACTGAATCAAACACTCTAGAACATGGTTTCGGTATAGAACCAGGTATTGTAGGTACTGGATCAATCCATTGACAATAATATAATTCATTATTAATTGAATTTCTTACTTCACCAGTTGGTATAGATGTTAATGTAGTGGAAGCTACATGTTGGTTCATTGATAAACGATTAGATAAAATATGTTGTGGTACGTTATATAATTCACATGTTGCAGAAGGTAAACAAGATGATGATGTTGATACAGAAGAATAGGTTGATAACGGAAAATTCGTCTCTGAAATATGACTATTTACATTAACTTGTGATGAAATCGGAGTAGACGTTAAATAATTTATTGATTTTGTACGTCCTATTGTTTTATTACAAATATTTGAGTTATTATTATTATTTCCTAAATATCTGTCATTCAAATGACGACAAAGTTGTGTTGTATTTGATCGTGAAGGGGATAACATCATTGATGGTTGTGTATAATCAAAAGATGTTGAGTGGACAGCCACGGCAGCAGCTGCTGCAGCAGCTGCCATCCCTGTTGAATATGAAGATAAAAAATTTGTTGAATATTGAGCACTGATAATTGATTGAGGCCATATATTTGCCACTGATGTATCACATGATCCAATCGATTGTGAAGTATCCAATAAATCTTCATTCAATGTCGGTGGGGTAACATAACATTGAGGATATAATAATTTTAAATGATTCGCGCTAATTGATTCTTTTGACGAATTTATTTGTTGTAAACGATTCAATGAATGATGTGAATTTGAATTAATAAAATTTTTATCATTACTTGTCTGATTTGATAAATAAGATAGAGCATAATTTAAATGTCCACGATTATTATAATCGATTGCTGTTTCGGGCATTAAAGTTGACGAGGATATCGAAGTAGATGAAGATGAGGACGATGACAACGAAGACGGTGTTGACAATGAGTTAGTTGTATACGGTGCAGTAGTTGGAAATAAACTGTTAGTATCAGTTACATGTCTAGATTCATTTGATAACTGATAATTTTCAATATTAGGTACATTAGCTATGTAATTAGACGGTGCTGCTCCTGCTCCGGGCTGTGGTGGTGGTGGGGTTGTTGTAGTAATTTGTGACAACTCCCGATGTTGTTGTTGGTGATGATGATGGTGTTGATGAGATGATTGTGATACCGTATCATTTGGATAATAATGTGAATAAATCAGTGGTGTATTTGATAGATGGGAAGCTTGTGATCTTAAATGGGATTGTGACTGAGTATTTACCCCAGGTGGCAAAAAATTGTATAATTGTGTGTGCATCTTGTTTTTATCTGTTTTTTTTTGTTTGCAATGCTGTCGTTGAATTTATCTGAAGGGGGAAATCGATATCGAAAAAATTGAATTAGTTGTTAACTGTCTGTAAGCGTGTGTTGACCTATTTTAGAAAAGATACTCAGTTGGAATTGTATTCAATTAGTATTAATCAGTATGAAACATGTTAGGGTCTTTTGGAACCCTACTGAATGATCGACAGGTTGTCTAATATAAAATAGAGGCCATAAATTATTTCAAATTATTGCCTATTTAATGCCACGTGGTTTCTTTGCCGTTTGTAATTTTCTGTATTCAAATGAACGGGAAATATATTGGTATATGATTATAGTTGACAAAGCCTTGACGACAGAAACTTCAGTGATATTATTACTCACCAGAATGTAGTACACTTGCAAAACTACAAGAATATACTTCTTGAAGCCCCCTTACCGCGTAGTCAAGTAGTACACTGTCCGGGAGGTTTTGATTGCACGCTGAGTGATGACACTTTGCAAATGGTCAGCTTTATTCCCTGCTGCGCCTGGTATCAACAGATTTATCAATGCTGTATTATGAATACAATTTGACTTTAAGTTAACGAATATTTTTTACCTGTCTATCAGGTAGCCATATCTGATTAGGATGCTGTTATGCTATAGGTTAAAAATATTTAACCACCTACTAAAAAAAATAACGAATCATTATGGTGTCCCAAAATACAATAGGGTGGTATGTCTGACATGCCACCTACAGTGAATATAATTAAGGGGTAGACAAAAATAGTTAATACGGTGTTTTATATTTGACTATTTTGTTATGATAATAATACTGTAATCTAGCCGTAAAATACTATGAAATGATTGGCAGGAATAATGTGGATTAATAATAGAATTTTATTATAAAAGTAAAATAAAACTAAGAAAGCCATAAATTTATCTGGTCATGTGATTGGTGAACCAAATTCATTATGCTATTGGTAAATAATGTTAGCAAAAATCTGATTGGTCAAAATGTCAATTACCCTAAAATGATGTGGGAGTTAATTATGATGAAGTAGGTAGAAAAATAATTATTTTGTCTCATATATATTGATTCTACCTTCTTAATCATGTAAAATACTATTTTTTTTTCTCATATGTACTTATATTCGACAATGTATTTGAGATTTTCAAAACAATAATAATAATAAGGAATGTTGTGAAAATCACATTTTATGTCATAGGATAGACTTAAGCGTCATGTATTTTTAATGATTCATCTTAAATTGCTAATTATCATGTAATAGGTATTTGAAAGAATGTTATCTAAATTTAGATCTGATGTTTACAGGAGTATGAAAAATAGTTTAATGATAACTATTCATCAAGTTCTTGGGAGTCCTTCTCTTATTCTCAGTTATCTTTGTTAAGTTTTTATAGTTAAGTATTACAATGAAATGTACTTACATTTGAAAAATTGATTCCATATTGTATTCTTAAACTTTGATTTCAAGTGTTAAGATTTGGCATGAATTACAAATTTATTCTACGAAATAAAATTGAACTAGTTGCTTTGATTTTGAAAGATTGAAAACATCAATTGAAATGTTCAAAAATCAATAAATTGTATAGAAATAGCTATTCTATTTAATTAATGTCACCATAAAAAATTTTTTTTAGTGAAAGTAAGAAATAGTCATTATTTATAGTGTAAATCATGGGTGTTGTCTTAATCGAATATTATATGTATATAATGTCAGCTGATATCCATTAATTATGATAATGTTAGTAGCAGTATGAGGAAATCAGAGAAAATTAGAAAGAAATTTTAAACATAATGACACGTTGATATGATTTGAAAATGATTAATATGGTCGTAATCGATTGATAACCAGTCTTGAAATCAAGTTCCTGAAGTGTTAAATAAAATGATATTTATCGTTAGATCAGAGAATGTACTATGCATTTTCATTGAGATTCGCTTGTTGAGTATGACCTCCTAAAGAACAGTTAAGATATCGTTGAAATGTCCCTACTAGTTATGCTACAGTGCTGTTGATAGACATGAAGGCTTTGATTTCAATTCCTGTGTAAAGTACTATACTTGTAAAAGGACTTACATCGACTATTTCCTGATGCTGTGTAGTCGACAGGAAGTCATGCTTGATTTAATTTTCATAATACTTGGGACCTGTTTGAATGGAATGTCTGCAACATTGAGACACCTGACACTCTCTATAGAATTTGAACCCTCACTATCCACTTACGCAGTCGTTGCAATTTCGGTGTAACCACTGAGCTATTTGAGCAGTAACTGACCTGTAGTACTGAGATAATTATAAATTATAGATCGGAGTAGTGATTACTTTGAGCCACCTAACATCTGAATGCAGTGCATTTGGTTTCGAATAATTCAAACTGATGGTCACATTACAATATGATCCATGGAATTTGCTAAGCACAGTAAACCAGACAAACATAAAACCGATCACCAATCAATGATCAATCGACTGTAACCATTTCCTAATTTAATTATGATTAACATTTTGTGATGTAAAAAAAGTCCATGTGTTTGTTTAATTCACCATGGTTTTACAAAGTTTAGTAATAATTTTCACTGTTGAAATCATGAATCGATTGAAGCTAGACCACCATAGAAAACCTGGAAGCACTCGACGGCCGTTTCGTTCTATTATAGAACTCCTCAGCAGTGCGTATACACAATCTCGCCTCGCGAGATTTGAACCCAGAACTATGAAAATACTGAAATCTCCACAAAACGCCTTCTGTTTAGTAATAATCTAATTTTTTACGAAAAAGAACGAAAAGAATCACAGTAGTGTAATTCAGATATTAAAAAGAAATAACTTGAATAAAACAAGATCATATGATACTGTATATTATTTTGTCTTTTTCTCTGTCGATCGACATAGTTATGTCAATTGATTATTATTGTTTCTTATGAGAGGGGGAAACGTCATTCCTTACACTTCAACACTTACCTATCTTATAGCATAAGTCTTAAGTTGATGATTAAAATCATGTTAATGATTTAATTTAATTTTCTATTTTATTTTTCTTTCTCACTTAAACTATTCCACATTCATCTGATTAAAATATTATTGACGGACTGAAATTGTAAAATATAATCGTACTAACATTACTTATTTATAATCAGATCAAAGTTAAGTATTCATACCAGGTGCATATTTAACTTTTCAAGTCGACTTTAATTCTCAAGAAATCCAAAGAACAAATGGAACAAATCTATTATGTAATTCTATATGGATTTATTTATTCCATGGTATATATGTGACAAAAGGTTATAGAGAGATGAGAAATAAGTTGAATGTATATCTACTGAAGTATCATGTTAGTTAATCAATAAGTGTCAATCATTAAAATGTATTTTTTTTGTTCCCTTAGAAAAACAGTAGAATAAAGTAATGAAATAGATTGTAATGATTAACATAATTTTGAATTTTTTCTATACAAATGTGATGTTAAATCACTAAAACAGAACAAATATTCTTGTTTCATATTTAGTTTGTCAGGTTGAACACAGATAACTGACATTATAGAAATGACATCATCATTAGAAGGGGGTTGAATTATCCGAAACTGCTTTGATTTAAGTATTTTTGCTGCAAGTTACGTAGAACAGATGAATTACTGCTAGTAATGAAATCTAGGTTGAACGTTTCGTACTGTTTGGAACTCGTTAGCTGAATGTGTTTGAGTTTCATAGCCGATGTTAGAGATAAGTCTCAAACTCAGTACCTTTAGTATCAAACACATGAAGAGTTATCCATTGAGCTATTGGGTTCAGATAACCACTAATTATTTCAACTATACCATTCAAATATGCTGAAAGAGCTTGCTCAAAGTCAGTCAATAATATTGACAAAAGAATGATTCGAAAATTTCTTAATAATGAAGTAAATATCATACATTAAAAAATCTAGTGCCTATCTGGACACAGTAACTTAGTGGATAAAGTGTTTGGAGTTTGAAGTGAAGGGTGCTGGATTCGAAGTGAAATGCGAACATTACATTGGAATTCATGTACGCACGTGTTACAAGTCACAAACGGAAAGTGACGTATATATTGGACCCCATTTCTAAACACAATTTATCTATCCTTTAAACGAAAACTACAATACAAATTACTTACTTACTTTCCGTACGACTGGTAAATAACTTTTCGATATGTGTCATAACTTATTCTATTTTCAGTTTATATCAATGACTTAGTCTATGAAGACTTATATTGAATGTTGCTTGCATTAGTTAAGAAATTCATAACTAACATTTGGCATTTCTCGGATTACTGTCACACTGTAATCTTTGTAAAACTTTTCAAACATCGTTTTCCACACCGTTAAATCTGATGGAGTAATAATGTATATCGTCGTTCAGTACATAATAAGTTAAATATTATTACCATTCTCTTCTGGTTTCAAGGCTGAAAGTAAACTATTTTCACTAAACTACATTTAACTATGAACCAAATGATATTTATGAGTATAATTCATTACCATAAAACGACTATAAGTTTCTTCAATTGAATGTATTTTCGAAAGAAGGTAATCTGTTTCAAAAATGGCTGTTTTATCTCAGTGCCCAAGATAAAAAATGTGGTTAATGCCTTAACAAAAACTTTGTTTTTGAAATAATTGAAGTCATGGAATTATTTTATCAAGACAACCACTACAAACGGCAAATCTGTGGACATGTGTCCTATCGGGATTTAAAACTCCACAGCAATGGTGTGCACCCACGAAATTACTGGAATATTTTTTTGTGGTAGATGCATTACATTTAGATCATTGAGTTAACATCCACTGACTTACAAAGCTGGTTTCATTAGTGGGTTTAAAAATAGCAACACGGTAATGTAATGGTATAATAAAATTAATGATGGTCTAAAAATAAATTAATTTATTAAATCAGTCCTCTGAATCTCAACTGGATAATTATTGGGATACCAAAAAGATTGGCCAGGAAATATATATACTTCTAGACCTAGTTTTTAAACAGTTTGTCTGCAAATTATTTATTCTGACTAATTATTTAGAAATTAGTTATACATTGAAGTTGGTTCTCATGGGACTGAGTGAAGTTGGAAGTGAGAGATTCACTCACCGATGACGTCAGATGACAATAACCGAGTCATACGTTGGGTCGACTAAATCTGAGAGTTTGAGACGATTTCCATCCGACTGAGTGAGATAATATTGTCGTGTCAACAGTTAGGGTTGGACTCCGTAGTATTTTTCGTGTGTGGATTAGTGTTCACATATGTGACAAGCTTTCAACAATTAATAAATACCTATTAATTATTATTAAGTGGTCTTGAGCAGATCTGTGGTTAATATCGGTATGTGATAAAATTTGTTTCCGTATTAATTAATTGAAATCATTATAATATATTTGCATAACTCGTAGCTCTTACTGTACCTTAGTAATTATCTCCGAAACTCAATTGAGCAGTGCATTAGAAAAGGGTAAATGATAACAACTTCAAGTTTACGTTTCTAGGTCATAACTTATGGTTACAACACCAACCGAAACTATAAATTGTTATTCTTTTCATCTCTAATTAGTAACAAATGAGTAAATTATCAAATATAAAACTATTCACCCCTACTGTTCTGCTGGTTATGATTTCACTACAAATGCTACTTTAAAACCTTAAAAGACCATAAAATCAATACTTTCAACTTATAATTTATGTCATTCAAATGATATGTGGTTTAGGGTAGTCGGAAGGAAACACTTTACGTAAGGTTCGTGTTAGTTAGTATTCGTCACTAAGATGTACCTGAAGTCTTAAGAGAAGTTATACATTTTTTGTATTTAAACCAGTATCTCCCGGTTTCATAATCTGAGATGTTGGTTCTGGACTATTAGGGTCTTGAGTGACCTGTAAGACTGAAGTATCAAAATGAATAATCCGTGGGTGGTAACTAATGTCATGTTTGACTAATCCTTATTGGTGTTCAAATTCTGCCAATTAATTGCAATTTATAAGCAACTGGATTCTAATTCTGTGCTTTGAAGATATCACAATTGCTACACGACCTTAAGATCTATGGTTTAATTTGGTATAATATCGTTAGTGTGCATTATTGAAAAGTCTTAAATTAAGAGAAATAATTTGTCCATCATGTTCTGAATGTCAGTAGTTTATCAGGTGATCTCAATTTAGCTCTAAATTGAAGAAATATGTATCAAATCCTTAATTTGAACAAGTTGAACGCATTTATAACTGTTCTAGGACGTTTTCTAAAACAGATCGAAGGTCGACTGAAAGTACTGCTAATAAACATTAGTTTTGGACTTATTCATTTTTTGTGACTTGTCAACAATGCAGTTGTAAATTGTTTACAAGGATAAGTATGTGAACTTCACGTCATGTTGACAAGCATATTATCACTGGAAAGACGTAGTTCATTATTCCTGATTTAAAACGATAATACCAATCAGCTACTGATTCATACTTTATTTTATCATCACTTAAATGTGATTGTCATCTTTTTTGAACATCTGATAATGAAGCAGTTAGAGTAGGCAGTGGAATTCATTAGCTAAATTGTGATATTTAATCCTATGGTAAATCGCCTTAGTTTTTATATTATTTTATAATATGTGAGATGGACATGTTACACAGTTTAACTTCATGTGAATGGTATGATCACAACCAATATGAATATGATCAGTCTGGTCAACATAGATTTTTGTGGAATTGTAGCTAATTATCTCTTCTACTCAAACCTTTATTTATTAAAATTTAAAGAGTCAGATAACTAGGGTTATGAATATGAACTATTGAAAAGTCCTATACTAACACAAAAGAACTTTCCAAAACTTTCTAGTGTTCAACTGTTGTTCAAACAAAATAAGTCCATGATGTATAAAATAAAACATTTGTAACAATGTTAAATAACATTTAGACACTGAGTACAACGATAACGTAATTAATGTAGATTAACCCAATTCCGTTGCCATAGTTTAGATCGAAAGATTAGATAGACAACCACTGATAACTGGGAAGCATCTAGCTTCTGCTTCATGTTAGTGTGCAACTCTCTAACAGAAAACATCCTTGACCTCACCACAGAGGATTGAACCTAGGATCTTTGATCTTGCTAATAACACTAAACTTCTGGACAAATGAACTAAGATCCATTGGTATACATCTCCAACCATCTTCTGTTGCATGCAGTGAATAACCGTCTTACATGTAACATAATTGAGCTTCACAAGTTACGGTTTTTCACGAGAACTCAAGGAACTGGATCCCGAAATTAGAAAAGATTAGAAAATCGAATAGTGATTCACTGACAATTGGCTGGTTCATAGAATTTTGATAAGATTTTATTTATTAATTATTTTCAAAATTTAATTTCACACATATTTTATATCTCAAGTAGAATTATTGTGTTTTATTAATTTTTACAGAAATCCGATGAATCAAATTGAATTGAAACAGAAACAAAAAGAAATTGAATTCATAAACTATTACATAATTCTGTTGCGTAATGGGATTAAATATCTAACTGGCACATATACATACATATATATCTCTCATTTGGATGAGGGAATGAAATCAAAGGAAATGATGAGATTATAATTTTTTTATAAAGTCATATTCTCATTGTCATGGTAACACATCGAAATCCACTTGAAATGCTTAGAACAAAATATGATTGAAATATAACACTTAAATTATATTAATTTTTAAAATATGATTTTTCGGATAACAACCATAATTGTTGGATGTTAACCAAAAAATTAATAACCATATTTATTTAAAAAGGATATGAAAATTAGGGTCTGCAAGATGATTTAGTAGCCCTATACAAAAGGTTACCAGAAACTAGATCATTCAAAATTATCTTACATTTAAGTCTTAGTAAATGATGTTATTAGCATGGTTCAATTTGATTTCCATTCAATTGGTTTGATTCAGGCATTTAATGGCCAGATTCCAACGTTTCGTGATACTGTAATGATTTCGAAAAATTCGACTATCGTACAGTAAACATAGTGATTTTTGAATGTGAAATACTAGTGAAAAACTGTGATTACTTGAACTGAGTTCCTTATTATGATGACATTTTTAATGTTGATGATTGTTTAATTAACTGTTACTCGTATTAATTTATAAAGGATGTCCGAACTTCAACTAGAGATTGCGTTGTGACCATAATTTATGGTTGAACAAAATGCTAGAATTTCAGTTTTCATAGTGAAAAGGATTGACTTCAAATCGTCATATTAGTTCACTTTATTTGCTTGTGCTTTTAAAATTGACAAGAAGAGAATGGTATAGAAAGTCAAAAATCCTTGGAATATGCACTAATGAAGAATCTCGTGCTGAGAAGAAACGGTTATCCAATGCTTCCTAGTTTCAAATTAGTAGTCCAACTGGGATTATTGACAATCAAAAGTTAAACTATAATCATATGTCTAATGATGACTTGCAATTAAGTGAGTTCCTAAAGTTTTAGTGGAATGTCGTGAAGGATAACGTGGAATATATTTGGATGCTCGTCGCTTTATACCACAAGTTCATTGAAGCTGAAAGCGTGAAGCACTAAATGTCAGCTCAATGGTATAACAGTAAATAAGTGTTTGTGAAATCCAAAGATCTTCAATTCGATTCACAAAGGGATGCGCATTGTTGAGGAGTCCATTCAATGTTCCCTGATATTAAATAACAAATGAGTCCAATATACAAACACTTTTTTTTATGGTTACACTACTATCCATTTAATATTTTCATTAAGATTGGATCTGTAAAGTGAACTGACAGGATTTTATTTCATACTTGAAGTGAAAGGTATCAAATGTGATCGTATTATCAATGTTTTTTATTGAATCATATTTTATTTTACATAAGAAAGTGTGTTTTATTTGGTGCCAAGCAGAATTCTTATAGTGTTTTGTATATTTATCTTATTGTACATTCTTTTGAAAAATGGGAGGAAAATATAATGGAATTTATGTGGTGATGAAATGAACAGACATTTAAGGTTTGGAAATGAATGACAGATAAGCATTGACAAAATATATGTAAGGCCAGTGAAATATCTCTGAGGCCTAGCCAAATCATCTATTAAGTTAAAGTGTTTATACATTAGACGGCAGATAGCATAATGTTGATTATTTTCCCAAGGTTAAAGATGACCAACACGGATCAATCAATCACTCGATATGGACCGGTCCATGAGGCAGCATCATTACTTTTTAGTTCTTTAGTTCATTCTTCTAACAAACATTATTATTTTGGTAAGATTTTGTTTGTTGTACGCACTCACCAAAGTAGGCTTAGTACCTGGGTACCAATAAAAGGTAAATCAGGTTGAATATTAACTGCGAGATAAGACTTTGACGCAAACTAGGAGTTCATACTATTAACATCCAACTCGAGTAGATCCACAATCCACATAGCTGATATATATATATATTTCAATATAATTTCTGAGGATTCACAAATGGAAAACATGTTGAAGTGGGATATATAACGCTAATCTACCTTTATGTGTTGAGAATCATTTACTATAATCAAACATTTAGCATTGAATAAGGTAAATATTGCCATAATAATAACAACATCAAAATATTTCTTTGATTGTACCAAACATACAGAACTGCTTTCCCTTTGCAGGTTCGTTTTTACATTTCGACTTATCAAATGATTAGTTGAAATCGTCATTCATCATGTCATTAACTAAATTTTCATATTACTTCATCGCGTCATTTAATCATGAATGGAATCAGTCCTCAAATGAAAGTCTATAGTTTTATGAAGAATACGAGTATTTATAATCTAATTCGAAGTGAATCTTATCAAATTCCAGTATAAAATCTTAAAGCAGATGATTTCACTCGTCTTTAAGAAATGGATGACAAAATTTTAGGTTAGATCGAAAATAATATAAACTACTGAATTGCAATTAAACGACCGGAAGTTATTGCATAATCTGTGAAACATTAATTTTCTACTTAGTTAGAATATATGGTTTGTTGCTATAAGTAAAGTTTAGGACATGTATTTCTTTTTAGTTATATTTTATCAATTGAGTGTACCTTTATCCCAGTAATAAGGTTTACATAATGTCTCAAATCTAATAGTTCTTCTTCTAAATGCCAAACATGTTATCTCCTGTACACTACATAGTCGAAATAGCCAGTGATCGCTTCATTGTGTAAGATACTTATTTAATCATTGAATGGATAAATTTCAACTTCAAGTTGATTATTGAAATATTCCGTGTTATCATAAAATATCTTTTTAGTTCTTCCGACTTTATTTTTTACAGTATTTATTCAACTAACACGGATTATATATTGAAAACTTTTTTCTTACAGAAAAATTTTACAAATTACTTTATTTAATAATAGTTTTGTTCTTATGTTCAATTATTGAATGAACAAAAGTTAGAGGTTAGAGGTATGAGGACAGTTATCACTTCCTGGTTGGCTACACCATGGAAAGGTTCTTCTAGAGGTATCTGAAAAGGAAATCGGGTTGGAAGAGGTCTTAATGACCTGAGGGCGTGACCGCAGTGCCAAAGGGACAACTGCTTGAGGTCAGTCATACACGATTTTTTTTTGTGTAATTTTTGTGTTAGCTCCGTTCTTCAAAGGACCTTACCGCCGGAGACGGGTATCCGTGGGATAAGGTGAGGTGTACATCTTTTCCAACCACACCCATCCTTGTGGGAAGGCAGCATCGTTGTTATGCTGGTTGTCTGAAGGAATCACCTTACTACTGCCACACCTCTGTACAGTCAGCAGTACGACTTCGCCTTCGGACCTTGGGATTGCTGCTTTTAGTCTTACCGCTCTTCAACCGACCTGCCTGGCATGGTAGGACCTTGAGGAACGATTGTTACAGCCAGTATAGCTCGATTGGTTCATCATGATAGGCAAGCCCAATCACAACGTCAAGGTAGCAGCAACGGTCGAGACAATGGCTAGCAGTGGAATTCAGGACGCGCGTTTCGTCCTGTTTGGGACTCGTCAGCTGGATGTACCTGCATTCCAGTGTTGATGTTCACTCTGGGACTCGAACCCAGTACCTTTCGCTTCAAATGCCATTGCGTTATCCACTTAGCTACTGAGTCCTAATCAACAACAAAAACCCCATATAAATCCGTTTGAAATATGAGACTTTTTCTTTTTCTAGAAAGAGTAAAAAGAATATGGAACAAAATAAGATGAGTAAAATATTTTTGACAAAAGACATCAGAGTAAATCATTATTGCATCTTAAATTTAGTAAGAAGAAAGAAAAGAAATAATGAATTAACATATTCTCCTGTTGTTACTAACGTGCGGTAAATTGAAAATGTAATCTTTTGTCGAGAAGATTCACTTTGGAAGCATGATTAAGGTGACCACATAAAAGTCAACTATTTTTAAAAATTATTTTATTCAGGTTTATTAAAAAGTGAATATAAATTAGTATCACTATTAAAGTATTAAAAATAATGATACAAAAGATTCTTTCAAGGAGCACAGTAAGATGAATTTCTTATTATGAACTTACTCTTATCAAACAAGAAATGTAATAGATTAATTGTATGGTTGCTAAGTATTTTTCCTTAAATAGTAAATTTATAATTCTTGTATATTTGAAAAATAGTTATTTAACTAATGGTAGTGTTGTTTTCACTAACAAGTTTTTTGCACGTTCTTTTGCTGTAGCTGCGTAAAGTGAGATTTGAAATTTAAAAAGAAATCGTGAGATTTACATAACTGAATGGAGTAGACAAAGACAGATGATAAAATGAAGAATTTATTTACCTCTCAAATAATAAGATAAGTTGTTAGTTAATTGCATACAATTATATTTGGAAAAAGTATTTGACGCAATTTGATGATTGATCAATGAATAATATATCTAACTGGAATAATGATAATACTGTAATGAATGAGAACACAAGTGAAGAGAATCGGATGTATTTGAACACAAAATCACAGAATCTCTTAGTAAAATCTTAAAACTATACAGTACATACTTCATTTGGAAAATGTCAATCAATCGTCTCAGACTTTATTATTTCTTCATTTCCATACCAATCATTATTTGTTTTCGTTCTCTTCTATCTTCTTAACCTTATGCCTCCAGGCATTTCACTTTCGATTGATGCGACATACTACTTATATCTGTTGACATCAGTAGCATACACCACAATACAAATAAATTTTACTGTGAGTTAACATAGAACCAATGCTACATGTTATACTGACCGAATATCATACTGAATTAAAATCTGATCTCTTATTTTATCTTATTCTAACAGTTTGATCAGTGTGAATTAATGTAACCCGATTCTGCCATTGAATAAAAATAAATAGAAGCCAATCAAGGAAATTTTCTTTCAGAGGAAATCACTGACTTAAATTCACTTGGTATTATTTGTTTCAATCTTCCCATTGATGTTTAGGACTGTAATTGATCAGTCTCTTATCAGCATATGTGGATACTGTGCGTATTGCCTCGATATAGCCTGAATTCACAAGCATTATAAGATAAGATGGATAATGGCTATCAGTGGAATCCAGGACGTGCAGCCCTAAATATCAATGGGAAGATTTAAACAAATAATACCAAGTGAATTTAAACTTCACCCCATTGCACAAGCAAGCGGCTTTCAGGACTCAGTAGCTGAGTGGATAATGCAATGGCGTTTGAAGCGAAGGACACTGGGTTTAAGGTACAGAGTGAACATCAACTCTGAGATGCCGGCACATCGAGCTGACGAGTCCCAAATAGGACGACACGCTCGTCCTGGATTCCATTGCTAGCCACTATCTATCTTTGCTCATGATCACTTACTTGAATTGTAAATTTGTATTTGCCGTTGTTTGGTAAATATATAGAGAGATAAATGAAGATTCTCTAACCCCCTGATTATTACGCAATCTATTTTTGTTACTTGAAATCTCGAAGTACTTTATTTTCCAATCAATTCTATTTTTCCGTAGACACATATTTACCAAACAACTTTAAATACAAATGTACAGCCTAAGTAAATGATTTGGTCGAAAAAAAGAAAAAGAATTATTTATAATGTACTGTGGTCTAAAGCTGTCAATTTCATACCTAATAGTGTAAAACACATGTTGATCATAATTTTTGCATGGAAAGATTAGTTAATGGTAACTGTTAATTAGAAAAAAGAATTAAGTTGGCTTATTGTTTTTGTTTTTATAGTACTATTACTTAAAGTGGTTCTGGTCAGAATATTTTAACACTGGTATTATGTAGACGAGTGTAATACATATATAAGCTAGTTTCTACCCATTGTTAATTTGGCACTCAGAATTTATTCAGTGAAAGAGATTTTTCTAAAATACTAGTTGTTGAAGTAAACTACTGAATGTGAAATCATTAGGTGTTTACAGATACTTGGAAGGATATTCCATTTGTTGATGATTGCCAACTAGCAAGAGAACTTGGTTCAAGTTTTCCTTTCGACTATCTTCAACTGTCTAAAATCAAAGCATACTCTACGTAAATTTCAGTCACTTGGACTAATAGTTACCTTGCAACTTGATCGAAAGAATTCGATAATCACTGCAGACTAAACAGACACAACATTATTCACTATTCCGAGATCAATTAATGTGGATGTTAAAGTCTTTTGTTTTCGTTTTACAAAACCTATATTTGTTCTCATGAAGGTGAATTTTATAAATAGCTTATTATTCTAGTTATTTGTATTTGAATATCCAATAACATGATAATTTCAGGGCAATACAATGTCATGTTCAAATCGTTACATTAAAACAATACAATACATTTAAACTGTAATAGATATCATTGCACTAACACCAATATAGCATTTCGTCAATGCCTTAAGATGTCTTAATAGAATATTTATTTCCCATGAACATTAAATTCAATAAATCTAATCGGATTAGTAGAAAGTAGTAAATTCAACAAGTTCACTAATTTTATACATGCAATAAATAACATTGTATTACATGTATTCATAATCTGTTCATCGTAGTAACTGTTCTCGTGATTTGTTTTTATGATCCCAATCAATCTGTTACACATAATTTCAGAATTTATTTATTCGAATATTATCAGTAAACGACTAAACAACTGATGACGTAATTCATTGAATTCCCATCTCTTATTTTTTTTGCTTTTTATTAAAATTGAAATGAAATCAAGTATGGAAAAATTATATAAAACTAACTTTCTTCTTATATTCATTTTTATCATGTTTGATTTAATTTAAGGGAAATGCGTCCACTAAGGCACTGGTTTATTTATATTACGTCATCAAATGTAAGAAATGATATGGATGAAAATCTATAGACTTGGCAACATAAACTGGTGAAAAATATTTGAGAATTAATAAGACAGATGTATTGAAATGTGAAATTTAAACTAATTAATAAATTATGATATACTGAATTTCATTTGAAAAATATATCGACACGTGCTAGAATTTTTGTCTTTAATTTTGTGTTTTTGTTTTTGATTCACTTAGTAACAGGCTTCAGTTAAGACTTCGGATCAAGATTTTCTATGGCTACCGTTAAATTTTACTCAGTATGGGGTATAATTAAGATGTTCACATGATTTGGTGTTGTAGATTTTGATCAGAAATCGAATGTAGCAACATTTCAACACATTAAAGGTTTTATGGGAAAGGAAAACAAGATGAATGGATGTTGAGTATGATCATGTAAATGCACTAACATTCATGTCCCAATATGATGTAAGCTAATATTTCAGTTTTGCAGTGGGAATAAATCTTCATTAAGTTGGATATTTGATAATGGACGGTAGTACTGATATCTTTATGTAAAATTATTAGATCTGTATCTTTTTAGTAAACATGAATCATATACAAGTAAGACATTGTGTTCTATAAAAGAAACATGTTTCCATATAAACCAATAAATGAAACTATCTGTTAGCTGATTTGGAAATTACTTTTTTATCATGAATTGAACTAGAGAATCATCTAGTACCACAAAGCAGTTAAGGTATATATTGTCCAAAATTAGAACGTTTTAAGCATTTGAGACCCATGATCTCACATTCTATTGAATCTGTGTCCTTCGTTTCTCAAGGTGGGTACAATAACGTCCGACTGATCATTTAAGATCCTCTAATTTATCGTATATATAAATTCAATCAATTAACATTCGTGTGTGACTACTGATCAGTATCATCGATGTTAAACAATTCATTCCTAACATTATTTAACTCAACCAGTCAACGTTATTCAGTTAAAATTTAGGATATCTGCACGAAAAAAGTCACTGATGATTTTATTATTATTATTATTATTACTAAATTAAGAAGTTTATGATAATTTTCCAGTTACAAAGTTTATAGAATAATGTAAGAATGACAGAACTGATTGTAAACCAATTTCACAACTCTAGATATTTACAAACACTTGAATTAAATATAAGTTATGATAAAGGATAATACACTATCTGTTTGTATAATTAATTAACTCTGGATGAAAAATCCTCAGGTCAGATTAAATGTTGTGAATTTTGCGACATATTTGGACTTCGTAGTTAGACCGGACACGATATGAGTTTGAAGGTTTTGAACTCGGTCTATAACGGGGTCGTAGATATGTACTGCTTAAGAATCACATAATATGACAAAATAGCCATCCATTGATTTTTAGTTTTGATGTCTGTCTAGATATGGTCAAATATTGATGTAGATTGCGAGACGCAACAATATTCAAAACCCATTTACACTAATGATTATTTACTTGATCTTGGGATTCTTCACAGACGTGCCACAAGTTGAAATTAACATATTTCAGTCTGACAGTGAAAAAGAAACTCCGCCTATAGCCGTTACAGCGTTACCGATGGTCCTAAGCCCTAATAAAAGGGGGTTAGGCATGGGGTTAGCAATCTTATTCCGTAGAAAACAAGATTGCTTAAAAAATACTAACCAGAATAAAAAATTTATACTCTACCCTTAGAGTTAAAGGATTTATGACGCCTCATGGTGAAAGCTGAGATTTTTCAGAAACCACTAGGCTGATACCCCTACTAACAAACAAAACAATAATCAACATAGGTGAACTGCGGGAGACAGGGAGGACCAATGAAATAGCTACGGAAATAAAAAGATGAAACTTGCCGATGCTCGTAGTAAGTGAAATTCATTGAACTCAAGTTGGAAAGGAAAGACTAGTTTACGGAGAGATGCTGTTGTACTCTGGTCATCCACAAGAAAACGCTCCACATACTTAGGAAGTTGCTCTGATGCTATCTAAAAAAGTATGTGAAGCACTTATAGGATGGAAATCTGACTGACCGGAGGTCATCGAAGCATCATTCAAAACAAAGAAGGAGGGTATCATAATGAATGCTTTCCAGTGTTATACACCCACCAATTATAGTAATGACAACGATAAAGATCAGTTTAACGAGGGGCTGCAACCGATCATAGCGAGGTGCCCACGAAAGGACCTGACTATTCTAATAGAAGATATAAACGCCAAATTCGGAATGGACAACATCGGGTGTGAAGATATCATGAAAAGACATAGACTGACTGGAAGGAAGGAATGAGAATAGTGACAGATTTATGAATTTATATGAATTTAACAAAATGGCTATAGGCAGCACTATATTCCCACACAAACACATACACAAAGCTATATGTATCTCACCGGATCATACTACATAGAATTAGATCAATCATATTTGAGTCACTAAAAAATCTTGTTTGCATGCTCATCTTCTACAGTTTCGTTAAGTTCACTTGAACCTATTTTTCCCCTGAACTTTAACACAGATATACTATCATATCCTATCTCTCAACTTTGTGGCTAACGGTCATTAAGCGTGGATTACAATGAATAAGCGCTGGACAACTGGGGGAACAGCATTATAGTGGTTCAATACAGACTTCCTTTGAGATACTGAAAAATTCAGAGAATTCAAGATAGCTCTCAACAACAAGTTCCTAGCTTTACAAGATCTACTGAAAGAAGAAGAAACCTCTATGGGATCAAAGAAGCACTAACTTCAACGTGTCAGGTGGTCATGGGCTTCAGAAGCATCATCATAAGGAGTGGGTCTCTATGGAAACCCTGAACAAGTTTCCTGAAAGAAAGAAAAAGAAGACAGCGAGTAACAACAGCCGAATAAGAATGGAGAAAGTCAAAGCTCCCTCAGAATAAACAGAAGAAAACATGCAAGTGAAGAAGAGCATAAGAACCGAAAAGCGGAAATACTTGAAAGACCTACCAGTGACACCGGAAAAAGCTGCTAGAGAAGGAAATATCAGACAGCTATATGATACGACAAAGAAAATGACATGGAAATAAAGTAAACGAGAACTACCAGTTAGGGACAAAGGAGGCAAGTCAATCACTTAGATTCAAGATAAGCCTAACAGGTATGTAAAACACTTTGAAGAACTTCTGGATGGACCTGCCCCACTGAACCCACTGAACCTCGAAGTAACACACATAAACCTTCCTATAGATGTTACTCCACCAAAGATCGAAGAAATGAGTATAGCTATCAGATAAATTAAGGGTTGGAAATTATCGGCACGTCACAACATACCAACTGAAGTACTCAAGTTAAGCATCGAAGTAATTGCAAGCATGCTCCATGTTCTATTCAAGAGGATTTGGGATGAGGAACAAGTGCCAATGATAGACTGGAAACAAGAATACCTCATCAAGATACCAAGAAAAAGAGATCTCAGTAAGTGTAAGAACTACAGAGGCATCACACCACTATCGGTACCAGGAAATGGTTTCAATATATCACCATGTCTCAACTTCCTTGATTACGAGCACGGATTTGACAGCTGGACAGAAGAACCTTATGAAACCTTCTTTAACACTATGGAGTGAGTACCTGAGATCATCAAAATGATACGAGATTCATACGACGAACTACATTCCAAAGTTATGCAATGGGGCATTCCTGGTGAAGGCCGGTGTCAGAAAAGGATGCTTATTCTTTCCCTCTCTCTTTCTGCTGGTGGTCGACTGGATTATGAAGACCTCCAAATACTAGGGAGAGAACGGAATACGATGGAAAGCTTGAATGAAACTAGATGATTTGGCTTCACAGAGGACCCAGCTCTTCTGTTTAATACACACAAACGAATTCAGATCAAGACAAACAATTTGGCAGCAGCCTCTGTATCAGTAGTCCTCAACATATACAAAG
The DNA here is from genome assembly GCA_944470415.2 of Schistosoma rodhaini. Taxonomy (NCBI): domain Eukaryota; kingdom Metazoa; phylum Platyhelminthes; class Trematoda; order Strigeidida; family Schistosomatidae; genus Schistosoma; species Schistosoma rodhaini. Next base: position 29,873,933 of record OX104037.1, on the reverse strand, counting down.
TAAAAAAAGATCCTCGAATGCAACATGGAGAACATCAATCCAATCATACTTGATGGAGAAACTTTGGAAGAGGGAGAATCTTTCATGTACCTGGGAAGCATCATCGATGAATAAGGAGGATCTGATACAAACGTAAAATCACGGATTAGTAAAGTAAGGACAGCATTTCTACAATTGAAGTATATATGGAACTCAAAACAACTGTCAAGTAATATCATAGTCAGAACCATCAATACGAATGTCAAGATAGTTCTACTGTATAGATCGGAAACGTGGAGAACTACCACAACCATCATCAATAAGGTACAAGTATTTATAAACAATTGCTTACGCAAGATATTCAATATCCGTTGCCCATCAGCAACAGTTTACTGTGGGAGAGGACAAACCAGCTTCCAGGTGAAGAGGAAATTAAGGAAAGACGTTGGGAGTAAGTAAGACATGCTATACGGAAATCATCAAACTACATCATGAGACAAGGCCTAATCTGGAATCCTAAAGGGAAGTGGAAAAGCGGATGACTGAAAAACACACTACGTCAAAAATTGGAAGGAGACATGAAAAAAGCTAAATAGCAACTGGAAAAGATTGCCTAGGACAGAGTTAGATGGAGAATCCTGGTGGGCGGCCTATGTTCCAATAGTCTAACAGGAATAAGTAAATGAGTAACTATATGTTATTTTAAGTTGATTTAGTTTTTTATACCATTTCAAAACAATTTTTACATGTATAATTAACTGTTTAGGAGACAGTTAGGAAAGAGATATTTGACTAAAATGATATAGGATTGTTCAGTGATCACAACTTAAAGCATATGAACATTCAATTTTTGAAAAAAATTCTATTATTATTTTGATTACTTTTAACTGAAAAAGATATAATAGATATTTAGTTATATTTTTTTCTGGTCAGTAGTGATTATTATTTGTGTAACTATGTTCATTTTATTATATAATTAGACAACTAATGAATGAAATCAATCAGGGATATATTCAATATTGAATCCCATTAGATCACGCAATTAAATTTAACATAATTATATCCAGTTTTTCAGTCAGTACTAATAAAGAAACTACATAAAATGATGATAATGATAATAATGAAAGGATTTTTCATTAAATAATTACAATTCATTGAACATTTAATCATTAGAACTATTCCTTTGATCTAATAATCTTATGACAGATCTTTTAGAAATACTCATCTAAAGATGGATTTTAGGATAGACCAATTTATACATGTTGATATGAATGTTTGTTTCAAGATTTTATTACCTGATATTTTTATCTCAGTTTTGTTTCCACTTGATTTCCTTTTCAAGTTAACTATAGTGACTGCTACATTTGGTTTTATAAATCTTTGTATAGTATTTAATGTACTGATTACTCATTTGTGTACAGTTTATTGTTTATAATTATAATTATACACTCATGGTCAGTAGAAAATGATTCTTTATTAAAACAAAAGGTGTATTTTTCGATACAAATTATTTCGAACTATTCAATCATTGCTTAAGAAATTAGTTATACATTGAAGTTGTTTTTCATGGAACTGAATGAAGTTGGAAGTGAGAGATTCACTCACCGATGACATCAAATGACAATAACCATGTCATACGTTGGGTCGACTAAATCTGAGAGTTTGAGATGATTTCCATCCAACTGAGTGGGATAATGTTGTCGTGTCAACAGTAAGAGTTGGACTATGTAGGATTTTTCGTCTGTGGATTGGTGTTCACGTGTGTGAGAAGCTTTCAACAATTAATAAATACCTATTAATTATTATTAAGTGGTCTTGAGCAGATCTGTGGTTAATATCGGTATGTGATAAAATTTGTTTCCGTATTAATTAATTGAAATCATTATAATATATTTGCATAACTCGTAGCTCTTACTGTACCTTAGTAATTATCTCCGAAACTCAATTGAGCAGTGCATTAGAAAAGGGTAAATGATAACAACTTCAAGTTTACGTTTCTAGGTCATAACTTATGGTTACAACACCAACCGAAACTATAAATTGTTATTCTTTTCATCTCTAATTAGTAACAAATGAGTAAATTATCAAATATAAAACTATTTACCCCTACTGTTCTGCTGGTTATGATTTCACTACAAATGCTACTTTAAAACCTTAAAAGACCATAAAATCAATACTTTCAACTTATAATTTATGTCATTCAAGTGATATGTGGTTTAGGGTAGTCGGAAGGAAATACATTACGTAAGGTTCGTGTTAGTTAGTATTCGTCACTAAGATGTACCTGAAGTCTTAAGAGAAGTTATGCATTTTTTGTATTTAAACCAGTATCTCCCGGTTTCATAATCTGAGATGTTGGTTCTGGACTATTAGGGTCTTGAGTGACCTGTAAGACTGAAATATTCAGAACGATTAATCACCGACAACATCAAGTAACAATAACCGAGTCATACATTGTGTCGACTAAATCTGAGAGTTTGAGGCTATTCAAATCTAAAGGAGTCCCATACCAGAGCGAAACGGCCTTTGAGTGCTCCCAGGTTTTCCCTGATGACCTCACATTCATCAATTCATGATCTCAATCAAAAACTTAACAATCTTTACAACTACACACTAATAACAATTATATATTTTCCTTGAATAAGAATGATTTCACTTTAGTATAAAGAGTAAACAGACAATGCAATAACTTATTAATATTTGTTCATGTTTTATCATGTTATCTAACTAGCTATCAACAATTAAAGAGAAAAACATAAACTGAATGTTACATTCTTCCCCGTTTATTCTTTTGCTTCTTTTATTTGGTTGTTATTCAAATGGTAAAGCAAATTACTAGTTGTACTGATAATTATTCTTTTTTTTCTACCACTGACAATTTTTTTTTGTCTAATACATTTCCTTATCATTAATTATGTATTTGTGTTGTTAAATATGGTGATAACCATTTCTCTTTATATTACTATTATAATTGTGTATCCTTTACTTCGCTTTATATTTTTCTACGATGGTTTCAATAAATTTTCATCTTCCATATTTATTAGTATTTCATAGGAAAATTGGATATTGTGAACTACTCTGGAATTGAGATTAAATCGTCTAAACCACCACACAGAGGTACACACACATACACACCCAGTACATAAAAACATGTACATGAATAGAAAAATATGCACCCTAGTGAAATAATATCTTGTATATTTAATATTAACTAAATATTAGAAATATCCCACCTGCCGTGCAACATAGTTTTGTAACGTGTAATTTTATTTTCTGTACTTAATCAGATAGATAATATACATGGGTGTATAAATGAATATGTATGTATGTGTTAGGGTTACTTCATATTCATGTAATTACATATATATACATACACACAATGAGCTTACATAATATCCGTTTTTAGTTACCAGTTGCTGTTACTTTTTTTCTTTTTTTAAAAAACTATTACTTTGTAAAAATTAAAAGTTTTTACTTCATTAAAGTAGAATATAAAAATTACCAAAATTCTGACCAGATGTATAACAGTGGTATCAATTATATAGTTTCATTTAATCAAGAAATGTAAGTCGTTCAATTATTTATGGTTATATAGGACTGAATATATATATATAATTATTAGCAACCGAAATATTATGTCTTTCATGAAGATTAAAGGATTCATATAAACGTATATAAATATGTCAAGCTTTCTTTGATATAATTAAATGATGCGAGTAAGATAAAACTAATGGCAGGTTATATTAGATTAGTGGAATGAATATATATATGGCTATATCAAGTGAATATTTGGTACACAGTTGAATAGAGTCCTTGAAAAATAATCGTTATAAGATTTTCTTTTTTCTTTTTCTTTCACATTTAGTTCCCATACAATGAAAATGGTTTTTTCTTTCTTTATCTCAGTTAAATCAGTAGCTAGATGGTAGGTAAAAATAATTTTGATTTAGAACAAATGTATAAGATAATGATTAAGTAGTTAAAGTTAGTCCATAATGTACAACTTATGATGTATAATTTTATTATATCAATGGAGTAGCACCTTGTTCATTGATTTACCTGAATTATTCATGCTCACTGAACTAGTTGGTGACTGACTGGCGTCAACTGTCTAGTAGATAGAACGATACCTTTTGAGCAATAGTACCCAGGTGTGTCCAGTTGAAGAGTTCTCAATGGGACAAAACACATATCCTTAATTTTAGTGCTAACCACAGTTGAAAAAATATTTCCAGCTTGCTTTAAGATTAAACTTTTGGAGTTATAATGAGAAGTTGTAACCAGTGGCGTTTAGTCCTTGTCAGGTATGAGACAGTTGTCCACCTCAAGTAATGGATATGAGGATGCACAAGTTTGCGGATTGATCAAAGTTAAACATTGACATCCCAGAATGATGACTCAGTAGTCTGGAAATTAAGCGTTAAGACATTGCAGGTCCTGGTTTCGATTCTCACGCCCTGGGCAATAGATGTGCACCACTGTATAGTTTCATACTGCGACGAAATGGCCGTCCAGTGTTTCGTGATTTGTTAGTCTAGCTAAGATCAGCTCTTGATTTCGACTGTGAAAAGTTTGTTTAGTTTTATGATTTCATATCTACTCTTGCTTTCTCTTATTGTTGTGGTGATTTAAGCCATGTTGACTTGTTCTGTTTAGTAGTTTCGCCTTTTCATTCTGGTCTATTTACATCAATATGATTATTATGATAGAAAGTTTATTGAACCATAGAAACAAGTTAGTTAAAAGTTATGGACCGTTATAATGTGCAGAAAAAACCTTTTTGACGTAACTTACGCTCGAATCAAGTTATATAGCTCATTAATTTATTTATATCAGTATTATGAACTAACTTGATTGGTCTTATAAGCGAAATGTTGGTGTTTTATGTATAAATTTATATTCCATGTAAATTAAAATACTCCGAAGTATCCTTGAATATAATAAGACTATTAAGAATGTTTAGCGGTTACAAGAGATGTAACAATAATCCATACAAAGTATACTATCTGAATGCTTCTAATCGAAAGATGATGCATACCGTGGACTGATTTTAGCTGGATAGTTATTTAAAACTAATGAGAATTGCATAAATGTTCGACGCTAGTGCGAAAATATTAGCAGGCCATAGACATGATCCTACATGGAGTTCGAACCAAGAGCTTATCAGTTGAAGTAACTTCATAATATAAAGCAACTCTGATAGTGAATAATCTCTGCAATCTTAATTTTAATTTTAGTTATCAATGTTGTATAAATCTCAATATACACCAATTCAGATCTATTCTTCATTCCCACCTAATTGATCTCATTAATAAACTATGTTAAAATTAAAATCTGAACAATAAATCCTATACTTTGAAGTGTATTTACTTAGTATTATATTATCCACTTATTCAACCTAATTTATAACAGAATTTTCACAGTATTATAATTGTGTTTTTTTTCCGGAAAGCAGATTGTAGTTTGGTGACAGGTGGTGGTGACGATCAAAATAGAAAAAAAACACAAATAAGTTTTCTACTGAATAAGAAATCAGTGAGAGAGGAAGATTTTTTCATGACTAAACTGCAATATTATTATTATTGCATAATATGATGAGCGGCTACTTCATTCCATTACTGATGTGAACAGTTTAACGGTGAACCAAAAGTATTATAGTTAACCAGATGGAATTTTTACTTTTATAAATTGTTCATATTATTTTTATTAAATTAAGTTTTCAAGTTATGTAAATATATATATATATATATATGTAATAACATGGTTAAATATGTAGGAAGGTATGTTGAGAGATAGGAAGAATATCGAGAGAGTGTACAGAAGCCGAATTATTTATATTGAGATATTCCCTCTCTATTCTGTTCTCCACCATATCTTATGAAAACCATTACAAAAAGTAGATATGGGAAGGGGGACAATGACCAATGCCGATAATTGCAATATATTACCTGAGGGTTATTCTTAAATGGTTATAATAACAATGAAGGAAATAATAACAATATTTATGATAATTGTGTTATTTTAAGTGGTTATACACAAGGTGTGACCCTTGAATGCGTATTTATAACTGAAATAACTTCTCATCTTTTATCTCTACTGCAAATGTATTTCAGATGGTTTACACCTATAGATCCCATTTAATATGCTAAACCCCCTCTTACACCTTAAATAGAACGGTAAAATGTAACGATTACATCATCTCTTTATCTATATCTCATAATCATCATTGTGATGATAACTGAATTGCACTGGCCAAGTTGAAGAATGACTTCCTTTTCCTATGGATTGTTAATTATGTAAACGAAACAAAATAAACAGAAAATGATTTTCAATTTTCATCCAGCTGTTATCATAACAAAATTGTAATATAAATGATTTAAATTTACTGTTAATCCAACCTTGACCACTCAATATTTTATTAATTGCGTCATTCATGTTAAATAGATCTTAGCAGTGCTTGTTTTTCATGGGCAAAATAACTCTACTATTATACAATAAAATGTTAGCTGCATAGACATATCATTAAAAATATGAAACACTGTTATTTGAAGAGACTGATGAAGCTCAGTTCTAAATATTAACGAGAAGATTCAATAACCACTACAAAGGAATTAAACTTTGTCCCATTGTAGAAGACAATGGCCATCGGGACTCACTAGTTAAGTTGACAACGTAATGACTTTTAAAGCGAACGGTACCGGATTCAAGTCTCGGAGTGAACATCAACTCTGGGATATACATACATTCCAGACAGCACGAAATGTGCGTCGTAGATTCCATTGCTAGCCACTATCCATCTCTGCTTACAACCAATATATATGTTATTTGAATCAAATGAACTGTTCCACTGCAGTTCATCGGATTAAGTTGTCTTCATTTGTAACATATATTTGTCATTATTTTTTATACAGAAATATATATGTAATTTGAACATATGCTTCAGATTTGTAGAAGTAAGAATTTATATAAGACTAATTCAAATACTATAAACTTTACACTGAACTAAAGAGTAGTAAGAAACCTTATGTGTGATGAAGTGATTCGTATAAATGTGAACCACAAACTTTTAACTTTCTTATCACGAAATCTGAAGATACATAGTCTGATTAATAATGAGATCATGTTTGTGCACTGTCGATGAAATAACAATTCAGAACAAAATGTATGTCAAAAGCTAGATTTTGTTATTATTATTACTACTGTCGTAATAGTAACAGTAGTTTGGGTTTATATTACACTTATTGCATTCTGGCCTAGATAATCTAAAATAGTTTTTTTTTATAAATTCAGTATCATTGAGTTCATCATCCATACCTGCCATAGAACATCACAAGTTGTAGTTAGTGAAAAGATGTTAATAATTCACTTAGTATTGTTTGTTCGAATATTCCTAGAGTGAACATCAACTCTGAGATGAAGGTATGTCCAGCTGACCAGTCCCAAATAGGACGAAACGCGCATCCTGGATTCCACTGCTAGCCACTATCCATCTTTGCTTATGATGCTAATAATTGTTTGCAACAACTATATGCACCATGAATTCAGTGTTTTTCTGTCATGATGAAATTCAACTTCTTCAGAAAATCATACAAACATTGAAATGCTACTGCAGTCTGTGTAAATACAATTGAGAATTCCGCAAAATAATAATAATTATTATTATTAATGGCTTTATTCAATATTATAATCAATATTATAATAAGACAGTCATGAAATTAACAAATTACTCTTATCAGAACACTATAATGATCATTAAAACTGCCATTGAGTTATTCGGAACGATAAGTAAACGAGAAATATTGTGTTGTCACTGACACTTATTGTGGAGAATATTAGTGGGAATACTTTCAGTGTTAACATTGTTGGCCTACCAAAATATATTAAAGTATTTTAAATAGTTTTAGAATGACACAAAGTGTATGGTGTAGAGACTATTTACTTTGAAATTATGTATTATTATGGAATGACATTAGTTTAGGCATCAAAAAATCTCGAAACACATATCATGTACAACTTGATTATAAACTAGAAAGTTATTTTTGTTTTCCATTCTCGAAGAATGATAAATCATCTTTATCTGACAGTCTATATACATCAGTTATTGATATGTTGAAACAAAAAAAGATATCAGGTGTTGTTGTTAGTGAATTGTTCAAATTTCAGGATGATTTCCGAATTGAAAAATAAATTAGTAAAAATACTATAACTTCATACAGGAATTATCTACAATAAGCTACCGGTTAGGTGCTCTGGCGCGAAACTGTTAGGTCCTGGGTTCGAATCTCGCGAGGCGAGGTCGTGGATGCGCGCTGCTGAGGAGTCCCACGATAGGACGAGACCGCCGTCCAGTGTTTCCAGGTTTTCAGTGGTGGTCTAGCTTCAAATGACTCATGATTTCAACTATGAAAATACTGAATATCCACAAAAACCTTTTCTGAAAATAAGTTAAATGGTTTGATAGAATATATATTCACTTTCAATGCAGTTTTCATCATGGACTAACATTAAACAGTAGAATTGTTGAGCAACATTTGATACAATTCTGAAAAAAAGTTAGACAAAGTAGAAATCACTGAATCATAGTTTCGAACTAGCTTGACATTCCTTATAATACACATCTCATTTTCTATACCAGATTAATCCTAGAACCTTCAGCTAATGCCGTGAACATGAAAAATTTGAACCACATAATCGAGAATTAATAGTTCACATTTTAAATTTCGATAAATTCATATTCTTTCGTTGTTTTATTTATCTGGCTATTCTAATCCTGGAATTATTAAACCACACCAGTTATGGGGTTTGACAAGAATTTTGAGAACCCATCATCAAGTCAAGGACTAGTTAAAAATTATTATTGACACCATAGTTTGGGGGTTATTTGCATTATTTATATTTGAAAAGAGATTTCATGAACAGCTGAATACTGAGGAATGTTGAACAGTAATTTTGACTTTGTTTATTTCTTTCTAATTAGTGCACACCTACGACAGAGTCAATAACTGAATATAGCATCTATTTAGATTTCTTAATCGTTGATTTTACTTCAAATTGGAAAATCCTTAAAAGTTCATCTGGTTTAAGGATGAAAGTTATTGATCAAATCATGAAATTCCACCAGTATCCACAAGTGATATGTTGTAAAGAGTAAAAGTTTACAAGGCACTGGTATATTTAATGAAAAAAAAACCCTCCTATTTACCTAACCATTTGATGCAAAAATGATTATAGAGAACTAAAAAAGTAATCAAGTTTGATTAAAGATATTCCAATTACCTAATATCCTAAATATTGGAATTTACAATAAAAGGTGTTGATTGTTAATTGTTAATGAATGAAAAAATATAATTGTTTGCTATTAAACCACACCTTAGATTTTAAATATATAATCATACATTTGTTCTTAGTAAATAAAGTCACAAATAAACAGTTTTTGATTAAAACTGACTTTACGTTTACTAGGTAAAAATATGGAATATCTTTAAAAAACGATAAAGTACTGGACAGATAAGATGGATAGTGGCTGGCAATGGAATCCAGGATGCGCGTTTCATCCTATTTGGGACTCGTCAGCTAGATGTACTTGCATCTCATTGTTGATGTTCACTCTGGGACTCGAACTCAGTAACTTTTGCTTGTGAAATAAGACTATATCGAGGCAATGTACATAGTATGCACATATGCCAATAAGAGACTGGAAAGTTGCAGTCCTAAACATCAATGGGAAGATTCAAACAAGTAATACTAAGTGAATTTGTACTGGACAGATAGTTTATATTTGTTTTGAAAGCTTTAGCTTAACATCTTAATGATATCATACATTTAATGAGGCGTTAGGACCTTATATTTTATTTCATGTGTGATTATGGATGAATAACACAGAAGTATCCTACACTAGAACGAAATAGGTTTTTTTTTCAGTACTTTTTAATTTTCAACGATACTCCAATTCTGTTCAATCTTTAATGAATACAAATTAAATGAAGCTCCACAAACCATCTGAATGAAAGATGAATATAGTAGTAATAAGTTATTCTCTTTTTTACTTTTTCCATAATTGTTTAAATGAATAAAATCGAATCCAACATTTGATACAATTCTGAAAAAAAATTAGACAAAGTAGTTTTAAATAAGTAAATCGTTTTATGATCTTAAAGAATTAAAGATGAAATAATACAGAAGCTGATGTAATTTTTCAATAGTCCTTCTTTGAAAGGGTTGGGTGTGAGAATTATGAATATGAAAGAAAAAGAGTCTTCTGAAATAATTTTGTGACATTTTTTTTGTTTGTTTCCCATGTACACTTATGTTATTGTTTAAAAGTAAATCAACACTTGAATATGTTTATTAAGAGAATAGAGAAAATAAAAGAGATCCGATCATGCAAACACACATTCGTTAGCTATTGAGATTTAATTTAAAACTGTTAACAAAATTCAGAACAATATTGCGATTTGTATGTTTGTATGTTTCACCTTAAAAATAAGATGTTAGATGTTGTAATGCAACAGTAGAAGACAAAAAGAACAAAATAAACGGTTGACCAAATATTAATGATAATTATTAGAAGTAGTTAGACAGAATCTGTAATCAACATAACAGTCTATGTTAAACTGTCAAATTGTCAATATTCTTTTGATGTGTTTTGATTCTCAGATGTATGTACGTTTATACGTGTGCTTGTGTGTATGTGACTTTGCGTATTAGATGACTTTACCGAAACATACATGAGTGTATTATTCTTATCAAATAGATAGATTAAATGATTTGCTTGAAACTCTTGACAACTCATTCATGCATTTAACATTTAAAGTAAATACATCCAAGATCCGATAGAAGAAGAAAAAATATATATCTTTTAACAATCTTCAACTTTAATGTTCATAAACAAAACAAAGTCAAGAGTTCAGGTGTAAATATTCTCACTTAAATGAATAGTATTACTATCTAAATTCATTCATCGTAATTTTAAAGAAAAACAATTTTTCTTTTGTTCATTAGATGTTTTCTATTTTGGAGAGAAAGAAAGAAAAAAAGAAGTTGAATTTAGGATTCATTTCATGTTATATGGGACTAGACAGATGGATAAATATGTATTTGTGGTAATGCTCACATTGAGACTAGACCTTGGTACTTGTCACTTTAAACTCTAATGAGTTGTCTATTGAGATAATAATTTCAATTCAACACTAGTTTGTTCAGTAGATATGATAGTATTAGTAAGAGTTTGTAGTTCTTCATTGTTAACATTCCAGATAGTGTTTGAAGCGAAAGGTACTGGGTTCAAGTCTCCATAAAATTATCGACATGGTTGTAAGTATATCCAGCTAATCAGTTCAAATAGGGTGAAACAAACTTCTTGATATCTGCTGCTAGGAAATTACCAAATATTCTAAGAACTTGAGGCAGTCTCCTCAGGATGTACCTTTGTAAACAGGGATTTATCAAATGTTGTTTAAGATATCAACAACGGGAAATGACATTTCCTTACTAGTAAGCGTACTCTTTATTTGAAGTACTTTGTCATTTAGCCACTGGATGACAAATCATTGGTAAACATTTTTCTAATTTAAGTCAATTCATAATATAGGTGATACTAGTTAACTTTCAATTGTTCAATTCCTGAAAAGTTACAAGTTTAACACATTCACCCTTATTGCTTTAGTTCCATAATACATTTGCATCTGATATACCTTCATTTTTGCTATTTTCCAAAACAGAGTTTATGAGGACATCAAAATGTTCACAAGTTTGGAATCAACTACTTATCAATCAACTAGTAATTTTCCTATCTAATTGTCAACAAGTTGAGTACACTGACTCATTATATGGTTACAGCTTCTTCTGTAGACGTATTTAGAAAGCTCATTTAGATGTGAGTCTCTCATATTCAGAAATACAACAGGGTTTCCATATTTCTGTCATTCTCAATATGAAACCGCCTATTGGTAAAGCATAAAACCATAAGATAAATGGCCTTATAAAAATATTTAAACGTTGCATATAAAAGAGGGATATATAGTGGTTGATTAATGTCTTTCGTATAATGCTAACTTAGACATATACTAATGAATACTGTATAGATACTAGAGTTTGTAAATAGAAGAAAAATACCATATTAATCTAGCTTATATTTAATGGTGAGTGTACCTCGGGAAAGGTTTGTTGAGATCTGAGAGAAGCACTCAACATTATATTGATCGTGGATTCGCACCGCTGAGGAGTCCCATAATAGGACGAAACGGCAGTTCAGTGCTTTCAGGTTTTCCATGGTGGTCTAGCTTCAGCTGACTCATGATTTCAACTATATATGAAAATTACTAAAAATCTCCACAAACAAACCCTATATTTGATATCAGTTAAGAAATCAAAATGTGAAATTGTCTTTTGCGAATATTGAGTAGCCAACATTTGACTGAGACAGTGATACAAACAAATGACACAACATTGCTTTGTTTTTTTTTACTGGGAACTCAGTGAATATTCTCTCAGTTCCGAAACACAGAACTACACATTTCCGCGTGATTTTTCAACTTTCAGTATCAACAAAACAATATAAATTGTATGCAAAAAGCACAATGAAAAGGGGTTATTCTGAAGGGTAACAGAGTCTGGCGTAATTTTTTCATTAAGAAGCACATCATTATCATCTAAACAGGAAGCTCTCCAAACACTCGGGAAAGGAAGCTAAGTAATGAGTATAAAATATTAAATAAGCAATGATGGATAATGACTAGCAGTGGAATCCAAGACACGCACTTCGTCCTATTTAGGGCTCGAGCCCGGTCCCATTTACTTCAAGCACCATAATTTTATCAACTTAGCTACTGAGTTCAAACGATTACTTGATTATTCAATGAGGTGACGTTTAATCCATTCTCATTGGTTGTTTGTATCTTCTCAGTCATGTTTACGACTGCAATTGATCAGTTTCTTATTGGCATCTTTGCATCCTGTGCATGTTGCCTCAATATTTCCTTAAGTCACAAGCGTTATTTTTGCTTATAATGCTATTAATGTCAATAAGAGACTGATCAATTGTAGGCCTAAACAACAATAGAAAAATTCAAGTAAACAATACCAAGTGAGTTTTAATAAGCATTTACTTGAAGATAAATATTCTGTTTTTATCACTGTCTCTATCATGGTAAATATCTAATCGGTCAAATAAGAACAGGTTGACTGTGATCAACAAACAAAACAAACGATTTAAGTTAGTTTCTTTAAAAGGTAGCTCGAATGTTTTCGCAAACAATTTATTACCAATTTCATTCTTTTGAATTTAACAATTATGTAAGCAATCTTATGGTACTTAATATTATTGAAGTTGGTGATAATAATCTTGTTTGGAATAATAATAAAGGCTTTAAAAGTAAAATGTTGAGCTCAGAGAACTCACCACTAAATTCAATAACCTGAGCTTCAAAGCTTTTCCGCTGTTTATATATGTTAATGTAGATGTATTCTAACAATGTTACTAACAAAATATCTGCCGAATATGGCATGTTTAAGGTGGCCATTTGCAGTTTTTCAAATTTAATATATTTTGTTCATCATATAGCTATCGCGTTTTGTGACACTATTCATCAGAATAATTTACTCAATATTTAATTCATATATTCGTCACGGAATTGGGTTTTCTTCTTTCCTGTTATTTGTTTTGTAATTTAGAGGTATGAAATTATTGAACGCTGAGACTCTTCGATGAATGTGACGTCCGTGTATGAGATAGTCAACCAGAGCTTGATAAGAAGCTGCCCATATTTCATTTAGGATATAATACCGCTCTGTTCCTTGAGAAAATTTGCTGAGAAAGTGCTCATTACTATTGTTGAATCAGTAAATAATTGTGCAACATAAGTCAGAGATTATTTTTCCATGCTACTCATACTACGTAGTAATATTAAGTAGTTTGAAATGATTTAGCAATACAGTTATTTTACTGTAACTGGTATTATTTAGTTGTTCAGTTGGCATTCGGATTGCGACATATTTGTTTGTACATGTAGTTATAATGATGAAGCCTCTCCTTTTCTCTTTTATTTTCATTGTACACTTCACCTTGCAAAGCGATTTCATTCTGAATAGATTGGCTATTTAACAACAATTATTCATTCTTTTAAATCTCCAGTATTCTCGCTTGATACAGTCTTTTTGAAATTTTGTTTTCACACAATAACCCTAGGAATGATATTATCTTTAATTATACTATTGACAATTCATTTAACACTCATGTGTCTCACGAGTTTAGGTTTTTTATTTATAAACGTTTCTTTTGTTTCTCACAATCGTATTGTGCTTTCATATTAGTTTCAATTTGGTTTAGGCGAATTTATTACGTAATTCAGTTTTTGAATTATAACCCTTCAAGAAATTCTACAAATACAATACTGTAGTACACATACTTCTTATTTACAATCAGTCTGTTATCTGTGCTAGTTAATGTAGTTTAAAGTAAATCAATTAATTAATTCATTTAGTATTGTTTGTCTGAATCTTCCCATCGAAGTGTTAGGACTGCAACTGGTCAGTCTCTAATTGGAATATGTGCATACTGTGCGTATTGCCTCGATATAGCCTTAATTCACAAGCATGGTAGGCAGAGATTGATAGTGGCTAGTAGTGGAATCCAGGAAGCGCGTTTCGTCCTATTTGGGATTCGTTAGCTGGATGTACCTGCATCTCAGAGTTGATGTTCACTCTGGGACTCGAACCTAGTACCGTTCGTTTCGAATGCCATCGCGTTATCCACTCGGCCACTGAATCCATCTTTGCTTACCATGCTTGTGAATTAAGGCTATATTGAGGCAATATGTACAGTATGCACATATGCCAATAAGAGACTGGCCAGTTGCAGTCCTAACAAATCGATGGGAAGATTCAAACAAACAATACTAAGTTGAATTTAAACTTCACCCCATCGCACAAGCAAGTGGCTATCAGGACTCAGTAGCTGAGTGGATAACACGATGGCGTTTGAAGCGAAAGGTACTGGGTTTGAGGTACAGAGTGAACATCAACAAATCTGAGATGCAGGTAAATCCAGCTGACGAGTCCCAAATAGGACAAAACGCGCTTCCTGGATTCCACTACTAGCCACTATCCATTTATGCTTAAACAATTTTTAAGTTACTTGAATCCAGACATTTATTGAATTATGCATGATTGATTTTTCTTTTTTGTTATCGTGATAGACTCATATTCATCCATCGCCTAATCCTGGTTGTAATGGTAATCGTAGCTTGTGATTTATTTTTATATTTTTCTGTATTCGTTACACTTTTCAAACCTAGTTTTATTGATTTTTTGAACTCATCTTTTTGATATATATTCATTTGTGTTTCAACCAGGTTTGTTATCCATCTTGGTGGCAATTAGGTGTTGACCAGCAAATTATTCAAATAAAAAGATTTGGAGATTTTATACCTAAATCTATGGGATTAGTCATTTCATAAGGCACATTTTTTGATTTTATAACTATATTTTTATTCTGTCGTACTATTTGATTTCTTACCTTATATGAGAATGATCAACCAGCTTCAAAGTGATTTGATTCAAACACTTATTCTTGCACGTGAAGATGATTCATCTGTAAAAGACAGAACAGCTGTCTAGTTCTCTTGCTCTGATGATGACTTACGACGAAAATTTCCAGGTTTTAGTAACTATGCTAGCACTACCTACGCAGTTATGGAGATAATTGGAGCTCAATCCGTTTTACAGTTATATACAAAATATTTTATTTATGCTCGGGGCAATCATTCTTAAGTTAGAGAATTTCATCTAAAGAGAAGACTAAGCAAACCGTTACGGAATATTGATTCAGAGAACGACTTAGTGGATAGTCTATTATATGGAAAACTGTGTCACAAGTCGATACATATTTTAGGAAACAAGGTTGTATTGTTGATAACTTATAAAACCTATGATAGTAGCATCCTAAGATAGTTTGTCTGAAGACCTGAAATTCCAAAAAACAGGATCTAGAAAACTAACGAAATACCAATGAGATAATTTTTGGTATTTCCACTTGTTGAATGCAGCATCAGATACAGTGAAGTGTAACTTTGTGTTTTCCAGGTGCTTCTTCAGTCTGATAAAAATATTAAGTGAGTAATTCCGCGGACAAATTTAGAGTATAAGATAAATGTGGCAAATCAACTGACGAAGTTGGGAACTTTCAAAAAGCAGGTGATCAGAACATGTCAAAGCAGTAAACACCTTATTAAATCATACTGGTTAGCTTAGAAATAGTTTGGAAAGGATTATAAGTGACCAGAACAAGTCATAACGTTATTTCATTGAGTCATTTTTTTGTTCTGAGTTGTGTTGAGAAGTTGAATCCATATGACCGTAGTCCACAATACGACTGTGCTTATAGAAACGTACGAGGTGGAATATCATTCGCGTCAGTGGGACAGATGGATCTAATGTTTATTTTATCTTAGTACGTCAGTTTAATATTGTCTTCCTCGTCTTCATTTTTTAACTTTAACTTAATTCTATGTATCAAGTATGTTACTACTATTGGCACAAGTATTCCAGCTACCTTGGTTTTCATAACGTTAATATCGTCTGGTTGTCATGATGCGAAACGCAGCAATTTGGATCAGTATACACTCATCCCAGGTCATACTTTGTCTATGTACATATTCTGTACAAAATTCTGTCTGAAATGATAACAACTAAATAGGCTTCTTACAATGTATTTTATCACTTCTTTGCACCACAAAACATTGTATTGGCTTAGATTTAAAATAAAAAGGAGGAATTATTAATTCCGTCGAAATATCCAAAAAAATCAGTGAGATATGCTTGAAATAGAAGTTTTAAAAAAAGATTTGTCTGAAGAACAGTCCCATTATTAATGGATATATATAAATTAGTTACAAACAACCATTCATGAAGATTACTAGCTGATTACCAAGTCTGTATTTCTAGAAAGAGAAAGACTTCCTGTAGAGATGACATAAAGAGTTATTGCAACATACGTTAGCGTAAATGATCGTTGGCAGCTGTGTCTAATGTTAGCAACAACGACCGAAACTAGAACTAAAAGCACATAAATGTGGAAGCGATTGCCTTCAAAAAATATTCAAGGAATGGATGAAACTGAAACTAGGTATTATAGAGGAAGAGGGAAGGAAATTATGATAATAAGCATAGTAAATGTTATTAGTTTATGTATATACTTTAGGATAATGCATAACCAAAAGTTCACGTTACATTGTCTTCAGAAATTATTAAATATAAACTATTTACTGAATATTTAAAAGTAGTATAAATCAATATACAAAAATGAATTGAATATGGAAAGAATGGAGGCAGAAACTTCAAACGAACTTAACAGAGATGAAAGAGATGTATATGAAGAAATTCTTATTTCAGTTGAATGTTATCTATTTGAACATCAATATACCTCACATATATATTTGATGTTAGGTTGTTCACGAAATTCCATGCGTAGTTTGACCAAATATTCATATGATAAAGTCAGAAATGTATTTGCCAGGTCTCACCTAATTGTCCAACCTTTTAAACAAATGCTTTTCTTACTTGATAATAGACGCTTTTCATAAGATTAATGATGTTTCACTTTCAAGCTTTTTCAGGCATCGACGATGAATTGTTAGGAATAATTTTATCTTCTAAAAGACATTATAGTGATAAGATTTTAGTTTGTGCGGCGCCGGCGTTTTGTAATAGTAAGTGATAATACTAATGTGACTACATATATCGATCATGAATCAGTGGACATAACTTGTGATATGTATACCATTCAACTTTGAATGGGATAAGTTGCTGACCAGTGAGTTGATCGACTGTAAGGAACAGTTAATTTTGAGATATTTCTTCAAAAAATTGTTATATAAATAGTGAATTTTCTTTACGAACTCATAGATTACAGTTGTAGTGAATTATTTAGATAAGCATAATGTAAAAACTGTGTTGTTAATCAGTGAATAGTGTTGTATTACATTTGAATATACAGTGAATGCTGTTGAATCGAGAATCGAGAAAGTTAAATATAGTGCATGTACATGCGGCCTGTTTAAACATCTGGGCTACCTTTTCCTGTCATCTAGATATTTCAAACAGTTATCTGATTTCGTGCGTTTCTGAAAAGTGTAAGACCTTTCGCTGTAAAGGTTACAGAAGGCTTAATCAGAGATACCGTGGTTGCTGGCAATATGCAGCGACAAGAATGTACATTATCCAGATGTCGATTGACTGGGCTGCTAAATTCTAACTGGCGATCACTCAATATTCATCGTCAGGAAGAACGAACAAGTAAGAATCGGAAACTTGTTGAAGTACTTTGTGCTGAGAATTCTATATTGTACCAAAAATATAATATTAAATAAAACTAATAATAATAATAATAATACTGTCTAGATTTACTGCGAAATAAAAATAAGCTCTTTCGATGCTTTTATTGCACACCTGTATCGATTGATTACTCAATGAAATCTAGAAACAGTTGATTGACTTTAATTCTGTGAGATCTAATGTGTTACTTGATTATCTAAATATACTTTGGGCTTCTTAGACTGAGTCAATCTACGTTAACCTACTGTAAGTGCATATTTTGATAGGTAAAGGAATAGTTTAATGCTAAAGTATCTTTAGTTTGGTTATCCAACACTTCGATTTGATGTGACTAGTTTTATTTACTCATATCATTCAGAAATATTTAGGACTGTTTTGTGTGTTGAAAGTCTTTTTCAGTAATAATACTTTAAGTGATAATTTATCTCATGTTGTACGATGTTTGTTACTGTGTATCTTAGATTTAACTTACAGTTGGTAATAATCAACACACAAAAATCATTTTAAATTGTGTGTAACATAGAAACTACTCTTATCAATCTTCAACTTCTAAGGAAGCAGTAGAAGAAATTCACTATTTGTACGTTGTATGATAAGTCATTTAAGTTTGATCATAATTGATTTTTGACTTGAACATCCAAGTTATTGTTAAATGTTATTCAAATTCAATGTTGTTTTAATCAATTCCTAATATAAAACATCTTTAAATTTCATCTTTCAAAGGTCAAGTAAATCAATATTTGTAATCTGAACTCCTAAATTACGAGTAAACTTCTTTCTATTCATAAGTTTGTTGCTTTTATTATCTACTGAGCGTTCTCTCTTTATTCATTGTATCATTACGTAAAAGAATGCAAAAAGTATAATAACTTGTGTTATTTTAATTTCAGATTAAGTAAAATGGTTGTTGACATACATTATCAATTGAAAGAACTCAGCGAAATTGAGTAGCTTCTCAAAACAAAGCGATGTCTGATCAAATGCCACACTAAAATATAATTCGAACTCTTGAACCATACTACTGATGATGATAAAGTAGTATCAGCCAAGGAACGAAATAAAATTATCGTATTGTATTATTACCAAGCTTATTCTCTGTTCATTTTACTCTGTCAGTCAATCTGTTTCTGTGGATGAAGTCATTTACTTTATGAAATTCTTTTTCTACTCCTTAAAAACACACATCTTTAAGCTTTTAACAACTCCTTTTTCTCGACGCTTAATTATATCAGAAGGGCTTAATTATATATTAAATAGTCAACTGCACGAGCATTCCTTATAATATTGGTTCATATTTGTTACCATTGATTATTATGCATTTATATCATCTGCCATAACCAATAAAATTCTGTAATGGTGGCAAGATACATGGGACCTCTTCTGAAATAGGTAGTACACATATTTAGAGTTACATGTAGTTGAAGATAATCTACCAAATACATGGATAAATACACATCATCAGGTTTCTAGACTCAAAGAAACATCGTTGTTGTAATACGTTCGCATAGATGAAAAGATTTCGTCACATAATATTGAGTTTTTCATCAAAATATGTATAGAGCAATTAGCAGTGTATTTCGATCCCTTAAAAATAGCACTTGTTTTCCAGAACTATTTAGATTTCTTCTGAACTATAAAGTACTAAACAACAACTAGTAACATAACTGTCAATGGTGAATCTATTTTTGTCTTACACCAGTATAATGACATAAACGTAACAAATTGTTTTGAAAGACGCGTAAGATTATATGATGTTTTGTAAAACACACTAGTCATTATCGTATCGTGTACTCTTACTCAAGTTTTGACAATTCACGCTTGTTATGAACTTACAACATTAAAATGAATATTCATTTGTATTAGTTGTCCAAATCTTCCCATTGATGTTTAGGACTGTAATTGATCAGTCTCTTTTGGCATATATACTTCCTGTGTGGTTGCCTCGATATTCCCATTAAGTCACGGGCATTATAAAAAAAGAGATTAATAATAAATATCAATGGAAAGCTTTAAACAACCAATACAAATGAGTTGAACTTTACACCATTGTGCAAGCTAGTGGCTATATAGACTCTTTAGCTTAGTTGATAACGTGGTAGAGTTTGAGACGAATGGTGTTCAAGTCTTGGAGTAGAAATCAACTCGGATGCACGTACATTCTGCAAACGAGTAACAAATAGGATGAAATGCGTGTCTTGGATTCCACAGCTACCCACCATCTATCTCTCCAATGAAAGTGGAAATCAGAAGGGGTTTTGTGGATATTTCAGTTGGATGCCGCCTCAGTGGTCTATCGGCTAAGAGCTCTGGCTCGAGACTGGTAGTTCATGGTTTCGAATCTCGCGAGTGCGGGATCGTGAATGCGCACTGCTTAGGAGTCCCATAATAGGACGAAACGGCCGTCCAGTGCTTCCAGGTTTTCCATGGTGGTCTAACTTCTATCGACTCATGATTTCAACTTTGAAAAAAAGTGGAAATGTTCAATGTTACATAGTTCTTCCGAATCTTAAAAATCTAAGACAATAAGACCTTTTTAGGTTTAAAAAACAATATAACTAAAATTTTAATTAGACTTCTAGATGGTTATTCATGACAGATTGATATCATCTGTTCTTATTAAATAAGTTAAAACTATTGTTCGACTATCGATATTATACAAAGGCTAGTTGAAATAAGAAATATGTGTTTAATTAGATTGAATCAATCAAAGAAATTTGGTCGAAATTCATTCACAAAACTTTATACTATCTAAACCGTACTTTGAATGTTTAAAACTTCATTTCATACAAAAGATTTGTATTTGCCGCAGGAATGTTATTGATTATTTTATCAGAATAGTAAATAGTATTTCATCCAGTGAATCTGAACAATTTTATATACAACATATGACTGACAAATAACTAGACGAAATATTCACGATTATCGGTATAGGGTTGTGTAGGTTGTTGGATTTTAATTGATATTATGAATGGATCAGTATTAGACCACCATTGAAAACTTGAAAACACTGGACGACAGTAAAAAGTATGATAGTGGTTATCGTTCTAAAAGAGATTGTAACCGTCCTGATAAAATCTGACTAATCTTGAGACCATCTTAGCAAGTAGTTATTAGCTACATGCTCAAAAGTTCATGTTCAATGATAAATTTCAGGGATACAGTATCGTTATTTATTTTTAAATCTTGACTTTGATTATTTTCTGTCAGCTGATAAATTTCTACAAAAAATTCCCTAGAAATATGACAGAAATCATAAAGTTATCATCCACAGTTTATCTAACTTTAATCGATTTGTTAGCTAACTTTTATTTTACAGATCAATATTTTTTCTCAGTCAAGGTGTAACATTTTTCTTTGTAATAAAGCAAACGAAATTCATTTAGTCCTTTGCCCCTAAATGCGCTGGTACGACCGAGAGTGGGGAGGGTCTTTCCTCTCTTTCAAAAATGCTCTCACACGGCCACGCGTATACTGCCTCTGCCAGAGAAGTCCTATTCATTGCCTTCTCGTGGCAGGGGTGTTGTTTACGAAATTGAGAGGACGAAAAGCGAATTTCCGGCGCTTAAACTGGGTTGGTGTGCGTGGCTCCAGTACTCTGAGGGAACAAATGGCAAATGAACCAATTGTTGATCACCGGCTACCATGTGACTGCATCTCCTCACGATGCTCCACTGCCGTGTGGATCGGATCTTTGGGTCAAAGGCTCGGGGTGTGGCCCCCTAAGAAAACCACCTGCTTCAGTTTGGACACCTTGGCAGTATCACAGCCCTCACACGAATCAAATGAGATTTGGGTGGCTTATATTTATCTAGTGCTTCCTTGTACCAATATTTATGTGTTTAAATAAATAAATAAAAATAATCATTCAGTCCTTTTGCCTAATTGATTTTACCTTGATGGAAATCAGTGAGCAACATTGAACTCAATGTATCTTTCATTTAGTAATATTTTATATCTCTCATATTGAAAGTGAATGAAAACTGTTATCATTTAAAGCATTATTAATTTTGTTTCATATATCATAACGTTAAATTGTTTAGCACTTCCCCCAATGATTGTATTTGGTTAGGTTATCTGATAATCTTAGTTTTATTTCAACTTTATTTCCATTATAAATCCCACAAAGAAGTAGAACCAAACTAGGAATTAAACCTAGGACTTTTTATTGTGGTTATGAACATGTAAATTTATTGACTATTGGGACAGTCATGTAGTGCGACCAGTGAAATTCACATTATTTCTGATGTAGTTGACTCTATTAGTCATGACTTTTGATTACACCTTCAAAATTCTCTTTTAAAGGCTAACTCAAATGTCGACTATCAAGTGGTTCTTTAATTGGTATCAATCCAGGACGAACAGCATGTACAAATCACGCGATATTTGGCAGTTGATCAATCTTCCATTAACACTATATTAAAATTGTACTAATCATTTGAACATTAAATATAAAGAGTATAGTAAAATACACTATCATTTGATTAATATCCCATTATTAATCACAATATACAGTAACATTATTCGTTTTGTAATGATTACATCATTATTACAAGTTATCAAATCAATATTGTGCCATTTAACTTTATCATCTCTTATATAAAAATTATAGAGAAATTAGTAGATTAGATGGTGGAATTTCTTTCTAATTTCCAGGTAAGTATCATACATACATAGTACAAAATTGAGAAATAAATAAACTAATTACAATGAACACATGATTACGTAACATGCTTCATTTTCAAACAAAAATATATCAAAGTTGTTCATTCATTATTAAATAAATAATCAATATTTGAAGAATGAATTATACATGAACAATTTTTTTTCGTTTTAAACAAATGATACTACTGAATATGTAATAAAAGTAATAATAATATAAATGATATAAGGATTATAATGAATACTTTTCAATGAATATATATTAATATTTCCTAGACAAATTGTAATCGCATTATATTTTTGCAACTACAGAGATTTGTTTTGGAGATACTCTAAATTAGATCGTCATCATTATCACCATCACAACTAATGAAAATAAAGAAAAAAAACGTCTTGCTATTCATAATAATGATGACGTAATATTATAATTACGATTACGTAATCAGTCTCTTATCCTTCCTATAAAGTTAATTTTATTCCTTTTTTTTCTTTTTTTGAATGTATTCTTCAAGTTATGACATAAGACATTGAAAGAGATAGTAATAATAATAATAATAGTAATAATACAATGTAACAAAAAAAAGTAAAAAATAAAAAATCCAACAAATGAAAATAGAAAAATGAACAATTTTGATGAAGTACTCTGTTGTAATGTAATTGAGTACAGTTTTAATATATTTATTGCATGTCATTGTACAGTTACCATTATTATTACTTTTATTATTAACAGTAGTAATACTGACAATAGTATTCATTAAAAGCAATTGTTTGTATAAGTATATTTGAGAAGCAAGTACAAATAGGATGTATTTGTTTAGACAATAAATAGATTTTTGTTTTATGATTTATTGTTTGAATTAGTTGTTGATATCGATAGATTACAATTTACTTATTGTCACTTGGTTAAATTACGTTGTGAATTTGATTTTCGTTGGTTATTATGACTATGTTGTTGATGATGTTGTCTATTAGTGGTAGATTGATGTGATTTTGTATGATGTACACGAAAAGCGGTATATGATGAAAATTCTCTGTCACAATCTGTACATGATACTAAATTGGAATGTTGAAGACTCCGTTGCGATAATACTGATGATGATGATGATTGCTCAGTAGTATCAGTTGAATTATAATTATTTATTGATAAATCTTCTGAATAATTTATTGGTTGTTCTTGTTCTTGTTGGGGTTGGTGATGATGATAAAGCTGTTGCAACAGTATGTTAGGAGTAGTAGGCGTTGAACTGGTGGTCTTTGTATTCCAGTCAATATTGGAAGGGACTCTTTCATTTAATGAATGACATCTCATCGAAGGTTTGATTAAGTTCACCGTTTCTGTTGTTGCTTCCGATAGAGATCTATTATATTTAGAATGTGCTGAGATTATATGTTCTTCTAAACCTTGAATATCTTGAAATACATGAGAATCTTGACGACAGATTGAACCTTGAATGCCTAATGGGTTAGGTTGATCATTCCGCCGAATATAATTATGTGATGCACGTGTGAGATCTGTAGGTTCTTCTGTTGATGATCCTATACAATTCGATTGCATTAGTGGTGTTTCTATGGTAGACTTTTGCTGCATGTACAACAAATTACTATAATCATGAGTTTGATCATTATTGATGGTTCTTCCTGTTGAACAGTTAGAACTGATGAAATTGGAAAGCAGATTGAATAACTGTTGATTTGATGTGGAATTCGGATTCATAAACATATTTGAATTAAATCCATTCGTTGGTAATAATGCAGTAAGTAACGCATTTGATGTTAATGATAATAATTGTTGACGTAATTCATCTGACTGATAGGCATGCATTAAAAATAATCGTACAACATCTTGTATTTGTGAACTATTTTCATTTCCTTGGATCACATTACCAATATCATTAACACCAATGCCAATATTACTATTAATTGATGATCTAGGTGATATTGTATCGTAAGGTGAATTTGGACTTTTTGACGTCATGTTTTCCTTTGAACATTTGATACTACGATCAATTTTTAAAGTAGACACACAATCATTATCAGACTTACAAGTTGATAATCGAGATTTCTTATTTACTGATGGTTGGTGTTGTTTCACTTCACCTGTATTATCTTTAACCTCATTATTATTTGCATCATTCTGGTCTTTTAACTTATTCATATAAGCTTTTCGTTCAACAGCTCTTAAAGCTTTTAATTCTAATAATTTGGTATTTTGTACACTACTTGGTATAAGTTTACCTTCTTTAATTGCTTTCAATTTCAACACTGGACAATTACGACCACGATGATAATGCAGATTACTTGGAGACGTATACCTTTGTCCACAATCATCACAACAATATGGTTTTTGACTTGGTTCATAATGAGATTTATAATGTCCTGTTAATGAATAACGATTAGCAAATAATCTTTTACATATACGACATTTATATAAACCATCACTTGTTCGAAGACTTGTATCCATAGCTTCAGATTTTTTAGTAGATAAATCAGAAAGATTTGAAGATCTCAAGTTTAATTGTAATGAGGTTTTGTTGTTAGTTGAAAAATTATACTTTAAGTTCATATTATCAACTTCACTAAAGTTGTGAGCTTCATTTGAATCAAGGGGATAAGATATAGCTCTTTGTAATGAAGAAACAGGTGACTGAGAAGTATTTGAAATGCAACAATTATCCTCTTTTGAATCGGTATTCACTGGAGATTTTCTGTACAATGATGGAGAATGTAGTGAAGTAAAGGCTGTATAAAAAAGTAATAAAGTCATAAGTAAGTGAAAGTATAAATATAAACCGCAATATGTTTGGGATTATTAAATTGAGTGGAAGAAGAATTTTAACAAATGAAAACACTGATTGACAAGTAAATGATAAAACAAACCTGATAAGCACAGAATTAAATCTTATAGAATTTTAATAGTTGAAATCATTAGTCAATTGAAGCTAGACAACCATGCAAATCCTGGAAGCACTGGACGGCCGTTTCGTTCTATTGTGGGACTCCACAAAAACCCCTGCTTATAGAATTCTTTAAACAATAGTATTTAATATTATCAAAGTATCTGTACGAGTCGTCTATCTGACATAATTGAACTTTATCCTTTAGTCCCAATTAGCTCATTCTGTGAGGTAACTATTAAATACAAGAAATAATTAATGATAGTTGAGATCATGAATCAATTGAAGCTAGACCACCACGAAAAACCTGGAAGCACTGTACGGCCGTTTCGTCCTACTTGGGACTCCTCAACAGTGCACATCCACGATCCTACCTCGCTAGATTCGAAACCAGGATCTATCAGTCTCGCATGCGTTTGCTTAACCACTAGACCACTGAGCTGACTGGCATCCAACGGTGTTAATGTTTAACTTCAACCGATCCACGAAATTGAGCGACACATCCATCAATATCTTCAGTGAGTTACTATCTCACTTATGCTCACAAGTTACCGGCTCCACGAGGTATTTCCTGGAGTTCTAGTGAGAGGCAGTGACCAGTGGAGTTCAACCAGGTCTGTTGTGAGATAGTAACTCACTGAAGACATTAGTGGATGTGTCGCCGTCTAGTGCTTCCAAGTTTCCCATGGTGGTCTAGCTTCAATTGGTTCATGATCTCAACTATCAAAAATTACTATAATATCCACAAAACCCCTTCTGAAAATAACTAATGAATCCCATTTACATTTTAAACAGTTAAATGAAAAAAAATCACTTGAGTTTCTTTATATAACTCAATTTTACTGAGAAATTTTCCTGTCATCCTAGGTACTATCCCAATATCAATTCTGTAAATGTTATATATTATAATAAAGACATCTTATACAATAGATACTGTCAAAAAACCCTAAATGGTGTACCTAACATACTACTTAGAGATTTCATTTTTAATTTTAAAAAGATTGAACAGTCGACAGTAATAAAACTAAAAGAAAACTAAGATGATATAATGACTGTTGAATGCCTTATCAATTTACTGTGGTATATAAGATGATATTGTGAAATTTACGAATATGATTGCTAATTAGATGTATAGAATGAAGTTACGAATTACATTATTAATCTAGTACAAATGCATTATAAGTATATCTCAATATCATATTCTGAGTAAGCATAGGGTCATTTCATCTGTTTTATCTAATAATCAAAAATACTGTTAACAAAACATATTAAATGGTAAATATAATTTGGTTATATTTAAGATGATAATCTTTTGACTATTACAGTTTAATTTAAATATCAGGTTCTGATGAGATTTAGGTCTTTTAAATGTTTCATATACTCTATGTAAATAAATCACCATGAAAATGATAGTTAAGTAGTATGGTGAAACATTTACTTTTGCCATCTACGCATAACTTGGAATAAATTGCATCAGATAGATTACTTTTTAAGGTTCGTCTGGTATTGAATTGCAATGAGATTTAGGACTTGTATTTCATTTTTTACAAAAAAGTGGTTAACTAGGTGTGTGAATTCTCTCAAAGATTAAAATATTAGGACCCCATTAACCAGATTACTAGGTAATGATATCCCAGACAAGTTTTAACAAATATTTCTTTCCTTTGTTTGCCTGAACTACTGATCAGAATATCATAATGATGTTACTTTTCATAACATACTAACGTCATCTAGAGAATTAGGAAAAATCAGAGAGTACTGAACTTCTGTTTCGTTGAAACTTAGATCTCCTTTCTAATGCATACACATGACTCCACAGGCGACTGGAACTTATGAACTCGAGTCTCAGGACTTGTGTTGCTAGCAGTACCCAATCAAAAACATCGATCAACGGTAAACCATATTATAAGCTGACTACAATTTAAATATGCATATCATTGAGTGATTGGATAGTAAAGTGTTCAGAATGTTATTTGAATGTTCTTAGCACGAATCCATAAGGGGTCGTGAATACACTCTGCTAATTAGTCCTAAATGAGTATTATACAGGTGTCTAGTGCTTTCGAATTAAAATAGTTACTTAGTTGATGCTACTTGGTAGTGAAAACTTTATTCACACAGAGCAGTTCACAACTAATCGATTGCTTAAGAAAATACCATCTTCACAAAACAAACATTAAAGTTTAGCTTTAAGCTAATTATGAATAAGGAAGTATGAATATTGTAAGCAGTATCAATGAGACCACTATTTATCAGTCTTTTTGGCAGGTTATTTGACTAACAACAGAATATATGCACGAATATTGTGTGGTGAAAAACAAACAATCCTGAATGTTTCAGTCATAAGACATAAATTGGTTAGTAAACATATTTACAGGGTGAGGTCAAATACTGCTCAAATTCTGTCTTGAATCATATATATATATATATATATATATATATATATATATATGTTTATACAAGGGTTCTTTGTATATCTTTCAGTAGTCTATAATATAACATCTTTCTATAATCAATAAGTTGATGGTGGTTGTAAATGTAACTTTAGTAAACAGTTAAATTATTGTTGATTCTATCGGATATAGACAATAGAAACAGTACACTGTATAACGATACGGTTTAAAAATAAACATCAAGTTTAATCTGTTTAGCTAGTTCATCACTGTATAAAAAGACACAACGAAATCAGATTGCTTGAAGGAGAAAAGACTAATACAATACTAGAGTTGGGATAGATTGAGCTAATAGTTAGGATAATTTGAAATAAATCACTTCACTGATATCTATTGTTAATAAAGTGTACCTTTAGAAGATGGCATAAATTACAACATTCCACATAGGAATTTCAATAATTTATCGAGCCATGTTTTAAGGAATCAAACTACCTAATATTTTCAGTACAGAGTAGTGAAGATTGTTGAATTTCATTGAAATCAATGCTAGACCACCATTGAAAACCTGGAAGCACTGAACGGCCGCTTCATCCTAGTACGGGACTCCTCAGCAATAAGCCTCCGTGATCCCCAATATTGGACTCGAACCTAAGACCGGTCTCATGCGCGAACAATCAACCTATAGACCACTGAACATTGTTCTTCTAATAGCATTTGGCATGAATTGTGTATCTCTTAACTGGTTTCATTAGCTTTGACAATCTCTGTCGGTAGTATTCATTGTGGACTGACTTCTGTTAAAACGCCATTGGAAATCAGAGACCACTCGACATGTGTTTCATTCAAGAATGGAATTACTCACCAGTAGACACCCGCGATTACCCCATGGATCGAAAACAGGACCTTCAAGTCCAGTGGCTTGGAATCCAAATGTACACATTTCCAATTCCAACCGACTGGCTATGTAGCATGTCCTTCATCCTGTGGTATTTAAGACGGCTGTTTTACAGCCAATAGCCTAAACTACACGGGTCACAACTTTCCACAAGAACAGGAAATCATTTCAAGATCACTAATAAGCACAAAACTATAGTTCATTCGCAATTTTATTTAATTTTTAGATGGTATTAGTCAAGGACTGACCTCAATTTGAGTTCAATATTTATTTAAACGTTATATATTCTATTGTCTGGGCAATGTGTCTGAAAAAGCTAAATTTCCTTCGTATTCATAACCCACTTATTAATTAATGGCCAAAGAAGGAGGCAAATATTTGAGCTAATCAACAACGCATATATCAAGATTGGATGAAATTTCCTCAAAGACTGCATGAAAGGTCATATTAAGGAGTATGTATTCCCATTTCTACTTCAGAACGTAAATATTTGAACTATATTGTTTTCCAAAGTACAATTTTAGTTAATTAGACTTTAAGCAAAGTTACTTTAAAAGTGTATTCACTAACAATAATGTTTGAGCTGGTTGTAAAAATAAGGTAGCTAAAAATTTATTACACATAATGATTTATGTTTCAATGTTGAGAAAAAATAGAATTTAGAATGAACTAATTGGTAAGCAGTCATCAATTGATGGAATTTTCTCCAATAAAGTTGGCTCCTTTCAGACTTCTTAAGTGAATAATAGTTTATTTATCATTAGCGAAATGAATGAACAAATATCTTTTTAGATAATTTTAATAATTCATATCCATTTTTGCTTGAATGTACAGCTGAGCCATCTAGTCTTCAGACGAATGTAACAGTACTTCATGTGTTCAATTTGAAATGGTTTGGATTATCTCACTGTTAATGTCTTGACTGAATTTTAATCACTCTTAGTTGGCATATGTACATTTTGTGCGGATTGTCTTGATATTGTCACTATGACAAAAATTCATATGGAATGGATAGAATGTGGCTAGCAGTTGGATCTAGGGTGCGCATTTCTTTCCATTTGAGATTCATCAGCTGGATGTACATGTATTCCATAGTTGACATCCACTGAGGGACTCGAACCCGGTACCGTTCTCTTCAAGCGATAAGGTGCTGTTCACTTGATTACCGAGTTCAGATTTCTACTCACTAGGCGATTTGCAAGAAATGGGCATATGATAACCAAGACTGATCAAGACTGATAATTCAAGATATCAACAACGGGATAATCTAATCTATTTCAAACTAAATGAAAACTCATACCCGTTGCAAAAATTAGTGGCTGCTTGGACTCAGTAACCAGGCAGTTAACATAACGGCGTTTGCAGCGAACGATACCGGGTTCTAGTTCGTGGATGAACATAAACTCTGGGGTGCAGGCACATCCATCTGACTAGTCTTAAATAGGATGAAACACGCGTCCTATTTTCTACTACCAGTCACATTCTATTAATTATATCCTACGATCTTTGTATGGCTGTTAAAACTAGGCCATTGATATTTATGTGTGCAACATTCAAATAATTTTATGGGCCAACGACAAAGTAATATCCTTATGAGAAGCAATAGGAGAACACCGAATTAAAAAAACCACGTCTACTGTATCAAGTAGTTTATTCAAGAACTAGTTAATTTTCTCCAGTACATTTACCTGATTCGTATTTTTCCGCTGTATTAAGTTTCTTCAAAGTTATTCGAGTTGTTAAAGCTGATTTTGCTGCGGGAGAAGATGATGATGACGACGAGGAGGGGGAGGGGGATGAAGAGGGTGAGGGGCAAGTAGCAGATGCTGACTTTATATCATTCGTCAAATGTGATTTACCTGAATGATCATTCTGTAAATAGAAAATGGAATAAATTTAACATGAGTTATGGTATAATTAATACAAATAGACATGCTAATAAACACAACATTGAAATTATCTAATAATGTGTGAATGGTTTTATGTGGGTGGATATATCTGGAGAAAACAAATAAACAAATGGCAATAAAATGGAAATCTATGTACATCGTAAATTAACTAAAATTAAGATAGTTAATCACAAGATTTTGAATAGATTGATCAATGGGATCATGTATGTCACATGATTAGCGAATCCCGGGTTCAAACCAATGTGAAATAGTGTTGTGGTGTATGCTACCTATGTCTGTCAACATAAGTAGTATGTAACATCATTCAAAATTGGAATACCTATCAAAAGAAGGTTGAGGAGATTGAACTAAAGAAAACAGAAGGGGAAACATAAAAGAATTGAGAATTGGAAGAATTATATAGGTTGTAAAGGACAATAAATAAGAGATGTGCAAATGAAGTATTTAATGTATAGTTATTATAATTTAGGAAAGCACTCAGTAATTTTGCTCTAAACGACAAGTTGTTCATCTTCACTAACTGTTTGTTCACTACAAGATTTGCATAATACTGAAGATGTCAATATTCCAAACAAATTTTCATCTACTCAGTTTATAAATTAAAAATTAATATCTTTACGTGAAGTAATTGAATAATTATTTCTGGTAAGCGTTTTTTTTAGCGAGCCATCATCCAGAAGATACAAGTGTTTATTAACAGTCGCCTACGCAAGATACTTCGGATCCGTTGGACAGACACTATCAGCAAAAAGTTACTGTGGGAGACAACAAACCAGATTCCAGTGGAGGAAGAAGTCAGGAAGAAGCGCTGGAAGTGGATTGGGCACACTTTGAGGAAATCACCTAATTGTGTCACAAAACAAGCCCTCACATGGAATCCTGAAGGTCAAAGGAGACGAGGAAGACCAAAGAACACATTATGCTGAGAATTAGAGACAGACATGAGAAGAATGAACAAAAGTTGGATAGAACTAGAAAGGAGGGCTCAGGACAAAGTAGGTTGGGGAATGCTGGTGGGCGGTCTATGCTCCATTGGTGGTAACAGACGTTAGTAAGTAATGTGAAATAATATCGATATGATTGCTTATCCATCAGAAGTTTACTAAACTGGCTGAATATAAGAGTCCATCATTTTTTAATGAAACAAGTATGATGTTTTAACAAGATAAAATAAACAGTTTCTAATCAAAAATTCATCTTATTGGTAAAAAGAAAACCGTTTCCGGGATTATGAATAACAAAAGATCATTGTTAACCTTTATAAGGGAAAATTGTATTTAAAACATAATTTCAATAAATTAACTATCTAGCTAATTAACTATTTAGTACAATATAAAACTGTCTAGTAGTGCATCAAATCGGTTTGTTATGGATTCAAAAAAAAAAAACACAAAATTAACAAAATAAAAAATCAGGGGGTTGTTTGTGGAAATTTTTTAGTAATTTTTTTATATATAGTTGAAATCATGAGTCAATCGAAGCTCGATTACCATGGAAAACTTGGAAGCACTGGACGGTCGAGGACGGCTGAGGAGTCCCGTAGTAGGACGAAACGGCCGTACAGTACTTCCAGGTTTTGCATGATGGTCTAGCTTCAGTTGACTCATATTGTTGTAGGTCAAATAAGTTAGAGAGAATTTGCCAAGGAAAAAGTATAATTTTAAAATAAGGTAAATATCGTAAAACTCTAGAAGGATTAAAGTTATGTTGAAATTTTAATCTATGTCATCTTTTAAAAGAGATGGGAAAACATTCCAAGAAATTTAATACTGGATATTAAGCAGAACTATTCTTTCGATGTTATTAATTATCTTCCCGGATTCCATTAATTCGTTAGAAACTACATAAACTAAGACAATGAATTGGATCTGTTTAAATTTATTCATTTAATGGAAGACAGCAATTCATCTTTTTTTTGGAGTAAATTACCCTTTACCATCATCTTTCTCAAATAAAATATTTACTTTTTAGGTTATTTAAAACAACAGTTTTCATGTTTACTTATGAACAATACTTAGATGACATACTCTTAATATTTAGTTTGGATTCAGTAATCCATTGATTGAACCGAAGAACACAGTATCACTAAATTCATTACTTGGTGAACTTCTTGAAGACTTTTGTTTGTACTCACCTTAAACCTACCCTGGTAGTATTAGCTTGCTATCCAGAATGATTAGGTTTCAAATTGTTTTCACATTATTTTTATTATAATTATCCTAGTCCTTTCTTACCCCCCATTTCCAGTCTAGTTGACCTTTTATTTTCGTATATAAATGTTCTTAACAAGTATGTGTGATTAGATCGTTCGAAATGTATTGCGCTAATATATCACATAATTCTGATAAACTTAATCTCATTGCATTATAGAAATTTATCAAAGGGACTAATTACTTTACACTTCTTTATGAGGAAATCGGATAACTATGTACATAGATATTTGAACTGTTCAAGTGGTTAGAACACATGTTTATTGCATGATGTGAGAAAGACGGCTGAGACTAAGTTTTCGTAATTTTCATCGGTTATTTAGGTCAGTGTTGAAGTCAAACAATATTAGTTTTATGCAGTTAGTTCCCTTTATGAATTTAAATAAAGATAGAACAAATATTGATGCAGAATAATATGAATTCATTATATTTCGTGGTTTCTCATCAGCTGCTTACAACCAAATATGCATTAGAGTTTTATCATTGGAGTAATAAATAATGTGGAACAATTGACATAATTGAATGTAAAGGTTTGGAATAACAAAAGTCATTGATGATAACTATATATATGGGCAAGGAAAGGTCAGAGGTTATTAGGTATTGAAATAAAGGGAGGCGTAATAGTTGAGTGGAGTTCAGAGACAGATAAAATCAAAAATGTGATTATTTTAAAGGTAGTTGAAAACAATTAGGGTGTGTTACGTAATAATTGAATAAGATTTGGATAGTTCATATAATTAGGAGAGACAAATGAGCCGAAATGTGTAAGAGAATGGGTGGTTTAAGAATTGGGTATAAAAATATTAACCAAAATTGAACTAACAACAACAACAAAACTGAAACAAAAAAAAACGAAAATGGGTTACCAAGGTAGTAATAAGTTTATCACTGTCTTTTTTTGAATACATAGGTCCGGTTTGAGTTTTTTTATCGCGATCGCCTCAGCAAACCGGAGGGCAGTTGTACATCTTTGTTTACTAATGATTTTAAAGGTATGAGAAATGTCGATGTTGTGCCCGGTGTCGAGTAAATGCCGAGCTATCGCACTGTTGAGAGCCCTGGACCCTTGCAAACTCAGTTTCTTGGGAACATGCTCAGAAATGCGGACATGCACTCTTCTCTCGGTTCTTCCAATGTATGTGCTTCGGCACGTACATGTAAATTGGTAAATGCAGTTGGAGGTACTGAGAAAAGAGGACTTATCGATTTTGGTTTGTTTGAGTGAGCAGTTTGTTTCCCACACCGTCGTCAATTTAGCTGCTGGGTAGGTCACTTTCAACGCGGAATTAAGTCTGTGGTTAATTATTCCAGCGATTTCGTCACCTTTGAAGCGTAGGTATAGGAAGCATGTTTTCTTTTCAACTCGATCTTACTTTATTCGACGATTGGTGTTTGCATATTTGTGGATGAACTTCTCTGGATATGCATTTTCACGTAGGCATTTGGTGATTAAAGCTATTTCTTCCTCAAGACACTCATTGGAGCAGATTTTGAGTGCGCGGTCGAAAAGGGTTCGTACAATACCCTTTTTGTAACTCATCGGGCAGAAACTGTAGTAATTGAGATACAGTCCACTCCAAGTGTTTTTGTGATGAACATACCTTTGTAATGTACCCGCTGGTGTTCGTCTAATTCCAATATCTAGGAAATGGAATTTATCTTCGTCTTCATGTTCCATCGTAAATTCTATATCCTTGTGTGCTTTGTTAAATAAATTGAGCAGATTGATGGAGTGTTTATGATTGTCGCAAACAAGAAAGGTGTCATCCATGTATCTGCAGTATAGTGTGGTACTATCGATAGCATGCTTAAGCTTCTTCTGTTCGAGGTTCCCCATAAATATGTCGGCCAGAATAGGACCCAAAGGGCTACCCATGGCTACTCCGTCAATTTGACGGTAGAACACATTGTTGAGTTTGAATTGTGTTTTTTGTGCACAGAAACAGAAGCTGTTTGAAGTCATGGAATGGTAAAGGTAAAAGTTCAGAGTATTCACCTATGATGTCGGCCGTTTCATCTAAGGGTATATTGGTGAAAAGCGATGAGACGTCAAATGAGACCATGAATTTATCAGATGCATTTATATTGTCAAGTTTTTGTACAAATTCAAAACTATCTTTCAGACTATAGGGTGCTAGTTTCTTGCGGATTGGTTCCAAGCACCTTGTCAGCCAGCGGGCGAGTTTATGAAAGGGTGATTTTGTCATAGATATTATTGGTCTTATGGGGACGTCGGTTTTGTGTATTTTCGGTAGGCCGTATAAGTACGGTAATTGTGATACTTTTGGCTTGAGTTCGTTATACGTATGGTTATCTATTAGATTTTTCTTCAGCAGCTCTCTCAACATTTTTAAGAGGCGCTTTTCAGTTGCATCTGTTAGGTCTTTCTGGGTGTTGTCGGTTATAAATCTCGTGGGATCATTTAAAATGGACATAACTTTTCTGGTGTATTCATCTCTGTTGAGAATGACTACACCGGAACCTTTGTCAGGACAAAGTAGCGAAATTGTTTTAACTTTCTACATATTGAAACAGGTAAAACACCAAAAGATTTAATTTAGGGATCAATCCAATGAAAGTTAATATACAATGGACAACATGCAGATTTCAAAAGTACAACACAATTGAGTAGAAAAAAAACCTAATACCCTAATTGTATGAATAAATTAGAGGTAATAGAATCTTGAGAATACAATGAATTCATCATATTTCAAGAAAACTTTAGATCTGTAAAAAAACCCCTGAAATTACAAGAAGTAATTCAAGTAAAAATAAAAATTTAATATACTTTAACTATTGAAATAGTAGTACTTCATAAAAGTCCTTCAAAAAAAAAAGATTGTCTAAAGTCTTTGAAAAGATTTATTTTTAACTAATCCGATAAAAGCATGTGTTGATGTGACTCTGGATTTTCATTAAAACTTTTACAATTCACTTACAGAGAGCTAGTTATAATAATAATTAAGAAAATATTACTTCTTTCTAAATGATTTTAATTAGAGCAACGATTTGAAAGTTGTATAGGTTGAGTAAATCTGTATCTATTTTTCTTTGATTACTTGTTTTGTTCTCAAATTGGTCAAAATATTTTAGCTTATTTTATCACTAATCTGTAAGTTAGCTAAGAAATATTCTTTAAAGTGAACAAAAATGACATACATTTACTGTAATGTAGTTTAAATCATTTCCCTATTTTAATTATGTATTAAAATTGTTTTCTTTAGCTGTTTAAGGGATTTTTTAATTTTTTTTTTATATACATGTTGAGTAAATCAATAATAAAAACACTATGACTGTGTATATATTTACAGTCAATTTAAAAGAGATTAGTTTTAGTAAACGCAACATACATTGAAATGGGAAATATTCCCTTGAAAAAGCATGATGGTGAATGGTGAATGTTATAGACATTAATATAAATGATAACAAGGAATGGTATACTAAATGAAGAAAACACAGTTATATATCATCAAAACAATGATAAATAAATACTGAAAAAACTAAAAAAAATGTTCGATATATTAAGTTTATGTTAAGTTTTATTGATACTATTGTTACAACCATTTAACATAAATAGTTAGAAATCAGTAACTCCGCCTGTAGCTATTCTAGAGTTACTGCCAGTCCCAAGCCCGGGTAAAGGAGGAGGGTTAGGCATGAGTTTAGTGACCCCGTCCCTTAGAAAAACTAACTCGCTAATAAAAAGCGTTAACCAGAAGTTAGAAATCAGTAGAAATTTGTTAAAAACGATAGTTGTTATCACCCATATATATGTATATACATACAATAACTGAACAAAAACAACATTGAATCATTGGTATAATTAAATAAATAAACAAACAACTATTACTTTAAACATAAATGTTAAACATAATACGGAACAAAAACAAAAAGAAAGGATCAACTCACCTTAATATTGTTTAACGTTGAATATGTATTTGTAGATTTCTTTAATGGATCTAATGAGATAATACGAAGTTTGAGACCACCTTGATTAGATGAAGGAGAAAAATTTATAAAAAGACATACGACACAAAATAATCTACTTACACTACTATACTAAGATGAATAAAGTTATAGGAACTTTAGTGAAGTTATCATAGATTTTATTATTCTTTGTCTAATATACCTAATAACTAAGTGCATATTCAAAGACCTTTAGCTTAAACAGTTTAATAGTTTTGACTAGTTATTTAAATATAATTTAGTAAGACAGAACTTAAATTTGACTTTTTATGAATGAAAGGTATTTACTATCACTAATAAGGCATATTTATACTAGAGGTTTAAACAGAGGATTTTACAGTATAAAAGTATAACTACTGGGAAGTAAGATTTATCTATTTTATGATAGATGTCAAATTATAGTTTGATGATTATCATCAGCAAGAATCCATGAATCGATACGAAATTACTCTTAACACCGTTGGATGCTGGCCAGCTCAGTGGTCTATCGGGTAAGTGCTCTGGTGCGAGACTGGTAGGTCCTGGGTTCGAATCTCGTGAGGCGGGGTCGTGGATGTACACTGTTGAGGAGTCCTACAATAAAACGAAACGACCGTCCAGTGCTTCCATGTTTTCCATGGTTGTCTAGCTTCAATTGACTCATGATTTCATCTATATATAAAACGTAAAATGACCATTTCTATCAGGTAGCCATAAATACATCAAAAAAGAAACAGATTATAAATGATTTATTATATTCTATTATGTTTTTCGGAAAATGATCTTATATACAATCTTATTATATAACTGACAGTCACAATTCATTAACAATAATTTGGTTTACTAAGCTATATAAGATTTGCTAATAATTTTCGTTAAAAAATTAATGTTAATCAGGTTATTATTCAATAGAGATGAACTTGAATTTCCTAAATCATAACTTGTTGAGTCGATTCATTTTAGAGTTAGCACAGATCGATTGAAGTTGAGAAAATAGTGAACTATTATAATCTGTGTAGATCGTTATTTTTGATCCTGTATATGTGTTGTTAATATATATCAAGGTAAAATAAAACAACTATATCCTTGTAATCTCTGTATCAACCCATAACTCTATTCAATTTCTGTCAATTTGTAGTGAATTTTATCTCTAATAAAACTCAATAATAATAGTAATAATAATAATTCAGTATTACAGTGTTGTTATCTCAAATTCATGCTCCAGTTTATTTTTCTGCATTTTGTCTAATTAAAAAAACAACATCACTAGAAGGATGGAACTTTAACCTGTATAATATGTACAATGTTAAGTATAAGCAAAGATGCATAGTGGCTAGCAGTGGAATCCAGGACGCACGTTTCGTCCTATTTGGGAATGCTTGTGAATCAAGGCAATATCGAGGCAATAAGCACAGTATACAAATATGCCAATAAGAGACTGATCAGTTGCAGTCCTAACACATCAATGGGAAGATTCAAACAAACAATACTAATGTTAAATGTGATGACAGGTAAAGAAAAAGAATACATTCAGAAATATAGCGATACAATAAACATCTTATTATTACTAATAGACTATAAGTATAGTGTAGCATAGTCTATGCATTATGGTATATATATATATATATATATATATATATATATATATATATAAAGCAACAAATAGACATATCTACAAGAATATATAATGGTTTATGATGATCTAACTGTAAACAATGACATGAATTATTGAACATTGAATATAATAGATAAGTAAACATTATTCGATTTTATTTATTTATTTCATTATGAATGAGAATTAATTTAAAGAATTCTTCTATTCAGTATATTGTTTAGTGTGTGAGTGGTTTGTTTTGTTTTGTTTATTAAACTACTTTCATACTGTTTATCTGTCTACGGTAACAATAATAATAGTCAGTTTATCATTACTAACACAACAACATCATCATCATCACCATCATCACCGTCATCAATATAATTAGTGTTAGAACAATTATGATGATTTAATGGACAAGTATAAAATATTGTCAGTTAGTTTACTGTTGTTTGTAATAAAAGAGATAATAGATTTACTATATATGAAATTTGATTATTGACACAGTTATGAGTTTAAACAGAAAAAAAGGAAACTTCTCAAATAGAAACTTTTATATATTTAGTGATATGTGTGTGTGTGTGCATGTATGATTGATCATGTGGGAGTACACTGAAAGTAAATTTTCGTACTACTGTAATCAAAAATACATGTTCATTCTCGAATAGAAGGATTCACTGAATCAAGTGTGAGTAAATTTCATACAGTTCCTAGTATTAGTTAAATGAAATAGAGAATTTAAAGTAAATATTGACCTATTCAGTATAAATAAGCTGGTATATAGTTTGAGAAAAATCACAGTTATGATTTTTCTCTAAAAAAAGATGATGCAAACATGAATGTAATTTTAATACTTATATAATCTACCTTAATTAAAAGTAGAAAACATTTCAGTGGATGTTTCTACTTTGAATTTAACCAAGAATATGATTTGCGTTTAACTATATCAATATTCGATGAATAAAGGTTCGGCTTTTTCAACTAAATGGAGTATACAAGAACATGTAACAAAAAATGTGCTCAAAAAACACATGGTTTCAGTGTGAAACTGAAAGGATTTCTCAGATGACCTGGTACTTCTATCCCATCCACATCAGCAAATGCAGGTGAAGACAAACAATGTTTCAGCAGACTTTACATCAGGAGACCTCAACATACACATAGGAAAAAGCAATATCCTCAAACGCAACACAATCACATGTAAAAACTCTGGAAGAGTTGGAAACATTTACCCACCTTGGAGGACCAGTTCTTTCAAGATAGAAGATACACTCTGATAACAAATTTTCATAAAACTTAAGTTCAAAACCTTTATGTCACCTCTAGAACATATGATATAAAATCTACTGGTGATTATTACTTTAATATTTATGAAAACTGATAATCTATGAAATTTCATTTATCATACTTAAATACATGATTTTCATAAAATACTTGAATATCCTTAAATAGCCCTTTAAATCGTTCGTTACATGTTACTTAATTGTTATTTCCAACCAATCAAGATTAATGAAAACCTACGTTCAAACTTAACAGCTTCATTAAATTGAACAGGTTTACACTACTAAACCTCAGAAAATGAATATTTGGTTTCCAGAAAACCTGAAAAGATTATATAACTATTTTCGATTACATGAATTGACACATCAAATGTTAATTGACTTGTGTGAGAGTATCATATCAAAATTTATCGATCTAAAGTGATAAGGCCTCTGCGAAGATCTGAGCGCTCTAGGTCCGATCCGTGTTGAGCTCAACTGATAAGTCCTTACTAGTACGAAATCGCTGTCTAATACCTCCTGATTTTCAATGATCGTCTGTTTTATGTTGATTCATCATGAATCAGGCGAGTTTTTTGCATCTTGACAAGCACCAAGAAACTAATTACCTCTTAAACCAGTTTGTTGACAGATTCATTTTTTTAGGGTAGTAAAAATAAATTTACATTTATAAATCGCTGACATAGCGTCACACTGTCGATTTTGTCTTCACTTCTATGTCCAGTTTATCTTGTTGCAACTAATAACATGGGAAAATATAATCATTTACCATCGACTGGCCAATATGTAAATTTTGTCTTGTTAATAATAGCTAAATAAAAACCTCTTATTATTTGATAATTTGACGATAATAATAATAATGACATTAGTTGAATAAAGGTGCAAGTTTACAGTATCAACTAAGTGTTTTTCTATCATTAAAAGGTATGT
Organism: Schistosoma rodhaini; assembly: GCA_944470415.2. NCBI lineage: Eukaryota > Metazoa > Platyhelminthes > Trematoda > Strigeidida > Schistosomatidae > Schistosoma > Schistosoma rodhaini. Next base: position 29,832,914 of record OX104037.1, on the reverse strand, counting down.
AGATTAACAGTTGCTTAGTCATTTGACAATCAGATACAAATGTTCAGTTATTTAAGTCTTGCTGTAATGAACGAACACCCAGGCGAGGAAAAGTAATTTATTATTAAACAGAAAATATCTTCGTACAATATGGTAACCGTACATTAAATACTTCATTTGCAAATCTTCCATTAGTTGTCCTTCACTTTCTGTATAATTCCTCCAATTTACAATTCCTTTCAGTTGTCTTTTCTGTTTTCTTCAAGTCGATCTTCTTAGCTATCTACTGACAGATTTTCCACTACCGATTGGTGTTACATACTACCTAAGTCGGCAGACATAAGTAGCATACAACACACTAGTCCCCATTTTAAACGGTCGCTTTTGCGGTTTTTTGCCTGCTGCGTCACCTTCTTCGCTACAGTCTCTGCCACGCTTCCCACCAAAATGTCGAGTTCATCAGTGCGCTGACCTTCATAGCGATGTCGACTTGTCGAGCCATCTAAATTCGATGTCCACACAGCAGACACATGTCACACACTCTCTTCCCTTCGACAAAAGCTGACACAGCCAACGCCAACCTGTCAAAACTCTCCATTCAACGCCACCTTCTCACACCAGACCACCCAAGCTAGCGCCTCCTCTCCTGGCTGTCTGTCGACATAAATAGTATACACCACAGTACCACTGCAGTAATATACTGTTTGTTGCATCTACCCTCCTGAGTCTTTTGTTTGGTTGACCTTTTAAAGGTCAGTCAACTATTCATTACATATAAGCTGGAAATCGGATATGCTACATTTGGAAAAAGATGAAGACGTCACCAACAGTTTGTACTTTAATAGATAAGTTTTAACTTGTCTTGAATTTATTTTAAAATAACACTTTCTTATCAGAGCTGATGGTCTGATAATTAAGTGAATATTAGTAAAATTTAACAAGGTGAAAAAAACAAAGATAATTTTAAGTAAACAGGTAAGTAAATAGATAACAACAGTAAGACGAATTTCAAGTTGCTTCGTTGAATGATACGATCCAACAGTCTCATCTTTAAGGACGACTGTTTAGAATGCGTAGTTGTGTAATGTTTATCAGTAGATAACCGTTATATATTTATCAGTATGTGGTTGTGGATATTATTGAGTTTAAATCGATATCATAAATAATTCAATGTTAGACCGCCATTGAAAACCTGGAAGCACTGGATGGCCGCTTCATCCTAGTATGAAACTCCTCATCAGTGCGCATAGATGATCCCACACACGCGACTCGAAGGCATTTTGAGTTATTCCATTGTTAATATTTTCCACTGAAGTTCTATCGATCTTAGTAGACATATGTATATCTTGTGTGAATTATCTAAAAATGTATCAGTTCTGGGATGCAGGCACATACAACTGATGAGTCCCAGATAGGAGTCTATAAAGGATTGTGCGAATAGTCACTACACACTAGTTCACCGTCAGTAAAAATATTTTAAGTGAGTACTTTCAAATTGCAAATGATATTCCTTTAATCAAAGAGGAAAAGAAACTTTAATTATAGTAATATACTTTATAACTATAATAAATTGGAGGAATATTTATAAGAAATCTGAGGGGAGAATTTTGAAGATGATCAATTAATTTAAAGTTCTAACTGAAATTCAGTTTACATACACTTACGTCTACTATCAATAATCTTGAATTTCCTAAAACACATACCAAGATTGCATCAGAAATAAAATTTAATCCTATTATATATGAAACAAATAAAAAAGTTAGCAATTCGAAAGTACATATTTAGATATACTGTGGTGCATGCTACTTGTATTGACAGATGAGTAGTACATAGCATCAATCGGAAATAGAATTCATGCCAGCAGAAGATTGAGATTTAGTTGAAGTGAATAGAAAGGAAAACAGAAAACCATTGTAATAACAACAGGATTGAAGGTATCATAAAGCACGTAAAGGACAACTGATGGAAGATGTTTAAATGATGGGTTTAATGTACGGTTTTCACATTTTATCAAATAACTCTTTAATTTTGTATTAAACAATAAATCGGTTTTTTCCACTTGAGTTCTTCGGCCACAACAGTATTTGAATAACACTAGTTTCGCGATGGTATCATTATCAGAACCAATCTTACAAAATGAACAATCAAAATTGAATTTGTGGGTATTCCAATGGAGAACAAACACTTAAAATAAATAACGGTGGTTGGAAATGATGCAACATAGTGAAGATACAATAAAAATATTATCACATAAGGAATACATTAGGAAAATACAAACACAAAAATCAACAGTTAAGAAATGTGATCTGGCTGTAAATGTTTATGAATTTGTACATAGAACTCTGACAGAATATAGTGACCGGGAAATTTCAGGTCTATTCCATATTCTATGATTAACTGAATTAATTACCGATTAGTTGTACAGCTGGAAGTGCATACGTGATAAACTGTCCGAAAATCCAAAATTATAGATTCTTTGGAATAATCGTTGTGTAGTTCTAGGTTAGTGTTTAAGTCGTATACCAACACAGTAAGATAATTTACATCTTAACTACCCTAGTACAGTGTATCATCTAGACGACTAAATAGTGTACATATTTTTATTTATAGATTTCTATTCATCTTTAGTAAAAATGTTTGAACTCAGTTTGTATTCTATCCGTGGTAGCAGAATTGTCACCATGAAGTTAAATGAAAAGAAGGAAGCATTGACAGTTACATATATAATACAGTTTGTACAAAGCAGCTTACAACAAAATATTATCACAACAGATCTTTAAACCAAGTAGTGAAAGGTAGTGAATAAACGCAGGTCTTATTCACGTGATCAGTAATTTCTTAAAGATCAAGAAACTAAAAAAAAAACAGTAGATTGGGAAATGCCAGAACATAAAAATTTGGTTATTTTTTTTAAAAAAAACTCTGGAATATTTAATGATTAATAATGTAGTTAGAAAAGTGGGTACGCCCCTAAACAATATGAGTATTTAGCTACTATCTGTATTATTCACAAGTTTGGATCAACAAATCTAAATAAATGATACCCAATTCATTCAGTATCAGGAGATCTGTATGGATTCAGGTCAGTTAGTGAATTTTCTTAGGATTACCTCAATACGATCATCATTTAGAAAATTCATTGAAATGACAGTTAGGTAGTTGAGAATAAAAGTACCCATAATAATAGTAATAAGTGTTCTGTACTTAGTCTACTCATAAGCTCTTGCATTCGGTAAACTGTCAGAGAGCATTAAAAAAAGAGGTAAACTGTACACCATCAGATAGATCATCAAGAGGTATGCATATGTTCATTTAAATACCAACTGAGACGTGATCCAGAGTAGCAGATTTAACATGGATTTGATCACTGTCTCAAGGATTTGTATAAGTATATCTGTCATCTGGGTACAAACTACCAATATGTTATATTGATTCTTTATTACTTTTATTGCCTCTAGCAGTTAAAGTATGGATATTTCAAAAACACATACTAAAACATAATAAACTGATCTAATACACTTTTTTAATGTTTAACACATATATGCTAGATGATAACACATGATAAGGGCTGGTGGAGTGTTTCTTTTTCTATCAAAGAGATTTTTGGAATGTATAAGTTTTTTTATTGATTGACTATTACAGTTATTTCCCAAAATATGTCATCATAAATAGTAGCCGAAATTTCGTGTATTAAATTATGCAAATTTTTCAGTAAAACACGATATTTTCAAATTTAAAATCATTTTTTCGAGAAAACCCCAAGTACAAACATTGAAATATCTGAGAGTGAATTAATTTTGATCTAACAATTTAATGTAACTCAGTAACTAAGTGCAGGTTCGGACTCTCAGCTCTGAATCACACATGTTTTGTATGTATCTGTGTACGTAGGTGGATATGAGATTGTAATACTATCCAGCTTCCCAAAATGAAGTGGGTGGAACACGGCATAAATTTGCCACATGACAGTTGGATTCGAACCACACAACTGTAAAGCGGTCTTACCATAATTTATGCGATAGTTTAACCTAAAACTGAGCACAATATACAAGTTATTTTGTTATAAACTGGAAAAGATAAATGAAAGTATTCAATCTATAAAATATTGGATTATCAAAGAGATACGATAACTATTATTCAAATATTTATCTTATTAGTCCCTTCAAGCAATAAGCACGGTTCTACTGTGAATAGACAATTATCCAAATAATCTGGTTGTTTATTTTTAAATATAATATGCTTAGGTAATATCTCACCATAAAATATGTTGTTTTTGCAAACATAGTTGTTTTCGATTGAGATAATGAATTAATCAATGTTGGATCATCATTTGAAACCTGGAAGCACTGGACAGCCGTTTTGTCCCAATATGGAGCTGCTCAGCAGTGTACAACTACGATCCTGCACGCAGTAACTGAACTCAGGACCTTCAGCCCTACACGAGGCAGTTAATCACTGAAGACAATAGTAGACGGACTGGTTGAAGTTAGAAATCAGCACCGTTGGTCTAGGGGTTAAGCGTTCGTACGCAAGAACGAAGGTCCTGCGTTCGGTAGCTGAGTGCAGGATCGTGAATTAGCACTGCCGAGGAGCCCCATATTAGAACGAAACGGCCGTCCAGTGCCTTCAGGCTTTCAATGGTGGTCTAACATTGATTGATTCGTGATCTCAATCAAAAACTATGCAACCTTCAAGACGTCATACTGATATAGATAATTATGTTAAATTGATTGAACAGACTGAAATAACTGTTAACTGATATTTAACCTTCAAAAATGGCTCAAATTATTTAAATGTGAGACAAAAATGAAAGAAATCAAATTCAATGAAAATTGAGTTGTGTTTCTTTTCTAAATTCTATCAATCCTGTTAGGATAAACGAAGTGAATTTAAAAGGTGTTATTTAAATTACTGACAATAATTGCTGATTTAAAGAAATCGAGTATAGAAAATTCATGCAGAACTATATTTTGAATCAATCTCTTGAAATTCTTTATAGTTTGACGTCACCTCATGCTTCTCTGGAAAATCCAGCAATCATTACTTAGTGTAGAGTCAAAGAGATTTATCACTGATGTATTCAAACCAATATTAGAAACATGACTAAAATTAGTTGATCACAGTATCACGGAACTTCGGAAGATAAATAAAATATATTGCTTACTTTGCTCTGTTGCTAATGGAGGTGAGACTGCATAAACAGTTGGTCGAGATTTTTGAGGACTTAACTCTTCAGATTCATTATTTCTAGATACAGAAATATCTTGTGAAGTCGATGATGACGATGATGATTCACTTTGTAAGTTTTTCTTGTCCACATTTGTTTTAGATGGTGATGTCGACGAACCAATTATGGAATTAGTCATACGAGATGGTCTTGGAAGAATTTGTGGTCTAACTACAATTTTACACAAAGACTTTTCACTCGTAGATTTTGTTGTTTCGTTTGTGGTTTTATTATCATTAATATCACAATTTTTATTCCCACCAAGTCCTCTTAAAGAACGAGCAAATGTAAGGCGCGTTAATTTTGACACAGAATTGGTCTTCAGTTGTTGGGCATCTAAATTATAATAAAATAACTAATAGAGATTATTTTAGAACAGAATGTACTAGAATAAGAAAAATCATGAGGATATGATTTAGTTCATTTATTAGGGAGATAAATGTCATTGTTTAAATGTATTATAACTAGAACCTTCTTATTGAACATGATGATGAATTCTGATTTTTAGAAAATATCCACAGCAATGTAGTAATAAACATGAACTTGCAATAATAAAGATATTTCAACTGTGCAATTGAAGAGAGAGATTATCTAAAAAGTGTAATGTATTCGTCTAATGTAGATTTTAGCATCGCACAAATGATTACATCACATCATGCCTCTCCGTACCGAAGCGTTTAATTGAAATAGGTTATAGGATTGAACTCAAAAATAGCTTTTTAACACCCAACTAGAAACTGTAAGGACCACACTCTTGAGTTTGCGTAAACTTTTCACATGTATCCAAAAACAATTTTTCCTAATTTGGAACCTGTTTCTTGTTTATTTGTACTTCTGCATATCACGAGACAGCTATCTATTATTGCTAAGCCATACCATCGTTCTTTTATGTTATCAGTCATCGTTTTTCTGTGTAATTGATCTTTATTGACGTTTTACAATGTATAAGCATAACCAGACAGAGAAAAATTTATTGTTCAAATATACTGAATTATTCGTATTAATTAATTGTACTCATTACAATTTTAAAATAGAATAAAGGTGAATCGGTGGGTTACATTTTTCTGAAGATATTGGCTAAATAGCCTAGACAATAATTCCTGAACTAGAAGCTCAAAACTTAAATTGAACTTGAACAAAATATTCATCATTCATAAGTCATTGGACAAAACGGTAATTATTCCAAAACATAAAATATACGAATATTAAATTTCCTGACAAAGTTGGTATGAATAATCAGTTCAACTTCCATCTCTTAAGTTTGTATAAACTTGCAACGGAATCATTAAGCGTGCACTAAAAATCTCATAAACATTTTCAGCGATTTCTGTTCTTCAACTCATTCTGTATTCTACATTATTGTCTAAGCATATACTGATCATTGTATTTTATTTGTAAATACCGTATACTCATGAATAACACGTCCTCGGGAGTATTTGACCGAAAGGATATCCGAATATGATCAATTAACTCATAATTGATATCATTAACGAGTTTAGTTCTCGAGGTCAATATTTGGTACAAATGCAAACCATTAAATTTCCATTGAAGGAATTAAGAGGCTCAATAAATGCTTTGTTTTGAAAAATATTTCACTCAGATACCATAAATTGGCCAACTTGGCAGTGAATAGTTGCTCAATTTTGTGGATTGGTTGAAGTTAGTCATTAACACCGTTGGATGCCGGCTCAGTGGTCTAGTGGTTAAGTGCTCTGGCGCAAGACTGGTAGGTACTGGGTTCGAATCTCGTGAGGCGGGATCGTGGATGAGCACTGTTGAGAAGTCCTACAATAGGACGAAACGACCGTCCAGTGCTTCCAGGTTTTCCATGGTGGTCTAGCTTCGATTGACTCATGATTTCAACTATATAAAAAAACAACTTAGTAGTAGTTAAAATATTGGTAAAAACCAAGATTTAAAGCATTGGTGGTATTCATCCTCTCAAAACTCCATCGCGTAACCCACTTAGCTACTGAGTCCAAATAACTATTAGTTTGTGTAAGAGACCGATCAATTACAATCCTGAACACCAATTGGGCCAATGCGAATGAATTAAACTACACCCAAGTGCACAATACAGTAGTTTTCCGGACTCAGTAGCAAAGTCGATAACATGATGGTGTTTGAAGCCAAGGGTACCGGGCTCGAGTTCCCAAGTGGACATCAACTTGTGGATGCATGTACATGCAGATGATAAGTTCCAAATAGGGAAAAACGCGCGTCCTAGATTCCATCGCTAGATGTTATCCATCTCTCCTTATAATACTTGTGACTTAAGGTGATATTGAGGCAATCCGCACAGGATGTACATACGCCGAAAGAGACTGATCAGTTACAGTTCTAAACATCAATTCTAAGGTTGAAATTACCAAAGCAAATGAATTAATCAGTCAAATTCAAACTATTGATATTCGTTTCAGTAGTCAAAGCTCTTTAGGTCGAAACACTGGGTTGTATGACAAGGGGGTTTTGTGGAGATTTTAGTAATTTCATAGTTAAGATCATGAGTCAGTTGAACCTAGACCACCATGGAAAACCTGGAAGCACTGGACGGCCGAAATCATGAAATACTTGCTGGTCTTAATAGCATGACGTAATTTGACATGTTTGGTCTATGAAGTAGAAAATAAAAGTAAACCAATCAACTAGCCTTAGAAAACTATTCCTGACACATTGTAGCGGCCCTTATAATTTAGGACAAATGATTTTGCAATACTTATTGTCGATATGGAATCACACTTTCAAAATAGTAAATTATTAATTTTAAAAATGTCGACAAAAGATTTAATTTACGTCAAAGGAAAGAATAGTGAATCAGTATGGTATTAGAATGCTCTTATTTGTGGCCTACCTGTATTATTTGTCACACTGCCAGGATTATCAATGCTATTACTATTAGTACTATTATTAATATTATTGCCATTTTCTTTAATAGAATGTGTTTTATTCAAATGTATATTTAATGATCGACGTCCAACAAATGTTCGATCACATAAAGGGCAGTCAGTTATCATTGGATTATTTGTAACAAGTGCTGGAAAATCATTATCACTTCTTATCAATTGTTGGTCTTCCATTTCAACCGTTGAAGATTTTCTAGCAAATTCTTTTAACACTTCATTGTCCTTGTTTAGTGATTTTCTACTCTCTTTTGCTAGTGATCTGGGACTATTGAACTTAGAATCAGGATCTACTGAATATTTGGAATTTTTGGCGATAGTAACTGTGCTACTACTACTACCATTACTATTACTAGTAGTAATGATGGTGGTAAGAACTATTGAAGAAGAATCCGAAGTATTTGTAGATGTAGTTCCACTATAATTCGAAGTAGTTAAATTATCTGTATGTTTCAACAGGACATGTTCTTCCACTTGTTCAGCAGTACCAAAATCGAAGCCACAAAATCCACATGTATAATCCTTATTGTTATTATTATTATTATTATTATTATTATTATTATTATCAGTTTTATCATGAAAATTCTGTAAGTTTTGGTGGTTTTTATCATCTGTCGATATCTGTTTTCCAAGTTCAACTTGTCGGTCAACAGTATTACGATGATTATTTAATATATTAACGTTGAGATTATTGCGAAGATTGCATTCATCAAAATCAATCTTTTCAATACACTGATCATAATCTTCTTCATCATCTGTAGATAAATTAATTAATCCAGTATTCCATTGTGATTGACAAGGATTTTCTTGATGTTTACTTTCTATTGGGCCATGATGATCAAGATGTGGTGTAGATTCTAATTCAGTTTCACTGTCGCTTTCTAATTCTAATACAGCACCATTTGGTCGACTGTATACAAATGAATTATTCTGTTGTACAATAGGTGATAAAGTTTGCATAGAATTCAATTCGTGATTTATACCTGATTGAATCGGCCATACACATAAATTTGGACCAATTTCCATCTAATTATTAGTGTAAATCAAAAAAATTATCAGTTGTAATACGCCAATGATTATATATGTAATTTTACGTCAGAAAAATAATCTGGAATATAGTTAAATTTATATTTACTGAAATGTAATATAAATTTTCAGAGTTGAATTCAGAAGTCAGTCTAAGCTAGACCACCACTGAAAACCTGGAAGCTCTAGGCGGCTGTTTCGTCCTTGTATGGAACTCCACATGTGAGACCCGAACCTAGGACCGTTGATGCTCACTGCTGAGGAGTACCATACTAGGACGAAACGGCCGCCTGGAGCTTCCAGGTTCTCAATGGTGGTTTGGCTTAAATTAACTCGTAAATTCAATCCTGAAAATACTACAATCTCCCCAAATCCCCAAAAGTGATAATGTAGATTCGATAAAGACTGTTTATGAAGTGAGATATTACTGATATTTATTTGTTATGGTCAAATTATAACATTTTTGAAGTTTTCAAATAATTTACTGTCGAATCGTGTTCATTTGTATGTCAAATTAAATAGCTTAGTCATGAGCGAAGGTGACAAATGTTGAGTTCCCTATAACTTAAGTAGTCGTAAGTGGGTATTAACAAACTTTGATATGACTATGTGCTAAAAACATATTAAGACCACTAAATTAATAATCAGTATTTTTACTGAAAATAAGGATGCAGTACGTGACAGGGACAATTTTCAATCTCGATAATTGTGTTTAAATTAATTCTGGGATATTATAAGTATACACTGCAAAGTGGGTTGAGTAGTCGTCTATAAGCGTTACTTTTAGTTAATCAAAGTTAGTCATACTAACAACTTGTTCAAACCTGAGTAAGTAGACATGGGCTTAAATATAAAATGTAAGGTTTGAAATCCTCTATTCTATATCAATTTGTGTCATCATGGCTAAATCGAGTCAATCCACACAAAATAGACATGTCTCAGTCAAGACTGACTAAATTTCAGTCAAAAGCATCAGCAACGAGATAATTCAAACCATTTCAAATTGAATTAAACCATATACACGTTGCAAAAGTGAGTTGCCACCTGGACTCAGTAGATAATTGGATAAAGTGATGGTGTTTGAAGTAAATAGTACTGGGTTCGAGTTCTGGGGTGAGCACCAACCCTGTGATGCGGGTATACTCATCCAACGAGTCCCGAATAGGACGAAACGCGGATCGTAGATTTCGCTGCTAGCCACATTTCATCTATTCTATATCATTAATCACTAGATCATTGCAGAATAAAATTATATGGAGACAATTCACAAGTCACAGATAAGTGAAAAGTATTCGACGAATTATCTAAATAAACTTAATGATAATCTAAGGTGAATTTAAATTTCGTTATCGAAAAAATTCATTCAATATCTGATTGTCACAGGTTCGAATCTTATTCTAATTCGAGTCAATTAAAATATATACACGAGGTTGCACCTTAGTTTAGATTTGGATTATTATTATTAATACAATTATTCATACAAGTAAAAGCAACATAGAAATGGATGATGGAAAGTAGCACATTTCGTAATCAACTCTGAAAGTTATAAAGTAACAAAAATAGATGATATATTCATTTTTGAAAACTGCAATTATAAACTTATGCTAACTTTTACACGCTAGAGATAATCCAGTTAGGCGATTATAATATACTACATCATTAGTGCTAGGTGGTTGAAGATAACCGGTAGTAAATTTTAGATTCATTTTTGGTAATATTTGTCACTCATCAGTAAGGTATACATCTGACCTTGAAGATGCTGATAATCTTTGCGGGATTCGAACTCACATCATCCAGCTTCTAGAGTGCTACGGATGAGCTACTGCTGAGCTCCCTTAGAATTGAGATATTCACATCGACTGATCATTGAGTGGTGGCCACTATCATGCTTTTCTAGTCTTTCGGTGTCGATAGAAATCTTACAGTGGGTGTTTTTTTCCAACTATTTAGTTAGTCAGATATTTCATTAGTTCTATCGATATAAATTATCCAAAGCCAAGTATTTTAGCCATTATATTATTAATACTTTGATAAAATATTTCTAAAAAAGTGAGATAATTATTTAATCGTAGATTATAGCATGTGACCAATACTACAATTCAGTTGCACAAATATTTAGAAAAGAATGTACATATTATGTATAGCTGGTCTTCAAGATTTCGGTTGTTTTTGATCAATAAGTTAATGGAATATTGAATTCAACCTTAAAAAACAATATTCTTAATTATCTATTTGTTGAATGAACGGTAAAACCACTTGCCAACTTTAGTTGTGAGTGAACCAGGTTTACAAAAGTTCAGAAAACTGAATAACACCCAAACTCGATTAAAGGTACACGATAAACAATCAATGTAATTGTCACAACTTTAATAGTTGAGATCATGAATCACTTAAAGCTAGACCACTATGGAAAACCTGGAAACACTGGACAGCCGTTTTGTCCTATTGTGAGACTCCTCAGCACAACTTTATTATACAAGTGTCAGCTCGATAACATAAAACAATTAAAATATTTACAACAACATCATCATCAACACATTAAACAGTCATATCGTATACGATAATAGCCCAACAATTATTATTGTACTTCTTATTGTCTTACACCAATTTGTGTTATAAAATATGGTCTTTTTCAATCAATGAAGAATTATGAACATTGAATAAATGGATCCTGATTCGACTAAACAATTAACAATGTTGTCAGTAGGCCAGCTCTTTTGACATTAACAATTGTCCATTCTAGTACATTTAATATAACTATATATCTAATATTGTTCTAAATTCCTACTTCATTCACCTTAAAACATAATTTGAAGATGGTAAGCTATTTTTTGTCTCAAAAGTATTATATCATCACAGGAGGCTTCATTACTTTGAATAATTGATTTTTTAAATGATCTTTCATTTCAGTATAATCAATAGTAATTCTTAATAGAAGAGATAAATTATCGTCAAGATAGTTTATTTATTTTTCAAAAGAAAACCTAATTGATAACAGTTAAAGCAACATTTTAAACAAAAGACAAAGTTGTAAGCAATTTATGTTGTTATATTTTATCAACAAGGTAATGTCATGAAAAAACATTATACCAGTGACTTTTATCACAGATCAATTAGTGTCAGTCGAATGGTAATTATAAATTACAAATAAACTAGAATACTCAATGATTATTTAAACTTATCCAAGAACTGTAAGCAAAGATGGATAGTGTCTAACAGTGGAATCCAGGATGCGTGTTTCGTCCTATTAGGGACTCGTCAGCTGGATGTACCTGCATCTCAGAATTGATGTTCACTCTGGCACTCGAACCCGGTACCTTCCGCTCCAAACGCTATCGCGTTATCTACTCGGCCACTGAGTCCTGATAGCCACTTGCTTGTGCAATGAGGTGACGTTGAAATTCACTTAGTATTGTTTGTTTGAATCTTTCAAGAACTTGTTAGAAGTTTTCATTGAGTATCTTTTAATTTCCAAGACAATAATTTAGTTTTGGGTCACTTTGTCTATTATTATTAATACTTTGACCGATAACCTAAATACTATTTAGTATGATTGTTTGTTCAAATATACCAATATATTTGTTTAGAAAAAATTCAACCGCTATATATAACCGTTAGTTTACATTTATTTTTAAATGACCATTATAGTGATTAACATTTACAGGATGTATCTTTTTTTAAAAATAATTCACTCACCTGATTTAATGGATAATAATAAACCTGCTTTATTAAACGTATGTAGTTAATGTATATATATATTTATATAAGAGAAACGATTGATGTGTTTGTTTTAGTACACCAGATACCGGAATTGAATTTTATATAGAAGTTAGAAATAAGATTTGCAAATAATTTTAGGTGTGTCTGTCACTATCATTTAATTTTTTTTCAATTTCTTCTTTTAAACAGTACTAGTAGTATATAGATAGGATATCATACTTACTGTATATACTCATTTACGCATGAAATCGCCAAAAAAAACTTTCTCAAAGTTCAATGTGCGCAGACGTCGTTACTGCAGATGGAATTGAAGCAAAACAACATCACGAATTTAGATTGACGGACAGGAGTGGGTAATCTTATCATAGAACTCAGCTTTAATGCCTGTCTGTATATCTACACTAGTTTCGACATGCTTGACACGTGAAGTCCAATTTGCGCACAAGGCTTACTGTATTGACATAGTATTAACCAATAGAAAGACGGAGACATTAGTGGAAAGGTAGGATTCGTTTGCAAGCGCAAAAAAATACATACAAACATCTAGCTGGTGGATATCTAAGACATAAGAGAAAATAGTCAATGGAATTCTACTTTCCAAGGTCATTGAAACATGGACAGCATCTGCAACTGCAAACCTAGCCAAATATTAAGGTTCGATACATATGAATATCAGCATAGCCTGAAATGCACTACCCCTCAGTTGATAATTTGCAAGATTATAGGCTGTTTCGTTTTGCATTGATTAGATTTATATCCATTTGCTTGTCATCATTTGTTCTGGTTACATAGATAACATCGTTGTATGTATTTATGGTATGCAAAATTATGGATGTTAATTAGCATAAGCAGTTTACATTAAAATTGTGCTTCGAATAGTTGGTCTTTTCTAAACTTTCAAACTTAATTAACTCAGGCTAATCTTCCAATGGTAGTGGTTATAACACATTGGTAAAAGATACTACTAACTACTATCTAAAATTATGACAAGATACTAAACAAAACAAGTTGACTGATATAAAGATATCGAGATGATATTACTTCCACAATTACACTAGGGATAGAACAACATAACCTAATCACTCATTCTAATAGCTAGTAGACGTTTTTTCTTAGTTCTAAACCCAAAACTGCAGTAGTGCATAAACATGCACTTATAATACTTACTGTAAAAGATGATCAGTTCCAGGCTTAATGATATCTTATACTATATCCGTTAGAGATAATTTACTTCCGCACACCAGTATAAGGTTATTTGTTATGTGTACACATTATTACTTAAGAAACCATTAAATAATCCTCCGTCATTTCCTTCTTAGCACTTGTATTCACATTTGTTTTTGTCCATGAACCTCTGACACTATTATTTAAGTCATGAATTAATTACAAATAAAAATAATATATTTGTAATATCCAAATAAGTAGGAAAACTAGATTTTCCTACGTTTCGTGACTCAGTGTAAGCCGCTTCCTCAGAGAAAGAGTAACAAAATTTATTTTCATTTATAACAAACTACTCAATTCTCAATTTATTTGAAATTATCAAGTCAAACCTTAGTAATGATACCTACATGAATTAATTGTAGTATTCATGGCAAATAATTGGCTGCTTCAAGTTACTAGAAATGAGTAAGGAGAGAGTAATACAAATTTTTGTATCCTTTTGGGAAGAATATGAAAAGCCATCGAATTGTTGAATTGTGTGTCCGTAATTGATTGTTTAGTTTGGCTATTAATCAGTCGTGCTTAATTCTTCCACATTATTGTAAGCTGTTTGTGTATTTGCCGAGATCTCTTAGCATAATTTACCACAGTTCAAGGCTGACATTTTGATTATCCTAAGTGTATTTATATTAACAGTACTATGACATATATTTGTTTGAACAGCGGAGTTTAACTTAAATAGTTATCAATTAATTTCAGTAGCTTATGTGAGTCATTTCTACTCGGTGTTTAAATAATCAAAAGTAGTAGTATTTTATAATGTAAAAGATTTATAAATTAATTGGATACTTTCGGAGTTGTTGAGTTCTTTTAGCTATGCAACTTAATCAAGGAGCTTTAACTCCCATTCTAGACAAAATCATCAGCGTTAGTTTTATATGGAATTAACCCATGATTTTGTTTATAATGATAATGGAAGCTCTGCAATTGAGTCAACCAGCTAGGAGAATTAAACAATACAAGAATATAGCAGTATCACTGCAAAATTAAACAACCATCCAAAGTTTTATCTACAGTGAAAGTTACAACTTAAAATAAGCAAATATTACATTTAAACATAACTGCAAGTTTATGAGAGTAATGAATATTTGGTTTCACCTATACACATTTGATGATGAATAGGTTTTCTATCGATTCAACTATAATTTATGTAAACAATGATTTCAAAACTATAATTTTTAAAGGAATGTAATATTATCAGCTTCAATTTTATGTGACATTAGTAGTAGTGTTAAAACTTTTTTATTTCTTGTAAAATTTGTTATCGGTAAAAGTAAATTAGAGAGTTCCTATTTTTATCATCAATTTTACAAATCTCATTACATTATGATGTAAATGGCTACAGAATATGCTTGAAATCAGTTGATCATATTTAACATTCATGCTTTTAAAGTATTATATGTCGTTTATGTTAGATATGCTGATTGAAGAACTAAATAAGTCAGTTGCATCATCGTCTATTTAGATTGTGAATTCTAGTTGTTTTCATTTTCTTTCCTACATTTTAACGCATTTTGTCCCATAGATTATTGTAGATGGATCTTCCAATGTCCTAGGACAAAGCCGTGAATTATAAAGTCACTTGATTCAGTTATAAAATGGTTGTTCGACGATAGCATGGGGTAATGCTTATTCTGCTAATTGACTGGATATGAGAAATTCGAACTCTGGAGTTCTTGTTAAATGAAAAATGGTCTTATGATCATCATGTGACGTGTAAGTCATGAGCGACCAATTCTGATGACTTAAAAATTGAAATAAAATACTGATTTATCATTCCTAGCTTTGAACTAATATCATCCGTTGCTCTAATTTCACGATCGATTTGTACATTCTCATTGATCACGCTGTAGATCTTTATGTAGTAATAACGAATTTGTATAAGATAAGATTCAAGATGCGACTCCGTCAGTTCTACTGAGAAACCGTGATAAAAAGAGTCTAGTTTCTATCGCGTGTGAAACAGTTTTCCACCTCAAACAATGGATTAAGGATTAAGAAAGACCATGTATTGATTGAAGTTAAACATTTAAACCGTTGAATACCAGCTCAGTAGTCTAGAGGTTGGGCGTTCGCGCGAGACTGATAGTCCTAGGTTTAGTTTCCTCTTGTGTATTTGCGGATGTACACTGCTGAGTATTCCAATACTAGGACAAAAAGGCAGATCAATGCCTCCATATCTTCAATGTTGGTATAGCTTAGATTAACTCGGGATTTCAACTGCTAAAATACTACAATCTACACATATTCCCATACTGATAAGTATATTGATCGAGATTTAACCTGAAGTTTGTACATCTTTTCATGTTTTTATTTACTAACTTCGTTTTTGGTTATGATATTCAGTTAAATTAACTATAGTATATATAATATATCTACAGTTTCGATTTCTCCATCAATTTGTATACATTTTAAGCTGTTATACTGAACAGTATAATATAATTGATATACTTCATGAACTGAGATAAAGCAAAAAATATTACACTTATCCAAATATGATCATGACATAATAATTGATCATCTTTTCTTCAGTTATCTACAGATTAAAATATGTACAGAATATAACTGTCCTACTTTAAGTATGCACTCAATATGTTGTCCAAAAACAATAATCAAAGTTCAACAGTTAAAACATTCAGCTTACAAGATTAATACTCAACATAGTTTAAACCATGCTTAAAATAAGTAATATAAGCAGCAAATTCATATAAAACAAATTTTCTAGAATGAGTTCAAAGGTTAGGAAGTGAAGTGTTGAAATGGTTTTTGGAAAACTTCTATGAGGACGGACTTTGATGAATTAATTTTGTTTTAACCGTTTTACCATAAGTTGAAAAGTAATCTAATCAGGAAGATTTTTCTAGTAATATACCTTATGCCTCTTAACAGATTAGATTTCGGACTAATAAACTCTGATCAATAAGAAGTGGTTACAATTTCCAAAGAGATGATGCTCGTGAAATTCAAATTAATATCACTCAATATTACATGAAGGAGCTATTCCAGCGGAGTTTAAATGCCTATGTGACTGGTATGTTTTTACGGGTTGATTATTAAATATTACTGTATGTTTACCTAGTCCTTCGACGTTGCCAAGTTTTGGCCACCCAAGACTAAAGCACTGTACTGAAGATGTTACGTTAATTAGACTAATGACCAAATTAGAGCTTGACGGAGAAAATCCACTTAGTAGCAATGACTAGATAAGCATGACATTGGTAACTATTTGGTAATCAGTCAGTACTAATGATCAATTTTACTAAAGGTAAATTCGTCTTGTACTACATTTATTCTAACGATTGAACTGCAAAATATCAAAAACAAGAAAATGCAAACACTTATAAATACAATTCATACATTGTGCATAATGTAGTAGCTATCTGAATTCAATTGATCAGTAGATATCATATTCGGATTTGATGAGAAATATGTTGTGTTTCAGTCTTTGTGTGAACACGAACACTGTAATTTAGGTGTATGGATCTCCTGAGTTTCAAAAGATATGACACACGTACCACGCGTTCAACTGTAAGTCATTATCTAAATTAGGTTTATTTAATTTTGTTAAAAAATATTTTATTTCCTCTACCAATTGATAGAATTGTGCAATGAAATAAGTACTCTTTTGTATTATGGTGACCAGAATTTTTCTTTTTAAAATCATTCTCAATAGTTAATTTATTTCAATGAAATCATGAAACGATCAATGTTAGAAAACCACTGAAAACGTAAAGGCATTGATCTGCCTTTTTGTCCTAGTATTGGAATACTCAGCAGTGTACATCCGCAAATACACAAGAGGAAACTAAACCTAGGACTATCAGTCTCGCGCGAACGCCCAACCTCTAGACTACTGAGCTGGTATTCAACGGTTTAAATGTTTAACTTCAATCAATACATGGTCTTTCTTAATCCTTAATCCATTGTTTGAGGTGGAAAACTGTTTCACACGCGATAGAAACTAGACTCTTTTTATCACGGTTTCTCAGTAGAACTGACGGAGTTGCATCTTGAATCTGGTCACTAGTGAGCACTGCTGAGGTGTACCATACTGGGACAAAACGGCCGTCTAGTACCTGCAGATTTTCAATGTTGGTCAAGCTTAGATCGACTCGTAAGTCCAACTAATATACATATCTGTAGGATAACAACCTATGATCTTTGATAAAGGATGTATATCCTATTAATGTATACAATTTTTAATAATGGAAAAATAATAAACAGTGTTCAACTAAACTCGTTCACTGAATTGAAAATATACCAATAATTAACAGTTTATTGAATCCTAGTCATTATTTTTTATGCTCTCTATATTATCTAGAACCAACAGCACGACATATAACTCTCGTGTATTTCCGCAACCTCATTTTGTAGATGAATAGAGATGCTTAATCTTTATAGTGAAACAAAAAGACATTTCGATATGATTAGATAAGAAGAATGAATAGAAATGTAAATTCAGTATAAGTGAAAAGATTATGAATAAATCTGTTGCTTACAGTCATAAACTTCTTAATCTTTCCAACATCACCAATGTAATTCTTTAATATTATAACAGTTTATTTACAGCATAAACTGAAGACATTTATCTTTTATGGGTATTATTACTATTTTTTAAATTTTCTGTCATAATTTGACTTCAGTAGTTTCTTATTCCTCAGAAGAAAAAAAAGTATGGCAAACTAAAAGAAAAAAAAATATTTCAATTTTAGAAAATGTTAATCTCAACTTGTTGACTAGGTTTTAAGCAATAAGATCTTAAATACAACCAATTTACTAATCATTTATAGGTTCTTTAAAATGTAAACATTATTTTAATAGCTTATACGTTTCATTACATCTTTATACGTCATGTTTTGTAAGTGTTATGCATTATTAAAAAAAATGACTATTAACTGTGTGTAACGTATTAGACTAAACCAATACTTACGAATTATTCAATATTCTATTATACAAAATGATCAAAGTCAATTTTAGCATTAAATGGAGAGATAATGTTGAGAAAATATATTTTAAATCATAAAGCTATTAAAAGTATAATAAAAAAAAGTTATTTGTCAGGGTTTGGATCAGTCAGTCAGTCACAACGTAGAACTTCGTACGTATGTACATCAGTTCGAGTTGCCATACCACATTAGCACAGAGATGCAGTTGTCGATTCAAATCCCATAGTGGTAGAAGTAGTAGGAGTATAATCAGAAATCCAAAAGATTAGGGGTTTGAAGAAATTATTGAAGGAGTATAGTACAGTGAAATAAATTTGGAAAGAGAAAAAGATAAAGACATGAGGAATTCAGAAGATTAGAATTTGGTAGAACACAAAGAGTGGATGCATCTTCGCCATTGCAAACGATTTTGAGCCATGTCATTCAAGGTCTCTAACCATCGGTTGCTATCATCTCGCGAATCCCAACCAGGTAGTCTACACCTACCAACATGGCCCAGTCCACTTGTCAGTGACTTCATTGATTTGTGCCACGTTTTGGTCTGGCCACCCCTAGCTTTCTTCCAACCTACTCCTACACCATGAAACATTGCACGTCGGGGCAGTCGGTGGTCGGGCATACGTAACACATGTCCCAGCCATCTCAACTGATGAAGTTTCACTACTTCATCAATCGATTTGCCATCCCTACCTAGTACTCGTTTTCTAACAACTGCATTACTTACCCGGTGGTCCCAGGATATACGAGCAATGCTTCGAAGACACCTATGATCGAACACTAGTAGCCTACGAATATCCTCTACTCTTATTGGCCATGTTTCACTGCCATAGAGTAGGACGGAGCGAACTGCTGCACAGTAAGCCCGTCCTTTGGTTGCTAGACGGATATCTCGCCTACGCCATAAATGACGCAAGTTGGCGAAAGCTAGACGAGCCTTCTGTATCCGTGCTGAGATTTCGTCACATACCAGACCACAAGGGCTGATGAGACTCCCAAGATAAGTGAAGCTGTCAACACGCTCAACTTCTTCACTCCCTATCATTAGTTCAGGTGCCGATACAACCCAATCCTGAAGTAACATTTTGCACTTCGAGGGAGAGAATCGCATCCCGAACATGCCTGCATAGTTGCTTATAGTGGTCAGAAGACTCTGCATGTTATCAGCGTCTTCACCGAGTAAAACTATGTCGTCGGCGTATTCTAAGTCAACAAGTGAGCCTCCTGGTAAAAGTTCAACTCCTGGAGGCTTAGCTGATGAAAGTGCTATCTCTAAAAGTAAGTCAATGACAAAGTTAAACAAGAATGGGGAGAGTGGACAGCCCTGACGAACGCCACTTGTGGTAATCAGTTCTGATGACAGTTCGCCATAGGCTCTAACTCGACCAGTTGTGCTCGAGTAGAGAGCCTTTATGAGGTTAATGTACTTCTTTGGTACTCCTTTCAGTGACAAACATTGCCATAGAACCTCACGATCAACAGAGTCAAATGCCGCCTTAAGGTCAAGAAATACTACTATTGTGGGACGTCTGAATTTGTGTCTATGTTCTAGAACCTGACGTAGGGTGAATATCTGGTCTATGCAACCACGTCCAGGTCGAAAACCAGCTTGGTTTTCTCTAGTCTGCTCTTCACGAGCTTTGGTTAGGCGACCTAGTATTATTGAAGCTAATATTTTAGACACTATATTAGTCAAACTGATCCCTCTGTGATTGTCACAAGAGGACTTTTGTCCTTTCTTATAGACTGGCACAATCAGTGATTGGGACCAGTCAGATGGAATTACGTCCAGTTCCCAGATTCTACCTAAGACCTCAGTCAATCTCACTGCTAGTACTGGACCACCATCCTTAAAAATCTCAGGGGACAACCTGTCAGGGCCTGCTGCTCTCCCTCGCTTCAGATTTCCTATAGCTTTTTCAACCTCACAGAGGGTTGGAGGACTTACATCAATTTGCCATTCAGGACGACTGGGGATCGTGGGTAATTGAAGCGTGGCTGAAGGCCAGTTGAACTGATCCCTAAAGTGTTCTGCCCATCGATCCAACCTCCTGGATTGAGAATGAATAATATGCCCATCTTTATCTGAGATGGTTTCACTGATATTCGGGTTCCTAATACCGGTTTCTTTAACGAGTCTGAATAGCTGCCTACTGTTACCTATTGCCGCTGCCTTTTCCATCTCTCTTGCTTTCGCTACCCACCACTGTTCACGATCATTACGTAGACTTCTTATAAGCCTGCGATTAAGTTGACTCCGCTCTTCGTTATGCTCAGAGCCAGGTGGGATGAGTTTACGAGCATCTATCAATGCGGTAGATGCTGCCGAGATCCATTGTTTCTCCCTAACGTTATGGTTTACCTTATTAGCGGATATCACTGCTGATTCCACAGCTTTTCGGATGTCATTCCACATGGCCTCGGGGTGGACACAACTTACATGGCTGCCTAACTGTTTTTCTAGTTGTTCCTGAAATATATTCTTAGCTTGCCTATCATTAAGTAGAACCCTTAGAGGCTTCCCTGCAGTGTCTTTCCTACGTCCAGTAAGACGCAGACAGATACGTGCTCGCACTAGAGCATGATCTGAATCTAAGCATGTGCCCCAGAATGAGCGACAGTCTTCTATCGAGCCCCTCCATCGGTGGCTGATAGCGATGTGATCTAATTGGGTCCAACGTTGGGACGAATTCGGGGGTCGCCAGGTCAAAAGATGTTTTTCCTTATGCTTAAAGTTAGTATTTGCAAGAAATAGGCGGTTATCTGAGCATAGCTGCAACAGACGGTCGCCATTATCTGTTCTTTTCGCCATGACACCATAAGATCCACCCAGGTGTCCTTCCCTTTCACTTAGTTTACCTACTTGAGCATTAAAGTCACCTGCTACTATTACTACATCAGAACGCCTAGCTTCTCGGAGAAGGTCAGAAAGTTTCCTGTAGAACTCATCTTTTATATCGTCTGAGCTGCAGTCTGTGGGAGAGTAGGCAGAGACGACGAAGAGGCAACGACGAGTTTCCCTATCTTTCCTAGTCCTTACTGATCCGTTTAGTCGAACAGCGCATAGACGACTGTCTACTGGGATCCAGTCTAAAAGAGCTAGTTCTGCCCTAGGACTTAATGCTATACCTACTCCAGTGAGGCCACGGGAAGCAGCGTCAGGGCTTCCAGATACACGGAGCGTGTATCGAGATGAAACTTTATTTTGATTAGGTGCGGTCAAATGAATGACACTACTCGGATCTTGTATGCGCGTTTCGGAGACGCAGCACACATCGATGGTGTAAGATTCTAGAGTCCTAGCTAAGGAAGCCTGTTGTCCTATTTGGCACAATGTTCGGACATTAAAAGTTCCTATATGTAGTTTAGAGCGTGGTTTCAGGAGACCAGGAATAACGTTCTGTGTACTCGAATCGTTTGCCCTAGCGGTGCGACGCGATAAAAGGACGTGGGAAGGGTTAGTCGAGGAGATAACAGAGTTATTAGGTGTAGGAAGGCTTTGAAAGCGACCAACTTGGTCTTGTGTGCAGTTAAGGGTATGAGGGCTAGTATCACTTCCCGGCTGCCCACACCGTGGAAGGGTATTTCTTGAGGGACCTGAAAAAGAAGTTGGATTAGTGTTGGTCTTAACGACCTGGGAGCGTGACCGCAGTGCCCAAGGGACATCTGCTTGAGGCCGGTCACGCACGGCCTTTTTGTGGGGGATTTTTGACGTGTTAGCTCCGTTCTTCAAAAGTCCTTACCGCCGGAGACGGAAATCCGTGGGATAAGGCGAGGTGTGCATTTTTAGGGTCGACCTTTTCTAACCCCACCCCTCCTTGTGGGAAGGCAGCATCGCTGTCATGCTGGTTGTCTGAAGGAAACACCTTACTGCTTTCACACCTCTGTACAGTCAGCAGTACGACTTCGCCTTCGGACCTTGGGATTGCTGCTTTTAGTCTCACCGCTCTTCAACCGACCTGTCTGGCATGGTAGGACCTTGAGGAACGATTGTTCCAGCCAGCATAGCTCGATTGGATCATCACGATAGGCCAGCCCGACCACCACGTCAAGGTAGCAGCAACGGTCGGGTCAGGGTTTGGATATTTTCTCCTTATTCATATTAACGGTTATAATTCATCAGTCTCTTTTAGCATATATGTATCCTGAGTAGACTGTCTCAATATTGACATTTAGTCATAAATTCAGTTATCAACACTAACAACAGGAAAATGCAAATACATATAAATATAATTCGCACTCATAGCATAAGCTAGTAGCTATCTGAATTGAATTGACCAGTAGATATTTTATTCGGATTTGATGAGAAATATGTTGTGTTTCAGTTGTTGTATGAACACGAACACTGTAATTTAGTTGTATGAAGCTGCTGAGTTTCAAACGGTATTACACATATATCCTGTATTTGACTGTTAGTCACTATCCGACTTTAAGAGATTAATACAGAAATAATTGGATGTTAAATGTAAATTAACTTTTTTGTTTCGAATGGAATTAAATCTTTTCATTGGAAAAAAAAACAGCAGAACATAACGAGTATGTTTTAACTGACAATCTATTCTGGAAGTAATGAATTTTGAAGTTAAATTTCACCAAACGTATGTATTATAAGCCAGTAACACTAATTTATCACTGTAAATGTAAGGATTAATAACTTCTCTTTTTCTAAAAAAGATCTTAAAAATTTCTTATCGTTGATCAATAACAGAGATTCATTATCTAGGATCCTTACAACGAATCATTTGATGTAACACTTATGAAAATGGGGTGAGAAGCAGTAACCAGTGGAGTTCAACCAGGTCTGTTGGGAGATATCAACTCACTGAAGACATTGGTGAATGGTTGCTCAATTTCGTGGGTTGGTTGTAGTTAGTCATTAACACCGTTGGATGCCGGCTCAGTGGTCTAGTGGTTAAGTGCTCTGGCGCGATACTGGTAGGTCCTGGGTTCGAATCTCGTGAGGCGGGATCGTGGATGCGCACTACTGATGAGTCCCATAATAGGTCGAAACGGTCGTCCAGTGTTTCCATGTTTTCCATGATGGTCTAGCTTCAATAGACTCATGATTTCTACTTATGAAAATGTTGATCAATTAAATTCAATGACAATACATTGTCTTATTGAGAGTTGTTTATATGACCAATAAAATGTCAGTCAATATATGATTATTAAGTATATAAACCAAGATCGTTTAAAGCTATCAATGTACAATTAGTATGTGTAAAACGTCTAAGTGATTATGAAAACAGTAAATAATACAATATATACGTCTTAATTTAGATAAGTTAAATTTTCCTGCAGTAAATTTAAAAATTAGAGCGAGACTATAATTTATGGACAAACCAATCAGATATGAGATAACAGGTCTCAGATTTTGGCGCAAAATTCACCCATCCATATGGATAAATAGAGTTTTGGCAATATGTCTGATGTCAGGTCGTAATGAGAACCCTAAATCGAATTCCTAACCTTAATCATCAACTGTAATTCATAATTCCGATTCCCCACACTGGTTTATAATCCCCATTTAGTTCTAGTTATTAGGTGGAGACTCTCAAGGTCAGTCTAGCGTCGTTCAAAGGTTTTCCATAAATTATAGTCCTACTAGAACTAGTAATTACAATTAAGAATATTACATATAACAACAAAAAAATAAATCATATTCCAGAAAGTTATTTATTATTATTTATTTAACTACACAAATATTGGTACAAAGAGGCACTAGATACATATATGCCACACAAATCCCATTTGATTTGTGTGAGGGCTGTGATACTTCCCGGGTTTCCCAAACTGAAGCAGGTGGTTTTCTTAGGGGGCCACACCCCGAGCCTTTGAGCTAAAGATCTGATCTACAAGGCAGTGGAGCATCGTAAAGAGATGCAATCCCATCATAGCCGGTGACCAACGACTGATTCATATGCCATTTGTTTCGTCAGGATACTGCAGTCAATGTGCACCATTGGTTTGGAATCAGGGTTTTCCAACTCCCCTAGGTGGACTTTCCGTGTCCATCAACCCAATTAAGTCGACGGACATTTGCTTTTCGTCCTCTCAATTTCGCAAACGACAGTAATGCCACTGTGAGAAGGCAGTGAGTAGGACGTCCCTGGCATAGGCTATATACACGTGGCCATGTGAGAGCATTTCAAGAGGGAAAGATGACTCTCCTCACTCTCGGTCGTACCAGGGCATTTGTGGGCATTTCAGAAAGTATTAATTACTTAAATAATACTGAACCAGAAATTATTCAACTTTTAATGACTCATAGTTTATTATCAAGATAATGATAGAACTGGGTTTTTTTTTCTAAAAATAAAAAAAAGATAAAACATGTTAAATGTTCAATAACAACGTAAAGTTCAAAGAGTATTTTTAATTTTAATCTGAATTATAACAAATAATTAGAGTAGATGAGGTAACACTACCATACTGTCTAGGATTTTTTTTTTTTACATAAAATGTATTTAATATTTCATATATTGATTTTATGAATTAGATTATGATATATTATGATACACAATTTATTTTTTTTTATCAGGACTCAGTAGCTGAGTGGATAACGCGATGGCGTTTGAAGATAAAAGTACTGGGTTCGAGTCATAGAGTGAATATCAACTCTGAGATGCAGGCATATCCAGCTGACGAGTACTAAATAGGACGAAACGCGTGTCCTGGATTCCACTGCTAATCACTATCCATTTTTGCTTGTATTCATTTTTCATTTTTTAAAAAATTGATTGTTAAAATTAATTAAAAAACAATTACATTATATAGATTAATTAATCTAATTGGAAAACATCTTGGAAACAAAAAATTGTCTAAAAAATTCTATTAAATCTTTATACAAAATAGAAATGAACTTTAATAATTGATGTTATAATATGAAACAATTAAATTAGACTATACTCTAACAGATATGATCAATCATAGTACACAACAAAGTGATATAATAATAATGATGGAATAATCACATGGTAACCATAATGTAAAAATTAAAAATTATTTTGGTCTTGATATGAAGCATATCAGTTTACATTATCAATTACAATAAACAAGTCATAGGTACTTCAAATATTTAAAAAAAGGTAAATGGATGTATACTGATTCAGTATACCAATGATATTAGAAAATTGATATGGTAACTGCAAACTCTAAATTGGTTACTATTTTGAAACTATATGAAACTTTCTAATTCTCAAATATATTTCAGTAGTTTTCCAAATTATATATGAATGATTCAATTTTTATGAACAAAATAAAAATTTTACAGCTTCGTTTTATGAACTAACTTTAGTGGGATAATCATCAGAAGATAGGAAGTATCTAACAGCTGGCTTCATTTTAGTATGAGACTTTAAAATAGGTCAAACACTGATGATTCTATCAAAGATCGGACGCAAGATCTTCAGGCTTTTTATTTATTATTTAGCCTCCAAATCAATGATCATACTTATAACTTCAATCTATTTGCGATATTTTGTGACCATCACCAATGGCTACTAATGGTATTTGTTTAACACCTGTCAGAACTCAGCTTCATTTGTTACGATATCTCATTAGAACTTCGGGAAATACACATCATTGTTAGCAATTAAAGAACCCTCGATAGAACTCTGATCTACTTTAGTAATATTTTTCAATAGGAACGCAGTAAAAAGATGGAAATTTCTTGATTTATAAACATTAAACCTACTCTATTTATTTTTTTATGCATTTATTTCAGTTACCAAGATAAAGTGATTAGCAAGTAAAGAATCCCTGTTTAGAAGACCAAAACGGAATCAGAAATTTGTAGATAAGAATCATAAGTACGTTCGACTGAAGTCATGAACGCATTTAAATCATATTATCAATAATAACTATCCATCTTTGTATAAAATGTTTTGTCTTCGGATAATCATATTATTATAATTCGACTACTAACAAAACGAACTCTAAACTGGATATTTATAAACAATACATAACGTACTGTTATAATTAATAATCGAAATAATTAATATTTTTGACGACATTTACAGGGTTTTGAAACTTAGCAGTATTTTTAAAAAGGGTTACTTTTATGTAAATACTCTATAATATAAAACATTTAACAGTGATGATCTACAAATAATAATAAAAATTTACTCAGTGAACTGATGCAATAATTCTTTCTGGGAGACTTTAACATTCTACATATCATTCTGTGTGTAGTTATTACTGTACATTTCCGAAGAGTTTTAAATTAAGACAAAACAACTATTTATTTTCTTCTGTTGTTCGATTTGATGTCATTCCTTCATAAAAGTTATATCTTACTATTCCAAGTTTGTTATTTAAAAGTGATTCTAACTTTTTAAAGAATGAAGTTATTAGTAACTTAAATTTTTTTTGAAAGTTCTAATGTACACTCATGAATAAGTATGTCGTTTACCTTATACGTAGTAGAAAAACTATCTATAAATGTTAGTACTATATCTAAGTTATCAAATTTAATCAACTTTTCATAAGAATACCAAAGTTTTAATGTTAATCTCAGAATTTCTTGTCAAAATTTCAATTTCACTATAGGTAGTGAATAAACAGTTTACATGGTGGACAGTTCCATTCTAAAGAGAAACAGTTGTTCAGTCCTCTATAGTACATCAAATAAGGTCAATCGATGATGAATAAAAATGATCTTCAATAAATCTTTAGATCATTATCTTCCATATATTCAATTCTAAAGGCTGCCATATTGAAGTTTGAGGACATTTACTTGTATATTTACATTTTTGTAAGTATTATTTTATTATTGATTTGCTTTGGCTCATTTTTAATTACTGAAAAGTGATCATCTTTAATGCAACAAAATAAATAAATCTGATCTAATTAATCAGGCAGTTAAACTCAGCTTAGTGGTGATAAAAAGTTAATCTGCTATCATTTAAACTTTATCACGAAACTTGTAGAACCTCGTCATCAACTGACTGATTTTCGTACTAAAAGTAATCACCACAGTAATGTTAACTTATCAGTTTATCTCTACATTAATAGTTACGTCTTAACGGAGGTGGTGTGAAAAGAAACATATTCCCCTAATGTTCTAAAACTTTATTTTCACAGGAACAGAACACATTATCAAAAAAATTACTTGAAACCATCTTCATATATTCGAAATTAGTGTTTCAAATCAATAGGTTATTTTCAAAACATGTGTACTACTTAAACTATACATATCTTTTCTGTTGCTTAAGCCGTGATATAACAATGATCTATTTTTGTCTCCCTTGTATACATTACCGTTTGAAAGTGTACTTTTCAAGATCTTTGTAAACGTAGTTACTGCCATTGTGTTTTCAAGTCTCTTTCTACAAAATTTTAGTGATGAACCCCACTTGTTATACGAGAGTGAATCTGTAAGCCTTGTGCAGCTTAATCACTGAGTCTGAATATAATTATTCACATTTCCGACCTCATGGAATCATGAATTCGATTCAAATGGGACTCGGAACAAGGAATCACTAGAAGCTATAATGTTGACTACACTAGTTAAAGAATGTTGGCTGTTGTAATTTAGTGGTCCGATAAATAAGGTATTTCAAAATTTTAAACAACTAATAGCTAACCATTTGTTTTCGTTGGAAACGACAGTATATTTATGTGCACGTGACGAATGAGTTCAAAGTAGGTTGAAACATACTATTGAATCTACTGTTGATCGACATTATAGACGGCTATAGAACTGTTTTTGTGAATACAAATACAACAAATCACGAGTTTTTTCACTCATCAATCGATCATTTTCGTTCTGTTTTTGACCTTTTTTCAGTCATCCAGTCATTTATTGATTATCACGGACCAATAGTCGCATTATTTGAAAACGTTTTGAACTGATAAGCTCTATAGCCATTTTGAAATAATTTTTCATAAGGGAAATTTTAAAAGTAAATGTAAAGAAAAGTAAGGTGGTGGTTGGAGTTAGTCGATAGGGTGCTTTGGACGCTCGATGTGAAATTTTTTTGTATAAAGTAATCAGAGGAATTTATTACAACATTACTAAATAAAAGTACCTTAAATGAGTGAAAACTGCATTTTATCGATCAAGTTGCATTTTGACTATTGGTCTAAGTGACTCTACACTGCGGGTGTTATGTTGATATGTAATATTGTGGTTGAAGGTAATCAACTGGACCTAACTTCCATGACAGCTGGCACTTGTCAGTAGAGTGTACCAGTAATCTTGAGGGACCTGATGCTCTCCGGAGGATTCGATCTCCTGTCATCCAGCTTACAGTCAGAGACGTTACCACCAAGCTATAAACCTCAGCTCTACAGGAGGTCACAGGCTTAGATCGCCCAGTGGTAGCATATCATAATGTGAGGCTAAGTAACACAGATTGAACCCGTCAGAGAGCACCAGTCCCCCCAAGATTACTGGTACACTCTTCTGACAAGTGCCAGATGTCATGGAGTTTTCAGTCGACTACCTCCAACCACTATATTCCATATCATTTAAGGTAATTTTATTCAGTACTGTTGCAATAAATTCAGCTGACTATTATATACAAAAAAATTCATATCGAGTGTTAGTATGAAATCTTTTTCTTTCAAGGTGGATTTCATCGCAAATAATATTAGCTGGTAAACATTTTGTTGTTGTGTATATCATATCTTGTGGATCGAAATGAGTGACTTAAAGCAATTGGAAACTTGTAATTTACATTTCATGCAAAGTTTTCTAATAAGTCGAAAAAAAACTGATCGTTCATGAAAGTGGTAAGTATGAAGACTTTAGAGTTTCAAAGAAAATATACTTTCGAAACTAAACACAATTAAATAGAATTGAATTTCAACCTAATAAGAATATACTGTAAGTACATAAGTAAAAATTGATTATTGTATTTAAATTTTTAACTGAAATGAATGTTTTCTATCTTGCTTATAATAATAATGATACATGCATGAATACATATAGATGATACTTAAGGTCATATGAAAATTACCATGCATTCAAAAATGATTATTGTAATTCAATGAACTGGGATCTCTTGATTCATTTTATTTGTTACCATGGTTGTGTGTATTTTTGTTTATTGTTGTGTGTATGTAATACTTTGTTGGTAGATTTCAATGAAGTTTTACAGAAACAAAAAAAAACCCACATTAGTAATTAATATTTATTGAATTTCGTAATATTTTCGATGAATACTATTAAAGCTCATAAATACTGACCTAATTAAATCTATACATAGTTTTGGTTAGATATGCAAGATTTCATTGTATATAATTTTGTTTTAACTAATAATTATTCCAAATGTAAATGTGTTTAAATTCAATTGGTATTGTTTGTTTGAATCTTCCCATTTAATGTTTAGGACTGCAATTAATCAGTCTCTTATTGGTTTATGTGTATACTGTGCATATTGCCTCGATATAACCTTAATTCAAAAGCGTGATAAGCAAAGATGGATGATGGCTAACGATGAAATCCAGGGCACTCGTTCCGTCCTATTTGGGACTAGTCAGCTGGATGTGCCTGCATCTCAGAGTCGATGTTCACTCTGGGATCCAGTACCGTTCGTTTCAAACACCATCGCCATTGCACAAGCAGGTGGCTGTCAGGACTCAGTAGCTAAGTGGATAAAGCTTTGACATTACATCTAGCTGACGAGTCCCAAATAGGACAAAACGCACTTCCTGGATTTCACTTCTAGCCACCTTGCTTATAATGTGTTCGATTTTGTTTAAATCTTTCTTAGTATTTCCGTGGTCAAATGATTTTTATCAACATTAAAGTGTCTATGTCAACTGAATTTTTATTAGATAAATAACATAGTGTTAACTGGCTGATAACTTATTTACATTAAATTATCGATTATTTTAAATGAATATTTCATTTATTACAAAAAGAGATGAAGAATGATTCTACAGAAGTAACTCATCATAGTAAGTAACCAAAAAATACATTTGTGAAGTTGGAAACAATTAATGAACATAATTCAATATATGAATAGTGAACATTTTGATCAAAGATAATCTCTAAATTGATCATATCTTTCCTTGAACGAAAAAAAACTATACTACCAACTGCTTTAACATAATGTTAATTTAAATATTTCATAACTCAAAGTATATTGTTAACAGAATGAGAGTTTATAGAGATTATAGTAATTTAATAGTTTAATTTATGAGTTGATTAAAGTTAGGCCACCGGGGAAAACCTAGAAGCACTAGACGGCCGTTTCGTTGTAGCATGGGATTCCTCATCAGTAAGATAATGTTTTGATTTAGTATGATATTTATTCGTTTGATTTTTAAATTAAAATGATATTTGTTATGTAATTCAGTGCGAAATCCATTTATTTTTTATCTCCATCATTTGTAGTGTATATTCATTGGCTAATAATCAAAAATCGAAAAAATCTACAATATAAATGAATGTTTTCAATCAACGAAAGAAACCCATTATTTCATTGAAGAATGATCAAAAAAAGTTGGCTAATAAAATTATCTTTTCGACGACATCATTTACTGAAGTTACACAGTTAAGAGCGAAACTTTGTATATAAAAATATGTCCAAACTCTCAGTTTAACGTGTTCATAACATATCTATCTTGCCTAATCTACCATCTTTCCTACTCCTTTCTAATTATTTTTAACAACTATTAATAAGACATGTTAGCGACCTTTAATTATTATTTTTCTGATACCTATCAAGTTGGCAGTTAACTTTAGACATTAAAACCGTCGAATGCCGGTGGTTAAGTGCTCTGGTGCTAGACTGGTAGATCTTGGGTTCATACCTCGCGAGGTGGGATCGTGGATGCGCACTGCTGAGGAGTCCCACAATAGGACGAAACGGCCATCCAGTGCTTCCAGGTTTTCCATGATGGTCTAGCTTCAATAGACTCATGATTTCAACTATGAAAATACTGAAATCTCCACAAAACCCGTTCTAGTTAACTTAACCTTGACGTTTTTAATTAGCCTTTAGATTAATACATAGTTTCCTTTCAATATCTGATTTTTTAAAACAAATAATGACACGATACCGTTTTAACTTTTCTATGTTATTCGATTCTGTTCTGTCTTACTATAGACTACAATTTTTAGCAAGGAAATTAACTATCAGTAGAATTGTATAGCTCCAGTAAATGAACTCGTCGAACAATCACTTTATTCGCTGAATTGTTTTCATCCTTCCTCAATAAATGAGTGTACTTAACCATAAGTAATCGTCTTGTTATTTTGAAGGATGAATAAAACCTTCATTCTACCATCAATCTTTGTCTTTTCCTATTTGTCAGGTGAATCTCAGTTTCCTTATTCTTATAGAATAGGTGGATTCAGGGTTAGTAGTGGAATTCAGTAAATGTGTTTCCCTATTTGGAATTCGTTAGCTAGATATATCTGCATTCTAGTCTTGATGTCGGCACAGGGACTCACATTCAGTTCCTTTCTCTTTAAACCTCAATTTGCTATCTACCAAGCTACTGACTTGTAATAGTCACGTACTTGTGCAACAAATATAAAAGTTACATCCCTATTAGAACGGATTTGAAGTATCCACTCTGTTTGAAATATAGTTTCTGAAGTTACAACATACTTTCGTTACAGAATAACTGTAATTGATAATTTTTTAACTCCTTAACGGTGATAACAAGGCCGAATGATGAATAATCTAGATATTCTCTTCTTTAACATTATATAACTTGAGCTTATGTGTTTTGCTTTTAGTACACTAAAATTAGCATCAACTTCATTTTTTTTCCATTAAATTTTACTCTTTTCATATCATTTCATACATTAAAAGTAATCTCTTATTAGATATTTGATATGGCAAATGATAAGATGATTACTTCTTTCGCTTCATTTTACGCATATTTTTATTTGACCTAAAAAAATCTGAATTGAATAAACAAAACTCAATAATCATTTACAAACTAGAATGGACGTGCTTTTCTTTTTTTATAATCCGAAGGAATTTTCTCTCAGTTCGCCTAATTTCTTTGATCATAAATCTGGATAATATTACTATTGAAACTGATAAAAAATTTTAAGGAAAGAATGTTTTTCATTGAAACATATAAGTGTTTAAAGTTAGTTGCAATTTATTAACAATGAATTAAAGTATGTAAGGGGTCATATTTTCCTTCTACTGATATAGAAGTTTGTAGTTGGTCAATACCTGTTGGTATCTGCTGATACTGATCGAATCGTCGTGATGTTGCTTTTTATTTACAATTTTTTTTCAACAGTACATTTGATGCTTTTATGAAATCCGAGGCTTAGTGAATAACATGTTAGTATTTGAAGCAATAGTTACTGGGTTCGATATTCAATGTGATAATTTCCAGCTGACTGATCACTGGGTGGTGATCAATGTCATATATGTCAGTTCCTTCTTAGTGCAAATGGAATCCTATCGACCAAGTTGCAATGTGGCCACTAGTCTCGGTGACTCGATATTGTGTGAAATATGTTGAGATAAGATGGTGGTTGGAGGTAGTCGACATAAAACCTTGTAAGCTGATTTGTTCTCTAACATAGTAGGCTTTTGCTGGTGGTATCTTGTGTAAACAATTGTTTATGAACACCATTACTTTCTTGATGATGGTTGTAGTAGATCTCCAAGTTTTAGCTCCATATAGCAGAACCGTCTCGACGTTCGCACTGTAGATTCTGTTTCTGATATTGGTTGATAGTTGTTTCGAGTCACATATGTTATTCAACTGTAGGAATGCTGTCTTTGCTTTGCCACCCCTTACTTTCACACCTGAACCAGATCCTCCTTGTTCATCAATGATGTTTTCCAGGTACATGAAAGTTTTCAAGTCTTCTGGAGCTTCTTTATCAAGTATGATTGAGTTGGTGTTCTCCGTGTTGTATTTGACGATCTTGTATTTTCCTTTGTGTATGTTGAGGACTACTGATGCAGAGGCTCCTGATACACTAGTCGTCTTCATCTTCATTTGTTGGTATATATGGGATAGAAGAGCTAGATCATCTGCGAAGTCCAAATCGTCTAGTTGCATCCAAGCTGTCCGTCGTATTCCGTTCTTCCTCTCAGATGTGTAGGTCTTCACAAGCCAGTAAACCGTTGAAAGAGAGAGAAAGGGTGAGAGTAACCAGCAATGTCTGACACTGATCTTCACTTTGAATGCGTCTGTCAGCTGTCCTCCATGTATCACTTTGTACAAACTCCGCTCCTCTCGGGCAAACCACAGTGTCGAAGAAGAAGATTCCATAAGGTTCTTCTATGTACATTGTCAAATGCTTCCTCATTGTAGAGTAGTGTTTCGTTAATCGATCGTCTCGATAACCGTTATTATAACAATCTGAATGGTGTATAATATCAGAAGACAAAGGGAAGCGGCAGCTACATATTTATTGACAAATAACATAGGCTAGAAGGCAGTGAGCACATGAGTAAATGACATGCAGTGGAGATGGCGGAGAAGCCAACTTGAGAGCGAGGCGAAAACAATGTGTATTGGAGATGGCTGGGAAGCCAACTCGCTATGAGCAAACATTAATCAACATTTATAGTCAGACAAAAATGAATGACAGACATATGATGAATAAGATACGAAGTGTACACATATATGCTCATATAAAAGTATAGTCAAGGTTTATAAGCAAATGATTAACAAGATCAAAATATGACTCAATGTATAGGTGGATTGGCTTGGCCAGTAACTAGAATAAAGTATATGGGTTTAACATATGAACCGATACTACATCATAATCAAGGAAGTTGATGTATAGTGATGAGTTCCACTCAACTGATTGTTCAACAATGATCTGCTGTGTAGCGATTTGGTCTTCTTACGACTGGTTCTTACGGAATCCAGTCTGTTGATCTGAAAGCTGTGCGTCTATTGAATCTTTCATCCGGTTCAACAACACTTTGTTGAAAACTTTTACTGGTACCGATAGCAGTGTGACGCCTCTGTAGTTTTCATATTTGCTCAGGTTTCCTTTATTTTGTATTTTGATGAGGTATCCTTCCTTCCAGTCTATAGAGACTTGTTCTTCCTCCTAAATCTTCCTGAATAGAATGTGGAGCATTTTTGAAGTTACTTTAATGTCCGAAGCCAGTGCTTCGGCTGGTATATTGTCTGGCTCTGTTGATTTCCTAAAACAAAAGCATAATGACAGAAAACAGAGATCAATGACTGTTCAGTATACTGTAAATTATTATACACGTTACAGAAAACGTATTAACATTTAGTGATTAAAATAGTTTTAATCGATTGTGAACAGTCATTCCACTGCTATTTTCTGTGGTAATTCTTTTTCTACCAATGATAATCATTCTCAAAAAGCCCTCGGTTAAAATGTTAAAAACTTTCTAATGAAATTAAGTTTAATTTTGCTTCAAATAACTCACCGATAAAGCGATTAAATTTCTTAGATTTTTGATGGAATACTTTGCCTTTGGGAGTTAACAAATTCAGACCTGTGACCGATAACACTTACATCGTACCACGAATCTATCAAATATATAGAATGTAAGCCATTAAATCCTGAATCAATGATTGAACGGTATTATCTTAACAACTCAGAACAAAAAATAATAACTTTCAACTCACTGGAGGCATTGGATGTTTTTCATGAGTCCCATAGTTCCTAGTGTTTTTTTAAATGATTTCAGTTCATGATACGCCTGACAAAAACTTACAAAACGGAAAATTGAAAATGATGATCTACTTTTCAAAATATCTTTTCTTT
Source organism: Schistosoma rodhaini (assembly GCA_944470415.2). Classification (NCBI taxonomy): domain Eukaryota; kingdom Metazoa; phylum Platyhelminthes; class Trematoda; order Strigeidida; family Schistosomatidae; genus Schistosoma; species Schistosoma rodhaini. The sequence continues at coordinate 29,797,199 of OX104037.1, read as the reverse complement.
GACCTGTACAAATGAATTTTAGATCACAGCTGAAAAATTAATGAATTCTTTAATAAAATATTTTTCATAGTTGTATATTTATCTTCGAAATAAGAGGGAGCTTAATTAGATGATAGAACATGACAAAAAGTTGAATGGTACAATATCCCTAAATATGAAACTATGTCAATAAATCCTATTGTAAGGTGATTGACATTTCAACTACTAACAGGTTTACTTGTATAGTTATTAACTTAATTGGGACTAATCGAATCCGTCAGAAAAAAACTGAAATTCATTCCCTTAACGTCTATGATATCATCCAGGAAATTGATTGATGTACATCTATCCATGATGCAAGCTACAAATTCCAACAATCTTAACAAATCACCTTCTACTACTACTACTAATAATAATAGATTCACCACTAACTAACTCTAAGAGGCGGTTACTGGAGTTCTAGTGTGAGGCTAGCTGGCCAGTGGAATTCACCTATGCTGGATCTAAGGCAGTCATCCATCAATGAGATCGAAAGACGTCCGAGGAGTAAGATGAATTTATTCAAGTTAGACATGTAAACACATGTATACAAACTCAGTGATCTAAATCTTAATCAGAGACCTTAATGTTCTTGATATTAACCCCGTTTAGGTCGTGAATACACAATGCTGAAGAATCAAATATCTAGGCTAAACAGCTTTTTAATGATCCCTACTTCCTAGTTGTTATTTAGCTACAGTCAGATTATGACTTGAATGCATACTTATTGTAGCAGAATTGTATTTTTCAAGATTTCACAACCCAATCGTTAATCAATAACATTTAATAAACGTATACCTTTCTTTTGTACGCATAATTCTGGTTTAAGCTCATGAATGGTAAGAGCTTCGGTTATTTTTAAAAGTTGCATGCGAAGGGATCTCTTTTTAACGAATTTATTATCAAGCTGCATAATCATATATATATATATATATATATATATATATATATATATATATATATATGAATTTTTCTTTGTTTGAGATCTCATTACATACCTTTCTGTCATAAAGAAAGTTGAAGGCCACTAAAACAACCATCAGAAGAACTGTTCTCCCATAACTGATGAATATCCTATACCAAGGTCAATTTGCTGAACTCTTGCGGAGGTGTACAACCATGAAAACCGATTAATGTTCTAAAACATGCATTTAGATCGAAAGGTTCGAAGAAGAAGTGATTAGATTCATGGATAGAATAAACTATTCTCATTAAATGCACTTCCATAAAAGACACTTAAGTCGGCCAGCATCACAATGCTGATCTGTAGACTAGTTAGTTTTGGAGCGTTACAATTCAGAACGTGATACAGCCTTATTGACACTTTTGGGTTGGACAGCTTTGAAATTCTTAGAAGTATAAAGCTTGAAACAATCATAAAACTCCTGGAAACCTAGTATTTAAACAACACGCTGATACATCACTGTGAAAATGTACGTTCGTATGAACATTCATCTAAAATGAGTTTTGAATGCGATTAATGATAGCGTGGCTTAATAGTTAGTTATTTAATCACATAAAGAAAAAGTCGAAAGCCTTAGAAATAATCCACTGAATCCGGATTAACAACCGTTTAGCGAAAAAACATTTAAAATTAAACTGACAGTAAGATTGAAGGATACTCCTCCATTATGACATTAATGAATCATAAAATATTATCTAGTAGTTTGTATACATAAGAAAACTCAAATGACCATTACATATATATTTCTGTGTTATCAATTTGTTGTGAACCATGAAGGCTAACTCACTAGTATTAAGAGTAAAGGCTTGCCAGAAAATCAAAATATTTTGAGCTCTATCCACAGCGAGCTCGTGAACGTGGATTATTGAAAAGTTCCAACCTAGAACGAACTAGTTGTCTAGTGAATCCTAGTTTTGAATTGTCGTTTAGCTAAAGTCCGTTAGTGGATAGGGCATACATTACGGAAATCACCAAAATGCATCACAAAACAAGTGCTAACTTGGAATCCTAAAGGTAAACGAAAAAGAGGAAGGTCAAAGAATACACTGTGCTGAGAATTGGAAACAGGCATAAATAGGATGAATAGAAGGTGGAAACAACTGGCAAGGATTGGTCAGGACAGAGTTGGATGGAGAATGATGGTGGGTGGCCTATGCTCCTCCACGAGGGGTAATAGGCATGAGTAAGTAAAGCCAGTCCTTGACATAACTAAAAATTTAACAATCTTTAGACGTAACCATGTTATAGATAAAATATATAGTATCTAATAATTCGATTTGAATTTTGAAAAAATGTAACTTAGTTTGTCAGTTAACATGAACCTGGATATGATCACTATTAATTAATACTTATGACCGAGTGTTTTTATTGTATCTATGATCACACTGTAGTTGATGTTCCACGTAGCACTAAAATGCTCACCAATCAAAACATTATATCAGAAAAAACGATCCAATTCGAACAAAATAAGGTTCACAATAACAGCATAAATGATATTAAGTCAGTTGATACAATAATTTTGAATAGATAAACCACTAAACATATTTCAAAGTTCTTATTCAGTTGTTGATACATGTTTAGTGATATTTGTCCATCTTTATCCATATATACTGAAATATTTTATCAATACTTAATGATTCATATTATACATGTATTATACAATGGTTCATTATGGGGAAATCAACTAATTATCTGTTTCCTTTCTCTGTCAGTAGTCAGTTAGTAACTTCATATATTTTGTAAGTTTACTTTGTTTTACTACTTGTCCATAAACTATAGCCTTAATCATTGTTAACAGTAAACGATTGATGTAATGATGGTTTACTGTCATTACAGCTTCATAAACTACAATTATTCCTATTTGTTTACATCTGCATTGTTTAAAATTGTTAAATATATATTCCTATTTAGAAAATTTATATATCTATTGCATCAAATAAGCAGTAATACTGGTCAACCTTTATCACAGTTCGTCTTAAGGTCATCCTGAAAATACTACAGGATACAAAATTTAGGGCATAATTCAATTTCAAGGTGACTCTATGTATAATCCTTTATTTGAATCAATTTTGTAAAATATACCATTAGAAAATACTATTTTTCATTTATTAGGATTACTTTTTAAGACAAAAAAGTGATTGGATTGGTTGGAGTTAGACATTAACACCGTTGGATGCCGATTCAGAGATCTATCGGTTCTGGGTTCGAATCTCGTGAGGCGGGTTCGTGGATGCTCACTGCTGAGGAGTCCCACAATAGCGCGGAATGGCTGTCCAGTGCTTCCATGTTTTCCATGGTGGTCTAGCTTCAATTGACTCATGATTTCAACTATATAAAAAAAGATGTTAAAATAAGTCTCTATACTAAAGCGTATTCGCTCTCATTCAGTAAAAACTAAGATTTTTGTTTAGTTAGGTGATAAATGAATAAACGTGAAGTTTGATATAAAAATACAAAATATCCACTGTTGGTCAATAAATACATTCAAACTAATAAGTAGTTTTTATATGCTAAAATAAAATGGATTTATTTATCATTGGATTACTATTTAATTCAGTAAGAGTAATATTTCACAGTTATATATTCGAAAAGAATCATCCTAAATAAATGAGTAGATGTTATCCTTTGAAACTAAGTTAGCAGAGTAGAAATACGATTCTTAAAAATCACTACGTTACTTTGAAATTTCTTACAGTTGAGATACATCCACACTGGAGTAGTGGCTTAGTGTTGCGAGGTTTGAGCCCTAATTCACCTAATTCGATTTGGGTAACCCGGTATTATCACTAACCCTCAAACTTACAATGTGATTCATATCCAAATATCTAGAGAAAGAGTTAAATTGTACTGATTCACATTTATCTTAACAGAGTAATGTTTTGATAGATTAACAGACCATACAATTAAAATATTGGTAATTTAAACATTTCCTATATCTATTTTAGCATCGTAATGTAACCAGTTGGAATACCATTTATTCATAATGTTTACTTCACTAATCACTTACATAATAATAATTTGTTCACTATTCATCAATTTCAAGATAAATTCACAGTTTTCTACTATGAAGTCGTAATTGGTGATTCTGTACAATTGTATCGTCAGTGGTCTAGTGGTTAAGCGCTCGCATGCGAGACTGAAAGGTCTTGGGTTCGAATCTCGCGGGACGGGATCGTGGATGCGCACTGATGAGGATTCCCACAATAGGACGAAAAAGCCGTCCAATGTTCCCAGGTTTTCCATGGTGGTTTAGCTTCAATTGATTCATGATCTCAACTATTAAAAAAAAACATTAGATGATAGTTAATTTTTGTGTTTTAATTAACTAAAAGTGTTCAAGATTTTATTTTAACTCCATTATTTTTAATATCAATGATAATCAGTTTATTTTCTCATGAACATTTTATAGCCCATAATACGACACAATTATTGTAAAATAATGACATAATGTCAAAATTGAATGACTGCATTCCTAACATACCAAATGCATTTATTGTTCCCTTCATTTCATACACATACAAACTATATATACATAATCGTTTGTTTTTGTTTTCATTCTTTCCAGTTAATAACACAAGTGTAGATTTATTCACTGACAGGTATGTGTAATTACAATGATACATGATACAAACTATCAGGAGAATCTCTCACTCTCTTTCTCTCTCACTCTCTGTTACTGCAGTTAGTTTCATACTTATACTTACGGTTTCATTGAACTACCTATATCTTTCCATTATCAGTATCATTATTATCATTTCAAAAAATATAGACTATTAGAATATTACATACAACATAACGCATTTGCATAGATACTATTGATGTATCCATGGCTTAGTTAGTACTTAGCACAATTTTCACAAATAAACAATAACTGTAATTTCATTCGTCGTTGGTCTTTTTTCTTTCTTCTTCTTCTTCTTCAAATCTATCATCATTATTAATTTTTAGTTAAAAATACTTTTATAACTAGAAAATCTCTTTACTTTGTTTTAAAGGTAGATGAAGTATGAATGAAAGGAACATGTGGTAGGAATGAGTACAATAAATAGAGAAAAAAACAAAAAAAAAAGAATTTTATTAAATAATCCAGTTTAAAGAAATCCTTTATTTTTTTTTCTTTCGAAAATTTTCTTGTAATTGTTATTATTTATGTTGTTGACAGGATAGTATCATTATTTGCATAAATGTATATTGAATTTATTCCATTCTAATGCATATTTACATTATTTTATGGGGGTGTATTGAATAAAACGAATACCTGGAATGTTATTGACTTAAATAGCCAAAGAATGTTACTCATTGATAAGTAACAGTTGATTCATTTAAAGTAGTATGTCTTATGATAAAGAAAGAAAACAAACTCAATGGTGAAGTAAAGTAAATCAGTTTTTGATATATTTGAATTGTGATGAGGTGTAGAAACTAGAATTCTGAATAAGTTAGTGGTATTTGAGAATATAGATACTGGATTTGAGTGTCATAATGAGTAGAAAAGCTATTATGAAGACATATTCGGTTTATGAGTTTCAAATATAAATCATTTAGGATTCAACAACTAGGTGTACAACGACGAAATTGAAGGATTCACTCAAAGAGCCAATATGCAAACAGTGACTGATTGAATTCAACGAGATAATACAAAACTTTACAGATGAGTTCATTGTTTAAACGCTCATCTTATCAATTTTATGGATTTTATTTCTTTTTTTTTTGAAAAAGTTCTATGAATCTCCTTATGTATGATTGCAGATGTTTATTATTCATTCAAAACGACAAAAGTAACGATTTCGATCCTGAAAATCATGAACATCTGTATTTAACCGAATGATTATTATTATCGCTGAAAAATTCCCATCATATTATTACATTCTCTCACGAAGTATACTTTACTAACTTTTCTTCGGATGGTTTGAAGGAAGGTTTTAAGCAAATTTCCAGTTGTCAAAATTTGATATTTATTGTTTATTCTTAATATACCTATCTAAAAATGTAAAGTAATGTCACTGAATTTATAAATACAATCATTTACTTGATGCTTTATGCTTCGATAGAAATAACGAGGACATCAGATGCTTATACATATTATTTATTTGTGGATTGTAGAAATATAAAAAAAATACATTTCATCTTGTTTAGAGTTTATCCATAAGATAAACCTGATCATATTTACGTAGCCACATAATTTCGATTACAGTATCCCAGACTTCAAGCGATTTAACATCATTTGCATATCATTTATAGATTAAAGGTTATAAGATATAATTGTGGCTTTTATGAATTATAAAACTAGTTACCATTGATGATATTCGAACTATCAATGGTAGTATGAAAGAAAACGTCCACTGATCTATGGTGTCTAGCAGTGGAATCCAAAACGCGCTTCTCGTCCTATTTGGGACTCGTCAGCTGGATGTACATGCATCTCAGAGTTGATGTTTACTTCGAGACTCGAACTCAATACCATCCGCTTCAAACGCCAATCAACTACAATCTTAGAAATCAATGGGAAGATTCAAACAATACAATACAAAATGACATTACTGATTTAGAAATCACTTTATAACTAATTTTTGTTTATATTCATGAACAAGTCCGTTAATATAAATAAAATTATTATCAGTTTCTCGATGTGATAAAAAAGTAAAAAGGTTTTTGATGGTTGCCTAATATGGATCAATTAATGATTTCGATGAAATTCAACCATTTTCACAGTCTTTTACTGACAAATAATCGATCATTAATTTTAATAAATACGACCTAATGTGACATAAAAATAATAAAAAATTGAGAAGTTATTTTTGAATTTGATGTTGTATCGTGTGAATAAAACTAAAAAAACAGTAATAATGACATAGAATATGAACAGTAACAACATATCAGTTTATTAAGTCAGAATCACCCGTTAATATAAATTAATCATGCTGATCTATTTCAAGTATGATAGATTGTTTCGAAGGATAGGATATGTATCTGTTAATGTGTAGCTCAATTGTTTTTCAATGTCCAATATATGTGAAATATATAGGAGTTTTCCACTCATTTATTGTATGAATACTGCATATAAGAGAATAATTTTCACTATCGAATTCATTTCAAGGTCTATTTCTCAATTTGTAAGCTTTTTTCTACCGGCAAATTTGAATGCAATACAGTAGCGTATTCACAGAAGGTATATGTAGGTAAATGAACAAAAGAATTTTCAATATCCTATATATTGCCCTTTTAACAAACACTGAAAAACGATTGGTTATCCTGACACTATTTTACTTTCAATACGTATTTGAACGAGGTTTTCTCTTTACTTCAGCTTTCTTACTTACTGTTACCCTGAAGGCTGAATGAGTTGAGATTTAAAATCTATTTGAACATAATGAGTGTTTTTGATCAGTTAACAAACACTTACTCTCAATATATAGCTGAATAATACTAGTTGTGTTAAACATTTTCTAATTAATTTGACTAATATTCGGACTGGCTGTTCAGTATGGTATTAGGTGGGGGTGAGTGAGGGGATAATCCGCTCATTTTTTTGGTGATCCTTGTTACTGAATGATTTCAGTTTGGGTTTTTATTAAAAAGCAGACAAATCTGGATAATTGTTATATCTCAGTACGCGGCTGTTCAGAAGTATTCACACAAGAGCCATCCGAGATACAAACAATGGTCTGGTATAATTAAAAATTAGTATATGCCATTAACTGTTGACACGCCAGGAATTACTGTGCGTAAATTAGAATTTAATAAATCTTTCATTTTAACTATATTTTTCAGAAAAGTATACACAATGAATCTAGATCTCATGAATCTTCTCACTGGAAAATTTCTGAAATCACATTGTCTCATTAGATCGAATGCCTAATGATAATATACCGTTTGTCTTGCAAGGAACAGAATGTTTTAACTTATTTCTGCTAATTCGATATCAACAGTTCTGACTAGAAAAATAAATAATAAATAGTCAAGTACTTGGTGAACAATAACACAGTTTTCACCACTATTGATATTTGTAAGCCTTTCTTACAATATTTAGCAACTGTTTAAAAAGAAGTATGATTAGAAGTTCATTAAAAGACAACAGTATTTAATAGTTACGACTCAGTTCTTTCATACAACAAGCCTCACCATTTAAAGATTCATTTTGAATGCTAATTAAGGTGCAACAATGATTAAGATTGAAACACGTTTTAATTGATCTTAAGTTTCCGGTGATCACAAGGTCAATTCTTATCATGATATTTGCACATATAGAAATTATATGATGAATGAAGTCAATCACTATATACCTATCTCTGTCTCGTATATTTAGTTGTTAGCTTGTGCATAGTTACAAATAAACAGTCAAAGACTCAGTTTGACCTAGCTCTAGTACATACTGATGTCAATTAGTATTACATGAATGCATACACTACGAAACTTATATTTTTACAGAGACTATGTGAAACATTATGAACAACAATGATATATTACACTAACTGTTATCAGGAAGTGATTAGAACTGGTACACTAATTGTTGACCGCATCGGCATTAGTTACAAGTAAATGAATTCTCAAAGTTGATAAAATTTTAAGCGAAACTATTCAGCTCACGACGATATTCTATTAAAAGCACCTATATTAATAATCAACCGATTTAAATTTCAGTTTGTTTTTAAATTAAAACAACATAAGCCGGATAACCATTAAAAACTAAGGTGTACTGGATCAAGATAAGCCGAATGTGTGGTGGTCATTCACCGATATTCCTGAATAATTATAATTAACTGAATGAAGAAGAAAGGGTAATTCATTTGTAACTCAGTGATCTATAATGCTCAACCTGATAGTTCAGGATTCGATTTCGTTTTTGGAGTTCGTGATCGACTATTATCTAGGTGTAACAAACCAAAAAAAATATTGACTATCTTGTGATTCCCAGTTTTTAAAAGTTCTATAAATCCCATCAATTCATAGTAATGGAAATTGTGTTCAAGTTGAATATGTTCTCACAAACGATCCGAATTAGTATCTCATGTAATGATAAGAGGTAATAAACTCAAGTCAAAATAAAAATATGAGCTTACCTGAAATTATTAAATTAACTCGAGTTGGTGAATAAAAGAATTAAATAAATCAAATATGAGAATGAAGCTTGAATGCGTATATTTCAATCAATCGTTAATCTGAACAGACAGTCAGGGTGACGGAACGAAAGAAACGAAGAAGAAAGAGAAAGAAGCGAAACTTACTGACGCGTAGTGGAGAAAATTAGTGAGCCAACTCAGTTTAACCAAGCGTAAATCGATATTTGTAGTCGAACAAAAGTAAGTTGCAGATATGTAATAAGTAAGATAAAAAATGCACACTCATATGATCATATAAAAACAGTCAAGTTTGATAAGCGGATAACTGACAAGGTCAAAATATGGCTTATAAAGGATGAATAAATTGGCCTGTCCGGAAGCTAGAATAAGTTATGTGAGCTTGTATAGCACAACAAATTAATCGATTTTCTTATGGGTATTTCTGAAAGTTTATCAGGTCATTCTTTGAATGATTAGACTTGTTAAATAAACAAATTTCACCCACTATTTCTTGAAAATTTTACTAACGAATCAAATGCATAATTTTTTTTAACATAACTGAAGCTGAAACCGGCACTTTCTCTCTCAGATTCCATGTTATTATTAAGAGTCATTTATTCATTATGAATGTCAATCAAGTTTGTTGTTATTCACTTCTCTAAGATGTCTGTTACCAAGTATTATTCATTAAATTTACTTTGATTAACTATATTACTATTTTATTCATATATGAAATAGAGAAGTTAAATTCATAACCATTTACTATAGTGTTATTATGATATCAGTATACAATATATACAAATGTATCAGTATTCCAAAGTTCTATCGAAAAAAGAAAATAATGTTAAATTAAAACGATTGATTTTTGAATTCGTAAAACAATAAACAGTTGATTATCGGAAGGGAATTTTGTGGAGATTTAGTAATTAAAGCTAGACCACCATGGAAAACATGGAAGCACTGGATGATCGTTTCGTCCTATTGTGGAAATCCTCAGCAGTGCGCATCCACGATCCCGTCTCGCGAGATTCGAACCCAGGACTTATCATTCTCGCGCGCCAGCGCTTAACCACTAGACCACTGAGACGTTCGGTATCCAACAGTGTTAATGTCTAACTTCAACCAATCCACGAAGTTGAGAAACCATTCACCAATGTCTTCAGGGAGTTGATATCTCCCAACAGATCTGGTTGAACTCCACTGGTTACTGCTTCTCATTAGAACTCCAGGAAATACCTCATGGAGCCAATCACTAGTGAGCATATAATCATTATCAGAGGGAGGTTTTGTTGACTTAACTATGACATTCATTTATCAATCAAGTTTCAGTTATCCATAGAGTAGGTAAATTAAAAGATGTTGATACATATTTATAATAAATACTTTGTTATATTTACCTATTTCAATGGGAATAGATGTGAACTAATTCAATATCAATTGTTTAATTAAACGTCCAAATATATTCAACTGTTTTACATTTATCTTCTTGACATTATTTCAAATGTTAATTAACTTCGTAAGATCAAATAAATCATACTGGTTTTTACTTATTTAATAAACTAATTAATGTTATGGGTTATTATAAAGATTATTTCCTCTAAACCATTGTAAGATATAATACATGCTAATTAATTGTATTAGAAATTAATGTATACCTCCATACACACACACACTTGCAGCATGTGGATGAAGCTTGATTCACTTGGATCTATCCATTTTATCATATCGATTAACTATATTACGAAAGTGCAAATATATGGAATATGTAAATGTCATATATAACAAATCATATATTTATTTATTTTGATTAATAAGTGATTATGTAAGATGACTTTGGTTGACAAACTAATTATGATGTGGGAAGTTGACCGATGGAGTTAAAAGTGAATCATTGTCCTAAAATGGTCCAGACTGTCCATATTCAAGTAATAAAACTACAAATCTAGCGACTGGGTTAACTGGGTTATAACTGGACTCCATTTATGAATATTGGAACCGACTATATATCCGAAATAGCTGAGTTATATCAATACATAGACTATTTGCTGATTTTAGTGAGTACAGTTTTCAGGGTGTTCAGAGGATCGCTGGTGTGGAACAAAGCCAATATACAACTGATGATAAATGAAAGGTTGACAGAGCTATGCTACTTTGTTTATTGAGAGGGGTGAATATTTTTGTTTGTCATTTCATTACTGGTATACTTTGGTTGCTTCCAATTTTTTAAACAGGTTAAAGGTAGAAAAGACACAATAGTAAACATAGTATATGTCAACAACTTATAGAACTATTGATTTAGTACAGGTTTAATGATCGTTTGTTATTTTAACGTTTGTAACCTTTTTGCTATGACCAGAATTAAATAATGAATTATTTTTAAGAAACCCAAATCAAGTTTTCTAACTTTTTTATCTCGATTTCAGTTCGTCTTGTTGTTATCTTTCTATTTCTATGTCTCTCTGATACTCGAGAACTTGAACCATAATCCACTAAAGTGTCAGGTCCCTCTATTTCCTGTTCAGTAACCTGGTGATATTTTAAACGTTATTTATTGGTTCTTCTACACATTCACAGTTAACTTTTCTTTCAGTGAAAGTTAATTGATCAGTTATTTTAAGAATGTTTAACAATTATACGTGTATGACTAATTACAGATCTTGGGACCTTGAACAATTATACATATATTCATATTGCCGAGTTTCACTTTTGTAAGACGACAAGAGGAAAATTTAAGAAAAAACTCGGGAAAAACAGTATCAGAAATAGTATAAACAACTAGACATAAAAAATAACAGTCCAGAGACAACAACTAAAATCAGTCATATGGAATCAACCTAAAATGTTGTGTAATTTGGTATTTTTCAAATATTATGTTAACTATTTCGATTGCAACGTACTTAATCTTAGTACACAAAAGTAAACTAATGTAAAGTGGAAAGATAAATAAAATGATGTTCGACACAACGCAAAAATAAAATGTACTCAATTTAACTGGTCTTCTTCCCAATAATTTATAAAAAAGAGAATAAATGGGATAGGAAGATATATAGTTAACTGAAAAACAAGACATGCGAAAATAAGCATTGAATAAGTTTGTAATTCATAGTTCAACATTTAAAACGAAAAAAAAAACAGAAAACGGGATGATCAATTCTAAATCAGATAACTTGGCACATTTATTAAGAATCCATGGGAGTCTAGTGGATGTTCCTGGAATATTTCACTGTCAACTAAAATCTTCGACAAGAGTTTCATTAGTTAGTTAATAACAATAAAATCTATCGAATGAATATTCTTAGAATGAAATAAAAAGTTTTTGAATTCATGTGAATGATGTAAAGATTCAGTCGAATGTATGTAAAACCTTTTTATTGAAGAGCAGTGCTTATAGGGATACAGGAGTAATAAGCAACAAAATATTATGAAATGAATCTGCAATTCTTTTCATATTTGAACGCTATAACTGCAACATAAAAAATTGACATGGCTTAATGCAGATAAAGAAAAAAGATGAAGACTTATTTAACAACAAAACCAGACCGAAAAATGTATTTGAAACACTGATCTTTACATATTTTTTCAATGGCATTGATTAATAATCAAAATGTGAATAAATTGGTCTGAGTTAGTTAATAATTTAATTTCGTAGTTGAATTCATGAGTCAATTTAAGCTAAACCATCATGAAAAACCTGTAAGCACTGAATGGCAGTTTCGTTCTAGTATAGAACTCCTTAGCATTGCGCACCCACGATCCCGCACACGAGACTCATGATCATGGTGGACTAGCTTAAATTGACTCATGAATTCAACTATTAAATTACTATAACCTCCACAAACCCCCATTCTAATAATAATAATAATAATAATAATAATAATAATAATGTAATATATAAACACAATTGACAATATCATGGGATTAAAGCCCTATAATCAACAAACGTTGCTAATTAACTGACTTATATATTTTACTCTTTCTTAACAGTTTCAAGCTAACAAAATATTAAATTCATCTCATAATTTTTATATATAGTTGAAATTATGAGTCAATTGAAGCTAGACTACCGTAAAAAATCTGGAAACACTGGACGGCCGTTTCGTTCTATTGTGGGACTCTTACGGTGGTCTAGCTTCAATTGATTCATGATTTCAACTATATATAAAAATTACTAAAAATCTCCACAGAAAACCTCCTAATCTCATAATTGTTCAAAAATTCTAATAATTAGCTTTAAATTAAATTGATTGTATTTCGTAGATTAGAAAATATGTTTTATCTGTGGGGTCTATAACATGAAGAATTATGTTAATTAGAGTTTAATTAACATTTGAGCTGGAAACAAAACATCTGCACAACATTATATATATATATATATATATATATATATATATATATAGTTGTAAATTTTTGAACCTTTCTATAACTGTAGGCATGTAATAATGTGAATTTAGATCTCAACAAATTGAAGTAAGTTACACTATACTCAAATAAAATATTACTTTACAGTATGGATTTATATAGGTTTCAGTTACAACTCAGACTATTGAACAATGTCTACAATAAAACTGACCATAATTGAATTGAACTTTGTAATATTTTGAATATCATCAATTTGGTAACTACGTATGGAATGAATGAAAATCTATGATATTCTTTATTTTCATTTTATTTATTATTCTATAGATCTTGTACATACACATGAACCTTTTCTTTGTATTCCGTACTACTACTACTACTATTTTTATTACTATTCAAATAGGGTATATAAGTAACAAAGAAATGTATCAGAAGGGGGTTTTGTGGAGATTTTAGTAATTTTATTCAGCTGAGATCATGAGTCAGTCACTAGTGACTGGCTCCATGAGGTATTTCCTGGAGATCTAGTGAGAAGCAGTAACCAGTGGAGTTCAACCAGGTCTGTTGGAAGATATCAACTCCCTGAAGACATTGGTGGATGGTTTCTCAATTTGATGGATTGGTTGAAGTAAGATATTAACACCGTTGGATACCGAACGTCTCAGTGGTCTAGTGGTTAAGTGCTCACGCGCGAGAGTGATATATTCTAGGTTCGAATCTCGTGAAGCAAGATCGTGGATGCGCACTGCTGGGGAGTTCTACAATGGCACGGAATGGTTGTCCGTGCTTCCAGGTTTTCCATGGTGGTCTAGCTTCAAAATTGACTCATGATCTCAACCAAATAAAAAGAAATGTATAGCCAGATGAAAGGAAGTATTAAATTAATATATGAAATAATCAACTTAACAGTAATTACATAAAGAATGAACATTTTACTTAGATTATTGTTTTTTTGTATAGTGTCTAATTAAACAATCAAAAATTATTGGAATGAAAATTGAAGATAATATTATGAATCCTGAAGTTTATTGGATCAGGTTAGGATAAAATATTGATCACATGGTTGAATTCTATATTTATTTTAAGAATTATTTATTGATTTAGTAATAAATCTTTTCCTAATTCAGTTTAGGTAACTAAGTAGAAACACTAGCCTTTACACGAATAAAATAGATGGCTCAAAATCATTCATACAAATCTGTACTTGGCTGAGAAAATACTTACTTACTTAATTACTTACGCCTGTCACCCCTCGTCGAGGAGCATAGGCCGCTCACCAGCATTCTCCATCCAACTCTGTCCTGAGCCTTCCTTTCCAGTTCTTTCCAGTTACTATTCAGCCTTTTCATATCGGCTTCTATTTCCCGGCGTAGTGTGTTCTTTGGCCTTCCTCTTTTCCGCTTCCCTTCCGGATTCCAAGTTAGGGATTGAGTCGTGATGCACATTGGTGATTTCCTTAATGTATGTCCGATCCACTTCCAACGTCTTTTCCTAATTTCCTCTTCAGCTGGAAGCTGGTTTGTCCTCTCCCATAAAACGCTGTTGCTGATAGTATCCGGCCAGTGGATGTTGAGTATTTTGCATAGACAACTGTTTATAAATACTTGTACCTTCCTGATGATGGCCGTAGTAGTTCTCTACGTTTCAGCTCCATATAGTAGGACTGTCTTGACGTTCGTATTGAAGATTCTGACCTTGAAATTAGTTGAGAGTTGTTTTGAGTTCCATATGTTCTTCAATTGTAAAAATGCTGCCCTTGCTTTGCCAATCCTCGCCTTTACATCTGCATCCGATCCTCCTTGTTTATCAACGATGCTCCCCAGGTACTTGAATGTTTCCACCTCTTCCAGAGTTTCGCCATCAAGTGTGATTGGGTTGGTGTTCTCCGTGTTGCATTTGAGAATCTTGCTTTTTCCTTTGTGAATGTGGAGACCTATCGATGCGGAGGCTGCTGCTACATTTGCTGTCTTCATCTGCATTTGGTCGTATGTATGAGAGAGGAGGGCTAGGTCATCTGCGAAGTCCAAATCATCTAATTGATTCTGAGAAGTCCATTGTATTCCGTATTTCCCTTCAGATGTCGAATTTTTCATAATCCAGTCAATCACTAGAAGGAAGAGAAATGGGGAGAGTAGACAGCCTTGTCTGACTCCGGTCCTTACTGGAAATGCATCTGTCAGCTGTCCTCCATGCACCACTTTGCACTGTAGTCCATCGTATAAGTTTTGGATAATGTTGACAATCTTTTCAGGAACTCCATAGTGTCGAAGAAGTTTCCATAATGTTCTCCTGTCCACGCTGTCAAAAGCCTTCTCATAGTCAATAAAGTTGACGTAAAGGGATGAGTTCCACTCAACTGATTGTTCAACGATGATCCGTAGTGTCGCAATCTGGTCTGTGCACGACCGATCCTTACGGAATCCAGCCTGATGATCCCTAAGTTCAGCGTCTACTGCGTCTTTCATCCGATTCAGCAGCACTCTGTTGAAAACTTTTCCTGGTACTGATAACAAACTGATACCTCTGTAGTTCTCACATAGGCTCAGATCTCCTTTCTTTGGTATCTTGATGAGATATCCTTCTTTCCAGCCCATTGGCACTTGTTCCTCTTCCCAAATCTTCTTGAATAGAAGGTGAAGCATGTTTGCAGTTATTTCAATGTCTGACTTCGGTGCTTCTGCTGGTATATTGTCAGGTCCTGCCGCCTTCCCACTTTTGATTTGTCTGATGGCCATCTTGACTTCTTCGATCGTTGGTGGAGTGACATCTATTGGAAGGTCTGTGTGGGCTGCTTCGATGTTCGGTGGATTCAATGGGGGTGGTCTATTCAGCAGTTCCTCGAAGTATTCTGCCCATCTTTTCGTCTGTTCTTGAATCTCAGTGATTGTCTTTCCTTCGTTGTCCTTGACTGGTCTCTCTGGTTTGCTATATCTCCCTGCCAATTTCTTCGTTGTATCATATAGTTGTTTCATATTCCCTTCTCTTGCAGCTTTTTCCGCCATCGTTGCTAGTTCTCCCATGTATTTCTGCTTGTCATCTTTAATGCTTTTCTTCACTTGCTTGTTTGCTTCTGCGTAGTCTGCTTGTGCTTTGACTTTCTCTGCTCGTGTTCGGCTGTTGTTAATTGCTGGTTTCTTGTTCTTCCTTTCTTGAATTTTGTCCAGGGTTCCCAGAGAGATCCATTCCTTGTGATGATGCTTCTTAGGACCAAGAACCTCCTGACACGTTGAAGTTAGGGTTTCTTTTATCCCTTTCCAGTTGTCCTCCAAAGTAGTTTCTTGTTCTTTCAGTAGATCCTGTAGAGCTTGGAACCTGTTGTTGAGAGTTATCTTGAATTCATGGAGCTTGTCAGTATCTCGAAGGAAGACTGTATTGAACCTTTGTAGTGCTGTTTGTCCAATTTTCCAGTGTTTCTTAAGCTTCAGTCTCATCTTGGCCACAACCAGGTGGTGATCTGAAGCTATGTCAGCTCCTCTCCTTGTTCTCACATCTTTCATTGATCTTCGGAATTTTTTGTTGATACAGATGTGATCAATCTGGTTCTCTGTGGTGTGGTCCGGTGAGATCCATGTAGCTTTTTGTATGCGTTTGTGTGGGAATGTTGTGCCGCCTATAACCAATTTGTTGAATGCACATAGGTTTGCAAGCCTCTCCCCATTTTCATTTCTATTTCCTAATCCATGTCGTCCAATTACATCTTCATATCCTGTGTTGTCCACTCCAACTTTAGCATTTAGATCTCCCATAAGGATGGTGAGGTCCTTTCGTGAGCACTTCTCTATAATTGATTGAAGCCTTTCATAGAACTGATCTTTATCATCGTCGTTGCTATCATTGATGGGTGCATAACATTGGATAACGTTCATTGTGATCCCTTGCTTCTTTGTTCTGAATGATGCTTTGATTATCCTGGGTCCATGAGATTCCCATCCCACAAGTGCATTTCGTGCTTCTCTGGACAGCATTAGACCAACTCCCTGAATGTGTGGAGCATTTTCCCCTTCGTGACCGGAGTACAGCAGCATCTCTCCTGTACCTAGCCTTTGTTGTCCAGTTTGTGTCCAATGGGTTTCGCTGATTCCGAGTACTGCCAAGTTGTATCTCCTCATTTCCATTGCTATTTGGCTGGTCTTTCATGTCTCCCACATTGTCCGGACGTTCCATGTACCTATAAAGAGTGTTGCTCTGGTTGTTAGAAGGTGCATCGGTCTCGTGACTTCCGAAGAATTTCGGCTTTCATCATGAGACGTCATAATTATTCTTTCAACTCCCAGAGCAGAGTTTAAATGGTTTGAATTATTTTTTCTGGTTAGCGTTTTTTAGCGAGTTAGCTTTTCTACGGGATGGGGTCGCTAACTCCATGCCCAACCCTCCTCCTTTACCCGGGCTTGGGACCGGCAGTAACTCTAGAAGAGCTACAGGCGGAGTTCTGAGAAAATACACTAATAAATTTCAAAAAATTACCATTTATGATTGGATTATTCATTATGTTGTTGAGAACCAATCACAATTAATTACTGGAAAAGTTTTTCCACTATACCTTTCGCCTAGTTAAAAGTATATACAATTATATTTTAGTTAATTAGTTATTAACTGAAGTGTTATCTTATTTTATATCCTCATGACTTAGGAAGAGAAAATGTATTGTTGAGAGAAGGGAGGCAGTCGCATTTAAGCTGCCCAAATGAATCTTTCAGTGCAATTCACTCCCTACTTTAACATCGGTCTATTCGATTATTCCAGTTTAGTTGACCATTGACAAATAAGTAGTTTACCGTTGATTGATCACTAGGTAGTGACCAACTTTCTGTATGTCAAGTCCATCTTAGTGCCTACTGAGTTCCGTCGACTAAGTTGGAATGTGAATACTGAATTAGGTGACTCGACACCCAGCGTACTATGTTGAGATGTAAAGTGGTGACTGAAGTTAGTCGACAGGAAACCCTGAACCTAGATTTCGTGCTATTTGGGAATTCGACATAGTGTACGCGATGTTAAGTCACTTAGACTAGTGATGACAATGAAACTCGATCGATAGAATTCAATAAGCACTTGATATAAATAAAGTTGATCACCCCATAGCGATCAATTAGTCGTGAACACATTTTACCTCCAAGAAAGGTCAGTCATAGCACTGGTAACTTGCTGATAACATCTATGACTATGAAACTGAGTAATTCACGGTTGAATCCATCAGGGAACATCAGTTCCGTCAATATTACAGGTGCGATATGCTGATGAGAGACAAATATCCGGAAACTGAGGTTGTGTCTCTTGTTGACTACCTTGAATCACCACCTTACAAATCGGTGGTAGATTCTCACCAATAGATATAATGTCAACATAAGAAAAATAATGGTTTGCAACTTATAATGCCTGGAAGTATATCATCAATGACTAACTTGTCTGTTTTATAGAAAAAGACAGCTTTATTTTACCGTTCTTCAGTGAATAACTGTGAAATGCAGTCGGAATTGTTAGGATACTTAGGATATATTTTTCTCACTCCTTGGCAAGTTTGATATAGTGAGAGCCTTTTAAATTAAAAATTAAGAGATTAAAATTATATTAACTGATAAAAGTCGAAACTATATACAATAGAAGCATTTTTATCATCTAGACAAAGATTCTACGTGGCCTTGAGACAAATATTAACACAATAATAGACGTATATCTTCTGGCTTTTGTGATTAATAAGAGAAGTTTAGCTAAAAGTTTATATTTTGAATAAACTATGTATATGATCATGTGTTGGCATGTTCATTGCAAGAATTTTGTGCATTGCATACTTATGGTATTTTGGTTAATACTTCTAGTCAGTTTATTCATAATATGTAGGCATGATGTTTTATCTGACGACCCAGTTTAGTATAAGTTACAATAGATGTCTAACCGATGTAATATATTAATGTATGATATAAGGTAACCATATGATAATGTTTATTTTCACTAATTGTTAAAAGTTACATTATGTAGAGTTATGTACTACATTTGCTATGTAATTTATAGATAAATAGTTAATTAGCAAACATTTCATTGTCACTGGTCTACCTAAAAATGAATGATGGTTGAACGTAGATGCTATGCTATTAGACATTAGGAGTCATTCACTAGGATGTCATAGAATCACGTTGCGTACTACCTGTTACTCGTCAATAGGTTGTATGTAGAATAATGAGGGTAATTGTTTTCTGTGAGACTGATAGACTATGTTGGAGTTATAGTTGTTAAAACTAAGTTATTTAAAAACTGGAATATTTAACAGCGACTAATCACTGAGTGCCAACAAATGTTCCAATTAACCCTCAGCTTGATCGAAACAATAGAATCAGTAATAAAGACCAAACAAATATGATGACAATAACTACTCGATTATCAGGGAGTGTAACATCATGTTATCTCCTAAATCGCAAACTGAACTATTGTCTGACGTGATGTGATTGTCTCACATTTGACCAGTAGCGAACAATAAATCAGCATCGATGTTTCAACGAATGAACAATTTATTAATTCTAATCCGTAACACCTTGTTATTTCTTCAAAAAGAATAAGGTTTGGATTGTTTTGGAGGCCATGTGATTGTGTCGTTATTCCTTGAGAATTTCTATAACCTTGTTCGATTACATTATCTATAGAACAGGTGATATTGCATTTACTGAATGATCAAGAAAATAATGAACAACAACCAAGACTTTGACAACTGTTAATCCTCAAAATTGTTCCAATACAGTTTCCAATCAGATGAGGTAGATTGAAAGTAGATTAATTCTCTATTGCAATCTATTCATAACATGACTCAAAACTCATGAATACCTGAAATTCTCGACATCACATAAACATATAGAAAATAACTATACACATGATGCGAAACCTCATTTTTACGTAAATAGTTATTTATTGACAGATCTGGAATGATAAAACATAGAACAATAATTTATAGAACAGATACAAGCTAACAAGTAAGAAAATATAAAAATGCAATAACTGAGGCATCTAATCATTATACTGTTAAAGTTGGGAAATAACTTCCCGTAGGATAGCTCTAAAATGACACATTTTAATCAATTCCTTTCAATATGACAAATATCTAGCTTTATAACCTTAATTAATCACTCCACATTAAATATCTGAAAGGATGACCAAGTTGGAGGCAACAACATCCTTTGAAACTACAGCAAATAAAATTGACATCATAAGTTAGATAAAGATGTATATAATGAAATGACAAGTGTTTCATGTTGATTTGAATAACTTTATCTGCCAGTTGAAAGTGAGATCAACTATTAAAATAGATATGTACCTAACATCAAGCTGGAGAAATAGGTAATGTTATTACAGATTTGGCCAAATATTTGATTAAGTATTATGTAGCAATATGAATTAAGTAGAAAATAGTGAATTAATGTGATAACCAATTAAACCACTCAAGTAATTCAAAACCATTCATCTATAAACAGATATGCATGGTGATTAGCAGTGGGATCCACAACTCACGTTACATTCAACTTGACACTCATCAGTTGGATATATGCACATTCCAGATTTAATGCTCACTAACAAACTCGAACCCATTACCGTTCGCTTCAAACATCATCAGATTATCCACTGATCTACTGAGTCCACATAAACACCAACTTGTGCAATCGCCTCATACTTAATTCATTTTTGTATTGATTGTTTGAATCTTCACATTGATATTTAGCACTGTAATTGATCAATATCTTGCATAAACTGGTGGCTATTTCGACTCAGTATCCCATTGGATAACGTGATGTCGTTTGAAGCGAACGGTGATGAATTTGATTCTCGAAGTGAACATTAAATTTTGGATGTGCGTCATGGATTCTATTATAAGCCACTATCGATCTCCACTTTGAATGAATTTGGATTAAAGCAATATGGAGACAATTCACATATAATGTACAAATGATCAATTGTAGTCCTGAAGATCAATGGCAAGATTCAAACAACCAATACGAAAATGCATTCACTTATACTTTTTTGGCGGTGTTCTATTTTCAAACGTTTGTAAAGGTTGTTGCACAAACCAATGATTATCTGAACTTAGTAGCGCTCGAAACAAACTGTCTTGGATTTGAGTCTGACAGTGAACATTAACATGGGCATCTAATTACTTCATTATGGTGAGTCCTAATTGAAATGAAAAACACGTCCTACATCTACTACCAGCCATCTTTTAACTATGCTTACAATCATTTACTTTCTTCGTTTGTGAATGCGATTACTTTCGCTTTCTACAATACTAATTTACATCTGTTTAACAGATTGTTTTTTTTGTTGATGAATATTCCGCACGAAAATTTTACGTTCCCAACAAAGTATATTTGAAGATTGTGAGAAATAAAATGTGCATAAACAAAATTTGTTGTTGCTTTCGTAAAAATTAAAGTAAAGGTTCTTTTACAGAATAGAACGGGAGAAACCGATGTGTACATTCCTGTTATTGTGATATCTATTGATTGTTGAATTATTCGAGAAAACCTTAATTTCCCTTTAACAAATGAGCTAAAGAATGATGTAACGTTTTCAGTAAACAGAAGTAATGGTTGGAGAATACATTTGTTCTAGGCTTGTATTTCACTTTAAGATAAATAAATCAATGAAGGCTGATTGCGGTTAGCTAAACTGAAATATACTGTGTATAGAAAAAAATGGTAAGTCAGAAGAATCGATGTATTCTGTTTTATGTCACTTTTTGAAAATATATTTACTATTTACTATTTTTGTAGTTGACATCAGAGACTGATTCTAGTTAGAGAACCACTAAAAATAAGAAGCATTAGATAGTTGTTTCACTCGCCATAGTTAAGGGTATCTATGGCCTAACCATCGGGGATCGGACCCAGGAACTTTGGTCTCGCATTGAGCTCTTGACCTCAAGACCACTGAGCCAGTTCCAATGGTGTAGAGGTTAAGCCCTAATCAGTTCGCATTCTTAGGCAACCATCTTTCTTTTAATAAATACTAGGGAACATGGTGTTGATGTCCTAAGATCATTACTGACAATTAACAGGAACTGGAACTCAAGCTTGTTGTATATTGATCCCATGAAAGATCTCCCTAGTTGTTTCATGAATAGATCGGAAAACATTATTACCTCAATACATAATATATTGACGGGAAACAAGAAGATCACAGGCAATCGGAAATCTGAGTATGTTAAACAATTTTTGTATTCACCCAGAAGGAACAGCTTATGTATTTTTTTAAACGTAATTATATTGAAACTATGGAGTATATACTGGGGAAATATAAATAAGTATCGAGCGGTACTAGAAATGTAAAATGTAAGTTTTGTTTTCATTAGTTAACAAGTGATCTAGAATGATTTAATCTTATAATTAGTTATATTTTAAGCGAATTTTCACTAATGCTAAATTTTATTGTGTATGGTTTATACATGTTTGATATCTGATTAGGAAGCCGTAAATCTATTTTCTGTTATTCATTCATTTGAAAGCTTTGCAGCATTAAACTTTCAGAACTAATCGTATTTCGAATGGATTTTTGTTAACACAGGAATTCAGGACTCGCTTTTCATCCTGTTCTGGACTCATTATATGTATGTACGTAGATCCCAGTGCTGGTGTTTACACTGAATCTCGAAAACAATAACTTATCTTTAAAACCTTCAACGTATTATCCAATAACCTAATGAGTTCAAATAGCCGCTAAATTGTTCAATAATTATAATCTTTATATCATTATTAGTTAGTAAGTTAACTTGTTGTTGGTGAACAAGAGATATTTTGATGGTGTTTTGTTCTCTGAGCTGGATGGTTTGGTCGTTAAGTTTTCATCGTCCTTCTGAACGATATCAACAGCACAAACTTTGAGTACAGTGGCAACAAATAGGTAATACAGAAATGTTTGAATTACTAAATTATCTAAGTAAATATTATATTAGTAAATTCAATGATAAGTTATAGATATCATTTCATTATTTTAAATTTAAAACTCAATTTTCTTCCTTCTTTAAATATGACTAATCATTTCATCATTACCAACAACTTTGTATTAATAAATATTCCAGTTAGTCGTAACAGTTGGATTATCAAAATACGTTCTTGAGTTGTTGTATAATAGTTCTCATTAGTTTCTATGTAGATAATAAAATTATTCTTCATATTTTATTATGTATTAACGGTCATTTGTTCACTGAATCTAAACTCATCTAATTGTCTGTCGGTTGGGAATACTTTATTATTTCAGTAATTCATTTGCATTTCAGACAATGATTGATATCATAAATATTTCTATATGAGTAACATATTACTTCTGGTTCAAATCAAAATTGTATATAGTAACATAGTTTACGTATTATTGATTTTTTGTTGTTATGGAAAACATCTAATTAATTCAATTTTAAGATACATAAAGATTGTTTATTTTTCATTCATTTGAAACTGATCAAGATCAACATTATCTATATAATCATCTTGTCTATATTTTATATAATGTTTGTATTAACTAGGTCATTTTAGTATATCTCGTATTTATCTTCTTTCATAATGAGTAGCGATCTTTTAGAGAAAAAAATATTTAAAAAAAATTATTGTTAGTGTTCTTAAGATGACACTTTCCGAAATTTCACTTTGATCTTTAAAATTAATATAAGTTTATTTATTATATACGATAGAAAGGGACTGTCTATTAAGTTTCATAACGATTCTTGTCTACAATGTAATTTTACAATGAAAATTTTATTCTGTTTGTTTGTTTTTAAAAATTATTCTGTTTTGTTATATCCCGTGGAGATTTATGAATGGTAACTTTGAGAACTATTTATGGACCAATGTGATACGTATATTTCACATTGTATAATTGTTAAGTAACTAAACTATTCATATTCGTGTCCCCCTTATTATAAGCATTATTTTGACCTACAGACTATTATTATACGATTTACCATTCTTGAGTTATCCCCAGTCCATTAATTACTGTTCCCCCTATTCACAACCACATTTGGCTAAATCTTGTACAAACGTTATTTTCTATTTTATGGTACGATGTGGTTAGTTTGTTTGGTATATAAACCCAGTATGTTTGTGAATAATGATTCGTATTGCAGAGGCTGTTATTGGTGTTTTGGACTTAAATGGCTGGGCTAGGCAGAAAGCAGGACTGATAAGTACTCAAGACTACTCATACGGTTTTTCGTGTATCTTAGCTCTGATCCATAATTCGCTCCTCTCTGATTGGCGAGAATCAGCACGTTCATAAATTAACAGGGCACGCACCCAATCGATATAACATGTTTATAATATGACATTATGATAAGAAGAACCAAAAAAGGGAACATTTCGAATGTGTGTAGTAAACGAATATTTAGTGTTGGAAACTAATTTATTGTTTTATGGAAAATTGCACAGTGCTTTTGTAAAATATGAAAATCATACATTAAATACATCATATGTAAATGGTCGTTGAGTTGTCCTTTACACACTCTATCATTCTTATAATTCCGTTGCTATTCTGATTGATCTCCACTTTCCTTCTTGTTCTGTTCATTTCAGTATTCTGGTAAGCATTTCACTTCCTATTGGTGCTACATACTACTTATATCTATTCAGATAAGAAGCGGACACCAAATGTATAATGTATAAATTAAATTTATTGTAAACTTTCTATATAGATGTTATCTTTACCTTTACAGGTATAAAATAAATTGAAATAATTAATTGTAATAAGTAAGGGTTTGATTTATAGCAGTGATAGTGGCAGACAGAAGTGATCGATTTTTTCAATCTACTTTGATAATGTAATCATGCTTTAGGAGGGAGTGTGAATTTTTTGGATGATTTAAATTTGTGTCAGTACAGTAATTTATTCATTTAACTCATATAGTTCTGGTTGTTGAATAATTTTGTTCTCTGAGCTGTATGGTTTGGTCGTGGAACTTTCATCGTTCTTCTCAACGACATCATCAGCACAAACTTCAGGTAAAATAATGAATAATGAAAACAAAAGATATAAACAAATGAATGTATTAAAATATTTAGTTTAATTTTTTTTGGAGTGTAAAATCAATCTTCATTTAACATCATTGTGCTCTTACTTGCATCGTGTTATTCATGAGTTCATATAGTCAGTACTAGTTAGCTACTATTAAAGCAACTATCGATATATTTTAGAGTCAATAAAATCTACTCTAGTTTTTATATTCATACTTGCGTTGTAGAAAGTGCAATCAATCCTATTATCGTTAACTAAAGAATTAACACTTAATGTGAAATAATTCAGAAAAAAATAAAACTGATATTAAAAAAGTGAAGACAACTGCCAAATTAGTTGACATCTGCATTTCATGATATTGAACTATTCTTATTCAAATATAATAGGCAGTATCAGCTTCCTGAAGATTGGTGAAGCATCCTGCTGAATTGTACCAATCAAAATAAAACTTAGACCTATAGCTTCCTGAAAATCGATTTCAGTTACCTGACATTTGAAAATTTCTACAGTAATATTAGCCACATTAAAGATATTAAAACTCGGTCGATTTCCGTCGACAACACGATAACCATTATTACTGAGTTATCAATTCCAATATAAAAATAAGTCTCTTTGGTATGAAATTTTCTCTTTTTACTCACTATGACATTTCTGATAAGAATAAAACATTTAATAATAAAGGAAACAAACAAATTTAAGAAATCTTCGGAAGTTAATAAATCATATGATACTATCTATGCCAATGATCTCACTGTGTAACTGTGTTAAAACAGTTTATCGGTTGTTTTTATTAGTTCCCTATTTTTCTTGCATATTTACTATTATCTTTCTTCCTGCTTATGGACATACATGTGATATTCAAGTACATATATATACTTATCCAGTGCATAAATATAGTTAAACTTGTTTGCGGACGCATTGTACAACTAAGTCAAACGCTAGCAACAATATTACCATCAACTACAATACCGAATAGGTTATTCCTTTTTAAATAGATTATAACACATTCATTTCATATGTACTTTATTGGAATAAAATTCCCCAATTTTTTCATATTACTATATTGTGCACATATATATGTATTTATTCTTTATTATTTAATTATTCTGTCATAATACTTATCATAAGACGGATTTCGAACTGAGCAACAGACATTGTAATTTGAATGAACGATATATATATGGTTCTTTTTTTCAAATGATGAAACTAGAATTAAATTACTATTTTTTCAATTCTAATGAATATTGATAACATTTACTGATTCAATATTGTTATCAGTAGCAGATGCAAAGAGTTTGCTCTTTTCTTTCTGAATAAAAGAAATTGTTTGATTAAAACAGAGATAAAATATTTTGTATATAAAAAGTGATTTACATAGATACTTGTTATTAACAACATTGATAATTTTATATAGTTGAGATCATGAGACAATTTTGAAGCTAGACTACCATGGAAAATCTGGAAGCACTGGACGGCCGTTTCCTCCTATTGTGGGACTCCTCAGCAATGTGCATCTACTATCCCACCTTGCGAGATTCGAACCCAGGACATTGATAATTATTGATAGTGACCAAATATAAAATGTAACCTATATGATACGATCACGGTTCATAACTGTGTATGTAGTGTAAACCAATGATAAAGTAAAACATGTGTAGCTCTTTGAAGGTTTTTATTTATTCATTTCAATTGATAACACATTTCGTACTCGTTGAAACTATTCAACAAGTTCATTGTGATATTATCAATAATATGAAAGTTAAAAAATATGAAATTATACATTTTTACGTATTTTAACAAATGTATGAAAGTGTATTGTAGGTAATGATAAATAATAAGTATATATTTACGTTTATCTTTTATGAAACGGTAGTAAATGTCACGCTGTTCCATACTTATTATTGTCCAAGTTTAACTGAGTTGGTTTACAATAAAGATCATTCAACTAAGTAATTTGAAAAGATTTTGAAATGTGATCGATAAATGCGTGTTCGGTACAGTTGAAAGATTATATATATATATATATATATAATATTCCTGGATTACATTTGTCAGGAATTCCTCAGATTTCATGATTACGGGGACAGGAAAATATTTTCTACTCTTAATAATAATGTTACTAAGGTATAAATTACATTTGAAACTTGCGTTAATAGGAAAGACTAGCATTGTGGGATGAAAAAAAGTCTATATTAAAAGTGTGCTTTTGTACGTAACGGGAATAAAAATTAGGTTAGCTCATTAATTATAATCATTCCCTACAACTGTACAAATTAATTGTATATAAATAAGAAATAAACGTAACAGATCATGATATAAGTAATGTTCGGAATTGTTTAAAATCTATGGATAAAATCAATTATGTTTTCACTAACCGACAGAAATGTTATCAATATGGTGTTGTGGAAATTATTTAATTTCTTCCCAGCATAGAATTCCTCAGCAGTGCATATCAACGACCTCACACTCGTGAATCTAACCCAGCAACTTTGGTCTCGCGCGCAAATGTCATTCCATTAGTGGTTAAACGTAGATTACTTTATAACTTCAATGAAATAGAGATGTTTACTAAATGATTTTGATAACTATGGCTGAAAAATGTAAACTTATTATAAAAAATCCAAAGGATGTTTTTTTGAAAAAAATTCAATTCAACTATCATATAATATGAAAATTCTCTCTGTAGCAGACGGGAAAAACCTATAGAAAGCCGTATAGTATTGGATAACTGCTTTAATCTAGTTCTAGACTCTTCAATAATACATATCCATAATCTTGCACATGATAGAAGCAGGCACTCGAAAATTACCTTTAAAATAATACGTCATAGTAAAATGATCCACTTCTTAAAGTTCAACCGATGTTCAGTATAGTCTAATAATTATTACCATAGATATAATTGACCATAAATGTCTCATTTATGTCATGATGGAATTCAATAAATTTGAGCTCTTCATTATAAATTTCGAGAACCGATTTGGAAATTGGCTGTCAGTGAAAAAGTGATTATTGTTTATTTGGGTGATTTATGAAGCTCTATTCCATTTTAATTTAATGTTCATTGAACAAATTTCAGTCACAATAGCGAATTGGGATATTATCAGTTACAGAATGAAATGCTGGCTATAATTTATATGCAAAAATAGTAAAAATAAATTCATAGGTTTGGAGTTCGGTCTTACAAAAGATTATTTAGTTCCATGATCAGCATACCAGACATCATTACAGTAAATATATTATATTAGTTACTTAAACATATGTTTCCTTCATGTAGTTTTTTTCAGCACTGCTTCTAGTCTAACTAGTCTGAACTAAGAATGTTAGGACTGTTAAACTCAATAGTTTTTACAAGTATAAGGATTAGATTGATCAGATATTGAAAAAGATCACTACGAAGCTGGGGTATTTTCAATTGGATTCAAAGATTTTTCATACTTTAGTCACAGATCAAATTCGGTTAAAGCAAGTATTTAGTGTCACATAATGGTGATAGCTTTTAATAGGTGTATGAATATGTTCGTGTTTAGTAGTGACTTGGTGTTAGCGTAAAATGATTGTGACGAACTTCATTTTCTATTGATAACTTATTTGTCACTGCTTATAGAAGAGAACGAACCGATGTATGTAAGTGTTTGTTTTAATGAAATAATTATTTGGTTTGTGGAAAGATATTTCAAAAATCCTGCGATTCGGTTTACATATCAGTCATTACACGATGATTACAATACTATCCTCAGTGAGCCTATTACCTAGACAATGATGTAATCAGAATCGTCACTATCTAAAATGGTAATGATAATTCAAATTATTTTTTACCATAAGTGAATATTTTTCTGAATTTTGGGACTTATAGTCATTAGATCATTGTATAAAAGGTGAACAAAACACCCACTGAATGCATGAAAATAGATTATTGCGACTGTCGTTTTAGAATAATGTTTAATTTCAGAGTTCACTTTTAAAATTCGATTTTATACATACACACTAAAGAAAATAGAATATAGAAAGTAGTCTACTGAAGTATTACATCATGTTTATCTGTTTTTTAATTTTACATTTCGTATCTTGATCACCATTTCTGTATAGATACAGGACGGTGTACTGATGTTGATATTTGTTAGTAGCTAATGACAGAATTTGTAAATCTGGATGAATCACGTTTACAACTTGTCTCCAGATATATTGTGCTTTCTAATTAGATAATGTTTTGAAAGTTTGTGTCATCACCGAATCATATTTGATGGATCCATCAAGTAGTTTAACTATTACATAACATTTTTCATGTTTCAATCTTAAAATCTATATCATAGCAACACATGCATACAAAAAACCCCCAGTGAATTCCTTATATTAGAAATAAAAAACACTAACTATAATTGAGTTTTTGTATGTTTTGTTCGATAAGCTGGGGAGTAGGATTATGCTTAAGATATGGTTTTAAATGAAACAATCTATGACCACAATCAACAATAGTGTAGATTTTTAACTAAATTTCAAATCAAGTAAATATAGCGGACTCCATACTGTTAATGATTTGCTACTTTATTCTATATTTTACTATTGTAATATATGAGACTAGCTTAAATACTTTCAGGATTTACACCCACGTAAAATGTTGACCTTATGGTTATAGACTGCTAACATAAACTGATATAAAATGTCTGATGTTTTAATTCATGCACATTGGTTTTTTATATCATATCATTATTGTTTAGGACTTAAATCGATCAATCACTTTCGACATTTGTGCATTCTGTGTGAATTGTCTTCATGTAGCCTTAACACAAATTCATTCAAAGTGGAGATCGATAGTGGCTTATAATAGAATCCATGACGCACATCCAAAATTTAATGTTCACTTCGAGAATCAAATTCATCACCGTTCGCTTCAAACGACATCACGTTATCCAATGGGATACTGAGTCGAAATAGCCACCAGTTTATGCAAGATATTGATCAATTACAGTGCTAAATATCAATGTGAAGATTCAAACAATCAATACAAAAATGAATTAAGTATGAGGCGATTGCACAAGTTGGTGTTTATGTGGACTCAGTAGATCAGTGGATAATCTGATGATGTTTGAAGCGAACGGTAATGGGTTCGAGTTTGTTAGTGAGCATTAAATCTGGAATGTGCATATATCCAACTGATGAGTGTCAAGTTGAATGTAACGTGAGTTGTGGATCCCACTGCTAATCACCATGCATATCTGTTTATAGATGAATGGTTTTGAATTACTTGAGTGGTTTAATTGGTTATCACATTAATTCACTATTTTCTACTTAATTCATATTGCTACATAATACTTAATCAAATATTTGGCCAAATCTGTAATAACATTACCTATTTCTCCAGCTTGATGTTAGGTACATATCTATTTTAATAGTTGATCTCACTTTCAACTGGCAGATAAAGTTATTCAAATCAACATGAAACACTTGTCATTTCATTATATACATCTTTATCTAACTTATGATGTCAATTTTATTTGCTGTAGTTTCAAAGGATGTTGTTGCCTCCAACTTGGTCATCCTTTCAGATATTTAATGTGGAGTGATTAATTAAGGTTATAAAGCTAGATATTTGTCATATTGAAAGGAATTGATTAAAATGTGTCATTTTAGAGCTATCCTACGGGAAGTTATTTCCCAACTTTAACAGTATAATGATTAGATGCCTCAGTTATTGCATTTTTATATTTTCTTACTTGTTAGCTTGTATCTGTTCTATAAATTATTGTTCTATGTTTTATCATTCCAGATCTGTCAATAAATAACTATTTACGTAAAAATGAGGTTTCGCATCATGTGTATAGTTATTTTCTATATGTTTATGTGGTGTCGAGAATTTAATGTATAGTTGAATAATTAGAAATTGGCCTAATTAATAGGGTGTGAACAGATGGCATTTGAAACTACTTTGCTATATCATAAAATATCCGTAATTTCTAGAATTCATTACTTTACTATTCATAGTTGTAGACTACATAGATTGAAAGCAATCTGCAATTATATTGCAAGTTGTTACTGAGTTAAAGTCAAGTTAACCTAGACACTTTTAAGCAGAGATGGATAGTGGATAGCAGTAGAATCCAGGACGCGTGTTTTGTCCTATTTGGGACTGGTCAGCTGGATGTACCTGCATCTCAGAGTTGATGTTCACTCTGGGACTCGATCCCAGTACCCTCGCTCCAAACGCCATCGCGTTATCCACTCGGCAACTGAGTCCTGATAGCCACTTTCTTGTGCGATGGAGTGAAGTTTAAATTCATTCAGTATTGTTTTTTTGAATCTTCCCATCGATTTGTTAGGACTGCAACTGGTCAGTCTCTAACTGGCATATGTGCATACTGTGCGTATTGCCTCGATATAGCCTTAATTCACAAGTATGGTAAACAGAGATGGATAGTGGCTATCAGTGGAATTCAAGACGCGCGCTTCGTCCTATTTGGAACTCGTCAGCTGGATGTACCTGCATCTCTGCTTACCGTGATTGTGAATTAAGGCTATATCGAGGCAACAAACACAGTATGCACATATGCCAATTGGAGACTGACCAGTCGCAGTCCTAAAAAATCGATGGGAAGATTCAAACAAACAATACTGAATGAATCTAGACACTTTTAGTTTGTACTTTCCATGATTACTTCGTCATTTTAATTAGTTATTACTAATAGACGATGTTTTAACCACTTTATTACTTTAACAGTGTTTCGTTGTGTTAGTCAAACTACTGAAACAAATGAGATAAGTAGTATATTTAGGTTCTCTAATCACTCTCACTAATCAAGAACAATTATGAAAGACTGATAAATTTCAAGAATACGGAGATTTAGTAACTTGGGTTTAAAAAAATAAACCAAGGGTGGAGATACAATTACAGCAGAGTTAAGATGTAGGACAAATTAACTCCAAGTCAGTTATAAAATGGTAAAGTAGAAACGATAAATATATGAAATGTTGATAAAGAACAGTTGGTGCTATAGCTTGGTATTATCACATAGTTTAGGCTATCTACAACATTTCAATCTAAGTGCTTTAAAATTAATACAGACTTATCTAATCTTCAACACAACGTTTTACATGTACCATTCTAGTGATTTCATTTCTTATTACTTTATAGATGTTAGAGCAAGACTTTATAATAAATCAGTACATATACGTCAAGCTTAAGCCATCTTTATATAAGCATCATTGTAAGTATGTATGAGAGAAAACAATACTCTATCAACATAATGAGATCATTGCAGGAAATAGCTTACACATGTACACGAAAACGATTCAGTTATTGAGGTTAAAAACCACATTTTCACTGATAATCTAGTAAAAAACTGAAGTACGATTGCCACAAACTTCTGTTTAGAAACAAAATTGATAACGTTTTAAGGAGTCAAATTACACGACCTTTAGAGCCATGACTACGGTATCTTGAAGTGCTACAATAACCTAAATCAATGTAACTGTCATTCATTTTACGGTTTAATATAGTCAATATTGGTAAAACATCACCTTTTGTAACTGTCACACCTAGTTATAGTGTCAATAAAAATATTTTCACATATGGGGATAACCATCCCTTTTTCAATGTTTAATAAAAGTGTAATATATGGGTTTTTTTGATCATTTTTTCATTATGTGTCGCAGTGCCGCATCTAAGAATGTAATTTTTACTGTTGATATCATTCTAATCATTCAAAGTTACCTACATATATCTTCTATGGATACGCTACTGTATTACATTCAAATTTGCCGGTAGAAAAAAGCTTACAAATTGAGAAATAGACCTTGAAATGAATTCGATAGTGAAAATTATTCTCTTATATGCAGTATTCATACAATAAATGAGTGGAAAACTCTTATATATTTCACATATATTGGACATTGAAAAACAATTGAGCTACACATTCACAGATCCGTATATTGTGCGGGATTGTTATTTGGATAAATTTAAACTTTGTTATTGTTGAGATGTATGTTCACATGTTATCATCAGTGTGAAATACGCTAAAACGGTTAGGAATAACTATCAGTTGTTATCTCAAACAATGATATATATCGTGAACGAGAACTCAGGTGTAGAGAACCATATTTATTATTTCATACAAAATTACAGAATATCTTCGTAAACTATGGGGCTCATACATTAAATGCTTCATTTACAAACTTCCATTAATTGTCGTTTACATTCTGTTTGATTCTTCCCTTTCATAATTTCTTTCTATTTCCTTTTCTGTTTTTCTAATTCGATCTTTTTAGCCTTTTGCTACCAACCATTCAACTTTTGATTGGTGTTACATACTACTGTCTGTCGACATAAGTAGCATATAAATATATATACTTCTTATGCTTGTCTTTTGTGGATGAATAAATCAAAGGTAAATTGTTGGTAGTTGTATCTATAGGTAATAACGCTTAAGCTTTAATATGAAAAATTAATGGAGTTTGATTCTTATCTAAATAACCGACTACCATCGAAATGGACAATATTTTGGCTATTATTACGTAACACATACTGATTGCACAATTTTCTAGATGATGGAAGGGACGTTGACGTTAGTTTATTGATAACTTGGTACAATATAAGAATAATCAATAGTATAATAATTATAAATGATTAATAGTAAGTATGATTTGTATGAAATAATTAATCGCATTACATCCTTACTCTAATCTAGCAGTAAGGCGTTTAATTTATAATACAAGCGGTTGAGCGCTCACGCGCAAAACTGATAGGTCCTAGGTTAGAATCTCGCGAGGTGGGATCGTGGATGCGCACTGCCGAGGATTCCTACAATAGGACGAAACGTCTTTTCAGTACTTCCAGGTTTTTCATGGTGGTCTAACTTCAAGTGATTCATGGACTCAACTATTAAAATTATATTACTAGTGTTTCGATGCATCTTTATAAAACCGATATATTTCGAGAGAAGAAAAATTCTGATGAATAAAAGAAAATTTCTTTCACATTTAAAGCAATAGATTCAAAATAATATCTCATTTCAGTCATTTATAATTAACACCGTGAGAAGAAAAACTAAATAAGAACTAAATTCATTCATAACATTTTGTGAGAATATTATTACTAAGATTATGAAAATAAGAACAAACTTTCACAACCAATTCAAAGAATGAATGATTTATTGAATCACAAGCTTGATCCTATTGTATAAAGAAAAGTTTATACATGCAAATGTTATGTTTTCATAGTCAATTTGT
Source organism: Schistosoma rodhaini (assembly GCA_944470415.2). Lineage (NCBI taxonomy): Eukaryota > Metazoa > Platyhelminthes > Trematoda > Strigeidida > Schistosomatidae > Schistosoma > Schistosoma rodhaini. The sequence goes on along the minus strand of OX104037.1, from coordinate 29,762,606 downwards.
ATGCACTAACATCTTGTTGTATTCGATTAAAATGTTATTAATAATTACGTAAGAATTACGTAACCGATGTGTTTTACTTATTTCATTTTCCGTTCAATATTTATATTCATCTTAAATGAAAGTTACTTTTACAATGTGAATGTATATTCAAGAGTCGACTGATGTTTTGAGTAATAAAAAACTGTGATCCATTGGGTCAGAACCATACGAGTACAGATTGATTTTTCAGCATCTGTTAGTCTATTAGTTTAAATAACCTATTGTAGTGAACAGAACATGGGTAGGGACCATCGAATGTATTTAAGCACAAAAGTACAGACGATCTCAATAAATTTTGATAACCATGCAGTAAATATGGTAAGTAGAGATGGATAGTGGATAGCAGTAGAATCCAGGACGCGCGTTTGGTCCTATTTGGGACTCGTCAGCTGGATGTACCTGCATCTCAGAGTTGATGTTCACTCTGGGACTCGAACCAAGTACCCTCGCTTCAAACGCCATCGCGTTATCCACTCGGCAACTGAGTCCTGATAGCCACTTTCTTGTGCGATGGAGTGAAGCTTAAATTCATCCAGTATTGTTTGGATTCCACTGCTAGCCACTATCCATTTCTGCTTACCGTGATTGTGAATTAAGGTTATATTGAGGCAATACGCACAGTATGCACATATGCCAGTTAGAGACTGACCAGTTGCAGTCCTAACAAATCGATGGGAAGATTCAAAAAAACAATACTGAGTGAATTCATACAGTAAATAGTTAATTTGCAAAATAACAATCAATTGTCTCAATCTTCACCGTTTCTTCTGAAAATATCAATTCATCTTCTCTAATTCCCTTGTTCATGTATTTTCCTACCAATTGAGCTTCATTTCAGTTCTTTTCTTATCTGTCTTCTGCCAAAATACACTCTATGTCTGACCATCACCATTTATTACTTATATGGATATAAGTAGGCCACACTACACTATGACTTATTAGCAATAGGATAATAGTTTCTTTTTTAATATTTTATTATTCATTTAGTAAACTACATTTAGAATTATGTAATGTTAATTCTTTTTAAAATAATAATCATTAGCGTGTATCCTTGCTAGACAGTGAATCACACAAATCTAGAAGAAATAATTTTTTCTCTATGGCAGTTACTAATCATCCAAATCATTCAGAAATATTCAGTAAACTAATTATGATTTGTGTTAATCATAATGGATAAATTGAAAGAATAGCGGAAAATCTTAAACATACTCTTATCTCCTTTGTGATTGCACATTCCTATAACTCCGGAGTCCCTCATCAGAAATGAGCAGTTATTCAATGCTCTTTAATTTTCAATAATAGTTTAACTAGAGTCAATCTTTGACTAATAACATAAAGTGAATCGATCTCCACAAATTCTTTTTCAATAGTTACCTGATTAGTCACTTACTAATGTTTCTAAATAGTTTGGCTAAATAACATTACGTCAATGAGATGGTCAGAATATTATCATTTTAATTAGTCATTCTCATGACTAGAACATTTCACAATTTTCAAGATATCTATTTTAAAAATGTTGGAGCTATAAGCTCAATAGGTTACTAGTGATGAAAGAAAGGATTGAATTATGATTTCTTTTTAAGTAATTTAAACTACTGATATATAATAAGCAGAATTTTTAGAAATTATTGAACACCTATATTTTGTCTTCACATATAAGTGAGTGGAAAATTTTGGTGGAGTTCCGTTCTCTCAGCTGGATGGTTTCATTGTAACACATTCATTGTTCTTCTGAACAACATCATTGGCACAAACTTCAGGTAGAAGTGAAGTGTTCGGATTTCTACACACATGACTCACAGCCTGTCACATTGACCTAGATTTTGATTGATTATTATTAACCATTAACCGATGGTTATGTATATATTTATTTTGATTGTCTATATCTTTGATCTGATTCTTGCTCCTTTATTTGTCTAATACTTTTCTAATCGGTTGATAAATCGGATGGGTTTCAATGTGTTTATCGATTACCGACTGATATGAGTGCCAAGCTTCTAGAAATTCACTGGTCTTTAGCATTCGCTCTATTTGAAATTTCACCGGTTTCCCGGTCAAACGTGTGTCAACAGTTTTACACATGGATCGATATGAGGGAGTATATATCATGATGTTTGACAGCTAGTTGATGTTCATGCAGATTAAGATGAAGATAATGCCTATTATATCCAATGTAATGTTTAGTTTGCAGATGATATCTGTTTTTTTCTTCTCTAACCATTACATTCTTTGGTTTGGGTAAGATTTTGTCGGTTTATGTGATGCACTTATTCCAAACATCTTCAGTAAATGTGTTGAAACTTCTAATGTTTTTAATATTTGTTAGAGTAGTTCGGTTTTTGGTTTCCACATTTGATTTCGTTTTTGTTAATGGGTTGGATTGATATTTTCTGAAAGCGCTGCGTGGGTTAGCGTTTTTGAATCTAGTTCATACTCTGTTGATTTTGGGTTCTTGAGTTGTTGCCATTGTGAATTAGACATTGATCTATGTGAGTTAGCTCCCAATATAGTCAATTCTCTAGTTTTCCTGTGTTGGTTTTGATGTTGAACACACCGAAGATTGATAGTTTGTTTCTCGACTCCTTTCCGATTGTAAATTTTATGTTATAGGAGAAATTATCGATCAAAGTTTCACAATCAAACCAACCAGCTCAAATAATGGAACTTAAATAAAATCATCCATCTAAGATACAGAAAGCCTCTATCTGAGTCAATAATACTGTGTGTGGTCTACTTATATCCATATACGTAGTATATGGTGTTGGTCAGACATAGAATGTATTTTGGCAGAAGACCGATGAGGAAAGAACTGAAACGAAGCGCAATCGGTAGGAAATTGTATGAACAATGAAATTAGAGAAGAAACGGTGAAGATTGAGACAATTGCTTGTTAATTTGCAAATTGACTGTTCATTGTTGTCAGTCAAACAATGATGAATTTTTATCAATCCTTAATCTGTACTGCTGGTCACAGTGGGTTCGTACCCCAACAAGGGGTGATAATACACTTGATCTAATATTTAGTAGAGATATCATTCCCCTATCTGTACAAGTATACAACGAGTTTGAAAGCAGTGATCATAGGATAGTAGCTTGTGCTCTCCCCATCCATCCCTCCTACAACCGATCAATTCAAAGAACCTGCAATTATAGAGACTATAAGCATGCAGACTGGGACCTGTTGCGCTCACTGATCAAACTGTCAGACTGGGATGAATTCTTCTCATGTAATAGTCTGACAGATGCCATCAACATATTCTATTTGATTGTTAACTCTTGTCTAGACTCCTGTGCACCAATTAAGACTTACAGGATTAGTAAACATTACGAATTATATATACCAGCTAAATATCGTAATAAACTAAGATGCTTAAAGAAACGTTATTTTAAATCTAACGACTTCACGACAGTCACACAAATAACAATAATTTTTAACCAAATTAAAGAGAAACATAGGTTAAAAGTCATCAATGAAGAGCTATTAGAACTAAGCACTAGCTGAAAAGTGCAAAACCTAATCCACCTTTATAATAAACGTGCTAAATCAACTCAAAATGTTGATATACCATGCATCCTGAATAATAATAGTTTTATATATGATCCAAAAACTATAGCAGACCTTTTCTGTGGTAATTTTGCAAATGGCAAAGAATCCATAAATGGCTCTGTTTCTAGAGTTATATGCATGACTGGTAACTCAATTAAATCTATCTCCTTCACATGTCTGAAAATTAGTAAGGTTATAAATAACCTCAAGGTTTCGAAAGGTCACAGAGCAGACGGGATTTCATCATTTCTCTACAAATATGGAGGTCCAGATATTCCACTTCTTCTCCTTAAGCTGTTTACACTCTCTATGGAATCAGGCTCTTATCCTGACCGTTGGAAAACCGCGTACATCATACCACGTTACAAATCCGGAGATAAGACTGACATGAACAACTATCGGCCAATAAATATTAATCCAGTTATCTCTAGGATTATGGAAAAAGTTATTAGTGACGAACTATCCAACTTTTTATTGACTAAACAATTTATTGATGATTCGCAACATGGATTTCTTAAAAATCGATCTTGTATGACATGTCATTTTGACTTCTTTAATTTAGTCTATTCTCTTCGTAGCCAAGGATATCTAGTACTAGTGCTATACCTGGACATTTCTAAGGCCTTCGACATGGTCAACCACCAACTTCTCATAGGTAAACTCGCATCTTATGGGGTCCAAAACCCGTTACTAGCCTGGTTTGATTCCTTCCTCAGCAATCGACATCAAATAGTTAAAATGAACTCTTCATTGTCGAATGCCGTCCCTGTTAGAAGTGGGGTAATTCAGGGTAGTGTCTTAGGTCCTTTGCTCTTTTTAGTTTTCATTAATGATATTTGCCAGTGTTTTAGTGTGGGCAAATCCCTTTTGTTTGCAGACGATCTTAAGGTGGTGTACTCATTTTCTCCATATGAGCTGAGCAATATTCAAAATTGTATCAGCTCGGAGCTTAACAATGTAGCACAGTGGTGCTCGAAATGGCAACTGGAGCTTAATACATCTAAATGTGGTTGGTTATGCTTCGGTGATACATCACTCAACCTCGATCTTACCATAAATGGTGAAATGTTATCTAGGTTACACTCAGTAGTAGATCTAGGACTTAGGTACTCCGACGACTTGTCGTTTACTGAACAGATAATGAAACAAACGTCCAAGTCTCAACGTTTTATAGGTTACATAACTCGAAACCTTCATAACAGCGAATCTCGTATATTAATGTACAAAGTCTGTGTTCAACCACTCCTCTCCTTAGTAGCACACGCATAAAGGATAAATTAAGACTGGAATCAGTACAGAGACGATTTACACTTCGTACTCTTGGAACTGATAGTGTCTTGACATATAATTCGAGGTGTAGTAAACTAGGACTTGACCCTTTATGGAAGAGGAGACTCAAACTTAACCTTATCTTCTTTTTCAATATACTTAACAAACCCTCCTTCACATCCAACCAGGCGATTCATTATGCTAAAGCTTCATATTACGACATTCGTAACTCCTTGTCTTTAGCGAAACAAACATATTCTAGATCTTCTCTCTATATGAATTACTTTACCTTTAAGTTTTCTAGGCTCTGGAATAATCTACCTCAAACTATCCGTACGTTAAACTCTCTCCCATTGTTTGTTTGCTCAATTAATGCCTTTTACTCCTCTGAAAATGCATTAAATGCTCTAGCGCCTGCAAGTGTATCTTACTCCACAAGTGAGATTATCGGAACTTTAAGTGTTTAACCTGTTACTTGCTATCATTGTTTTGTTGTTCCGTGCTCTTTGCTTTAATCTTACTTTCTCTAGTTGTAGATAATTATCAATAACTCGCTTTGGCACTAGAAATAACCTTACAGAACATCAGGCTATCCACTTAAGAAAAAATGACAAGTTCTCTGGTGTTGCATTGACTTGCCATATATAAACTATTTATCAATTACTAAACCAGCAAACATAAAACTTTCTTATATTTCATGTTTGCTCTCTACATTAAATGTTAATTTTTACAACAATCTGATCATGCCTGTAAACTGGTGTGAATTCTGTAAATATTATTTTCAGAATATATATTATTATTATTATTATTGTATGGTTGTCAGAATTTACTGAGATAATCTGTAATGTTTGCTTAAATACATTCGATTGTCCCCAAACAGTCGTGTTCTGTTCACTACAATACCAGTGAATTATGCATTATGTCTTTTCATCAGATCATGGAGATCTAACAAGTGAAATATGTCTTCGGTGAATGATATTCATTTCAGTCTGCTATTCCTAGTTTTATGATTGTTGATATGAGTTAAATTTTGTGGGATAATACTCATATTTATATGGTAGATATACAAGATTAAAATTAGAATAAATTAAAAATTATTCATTCACCACATATTTCGATCTTCAAGACACTAGACTATTAAAATCATTAAACATTCTTACAAGAATTTACAAACACTCTTCAATATACATTTCCGGATCTATTCAATTAGTTGATTGGGTTCCCGAACATTTATCAATGAATTTTTTTACTTACAGTATATAGTTTCTTATTTAATAACTTGAAATAAAAAATCACTTATTTACCATTATTCATTAATCATAGTTTGTCTTATATTTGGAATTAGTTGAACATGTATACTGTAGAAGATTTCATGTTTACTTGTAGATATTCATTAATTTTTCAAAATTTAGGCTTTTAAGTTATATGGCTTCAATGATATTTATTTTCTATCTACAAGATTTTCTAATATGATTTATTATATGTTATTTGACAATTAAGGATCGGTCATGCTATAATGTAAAATTAACGAATGAAATAAATAAATTACAGATATATTGATAAGATACCATCATTTTAAAACATGTATGAACATACATTTCAAAACACATTATTATGTTGTGTATATGAAGTTTTCACTTTATAACAGTAGCTTATAATAAAAAAAAAACAGTTCTCGTTACTTACCCTTGTTATAATCCGGTCATCATATTTAGTAAAACAAAAGCTATATATTGAGTCAGCATAATGCTTATTAAGTTGAATTAATCAACAGTACGATAAACTAGTATGTTAGTGTATAAGATGACTCCTTGTTATTACTTAGTTTTATCATATCAATACTGAACCACAATTTTCATGGTTACTATTATAAATAATAATATTCAGGACATTTTCTACACAACAGTGAATATGACGATTAATATCTGGGTATCGAGTAAGAGTAACAATGATATATTTTTCAGACTAAAGGTAAGATTAAAAATGACTTAGAAAGATTTTGCACACTAAAAAAGATTAGAAAGCAATCGAATATGCCAGCAGAGTAATTATAAGTGAAAATTGTGGAAGAAAACTACTTGGTATATACTAAAAACGAAAGCAACCCAGATATTATTCGATTGTTGCTTCTTCTTAGTTTAAACCCTTTAAACAGCGAACTTCCTGTACCCCACATGAAGACCACAGAGTTGGAACTAACCAGCTTATTCTTTTTAATTTCACTTAATATTTCATAGGACACCGATATCTCTATTTAATGCTATAATTCGTCAGTTACATAGCTGCGGACATGGCCAATGATTCAAATCACATCTTTGACAAAATCCTCTCAAAATTCAATACTAGTGAACTCACTGCCGAGGAGTCCCATAATAGAATGAAACGGCCGTCCAGTGCTTCTAGGTTTTCCATGGTGGTCTAGCTTCAATTGAATCATGATTTCAACTATTGACTGGATTATTTGATATATGTTCCGCTTCTAACTAAAGACCACATACTGAATTCACCTAGTTTTCCAAGATACAAATGATGACTTAAGTAATTTTAAGGTGACACTGATAACTCCTGTTGCCATAATTTGACCTAGAATCTCTAACGGATCAAAAATCTCAAGTTTATTATTTTAACCTGCTGGTGTATTATAAAAAAGACGAAGACTCAGTTTATCAAAGGGTGATGTCATTAGGTGGGTTTTTTTAATGATGTGTTGACACAGGACCTGGTTAAATATAGGTTGTTTTAAACTTCTCATTTAATAGTCTCGTTTAATAGTATTTATGAACTTGAAAGTTAATCAGTCGAAAATTTTACTCGACTTAGGATCTTGTATGCTGACAACTTATAGCAAGGTGTATTTTAGAGGTTACCGTTTTGGAATTCATTTGTAACTCCACAGGGTAAGGTATATATGCGAAAACAATTATTTAGGATAAGAGAAATTCAGTAGCCTTGGGTATGAGATATTGGCTAGAACTGTAGCAATGTTATACAACACAACGCTTTCTCTTGTTTACTATACTTTCAGTCATTCATTTTCATTCAAATATAGTCACTGTATAAAAAATCCACAACATTTGCAACAAACGTAGTAATGCTGAGAAATGCTTTTAAAGAAAGTTATCTATAGTAGATATAATCAGCGAAAAAGTTGGTTGCATTTTATGAAGGTAGATATCTCTATTTAACTCTATTTTTTTCCAGAAGTTACTTAGTGAGTTCAAGTGAATACCTTCTATCAATATTTTGTAATAAATCCATAACAAGGTCAATTGTCATGAAGAAAAAAGAACTGAAGATGAAATATGGAGTTGTTGAATAGAGAAAAAGTATATAATTCATTTTCATGATAAATATTTTTCGAGAATGTTCCGGTTAGCGTTTGTTTTAGCAAGGTTTTTTTCTACGAGGTTGGGTTGCCAACCCCACACCCAACCCCCGTCCTTTACCCGGGATTGGGACTAGCATTAGCTTTAAAAGCGCTACAGGCGGAGTTTTCAAAAAGTGTTACGAAGTCATATCGATGTAGTTGCCTGATGTTTACATCCGGATTTTATTTAAAATCAAACATGATAATGGAAATACACAATTTTTGAAATTTTCAGAAAGGTTATGGTTAGTATATACAAAAATTTATTAGATTATAGATGGTTTTCTAGAATATTATAAACAAAATTCAATTCAAAAACGAAGAGCGAACAACTGTATTCAATAACTTCATCATCAGGCTCTACAGTTATAAGTCCATAATTATTGTGATATTTTACAAAGGCTAAAATGAGGCATGTAATAATCAATTTGACAATGTTATATGTTAAAAAGTGGTGAACGTTTGCATCTGCTATTACGACATATGTATTTCAAAATTGTATTATTTGTAAACTAGAAAGGTCATTTAATAAAGGTCAAAATGATTTGCAGTAAAGTGTCCAGTCTTTCTAATTTACAAATAATGCAATTTTGAAGTATATATGTTGTAACAAAAGAAAACGTTCACCATTTCTAACATATAACATTGTCAAATTCATTAAAACATACCTCAATTTAGCCTTTGTAAAACATCACAATAATTATGAACTTATAACTGTAGAGTCTAATGATGAAGTTATTGAAAACAGTTGTTCGTTCAAAAAATTCCTTGTTTTTCAATATTCTATGAGGATATTTAAAACTGAATTCGTTAGACCAATTTAAATCTTCAGTAACTTTCTCAGAATGATTTCGACGAAAAGGGAATTCTCTTCGCTAAATTCTTTTCATTTTTGCTCAATAACACAATGGCTTAATTTAATTAACTTTCTTAAACTTAAGAATAAGGTTTTATTCTTAGCTTTATAATAAATTGTTAAATAAAGCCAATGTATCACTTTAAAAAATATACTATACAGAATCTCTATACAATATCACGAGGCAGGATCGTGGGTGCGCACTGCTGAAGAGTCCCACAATAGGACGAAACGGCCGTCCAGTGCTTCCAGGTTTTCCATGGTGGTCTAGCTTCAATATATATAAAATTACTAAAAATCTCCACAAACAACCCAATCACCATAAAAGTTAAAAAAAACCCATGTCATAATGGGTAACAGCAACTATGAAATCAGAACATATAATTGTCAATTGATTTTTGTTTAGTTGATTGATAAAATCACTCATTCAATTAATCAAGTTAAACTGTTTTTAAAACAAATTACCTGTCATAAATTATTCAAAATTATCGTAGGCAATTATAAGGAGTAGGTTGCAGTGATCACAGATTGACCGAAAATAAAATTATACGTTTGGATGTTGATTTTAATGGTTGATGATTCATCAATAGATTTGAAGATCATAGGTTCATTTCCTTTAGAGGTCATAGGTAGGGATGGCCAAGGAGTGTTATACTAAAACAAAACGCTTGTCCAGTGCTTTCAATGGTGCACTAAGTGCGACAGTCTTTGAGGAAATAATCTAAAGATTCGACTTATTTCCACAAAACCCTTCTTCCAAATAATATGAAGTAAAAGTTTAAATTCATCAAATGCAAGCTTCTAGGAGATATTTTATAGTGATAATTATAGTTTTTGAACTAATATAACTAAAGGAGGAGAGTTTTGTGAAGATTTTAGTAATTTCATATAATTGGGATCATGAGTCAATTAAAGCTAGACCACCATGGAAAATCTGGAAGCATTGGACGGCCGTTTTGTCTTATTGTGGAACTCCTCAGCAGTACACATTCACGATTCCGCCTCGCAAGATTCAAACCCAGGACCTATCAGTCTCTCACACGAGCGCTCAACAGATACACCACTGAGCTGGTCGGCATCCAACGGTGTCAATGTCTAACTTCAACCAATCCACGAAATTGAACAACCATTCACCAATGTCTTCAGTGAGTTGATATATCTCAACAGACCTGGTTGAACTCTGCCCAGTGCTTCCAGGTTTTCTATGGTGGTCTAGCTTCAATTGACTCATGATCTCAAATATATAATATAACTAAAGCTGAATACACTTTTAAACTTTTATCGGTTTAATTGAAATGGAATCTGAGCAAAGATTGTTAATAGAAGATTTTTTCTGCATGATACGTCAATAATCATTACTACTACAACACAACAAACATTTTGAAGATTACAGACAAATTAGAAAAGTGATTCTATTAAGATTGAATGTGATCTGACCACCTAGTTAGTCTCTTACGTAGATGAAAATTTTCGGGTAGTTTTTTAAAAAAAAGAAAATTTTCAGACAACAAAAGTTGTCGTTGGTTAAAGGATTTACAAATGATACAATGATTCATATTGATTGGTCAACAAGCTTTGTTTGAGTTAAAGATAATTGAAAAATAGTAAATTTAGTGGATATATTTATTTCTGTTTCATTGGTCTAATATAGATGTTTCATCTTGATGTTTTACTTATCTTCAAGTGATATGAATGCAATCCATTGATTGTGTTTTAGTCAATTGTCTAGACATAATTACCTTATTTGAATTTCTGTTAAAATTAGTTTCTTTTTGGCAATTAGGCTAGTTTTTTCAACATTGACATATTGTTGATAAATTACTTTCATTTCCAATTATTTATGAATATCCTCAAATAAATCGATTATTTTCTATGATCATCGGGATAACATTTTATTTCTCAATGTGTTCAGTGTTAATATTCAATGTTCAGAAGGAGGTTTTGTGGAGATTTTAGTGATCTTTTTATACGGCTGAAATTATGAGTCAATTGAAACTAGATCAGAGGAGTTCAACCAGGTCTGTTGAGAGATATCAACTCACTAAAAACATCGGTGAATGGTTGCTCAATATCGTGGATTGGTTGAAGTTAGACATTAACACTGTTAGATGCTGGCTCAGTGGTCTATCGGTTAAGCGTCCGCGTGCGAGACTGATAGGTCCTGACGCGGGAGTCCCACAATAAGACAAAACGGCCATCCCTTGCTTCCAGGTTTTCCATGGTGGTCTAGCCTCAATTGACTCATGATTTCACCTATATAAAAAATATTCAATTTATCAATGTTTTTCTTTGAAACTTTAGATTCATCAATTTCCTGATTTACAATTTTCAAGGTCATATAAGCTCACTGATTAGCATAATATAACCGTGAGAAATTTTAGAAACAACACTATTTATTTTAGGTTAGTATACTTTATAAAGCTGAATTTAAAATGGACTATAATTGTCAACAAAATTTGAATGGTTGACCATGGAATTACTTGTTGGACACCTTATATTATAAATAAAAAGATCTCATCACTAATTAGATTATGATATTGCCAAAATCAAGAACAGTTTATGGAATTTATATTCAGACGAAGAGGATGATGAGTTTAATATAAATTAATATTAAATTTAGTGCGATATGAAAGAGGGTGAGAATATAATAATGGTAGTTTGAAAATTCCAGATATTTTTCAGGTAACAGAAACCTTTACGTAAAGTAAAATTGGAGAAAAACAGAAACTTGTATAGAAGTCAATCCTTGTAGCTTAGTTAATGAAATGATGATTTGATCTCCAAATGCTGTTTGCACGGATTGTGTTACGAGCTTTAGTTTCTTCCAATATTAGTCAGTGATCCACTATTCAACAATTAGTCTTCTAAGTAATCCAGTTTTAAACGACCCAGTTCATTGGTTTTATCGACAACACTTGATAACAGGGAGAATCTAATCTAATGACACATGAACGTCTTCAGTTTTTGGCATGCGGTTTGAATTAATAGATGACTAAACTACTCACATTAATGGTAATATCATTTGATGGAACTGGTTTTGTACATAACATTGCACAAATGACTTTAGAATAAACCGATTTATTTCACAGGTAATTTGTCATATTTTCCACACTCTTGATTTTAAATATTTATCAACACGTAATGTGAATGGAATGGATCTCTGTGGAAACCTTGGCAGAAGCTAAATACACAGAAACAAACAAGCAAATGAAGAAGAGAATTAGAGTCAACAAGCAGAAATATGTATAAGAGCTAGCGACAACAGCACAGAAAGCTATAACTAAAAAAACATGAAGCAACTATTTGACACAACGAAGGAACTGTCAGGGAAATATAGTAAACCAGAGAGACCGGTCCAGGACAAAGCACTCAAGCCAATTACTAAAATTCAAGAACAGAGGAACAGATGGAAAGAAAATCTTGAGGAACTTTTGAATAGACCAGCCACACTAAACCCACCGGACATCCAAGTAGCATCTACAGACCTTCCTATAGATGTCAATTCACCAACTATCGAAAAAATCAGGACGGCCAGCCATCAGAAAAATCAAGATTAGGTAACTAGTAGTCAGACAAGGCTGTATACTCTCTCCCTTCTTCTTTCTTCTGGTGTTCGACTGCATTATGAAGACCTAAACATCTGAGGGAAAGCACAGAATACGACGGACAGCTTGGATGCAACTAGACGATTTGGACTTCTCAGATGACCTGGTCCTTCACATTCCATACATACTAACAAATGCAGATGAGGACAATTAATGAACCAGCAGCATCTGCATCAGTAGTCCTCAACGTACACAAGGGAAAAAGAAGATCCTCAAATACAACACGGAGAACACCAAACAAGTCATACTTGATGGAGAACGTATTTCAACATCTTAGTAAAATCTGTGAACCACAAAGTAAATACTTAATTTGCAAAATGTTAATCAATTGTCTTAAACTTGACTATTCCTTTTGCAAATATCAGTCAGTCATCTCAAACTTCATTATTCTTTTGTTTCTACATCAATCATACTTTGTTCTTTTTCTTTGATCTTCTAAACCTTCTGCCTCCAAGCATTTCACTTTCTATTGATGATACGTACTACTTATATCTGTTGAGACCAGTAGTACACGTCACACTACTATAAAACAGAACAATCTACACATTTATTTGTAAAGTTTATTAATAAATATCTGATATATTTGCATTGGATTGTATAAATATGAGTATTATAAAGTTTGCTAAAACTAATCACATTTGACAAATTAGTGTGGCAATCTCAATTTACCATATTATATAGCATAAACCCATGCTTTTAACTACAAGGCAAATAGTAGGAAGTGTTAAAATTGATGATATATAAGTTTGTATGATAACTTTCTTTTATCGAAATCATTTGTTCAATGAAATTTATGATTTTTTCATCATTTGAAGTTGGTGTTCCTTTGTTTTTACTGTAACTAAATTTGTTTAGTCTGAGAAAATATAATATAAGTGTACTTAGCATACTACAGGCAAACTATGCATGCACATATGCATTTACGTACGTTCATTCTCTTGTTAGAATAGAACGAAGAATATACGTCCTTTTTATCATACTTGTATTGATTACGTTTGATCGACTGACCTCTTAAGAGAAAATAAAAGATTTGGCATTCAGCCAAAATTCTGTGAAAACGTCATCTAACATATTATGCATCAATGCATATGCATATGTAAGCGCATATATATTTCACCATAAGAAATAGACTTGGATTGCAGGTCAACTTATTTTATTAGTATTACGATGAAAATAGTTTTCATTTCAAAATTCAGTATTTTCCGAATGTGACATTGATGGGTTGCTTTGCATTACTGTGGAACACATTTTTAATAGTGAGTTCTGGTGAAAACATCTATCAGAATCTAATAAGTTACTGTATCGTCAAATCTTATTTTAATGGTAATCATTTCCAGTAAAATTCAGCTAATAAAATTTTAATGGTATATTACAAACCGTCATGATTTAGGATAGGGCTGATCGTATCGGTATCCAGTAAGTACTAGAAAAGTTGATGTTAGATTATTAATATGTTTTGTCATATTAAGTTTATCATCCGACTCATTACAGAATCGTGAAAGTGATACACAAGACTTTTAATTATTATCAATTAATCTGTATAGTAAAATCCACAAAACTCCTAAGCTCCGGTGACTCATTCTTCAGTCTTATAACACAAATGCTAATCACTGAATGACACAAATGTGCAGGAAAAAATCGTCACCTAAAGATATACTGCAACTCTCAGCAACTCATAGATCAAGTAAGAAGACTAAAAAGTTTGGGCATATTATTATTGAGCTCGTGATGAAAAACTGATTACAAAGCAGTAAAATAAAAAGTTATTTTACTTGTGAAACTCATGATATATAATGATTGGATTGATAAAATGCTTATTGCTTCAAAATAGAATATTTCGAAGTTTATCATGTAAATTTGCTTGTTACTAGAGTCATATAAACTAACTAAATGTTGAATTATAAGTAAAAATGATCATAAAAATCGATTCTCCAATAGAGGTATAATACTTGAAGGATACTTTTATACAGACAAGATCAAATTGTTGCAAGTAGTTTTGCAAGCGTTACTGTAGAGAGACATCTGATCCTGCTGATGTGTTATAATATACACATTTTTATTGGAACAAGAAAACACATGTTAGTGCATAAGTCAAGATGCAGATTAAAATAAAATCATTGATCTTGGTGCTAGAATCAGGGTGTACAATCTCGTAATAGGTTGTGCTTTTAAAATTATGTAAAAATTAAACTTCTTAGTGGCTATTGAGTTATGACGACCAGTCATGGTTGGGGAAGGGGACATTTAAGATGTAAAATTATAGTTGTTACAAAATAAAATGATAAAAACAACGATTTTTTCCTACAAAATATTCAAATGAAATATGGATATCACATGTTAAACCCTACAGATAGTCTAAAAATAATTGCTTTGCCAATGTTCTTGTAGAAAAAATACTCTTATATTCTGCATTGTTTCCCTGGTACTATTCAAGGTTGCGTTAATTTTATTTTAGCTACTTTGTTACTTTGAAGAAGTGGGTTACTCCAGGTCACGAAACGTTGGAAATACAATTTTCTACTCACTGGGATATAACAAAAAATATATCTATTATTACGACCTTATAATTTTTTATATGAGGAAAATAACAGAAACGATGAAAAATTCATACTAACAGTTAAAATATGAAACAAAAAGTTAATGGAAAACATAGTATTTGTCTAATATTCCATATATACGTAGTTTTTAATACGTTCGCATCCCGTCCTTACTTTCTTTTGTTCGTATTGCTTATACTACTGATAATTGTTCAGTAACCAGTTTTATCTCAAATAAATTCTGAATACAGGTTATTTGTTGTATTTACATGGATTTGTAATTTTTACTGTATTCTCCATTACTATTACCTTCTGTCAACATTTGTAACAGTTATTTCCAGTTTTATGCAATCCTTAGATCTTAATGTAAACTCAACAGTTTCTACATTTGTATACTCTTGGTCCCCATTTTAATTGTTGACTCTCGATAGGATTTACTTTTATGTTATTATTACAACAGGCTTTTCTTTGCAGACATAGAGACACGTTAATCGTCAAAAGTTCCCCAAGAATTAAGGTTTACAACCAAATTATATATATATATATATATTAACAATAGAACTGTAGTCGTATTGTTACATACCTCCGTAGACTTAACAAATGTATTCCGATAAAACTCTTTGTCAGATTGGAAAACTATAAATTTATTTATTCGCTTCTCTTATATGATCTTAAATGCTCACAAGCATAAATCTAGTGGAATTAAGAAATAGTAATAATATAACTAATTGGAAGACTAGCAGAAAAAAATTACAATGAAGTATTTATCAGTAATTAGAGTACTTCAGAATTTAAGCACATAAACACGCTTTATGGCTTTGATGAGTTCATTCTACTTAAGAGTAGAACAATATTAAAGTCCATTTCAAAGAAAAAGTAGACTTAAAGTTTGTTAACTCTATTTCATTATACGTCTACGACTGATGACTATTAAGAGTAGACGGAGACAGATATTTAACAACCAATAATTCCAAAAAACAATAATCTTATATGGTATAAACATTGATTAAAGAAGTTTGCATGCAAGTGAGAAGTAAAAGATAAGTGAATACACCCAATTAAGGCTATTCAATCAGCGATGATCATTGATAAAACAGTTGATATACATATTACTTCACCATTAACATCATCTTACCACACTAACTACATTAAAATTCGATGACTAAAGTTTCAATGTGCTCGAACAAGAAAATTCTCTCGATAATGGTCTGAGTTTGTATGAAGTAAGTGAATGAGTAAAGAATAAAAACTGTTATAGTTTGAAATTTTTCATCATAAATCACTTGCAATTATTCTTAATATTATCGTTAAATGTAGATTTGGTTCAAGTATTTTTTCTTATATCAGCTTGTTAAATAGTTTAACAGATGTAATAAATTAGTTTAGTATACTATTGTCTCAGATTTGATGTAGGTTGTAAGGACGGCTCGTCGGTAGACTCTAGGAAGCCTTAAGAAGCCCAGGAAGAGCAGAAGACATTCCATCCAATCACTGCTAGGGGAATATTCTAGAATGTCGACGTGTAGCTTCCCCATTGGATGGATAATAATGACCCTTATTCGCTTATTGGTTGTCTGAAATGATGATTTACTCTCAGTCAAAAAACGATAAATACACGAGATTTCCGTACTATATTTTGACACTTTTTTGGGAATAAAAGTCCCTACTTACTAGTCTTTCTCTTCTCTCTTTGCGACGTTGCGGGTTCTATCGTTCAAGTAGTCTAGTAGTACGCGGCATAGTAAGAAGCAAGGCTCTAGATATAACATAGGTTTTATTTAACTCCTTAATAAAATGTTAACTGCTTGTTAAACCGTTGAATAAATGACAAACGCCGTTCATGAACACTATGTGCTACTCTTATAAAGCATTATTATACACTACAGTCAAACTAAAGTAAAATATCCCTACTTAGAACTTAAAGACTCAATTACTTGAGTTCAAAAACATGAACCCATGGATAATGACTAAGTGGTCTGAATGTTAAACGCTCAAAGTGGGACTTTACGTTACCACGTTAGAACCTCGGTGAGATAATGGATTCAAACTAATACTCATCCCATACTAGCTTTCAATGCTCTCTAATTTTCAATGGCTATTCAGTACAGATCATTTATCTATGTAAAATATAAGAGTGAAAAAGTTCCACAAACCATCAGATTAGTTTATTGTGAATACCTTCAAGTATGGTATTAAATTACATCCATGAGTTGTCATGCTCATGAACTGGCAGCTAATATGTACATAATACTTCTAGATATTATAAGCACTACAAATACAAGTTTGATTCTATTTTATTCATAAAATATGTTGGCTAAAACATGAGCAAAGTCGTATTGAGTGATTTATTTAGTGTTTCAACAAAAAGCGTGAGACCAAAGTGAGGATTTGTGAAGATTGTAATAATTTTAACAATCGAATTCATTAGTCGAACTAAGCTAGATCAACAATGGGATGGCTGTTTCGTTCTAGTATGAGATTCCTCAGCAGTTCTCACCCACGACCTGCCTGCGCGGAACTCGAACCCAAGACCTCTAGTCTCGATAGCGAATGCTTAACCTCTGGACAACTGAGACAGCATCTAACGGTGTAAATTTATAACTTCAATCGATCCATGATCTTAGACAACCCTTCATCCATATTCTGGGGGTGGAAAACTATCTCACACACGATGCGGATTAGACTCTACTGGCCACAGCTTCTCACAAGAACTCTAGGATTTAAACCTTGAAGTTAGTCACTAGTGAGCACATGGATGCGCACTGCTTAGGAGTCCCATAGTAGGACGAAACAGCTGTCTAGTGCTTTCAATGTTGGTCTAGCTTAGATCGACTCATGAATTCAATTGTTAAAAAGACCTAGTTTGGCATGTCAACTGCAAAGATTGTTTAATTGAAAAGTACATTATTCATTTTAAATACATCAGATTGTTAGCAAAAGTGTTAGATTTCACTAATCTCAGTGAAACTAACAGAATCTAGTCGATGCATTTTTGTATCATTCGCTTCTGCAAATTAAGAAAAGCTATAACTAAGTTATTCTTATGAAGATATAATACTTACGTCTTGAGGAGCTAACTCAAATGCTGAGTTCGCCAGAATTCCGATTTTTCTACAGGTAGAGATGTACATATATGAGTATTTGTGTATTTTATTCGGTAGTCCACTCTTATGTTCTCGCTCAAGTAGTCACGTGGTGAGAGAGATAGTGTGTCGCACGTCAAGTACCAATATCAGATTTTGGACACCACCCATCATAACAAACACTATCAGAATGTTTGGTTCCAATGATAAAAAATAACTATTATCATTCAGTCTAACTATCAATGCTGACGAAATCCTACTAGTTCAGTTACCAAGTAATTCAATGACAGAATCCACTGTTTTTTAGTTAGAGGATCAGGCAGGATCATAAAATAGAAATTACTCTCGACTAGTTGACTTAACAAATCGATATATTGCATCATAACATTACACGGCCCAATGTTTCATCTAAGGATCATCAAGAGGCATTACGAAACTTAGTATATAATCAAAATATTGTCATTCTCCAATGTGATAGGGACTATGCGGTCTTTACGATGGATAGGAAAACTTATGTAGATAAAGTTAGGATTGTTGTGGATGACTCATCCAAGTTTCCGATCGATTGTTCAAAAAATATATTTGAAGACATGTTACGAAGATAAAGATGGACAGGAATTGATCATAGTCAAAGTTGGCTGCGTCGTAATTGTGGATGAAAACAAAGTTTGCTACCGTCCTTAAAAGCTTTCGTCTCCAGAACTTGGCTGCAAGAGTGAGAAAGCTAGAATGATTAATTCCCGATTAAAAGCTACGTTGAAAAATCGGTGCTCAGCAGTTCAGCCGCTCCAACTCTGGGACAGTCGACCCTGGGTCACTTTCCAAACCATCTTACCTGATATTGCGTCTGCTGGTTCACACGTACATGATAAAGCATTTAGGTTGGAAAAACAAAATGAGAAATATTATTTGCATCTCTGAGGACGTTCCAGAGAAATCGAGATTGAAAGGAAGATATGTCCTCGGCATTGTTTGGTACTGAACACGTTTTAAATCGTTTCAACATAATCAATGGGTTAACGACTTTAAAATTATTGCACTTTTCTAAAGCCACTACTATCAGAAGATTCAAGTCAAACAAATCCATCTCTAAAAGGATACTGTAATCAATATTACTTAGCGCCTGTGAAGTATAATAATAATGTGACGGATAATATCGTATATTATATCCTTAACCACGTTTCTTTTCTCTGATTTCTTATTTGAAACTTACTCAACTAACCAATTTTTTCCGTATTTAGTATTGAATAACCTATCAGACTAATTTTACATTTCTGTCCATGAGCTGTCTTCTCGTCAGGAATGTTTCTAGAATTGATCTTTGAATTATTCTTTTAGTCGTTCCACGTTTATTTAATTTTTTTTTACAAGCTACCATTTGCGTCAACTGTAACCTTAATAAAGACTTCCCTTTGAATACAGTATAAAGTATGTACACTTATTTATTCCTAATATTATTGTCTCTAGGATATAAGTAGATGAAGGGGATTCAAAAAATTAATGAATTCATATTCTTTGGCTACGATTAGTTTTCATGTTATACAAGAACTTATAAAGCAAAGAAACTATATATACATATATCTTCAGTAAAGTTTGAAAATGTACTTAACCTTACATTGGATGACGTTGTATTGTAGTGAACAAGAAAACGAGTGGGGACAATCGAATGTATCTGAGCACAAAATTACAGAATATCTCACTAAAATCTGACAACCGTATAGTAAACAGTTAATTTAAAAACTATCAATCCGTTGTCTCAATCTTGACCGTCCCTTCTGCAAATATCAGTCCATAGTCTTCGATTATTATTGTTCATGCATTTTCATACCAATTCCGTCCCGTTCTCTCTTTATCAATTTTCTACTCAAATAAATTCAATGCCCGACCATAATTATATACTACTTATGTGGATATAAGTAACCCACATCATAGTATCAGCTATTCACGTAACGCTTCAGCTCAGTAATAATTATGTTTTGTTAAAAATCGTTTAGATAAACATTGGGTCTGTATACGTAACACGTGATAACGTAAACACTTACAATACTATTCTCGAGTGAGAGACTTCATATCATATAATCAAAAAATATGAGTACTTAGTCTGAATATAAAGTGATCTCTTAATTTGATTTTGCTGGAGTAGAGTGCAACTGATGGGATGCCTCGTATGACATATCTAAGAGATACTTACATGGATAAGAATTTAACAAGTTGTTCGATAACTCACATCATTCACTTGTAGCTTACACCTAACCTTGAAATAGTTTCATCATTTTCAGATGACACCTTAGAGATCCAATATATTAATATCGTTCAAGCTCAGTGATCGTTTTTCGCAAGAACAAACTAGAAGTCATTGGTCGAAATTGCCTTATCAATAGTAAGCTATAAATTTTGGCTGAATAATTGAACTGACTGGTGTAAATACTGATAAAGAAATGATATTAAATATCAAACTATGGACTAAAAGAATGAAATTGATTTGTTTGACTATTATAATTCACTTTAATAGGCGATCTTTGACAAATACATCTAAAAAAGTGTTAGTAGATTATGCTTCCTGAAACATTTACACTTTTGCTTTCACTTAAAACAGAAGACAAGTATTAATCCTAGATTTTACGATGTGGATGTATATAGTTGAAAACTTATGGAAAATAAAAGTTCGATATAACTGCTCCTTTAGATTTCTATTTAATGGTTTTAAGCGCAGTCTACTAACTGTGTCCTTTCTTTCAAACTAGACTGTCAGAAGAATTAACAACTACTCACCGTTTCTGAAGTTTTAAGAGAAGACAAAGGTCATCGACAAATTATCTTAGTCTTATGTCAATAAAGAACTAAAGATAATTGTCATATGTATATTTACAGAACAGTATGGTAAATTAAAATTAATTTATACAAAATAAAAATTATCAGAATAATTATGTCATTCAGTTATCCACATTTTCAAGGTCTGAAAAGATCCCTTGATGCCATACGACTTAAAATACTCTCAAGTAAAGATTTATGGGGATCATCGGATTTATCGATTAAACTTCGTTCTAATTTCGTTATTCCATATTCTTCACAGACTGTATCAATGTTCTTGACCAACTGTGACAATGAACCGGTAATCATTGTACCTTGGATTGTATTTTCAACTTGTGATAAGTAGGCTAGTAAAACTCCATCATATGGTTGATAAACATCTGTGGGATAAATGATCCCTACAATTAGTTCTTTAGTAGATGCTTTAAGTCCAAATGCATCCAGAGCATGAGTAATCGATCGGTTCGGACTAAGGCAATATAGAATCTCTGTAGCCAATCCTCGTGTATACATTCCACCCGAAGATTCATCGTTATAATGGATTAAAGCTTGGGTAACAGCAGCTTCTATCTAAAAGTATGGACATATAAAAAATCGTCATTAGATTGGTAAAGTTCATGAAAATCTAGGTCATAATTCAGATAAAAATACTGAACAATTAAGGTGATGATTTATTTTCATAAAGATCACCATCATAAAATGACATGAACGATTGTTTCACAGACTAGTAAATAAATAAAAATTCCGAAATCAATAAATGTATCAAGATGCTATAAGCTAACTGCATTCTCTGCTCAAATCAAATTAGGAGAATAATCACCTTCTAATGATTAAGTTACAGAACAGTCTACGGAAAATCACAAAAATGTAGGCCGTTACATACTTTTTACAACAATTTACTTCACAGACTGATCTTAGTTACACAACTATTGAAAATAGGAAGGTACTGGGGAGCTGTTTCGTCCTGGTATGAAGCTTCTCATCAGTGCCTGACCACTGAGCCGGCATCCGAAAGTCTACATTCTTAACTTCAATCAGTTTGCGACTTTACACAGGCATCTTCCAATGCCGTTGCTCGGTAAATGCCATACGTAATTTAACTCCACTGGTCATGACATTTTACAAGAACATCGGGAATCACCTCATACTTAGTCACGAACCTTGGAAACGAACAATAATGTTTATTGTTCACATGTTGAGATTTATCTTTAATATTATCATACATGACAAAAGCGATATCATTTAAAGAAAAACATACGTAACGTCATTCAATAATATTCGTTTGCATTATAGATTTGAGTGGTAAAATATAGAATGTTGGAACACTTTACGCTGAATTTGAAACTCTAGACATAAATGACAGTGAAGGAAAACTGAAACTAAATAAACAAAGTGATTGAAAAAAAGAACGGTGGAGCTCAAAACTATCATCTTATGAAGTGAAGTCGAATGATTAGATCATTAAATCCCAGATTCAACTTCATAATATTCACAACTAATAGTAAAAATTAATCGACAAGATGAACGATATGATAGTGAGACAATATTACTCACTACTATTAAATATATGGTAGATCAATCCCTAATAGCTGAAAATAATGTGTCGTTAAAAGTTTGACCAAGAACAAGACACAACAATTAGAACACCAATTTATAATGGATAAAGTTTAAAAGCAAACAAAAAATATACTTTACACAAATTCCCTGGTAGAAAATGATGAAATGCATATAAAGGTTAAAAAAATAAATGGAGATTAATAAACGGTACAAATAAGTACTACTGTATTATTTATTTGAAGAAAAATATGGTACATAGCCAACCTGAACTATATCGATGATGAAATCACTGCTAAAAAGAATAACGACGGCGTTTGAAAGGGAGGGAAATTGTTTTGAATGTATTTTTGTTTGGATATCATTGGCATTGTTAACATTACACCATAATGAGAAATGGAAACAGAATTTAGTATCCAAATTAAAATTTATTGTCCGCCAAACTGAATTCATTCTAAGCTGAAAATAATAAAACCCAAAAATTTTAAAATATTATCAATGAAAAATGTGACGAAATTATTGAAAAACACAGTATCATTAAAAACAAAAATTAGTGATAAACACGAAACGATCTAACAAACAGTAACTGTTTTCAGTGCCCAAAACCTAACCTAAACAATGCTCAATCATTAAATCGCTGATTATCTATCAAATACAAACACAAACCAATTATGAAAATGCAGTGGAAACGGAAACCACCAACAGCCTAACACACAAAAACCAACAACAGAATCCAAACACAAAAAAACACTAAAAATGAATTAACAACACATTATAAATCCAACAAACAGCATGTAGAAGATTAACACTCCTGTAATACACAATACAAACAAATCAACGTCAAACACAAATATCACCTTCATCATCCTCTATCCCTATCCCTCACTCTCTCTCTCTCTCTCCCAAACACACAACCTAAAGACTATCCACATTATGCAACACCACTTCAATTACTACGTGCAGATTGTACACAAAAATTCAACATATCATACACAAACACAACAAATGTGATATTCAATGAATGGACACCACTGACAGATAAGCAATAGTGGAATACTCGATGTTACACTACACAGTTTAGACAAAGATAAATTACTATCTCGACCTTCCGAGTGTGCTCACCAATAACAAACAATCAACAACACAAAACCACTCAGGCACATCCATATACACTTCACAAAGCACAGCATCAAATATTGTGATACCATATTCACACAACAAATTCAACAAACCACTACATCAAATTTATTACCAAATTAATGGACACCACCGACATAGATGTGACGGTGGAATACTCGATGTTGCACTACTCAGTTTAGCCAAAGATAAATTACTATCTCGACCTTCCGAGTGTGCTCACCAATAACAAACAATCAACAACACAAAACCACTCAGGCACATCCATATACACTTCACAAAGCACAGCATCAAATATTGTGATACCATATTCACACAACAAATTCAACAAACCACTACATCAAATTTATTACCAAATTAATGGACACCACCGACATAGATGTGACGGTGGAGTACTCGATGTTGCACTACTCAGTTTAGCCAAAGATAAATTACTATCTCGACCTCCGGAGTGTGCTCACTTACACTCGGCAAACAATCACACACATCCAGAACTCTTCAATACCATCAGTAAATAAATAAATAATCAAATATATATACATATATTATAAACCACAATTCCAACCAACAACTCATCATCAACACGAAACATCCTCCAGTCAAAGAAATATAACCGTGTACCGTCTCCGTCAAGAATGATAATGTCTATCGACTCAACGGTCAACTTATTCATTTAGTCCATCAGCGAATCCCACAGAATGTCTACTGAGGGTATTAGATTATGGACACGTCAATATGACAACCCATGGTCAACAAATTTCCAAACAACCAAACAGTATGCAGATCATTCAGGCCATCCAATAAACACAATTATCTATATTCATATATACATACGCTAAAATATTTTTTCTCATTTTGCAACACATCCACCAATGTATAAAGGGATAAGTTATCTATGCAGTGTCGAACACGTGAAGAAAAGTAGGTCGAAAGTAAACTCACTACGAACTCCTGTAAACGGCCAATCAAGTAAAACCGACTTACCACACCACTAAAGTCCCAACATTACTATCCTGACATAAAATCCGAGTGCGATACAACACACAAACACAATCTCTACTCGATTAGCCAATAACTACTTTACACAAAATCACCAACACCGTTAATCACTCACGTCCCGTGTAAAAAGGAACAAGTAACACTAACTATCAATATACTCCACATGCGAATACTATCGTCTGAAACGAAAACTACAGATGTCTCGATGGAAATCTACCACAACTAACACTGTCTACACACTACTCACAAATACTCTCATCACCACAGTCATCCTATTCCCCACTCACACTCCCACATCTTAACTGCACAACACAACCAGTCAATGTTACACGAGCATTTTACAAGACAAAATGACGCATCTGCACAACTAACATCACCAATATCACTAACATACAACATACACGACAACAACACTCTCCAATAATCACTACATTATTTAGCTCCACATCTACACATGAAGCAATCAAAAACACATATTAGTCAGACGTCTCTCCACAAAACACTCACACCACACTCCTCTGTCGACAGAACAACAATTAGATAAACGACCAGCTAACAGTTGATGTCGGTGATACACCACCTCAAAAAAATACAGTTTCTCCAACCCAACCATTATTAAGCAAAACAAAACAATCAGCTACTATTCACATTGTCCACAAACCACACTCATCACAAATCTGTGGAAGATTAACACTCCTTTAATACACAATACAAACAAATCAACGTCAAACACAAATATCACCTTCATCATCCTCTATCCCTATCCCTCACTCTCTCTCTCTCTCTCTCTCTCCCAAACACACAACCTAAAGACTATCCACATTATGCAACACCACTTCAATTACTACGTGCAGATTGTACACAAAAATTCAACATATCATACACAAACACAACAAATGTGATATTCAATGAATGGACACCACTGACAGATAAGCAATAGTGGAATACTCGATGTTACACTACACAGTTTAGACAAAGATAAATTACTATCTCGACCTTCCGAGTGTGCTCACCAATAACAAACAATCAACAACACAAAACCACTCAGGCACATCCATATACACTTCACAAAGCACAGCATCAAATATTGTGATACCATATTCACACAACAAATTCAACAAACCACTACATCAAATTTATTACCAAATTAATGGACACCACCGACATAGATGTGACGGTGGAATACTCGATGTTGCACTACTCAGTTTAGCCAAAGATAAATTACTATCTCGACCTCCGGAGTGTGCTCACTTACACTCGGCAAACAATCACACACATCCAGAACTCTTCAATACCATCAGTAAATAAATAAATAATCAAATATATATACATATATTATAAACCACAATTCCAACCAACAACTCATCATCAACACGAAACATCCTCCAGTCAAAGAAATATAACCGTGTACCGTCTCCGTCAAGAATGATAATGTCTATCGACTCAACGGTCAACTTATTCATTTAGTCCATCAGCGAATCCCACAGAATGTCTACTGAGGGTATTAGATTATGGACACGTCAATATGACAACCCATGGTCAACAAATTTCCAAACAACCAAACAGTATGCAGATCATTCAGGCCATCCAATAAACACAATTATCTATATTCATATATACATACGCTAAAATATTTTTTCTCATTTTGCAACACATCCACCAATGTATAAAGGGATAAGTTATCTATGCAGTGTCGAACACGTGAAGAAAAGTAGGTCGAAAGTAAACTCACTACGAACTCCTGTAAACGGCCAATCAAGTAAAACCGACTTACCACACCACTAAAGTCCCAACATTACTATCCTGACATAAAATCCGAGTGCGATACAACACACAAACACAATCTCTACTCGATTAGCCAATAACTACTTTACACAAAATCACCAACACCGTTAATCACTCACGTCCCGTGTAAAAAGGAACAAGTAACACTAACTATCAATATACTCCACATGCGAATACTATCGTCTGAAACGAAAACTACAGATGTCTCGATGGAAATCTACCACAACTAACACTGTCTACACACTACTCACAAATACTCTCATCACCACAGTCATCCTATTCCCCACTCACACTCCCACATCTTAACTGCACAACACAACCAGTCAATGTTACACGAGCATTTTACAAGACAAAATGACGCATCTGCACAACTAACATCACCAATATCACTAACATACAACATACACGACAACAACACTCTCCAATAATCACTACATTATTTAGCTCCACATCTACACATGAAGCAATCAAAAACACATATTAGTCAGACGTCTCTCCACAAAACACTCACACCACACTCCTCTGTCGACAGAACAACAATTAGATAAACGACCAGCTAACAGTTGATGTCGGTGATACACCACCTCAAAAAAATACAGTTTCTCCAACCCAACCATTATTAAGCAAAACAAAACAATCAGCTACTATTCACATTGTCCACAAACCACACTCATCACAAATCTGTGGAAGATTAACACTCCTTTAATACACAATACAAACAAATCAACGTCAAACACAAATATCACCTTCATCATCCTCTATCCCTATCCCTCACTCTCTCTCTCTCTCTCTCTCTCCCAAACACACAACCTAAAGACTATCCACATTATGCAACACCACTTCAATTACTACGTGCAGATTGTACACAAAAATTCAACATATCATACACAAACACAACAAATGTGATATTCAATGAATGGACACCACTGACAGATAAGCAATAGTGGAATACTCGATGTTACACTACACAGTTTAGACAAAGATAAATTACTATCTCGACCTTCCGAGTGTGCTCACCAATAACAAACAATCAACAACACAAAACCACTCAGGCACATCCATATACACTTCACAAAGCACAGCATCAAATATTGTGATACCATATTCACACAACAAATTCAACAAACCACTACATCAAAATTATTACCAAATTAATGGACACCACCGACATAGATGTGACGGTGGAATACTCGATGTTGCACTACTCAGTTTAGCCAAAGATAAATTACTATCTCGACCTCCGGAGTGTGCTCACTTACACTCGGCAAACAATCACACACATCCAGAACTCTTCAATACCATCAGTAAATAAATAAATAATCAAATATATATACATATATTATAAACCACAATTCCAACCAACAACTCATCATCAACACGAAACATCCTCCAGTCAAAGAAATATAACCGTGTACCGTCTCCGTCAAGAATGATAATGTCTATCGACTCAACGGTCAACTTATTCATTTAGTCCATCAGCGAATCCCACAGAATGTCTACTGAGGGTATTAGATTATGGACACGTCAATATGACAACCCATGGTCAACAAATTTCCAAACAACCAAACAGTATGCAGATCATTCAGGCCATCCAATAAACACAATTATCTATATTCATATATACATACGCTAAAATATTTTTTCTCATTTTGCAACACATCCACCAATGTATAAAGGGATAAGTTATCTATGCAGTGTCGAACACGTGAAGAAAAGTAGGTCGAAAGTAAACTCACTACGAACTCCTGTAAACGGCCAATCAAGTAAAACCGACTTACCACACCACTAAAGTCCCAACATTACTATCCTGACATAAAATCCGAGTGCGATACAACACACAAACACAATCTCTACTCGATTAGCCAATAACTACTTTACACAAAATCACCAACACCGTTAATCACTCACGTCCCGTGTAAAAAGGAACAAGTAACACTAACTATCAATATACTCCACATGCGAATACTATCGTCTGAAACGAAAACTACAGATGTCTCGATGGAAATCTACCACAACTAACACTGTCTACACACTACTCACAAATACTCTCATCACCACAGTCATCCTATTCCCCACTCACACTCCCACATCTTAACTGCACAACACAACCAGTCAATGTTACACGAGCATTTTACAAGACAAAATGACGCATCTGCACAACTAACATCACCAATATCACTAACATACAACATACACGACAACAACACTCTCCAATAATCACTACATTATTTAGCTCCACATCTACACATGAAGCAATCAAAAACACATATTAGTCAGACGTCTCTCCACAAAACACTCACACCACACTCCTCTGTCGACAGAACAACAATTAGATAAACGACCAGCTAACAGTTGATGTCGGTGATACACCACCTCAAAAAAATACAGTTTCTCCAACCCAACCATTATTAAGCAAAACAAAACAATCAGCTACTATTCACATTGTCCACAAACCACACTCATCACAAATCTGTGGAAGATTAACACTCCTTTAATACACAATACAAACAAATCAACGTCAAACACAAATATCACCTTCATCATCCTCTATCCCTATCCCTCACTCTCTCTCTCTCTCTCCCAAACACACAACCTAAAGACTATCCACATTATGCAACACCACTTCAATTACTACGTGCAGATTGTACACAAAAATTCAACATATCATACACAAACACAACAAATGTGATATTCAATGAATGGACACCACTGACAGATAAGCAATAGTGGAATACTCGATGTTACACTACACAGTTTAGACAAAGATAAATTACTATCTCGACCTTCCGAGTGTGCTCACCAATAACAAACAATCAACAACACAAAACCACTCAGGCACATCCATATACACTTCACAAAGCACAGCATCAAATATTGTGATACCATATTCACACAACAAATTCAACAAACCACTACATCAAATTTATTACCAAATTAATGGACACCACCGACATAGATGTGACGGTGGAATACTCGATGTTGCACTACTCAGTTTAGCCAAAGATAAATTACTATCTCGACCTCCGGAGTGTGCTCACTTACACTCGGCAAACGATCACACACATCCAGAACTCTTCAATACCATCAGTAAATAAATAAATAATCAAATATATATACATATATTATAAACCACAATTCCAACCAACAACTCATCATCAACACGAAACATCCTCCAGTCAAAGAAATATAACCGTGTACCGTCTCCGTCAAGAATGATAATGTCTATCGACTCAACGGTCAATTTATTCATTTAGTCCATCAGCGAATCCCACAGAATGTCTACTGAGGGTATTAGATTATGGACACGTCAATATGACAACCCATGGTCAACAAATTTCCAAACAACCAAACAGTATGCAGATCATTCAGGCCATCCAATAAACACAATTATCTATATTCATATATACATACGCTAAAATATTTTTTCTCATTTTGCAACACATCCACCAATGTATAAAGGGATAAGTTATCTATGCAGTGTCGAACACGTGAAGAAAAGTAGGTCGAAAGTAAACTCACTACGAACTCCTGTAAACGGCCAATCAAGTAAAACCGACTTACCACACCACTAAAGTCCCAACATTACTATCCTGACATAAAATCCGAGTGCGATACAACACACAAACACAATCTCTACTCGATTAGCCAATAACTACTTTACACAAAATCACCAACACCGTTAATCACTCACGTCCCGTGTAAAAAGGAACAAGTAACACTAACTATCAATATACTCCACATGCGAATACTATCGTCTGAAACGAAAACTACAGATGTCTCGATGGAAATCTACCACAACTAACACTGTCTACACACTACTCACAAATACTCTCATCACCACAGTCATCCTATTCCCCACTCACACTCCCACATCTTAACTGCACAACACAACCAGTCAATGTTACACGAGCATTTTACAAGACAAAATGACGCATCTGCACAACTAACATCACCAATATCACTAACATACAACATACACGACAACAACACTCTCCAATAATCACTACATTATTTAGCTCCACATCTACACATGAAGCAATCAAAAACACATATTAGTCAGACGTCTCTCCACAAAACACTCACACCACACTCCTCTGTCGACAGAACAACAATTAGATAAACGACCAGCTAACAGTTGATGTCGGTGATACACCACCTCAAAAAAATACAGTTTCTCCAACCCAACCATTATTAAGCAAAACAAAACAATCAGCTACTATTCACATTGTCCACAAACCACACTCATCACAAATCTGTGGAAGATTAACACTCCTTTAATACACAATACAAACAAATCAACGTCAAACACAAATATCACCTTCATCATCCTCTATCCCTATCCCTCACTCTCTCTCTCTCTCTCTCTCCCAAACACACAACCTAAAGACTATCCACATTATGCAACACCACTTCAATTACTACGTGCAGATTGTACACAAAAATTCAACATATCATACACAAACACAACAAATGTGATATTCAATGAATGGACACCACTGACAGATAAGCAATAGTGGAATACTCGATGTTACACTACACAGTTTAGACAAAGATAAATTACTATCTCGACCTTCCGAGTGTGCTCACCAATAACAAACAATCAACAACACAAAACCACTCAGGCACATCCATATACACTTCATAAAGCACAGCATCAAATATTGTGATACCATATTCACACAACAAATTCAACAAACCACTACATCAAATTTATTACCAAATTAATGGACACCACCGACATAGATGTGACGGTGGAATACTCGATGTTGCACTACTCAGTTTAGCCAAAGATAAATTACTATCTCGACCTCCGGAGTGTGCTCACTTACACTCGGCAAACGATCACACACATCCAGAACTCTTCAATACCATCAGTAAATAAATAAATAATCAAATATATATACATATATTATAAACCACAATTCCAACCAACAACTCATCATCAACACGAAACATCCTCCAGTCAAAGAAATATAACCGTGTACCGTCTCCGTCAAGAATGATAATGTCTATCGACTCAACGGTCAACTTATTCATTTAGTCCATCAGCGAATCCCACAGAATGTCTACTGAGGGTATTAGATTATGGACACGTCAATATGACAACCCATGGTCAACAAATTTCCAAACAACCAAACAGTATGCAGATCATTCAGGCCATCCAATAAACACAATTATCTATATTCATATATACATACGCTAAAATATTTTTTCTCATTTTGCAACACATCCACCAATGTATAAAGGGATAAGTTATCTATGCAGTGTCGAACACGTGAAGAAAAGTAGGTCGAAAGTAAACTCACTACGAACTCCTGTAAACGGCCAATCAAGTAAAACCGACTTACCACACCACTAAAGTCCCAACATTACTATCCTGACATAAAATCCGAGTGCGATACAACACACAAACACAATCTCTACTCGATTAGCCAATAACTACTTTACACAAAATCACCAACACCGTTAATCACTCACGTCCCGTGTAAAAAGGAACAAGTAACACTAACTATCAATATACTCCACATGCGAATACTATCGTCTGAAACGAAAACTACAGATGTCTCGATGGAAATCTACCACAACTAACACTGTCTACACACTACTCACAAATACTCTCATCACCACAGTCATCCTATTCCCCACTCACACTCCCACATCTTAACTGCACAACACAACCAGTCAATGTTACACGAGCATTTTACAAGACAAAATGACGCATCTGCACAACTAACATCACCAATATCACTAACATACAACATACACGACAACAACACTCTCCAATAATCACTACATTATTTAGCTCCACATCTACACATGAAGCAATCAAAAACACATATTAGTCAGACGTCTCTCCACAAAACACTCACACCACACTCCTCTGTCGACAGAACAACAATTAGATAAACGACCAGCTAACAGTTGATGTCGGTGATACACCACCTCAAAAAAATACAGTTTCTCCAACCCAACCATTATTAAGCAAAACAAAACAATCAGCTACTATTCACATTGTCCACAAACCACACTCATCACAAATCTGTGGAAGATTAACACTCCTTTAATACACAATACAAACAAATCAACGTCAAACACAAATATCACCTTCATCATCCTCTATCCCTATCCCTCACTCTCTCTCTCTCTCTCCCAAACACACAACCTAAAGACTATCCACATTATGCAACACCACTTCAATTACTACGTGCAGATTGTACACAAAAATTCAACATATCATACACAAACACAACAAATGTGATATTCAATGAATGGACACCACTGACAGATAAGCAATAGTGGAATACTCGATGTTACACTACACAGTTTAGACAAAGATAAATTACTATCTCGACCTTCCGAGTGTGCTCACCAATAACAAACAATCAACAACACAAAACCACTCAGGCACATCCATATACACTTCACAAAGCACAGCATCAAATATTGTGATACCATATTCACACAACAAATTCAACAAACCACTACATCAAATTTATTACCAAATTAATGGACACCACCGACATAGATGTGACGGTGGAATACTCGATGTTGCACTACTCAGTTTAGCCAAAGATAAATTACTATCTCGACCTCCGGAGTGTGCTCACTTACACTCGGCAAACGATCACACACATCCAGAACTCTTCAATACCATCAGTAAATAAATAAATAATCAAATATATATACATATATTATAAACCACAATTCCAACCAACAACTCATCATCAACACGAAACATCCTCCAGTCAAAGAAATATAACCGTGTACCGTCTCCGTCAAGAATGATAATGTCTATCGACTCAACGGTCAACTTATTCATTTAGTCCATCAGCGAATCCCACAGAATGTCTACTGAGGGTATTAGATTATGGACACGTCAATATGACAACCCATGGTCAACAAATTTCCAAACAACCAAACAGTATGCAGATCATTCAGGCCATCCAATAAACACAATTATCTATATTCATATATACATACGCTAAAATATTTTTTCTCATTTTGCAACACATCCACCAATGTATAAAGGGATAAGTTATCTATGCAGTGTCGAACACGTGAAGAAAAGTAGGTCGAAAGTAAACTCACTACGAACTCCTGTAAACGGCCAATCAAGTAAAACCGACTTACCACACCACTAAAGTCCCAACATTACTATCCTGACATAAAATCCGAGTGCGATACAACACACAAACACAATCTCTACTCGATTAGCCAATAACTACTTTACACAAAATCACCAACACCGTTAATCACTCACGTCCCGTGTAAAAAGGAACAAGTAACACTAACTATCAATATACTCCACATGCGAATACTATCGTCTGAAACGAAAACTACAGATGTCTCGATGGAAATCTACCACAACTAACACTGTCTACACACTACTCACAAATACTCTCATCACCACAGTCATCCTATTCCCCACTCACACTCCCACATCTTAACTGCACAACACAACCAGTCAATGTTACACGAGCATTTTACAAGACAAAATGACGCATCTGCACAACTAACATCACCAATATCACTAACATACAACATACACGACAACAACACTCTCCAATAATCACTACATTATTTAGCTCCACATCTACACACGAAGCAATCAAAAACACATATTAGTCAGACGTCTCTCCACAAAACACTCACACCACACTCCTCTGTCGACAGAACAACAATTAGATAAACGACCAGCTAACAGTTGATGTCGGTGATACACCACCTCAAAAAAATACAGTTTCTCCAACCCAACCATTATTAAGCAAAACAAAACAATCAGCTACTATTCACATTGTCCGCAAACCACACTCATCACAAATCTGTGGAAGATTAACACTCCTTTAATACACAATACAAACAAATCAACGTCAAACACAAATATCACCTTCATCATCCTCTATCCCTATCCCTCACTCTCTCTCTCTCTCTCTCTCTCCCAAACACACAACCTAAAGACTATCCACATTATGCAACACCACTTCAATTACTACGTGCAGATTGTACACAAAAATTCAACATATCATACACAAACACAACAAATGTGATATTCAATGAATGGACACCACTGACAGATAAGCAATAGTGGAATACTCGATGTTACACTACACAGTTTAGACAAAGATAAATTACTATCTCGACCTTCCGAGTGTGCTCACCAATAACAAACAATCAACAACACAAAACCACTCAGGCACATCCATATACACTTCACAAAGCACAGCATCAAATATTGTGATACCATATTCACACAACAAATTCAACAAACCACTACATCAAATTTATTACCAAATTAATGGACACCACCGACATAGATGTGACGGTGGAATACTCGATGTTGCACTACTCAGTTTAGCCAAAGATAAATTACTATCTCGACCTCCGGAGTGTGCTCACTTACACTCGGCAAACAATCACACACATCCAGAACTCTTCAATACCATCAGTAAATAAATAAATAATCAAATATATATACATATATTATAAACCACAATTCCAACCAACAACTCATCATCAACACGAAACATCCTCCAGTCAAAGAAATATAACCGTGTACCGTCTCCGTCAAGAATGATAATGTCTATCGACTCAACGGTCAACTTATTCATTTAGTCCATCAGCGAATCCCACAGAATGTCTACTGAGGGTATTAGATTATGGACACGTCAATATGACAACCCATGGTCAACAAATTTCCAAACAACCAAACAGTATGCAGATCATTCAGGCCATCCAATAAACACAATTATCTATATTCATATATACATACGCTAAAATATTTTTTCTCATTTTGCAACACATCCACCAATGTATAAAGGGATAAGTTATCTATGCAGTGTCGAACACGTGAAGAAAAGTAGGTCGAAAGTAAACTCACTACGAACTCCTGTAAACGGCCAATCAAGTAAAACCGACTTACCACACCACTAAAGTCCCAACATTACTATCCTGACATAAAATCCGAGTGCGATACAACACACAAACACAATCTCTACTCGATTAGCCAATAACTACTTTACACAAAATCACCAACACCGTTAATCACTCACGTCCCGTGTAAAAAGGAACAAGTAACACTAACTATCAATATACTCCACATGCGAATACTATCGTCTGAAACGAAAACTACAGATGTCTCGATGGAAATCTACCACAACTAACACTGTCTACACACTACTCACAAATACTCTCATCACCACAGTCATCCTATTCCCCACTCACACTCCCACATCTTAACTGCACAACACAACCAGTCAATGTTACACGAGCATTTTACAAGACAAAATGACGCATCTGCACAACTAACATCACCAATATCACTAACATACAACATACACGACAACAACACTCTCCAATAATCACTACATTATTTAGCTCCACATCTACAAATGAAGCAATCAAAAACACATATTAGTCAGACGTCTCTCCACAAAACACTCACACCACACTCCTCTGTCGACAGAACAACAATTAGATAAACGACCAGCTAACAGTTGATGTCGGTGATACACCACCTCAAAAAAATACAGTTTCTCCAACCCAACCATTATTAAGCAAAACAAAACAATCAGCTACTATTCACATTGTCCACAAACCACACTCATCACAAATCTGTGGAAGATTAACACTCCTTTAATACACAATACAAACAAATCAACGTCAAACACAAATATCACCTTCATCATCCTCTATCCCTATCCCTCACTCTCTCTCTCTCTCTCCCAAACACACAACCTAAAGACTATCCACATTATGCAACACCACTTCAATTACTACGTGCAGATTGTACACAAAAATTCAACATATCATACACAAACACAACAAATGTGATATTCAATGAATGGACACCACTGACAGATAAGCAATAGTGGAATACTCGATGTTACACTACACAGTTTAGACAAAGATAAATTACTATCTCGACCTTCCGAGTGTGCTCACCAATAACAAACAATCAACAACACAAAACCACTCAGGCACATCCATATACACTTCACAAAGCACAGCATCAAATATTGTGATACCATATTCACACAACAAATTCAACAAACCACTACATCAAATTTATTACCAAATTAATGGACACCACCGACATAGATGTGACGGTGGAATACTCGATGTTGCACTACTCAGTTTAGCCAAAGATAAATTACTATCTCGACCTCCGGAGTGTGCTCACTTACACTCGGCAAACAATCACACACATCCAGAACTCTTCAATACCATCAGTAAATAAATAAATAATCAAATATATATACATATATTATAAACCACAATTCCAACCAACAACTCATCATCAACACAAAACATCCTCCAGTCAAAGAAATATAACCGTGTACCGTCTCCGTCAAGAATGATAATGTCTATCGACTCAACGGTCAGCTTATTCATTTAGTCCATCAGCGAATCCCACAGAATGTCTACTGAGGGTATTAGATTATGGACACGTCAATATGACAACCCATGGTCAACAAATTTCCAAACAACCAAACAGTATGCAGATCATTCAGGCCATCCAATAAACACAATTATCTATATTCATATATACATACGCTAAAATATTTTTTCTCATTTTGCAACACATCCACCAATGTATAAAGGGATAAGTTATCTATGCAGTGTCGAACACGTGAAGAAAAGTAGGTCGAAAGTAAACTCACTACGAACTCCTGTAAACGGCCAATCAAGTAAAACCGACTTACCACACCACTAAAGTCCCAACATTACTATCCTGACATAAAATCCGAGTGCGATACAACACACAAACACAATCTCTACTCGATTAGCCAATAACTACTTTACACAAAATCACCAACACCGTTAATCACTCACGTCCCGTGTAAAAAGGAACAAGTAACACTAACTATCAATATACTCCACATGCGAATACTATCGTCTGAAACGAAAACTACAGATGTCTCGATGGAAATCTACCACAACTAACACTGTCTACACACTACTCACAAATACTCTCATCACCACAGTCATCCTATTCCCCACTCACACTCCCACATCTTAACTGCACAACACAACCAGTCAATGTTACACGAGCATTTTACAAGACAAAATGACGCATCTGCACAACTAACATCACCAATATCACTAACATACAACATACACGACAACAACACTCTCCAATAATCACTACATTATTTAGCTCCACATCTACACATGAAGCAATCAAAAACACATATTAGTCAGACGTCTCTCCACAAAACACTCACACCACACTCCTCTGTCGACAGAACAACAATTAGATAAACGACCAGCTAACAGTTGATGTCGGTGATACACCACCTCAAAAAAATACAGTTTCTCCAACCCAACCATTATTAAGCAAAACAAAACAATCAGCTACTATTCACATTGTCCACAAACCACACTCATCACAAATCTGTGGAAGATTAACACTCCTTTAATACACAATACAAACAAATCAACGTCAAACACAAATATCACCTTCATCATCCTCTATCCCTATCCCTCACTCTCTCTCTCTCTCTCTCTCTCCCAAACACACAACCTAAAGACTATCCACATTATGCAACACCACTTCAATTACTACGTGCAGATTGTACACAAAAATTCAACATATCATACACAAACACAACAAATGTGATATTCAATGAATGGACACCACTGACAGATAAGCAATAGTGGAATACTCGATGTTACACTACACAGTTTAGACAAAGATAAATTACTATCTCGACCTTCCGAGTGTGCTCACCAATAACAAACAATCAACAACACAAAACCACTCAGGCACATCCATATACACTTCACAAAGCACAGCATCAAATATTGTGATACCATATTCACACAACAAATTCAACAAACCACTACATCAAATTTATTACCAAATTAATGGACACCACCGACATAGATGTGACGGTGGAATACTCGATGTTGCACTACTCAGTTTAGCCAAAGATAAATTACTATCTCGACCTCCGGAGTGTGCTCACTTACACTCGGCAAACAATCACACACATCCAGAACTCTTCAATACCATCAGTAAATAAATAAATAATCAAATATATATACATATATTATAAACCACAATTCCAACCAACAACTCATCATCAACACAAAACATCCTCCAGTCAAAGAAATATAACCGTGTACCGTCTCCGTCAAGAATGATAATGTCTATCGACTCAACGGTCAGCTTATTCATTTAGTCCATCAGCGAATCCCACAGAATGTCTACTGAGGGTATTAGATTATGGACACGTCAATATGACAACCCATGGTCAACAAATTTCCAAACAACCAAACAGTATGCAGATCATTCAGGCCATCCAATAAACACAATTATCTATATTCATATATACATACGCTAAAATATTTTTTCTCATTTTGCAACACATCCACCAATGTATAAAGGGATAAGTTATCTATGCAGTGTCGAACACGTGAAGAAAAGTAGGTCGAAAGTAAACTCACTACGAACTCCTGTAAACGGCCAATCAAGTAAAACCGACTTACCACACCACTAAAGTCCCAACATTACTATCCTGACATAAAATCCGAGTGCGATACAACACACAAACACAATCTCTACTCGATTAGCCAATAACTACTTTACACAAAATCACCAACACCGTTAATCACTCACGTCCCGTGTAAAAAGGAACAAGTAACACTAACTATCAATATACTCCACATGCGAATACTATCGTCTGAAACGAAAACTACAGATGTCTCGATGGAAATCTACCACAACTAACACTGTCTACACACTACTCACAAATACTCTCATCACCACAGTCATCCTATTCCCCACTCACACTCCCACATCTTAACTGCACAACACAACCAGTCAATGTTACACGAGCATTTTACAAGACAAAATGACGCATCTGCACAACTAACATCACCAATATCACTAACATACAACATACACGACAACAACACTCTCCAATAATCACTACATTATTTAGCTCCACATCTACACATGAAGCAATCAAAAACACATATTAGTCAGACGTCTCTCCACAAAACACTCACACCACACTCCTCTGTCGACAGAACAACAATTAGATAAACGACCAGCTAACAGTTGATGTCGGTGATACACCACCTCAAAAAAATACAGTTTCTCCA
This sequence comes from Schistosoma rodhaini, assembly GCA_944470415.2. Taxonomy (NCBI): domain Eukaryota; kingdom Metazoa; phylum Platyhelminthes; class Trematoda; order Strigeidida; family Schistosomatidae; genus Schistosoma; species Schistosoma rodhaini. Next base: position 29,722,907 of record OX104037.1, on the reverse strand, counting down.
ACCCAACCATTATTAAGCAAAACAAAACAATCAGCTACTATTCACATTGTCCACAAACCACACTCATCACAAATCTGTGGAAGATTAACACTCCTTTAATACACAATACAAACAAATCAACGTCAAACACAAATATCACCTTCATCATCCTCTATCCCTATCCCTCACTCTCTCTCTCTCCCAAACACACAACCTAAAGACTATCCACATTATGCAACACCACTTCAATTACTACGTGCAGATTGTACACAAAAATTCAACATATCATACACAAACACAACAAATGTGATATTCAATGAATGGACACCACTGACAGATAAGCAATAGTGGAATACTCGATGTTACACTACACAGTTTAGACAAAGATAAATTACTATCTCGACCTTCCGAGTGTGCTCACCAATAACAAACAATCAACAACACAAAACCACTCAGGCACATCCATATACACTTCACAAAGCACAGCATCAAATATTGTGATACCATATTCACACAACAAATTCAACAAACCACTACATCAAATTTATTACCAAATTAATGGACACCACCGACATAGATGTGACGGTGGAATACTCGATGTTGCACTACTCAGTTTAGCCAAAGATAAATTACTATCTCGACCTCCGGAGTGTGCTCACTTACACTCGGCAAACAATCACACACATCCAGAACTCTTCAATACCATCAGTAAATAAATAAATAATCAAATATATATACATATATTATAAACCACAATTCCAACCAACAACTCATCATCAACACGAAACATCCTCCAGTCAAAGAAATATAACCGTGTACCGTCTCCGTCAAGAATGATAATGTCTATCGACTCAACGGTCAGCTTATTCATTTAGTCCATCAGCGAATCCCACAGAATGTCTACTGAGGGTATTAGATTATGGACACGTCAATATGACAACCCATGGTCAACAAATTTCCAAACAACCAAACAGTATGCAGATCATTCAGGCCATCCAATAAACACAATTATCTATATTCATATATACATACGCTAAAATATTTTTTCTCATTTTGCAACACATCCACCAATGTATAAAGGGATAAGTTATCTATGCAGTGTCGAACACGTGAAGAAAAGTAGGTCGGAAGTAAACTCACTACGAACTCCTGTAAACGGCCAATCAAGTAAAACCGACTTACCACACCACTAAAGTCCCAACATTACTATCCTGACATAAAATCCGAGTGCGATACAACACACAAACACAATCTCTACTCGATTAGCCAATAACTACTTTACACAAAATCACCAACACCGTTAATCACTCACGTCCCGTGTAAAAAGGAACAAGTAACACTAACTATCAATATACTCCACATGCGAATACTATCGTCTGAGACGGAAACTACAAATGTGTCTATGGACATGTGCAGTGAGTTTTTATGTAGGATTTGGTGTTCGGTTTAATTGTGTTGGGATACATTTTATAACTTTTTTTGTTTTTTTAGATATGAAGTTCAATTTTTATCGTTAGGAATTAAGAACGGGATGAATTATTCGAGAGAATGTCTGACTTTTCTTGTAGTTCAGTCATTTTCACTAGTTATCTCTATAGAAAGCTTGGTCAATATTTGCAGTTTTCAGTTGATTCTTTGTGATATCATGAACATATGGACGTCTGGTAGCAATAAATCCTCGATAGGTCGGTATTTAGAAATTGTTATTAACAGTACATAAACGAAAACGACTTTTGTTCGTTAATTTTTTATGGTAACAATAAAAATTATTTAGATATTCTACAAAATTGAATTGATAACATGAATACCGTATCAAATGTTTTCAACACAAATTTATCAGAAGAAGAGTTTAGTTGTAGTATTGTATTTATTTAGGAATTTACATGTTTACTCGGAAATCGAGCTTTGGATTTCTGGTGTTTCTTGTTATTTTTTTTTGACTTTCTGACTAATTTTATCATGTTCGACCTTAGTAGGAAGAGGTATGTTAGTCCCATCGTTTTTTTCTGTAGTAAACGTTTCAGAAATGCCAAGAAGTCTCATTCTTTTCGGATTGGCCATTCTAGCTCGCATTGATTTGCCATCTAATGATTTGATCGCTCGTTTTGCTTGTGATAAAGTAGCGAATTTAACGCATGCCACACTTAAAACAAAAGAACAGGAAGATCTTATTTCACAGACTAATGAACCTTTTTTAATAAACTGTTGGCTATTCTGAAACTCATAAGATTGCAAATAAAGACGAAATGAAATGAGACAACAGATTCTATAACTTCAACTAAACTAGCAACTCTGAAAAGGTGTTACTACTTCAATTAAAAGCAAACTTTATGGATTGTGAAATAGTTTGAAAATGAACATAGACAAATAGGGTTGTTCTGGTTAAAACATTAATATATCGATGAGATATTTGGAATTAGTTTGCGAAAAACAGCATGTAATGAAACAAGAGTGGATCATGCCTATGCTTTCAAAAGTTTTGATATTTGTCGTTGAAGGAGATAATAGAAAAATGCTAGTAATTCTAAATTTGAATGCAAACTTAGAACTGAATGTATTCATTTCATTTATTTAAGCATAAACATTGGTATGAGGAAGCACCAAATATATATGCACTCCTTAGGTACCCAAACCGAAGCAGTGAGAAACTAATGTACCATATTGTGAATGGGATCACAAGCATTGCAGTTGACGAAGTAACTCTTAATGTACTTAGTGTCCCTAGTTGGTCCCACAACTGGAAAATGTTGTTTTGAGCACGTAACTTGTTTACGGGATTACCACGTCACAAAATCTAATCGACTGAGATCATTGTGAACACCGTCCAACAGGTTACATTTAATTTCGCTAAATAAAAAAAGCTAGTTGCCTATTTAATTGATCTTTAAAACTACAACTAGATATACCCAAACTAGAGAACATTGGAAAAATTTAATGGTCATATTATCATGTAATGAAAAAGAAATAAACTCAGAGGATTGGAAATAAGCTTACCTATTTTGAGAAGCTGACTGTGAGGGTATGCAGAAATCAATTGCTTTTGGAAATAAATTAAAAATAGTTTTTTCACATAAAGGCAGAGTGGATCTATCTATTACTATACTTGACGGCACATCCTTATCTAAGTTAGAACTTCCAGACTGTCCAGTTTTAGGTAGTGAATGGGATTTATTTTTCTTCCTAACAGAAATTGAAAAAACCTGGATTTTCCGACCACCGATTGACACATCTTTTGCTTGCTTTTGGTCCAACAGACAATCCTCCTCTAAATCATACGTAATTTGAGCTTCACCACGAAAGTGATTAATATGAACAGTTGATGCTTGAGGAAATACAGCCAGAAGATCATCTTTATTTATCTTTTTGCTTAAGCCGCGAACTAAAAGACAATTCTTGCTTTCAGTGATTTTGAAAAATTAGGAGTAAACAACCTTACCTTTTTTCTTGTTGTTTTGTGTGGAAAAGAACAGATATTTTTCTACCTCTCAATAAGCAACCATGTCTACATTTTATGGCATTCACAGCATCTTCTTCTGATGCAAAAGTCAAGTAAGCGACGCCAGGTTTACGTCTAGCATTTAAGTGACTAGTTTTATCAAGTGATATATTAGTAGAAGAAGGGAATTTTCTTGCTATTTCACCTTTCTTAACATTGTAATTTACTCCATAAAGGACAAGCATTTTGCAATCATAGTCATCTGAATACTCAATTGATTATGTAAATTCAGATACCGATCTTACCAATACATTCCGAGATGAACTTCCCTACACTGGCGAATAAAGTTTTGTTCCCAAAAGGCTTTTTGTGAAGTCTTTCTTTATGCATCAAGGCTTGTTCCTCTGATTCGAACTCCAAGAAGGCGAACCCATGACATCGGTAAAGACGATTAATCCATGGTAAACGATAGGCTTTTGCTTCTGGAGCCAGTTTTTCTAGTTCATTTATGGTTGTCTTGGCAGGGAGTCCGTGGATTTTTAATGTACATTTATTACGATATTCTAAAATGTTTTGTATTTCATTATGAATGATAGGATTTATCAAGTCATTCGTTGCAGGCTTGAGCTCTTCAATAGCACATATTGTAGCTGGAGTTTCGACAGGTTTCTCATGGTTTGGAACCGAGTTCTCAGATTTTAAGCGTTTGTTCTTTTTCTCTGAAGGACTGTATTCAGATTTCCGCTTTCCATATTTGATCTTTTCACATGAAGGATAACCCTAAAATTCATATAATTAATGACTACGTCCTTTAAAGACATCCTGACAGTACTATGCTTGATTTAATATATGACTATTGATTTACAGTTTCTGAGCTGTATTAATTAGACGTGTGACTAAGTACATTACTGATGTATATTTTTGGGCCAACAGAGCTTTCTTATGAGCTACTGTACACTGTTGTTTCAAAGGCTCTATGCTTTACTCAATTAGTTGTAGTTTCCACAAAAATTTGGTTAGCTATGACAAAATTTGAAAGTATTTGGGTTCTGTGGGAAAGACTTTGAGGCAACTCAGTAGCTAGATAGAACCCCAGTTTTCAAAATGATGTTCAGATGTCGAGACCGAAGTGAACGAAATGGGGTTCAAAGCTAAAACGATCGAAAAGCGTTACTGGGACGTAAGCATTAGACAACATTATGGGCAAAGATACCTTTTAGTGTGTGTAAAGTGGCGATGATTCTTGACAAGTAATAATGGAGTTGCTAAAATATGGTTGAGAATCAACCAAATAAGAGGAACTCGGATACTTTGATTTACGGGCTATTTTTTAGACCCGATAACTGGAAGCATGTAGTTTAAACAATTATTCGCCAGCTCCAAAATGGTTGATGTTAGAATATGAGATAATTAGCACGCTCATTGACTGCCGCACAGAGGTCGGGTTTAATCGAGTGTTTTATGAGCTATTTCAGAAGATTAAACACTGCAGTGTAGTATTTACGGCTTGTCATTTTAACTAACAGATCCACCTAGTGGGATTGAAACGTTTTAAGAAACATTTTTTAGGGTTAAATCTTTCCCACTATCATTGGTACTATTAGCATTTTGATACGCTGGTTGTAGATTTCACCCGCCCATACGGATGCACTTTAGAAAATTGAGTTGCCGCAATGAGTAAGGCTCGATGGTTACTGTGATCAGCTGACAGGACAAATATCTCACCTTACTGCCATTGAATGACTCATTGTCTAACTTGAATCATATCGTAGGGTAGAATACAAACTTATTAAGCAAATATAACCATTTGAATAAGTCATTTAGCAAACAGTTTTCTAAATGTGTATTGTTTTTAAGGTCAGATGTACGCATAAAAGATATACCAGACGTACGATTATTTGTTCAACTTCCCACGCTGTTACATCCATTCCAAACAGCCCGGGTCGTTTTTATGTTAAATTTTAATTCATAAACTTTTAGTTTCTAGGTCGGGTAATTAATTTAACGTCCAGTTGTTAGTAGGTACATTACTTACTGGGTGATTCTGAAGGAGCGACTGTGAGTATGTTAGGTGATCGGTATTGATTCTTGTGTTTTTAAAACAATACAAATATTTGACCTAGCTACGAAGGTATTAATAAAAGGTCCTGTTACTACCTGTTGTCAAAGAGAATTCCAGTAACTCATGGCTAAATATCAAGCTGAAGAACTTAAGAAGTAAACGAGCACTCCTTTTGTTTTGAATTTCTTTGGAATTTCTTCAAAGAACACCCTGAAGTTGGGAAGCAGAATGATATGATGCTTAAATAGCCTTTCAGTTTGAGCTAAGCTACTATGAGATCACTAAGTAATCTATGGTAATATGTCGTCGAAAAATGTTTGGTGGTCTCAGTCTATCGTTATTGGGATGACCAGAGAGATCATACAACTAAAGATGCACGGGTATTCGGAGTTCGACAAAGCCTTTACACGTGTAACGGTAAATAAATCCCCAAAATAAATAGTTCTGTATGCCTTCAACATTGGATGCTGGAGGCTGACATTACCTTTAAAAGACTCGCTTAGCTAAAGACGTTCGGTCATGCATCCGCACCAGATCACGAATAGAAACGCCGTGCTCAACATTTCCTGCAATCGCTAGCCAGATTAGATCAGTCGATCCACGATAATTGATAGCCTATCAAATATAACTTCGTTTCTGTCTTTTGAGTTCACTTGGTAGATACGATTCATAATAGGTGTTACTGGTTAAAGCGTTGTCAAACTCCGAATACCCGTGCATCTTTAGTTGTATGATCTCTCTGGTCATCCCAGAGTCTGTTCCCTTTTGGAATTTCGTAAATAATTGCTTTATTTTAATTTTTGTATATTGTGATATTTTTTGAGCTTTCGGATATTTTTTTTCCTCGTTCCTTTTCGTACTTGATATTTAACCATGAAGGAACAGACACCCAAGGTACGTAAGTTAACGACTATGTCCCCACCTTCGTTTCAGCCAATGTCCTTCTGGCCAGAGATATCGTTTGCAGTCATAGGTATCCAGTTTTATGCTTTTACTAGATCGATTATCGAGAAAAGTTGTAGTCGTTCGTTGCTGTTGTTTTCGGGGACCATGCGTAGGGAAGATGCCCATGGGCTGTTCGATGTCCGCACTCATTTTTTGACAACCTTGGCGTTTTAGGAGCTAGTCGGTGCGCTTTGAGAATACATTGTGGTTTACAACATTGCTGCTTACACACTATTGCTTTGGTTTTGCTTGTTATATTTCTCTGCGCATTTTGAATATCCATTAGTCAATTATGTGCTTAACAATGAGTGGAGATGATCTACAATCGGAAAATAAAGTTACCTAAACAGATAAACTGGCATCTTCGTCTATGAGTAGATCATAGTGTCGTAGTAGTTCTACACCTATTATTGGCATTAAACCATCTACAACAACAAAAATCCAGTGAATGGGTTTGTGTGAACCCACGTTAAGATAAACATACCGCCCACCATATGTGGCAATCGGTAAGTGTAGAAGGTGGCTAAAACTTGCATGAAGGGCGCTTACTTCTGCACCAGTATCGATGTGATAGAGAACTTTCGTTGTCACATCAATGATGTACAACAGACGTCTATGTCCTCCGTTTACAGTCGCCGTTAACGTTCACCGGCGGGTAAGTTGCACGGAAAGTCCTTCCTGTGGGATGGCTTAAATCTTGGTAAACTGCACAATCTTCTGCAATTTACGGAAGACTTGTCACTCATTCGGTAGTATTTAAAGTGAGCAGACTGTAAACGTTTTTTAATTGTACGAAAATGATTTGTTTACGATAATTGGTTATTGTTTCTTTTGACCACAGTCAGAACTGAAAGGCTTTATCTCCTTTGCTGTTTTCTGAATGTTTCGTCAGTAATAGGATTGACTGAAGCTTTCGAATTAATGAAGGTTTTAAAGTTGTGAGCTACTTTGGGCAAATGGATTATGTAGCTAACAAGTTATCAAGCATTTGGCAGTAAATAAATCTCTGGAACAAATTGTCCTATATGTCTTCAATATTGATGCTGACCTCATTAATTTGACTGGTCACAGCCTAGCTGAAAGTTCTTAGTCACGAATCCTCACCAGATCACGAGTGGGTACGACGTGCTGCGCATCTCTAGCAACTACTAGCCAGCTTAGACCAAACGCTTCTCGAAATATCTATTGCTTTCTAAATGTGTCTTCAAACCCCTTCATTTCTAACTTCTGATTTGACTGGTCGGTATACTATGGTTATAACGGTGTTACGTGTTAGAGCGTTGTCATACTACGAATACCTGCGACATGTCTAACCATTTTATTGAATTCGCCTTCATTAGTCCTTAATAGGTACTGCTTCCGGCCATCGTGTAAAACGGTCTACGCATGTTAAGAGATATGAGTATCCCTTTGAATCGGGTATGGGTCCTACCAAATCTAGATGAACGTGATGGAAACGAGCGTCGGAGGTTTTGAAAGAGCCTAAGGGACATTTGTTGTGTCTTATGACCTTAGATTTCTGGCAGCTTACACAGGAGCGTGCACACTCCCTCACGTCTTTATTCATACCAGGCCAGCAAAACCGTTCGGCTATAAGCTTGATGGATGCACGAACACCTGGATGAGAAAGATTGTGCAACGTATTGAAGACGTTGCGTCGATAACGTTTTGGTACTATTGGACGATCCCTACCTGTAGATGTTTCACACAGTAAGGTTTCCTTACCTGTTCCCATCTGCTTAATATTTAGTTTAAGAGTTGTCGAGGATAACTCATGCTGAAGATTAATGTCTTCTTTTCGAAGCTGAGCGAGTTTAAGAAGGTCGATTCCTTGGAAACTGTTCAAGGAACTTATTCGAGACCAGGCGTCTGCAACTACATTGTTTGCTCCAGAAATCTGTTGTATATCTGAAGTAAACTGCGAAATGTAGTCCAGTTGTCGAGACTCTTGCGGTGAGTACTTGTCTGAAGATGAACTTAAAGAGAAGGTAAGAGGTTTATGATCGGTAAAAAGCGTGAATTCTCTTCCTTCGATGGAATGTTGGAAATGCCGTACAGCACAATACATAGCTAGGAGTTCCCTATCGAACGTGCTGTACCTAGATTCCGCGTCTAGCAACCGTCTCGAGAAAAATCCTAAAGGTTGCCAAGATTTGTTAGCCTATTGTTGTAAGACTCCTCCGATTCCTGAGTTGGATGCGTCTACGGCGATACTAATGGGCGCTTGAGTGTCCTGATGAGCAAGCAGGGTTGTCTTAGCGATATGTTCCTTAACTGTGGAGAATGCTTTTCGGGCTGTGTCGTCTAAACTAATCGATTTCGCATTTCCACGAAGTTGGTCTATCAACGGTTTCATAAGGGACGCGCAATTTGGTATGAACCGTCTGTAGAAACTTACAAGTCCGTTGAAAGTTCGAAACCGTTTGATCGTGGTCGGTTCTGGGTAATCTAGAATGGCCGCCACTTTGCTCCTAAGGGGTCGGATGCCTTGGGCATCAATGGTGTGTCCTAAGAAGTCTAAAGAGTCTGTTCCGATTTGGCATTTCTGAATGTTTACAGTAATGCCATGCCTTTGGAGTCGTCCTAAAACAATGTCCAGATGCTGCAGATGTGATTCTCTGTCCGGACTTGCTATGAGACAGTCATCAACATACGCATGTACAAAGTTGAGACCTCGGAAGACGTCATCTATGAACATTTGGAAGGTTTGAGCCGCATTTCTTAAGCCAAAAGACATTCGTAAGAATTCGTAGAGGCCGAAGGGAGTGATGATGACGGTTTTTGTAATGTCGTCGGTTGCCATCGGTATTTGGTTGTAAGCCTTAACTAATTCGATTTTCGAAAAGACAGTTATACCTTTCAAGGTAGCTGTCAAATCTTGAGTGTGAGGCAACGGGTAACGATCGGGAATGGTTTTAGCATTCAGACGCCGATAATCACCAGTTGGACGCCAATCATCTCTGTCCTTTTTAGGGACCATGTGCAAGGGAGATGATCTTGGGCTTTTTGATGGTCGAATTATTCCTAAGTCTATCACATGGTCGAATTCGTTTTCAGCCGACTTAAGCTTTTCGGGAGCCAGTCGGCGTGCTTTGGAGAATACAGGTGGTCCTGTAGTGAAGATGTGTTGTGTTACATTGCTGGTTACACAAGACAATTTCGGTTGCGATTGATATATCCTGGAGTATTTATCGAGTAATGATTGATATAGGGGGTCTATGGCGTGCTTAATTGTGACTGGGGACAATCTGCAACCAGAAAAAGGAGTTATAGAAACAGATAACTTAGTGTTTCCGTCTATTAACATTCGTTTGCATGTGTCGATGAGTAGATTGTGATATTGAAACAGGTCTATACCAATGATTGGCATAGAAACATCCGCAACAACGAAAAAGTTGTTTGAATAGGCCATCGTCGAACGTTCGTTGACCTATGACTTCTCTCATCCTTAACAACATGTCCGTCGCGGAACCAAGTTGCAGGTCGATATTGTTAAGTAGTTGGTCTAACCGTTGTCGATCAGTTAAATCTCCACGTTTTAGAATCGACCGTTTGGGAGTTTCGTAAGGTTCTGGAACATCACTAGTAAACATACTAGGTGTTACGTACCTGTTAAATTCGCGCGGTAACGCCTTAGCTACCGCGTGCGCGAGTCCGTCTGTGCCCGCAAAAGTCAGCTTCTGTGTAGCAGAACCAGGACTCGATATTGTCAGGTCAAAAATGCGTCAACTGAATCGAAGCTGGGGGAATAGGTTTTAACTTAAAAACCATAGGTGACTGTTCCGTCATAGTAATATAAAGAACGAAAAATATTTAATTAAAATATATCCGAAAAATGTCGAGAAAAAATAGTATATCACAATATATAAAAATCAAATAAAGAATAACAATGAATAATGATATTCCAAAAAGGAACAGGCTCACAGTTTATTGGCTTGGTGTACCAGATCACTTCTGGCTCACCACTGAAGATACTAGTTTTCTAGTTTGACAACTAGCATCCAGTAACACCTTCTATATTGGAAGCTTTCCCCAACCAAATGAAATCAGAAGTCAGATGAGAATAGATTGGAAAGATATATTTGATACGTTATCAATATATCGAGAAGCGTTTGATCTAATCTGGCTAGTGAACGTAGGAGCTGTGTCTCACGCTGGTTCGTAACGTGATCTGGTGTGGATGCATGATCGAAAGCCTTCAGTTAAACAAGCCCACTTAAACAATGTGGTCAGCATCCAATGTCGAACACTTAATGAGCTACTGATTTTGGGGAATTATTTACACCTACAACCTTACATAACAATAGAACCAAATTCCAATTGAGGCATCAAAGTTTATCCGTAAATTACAAATACTTGACACAAATATATCATTCTAATAATAATTATAGCAATTACAAAACGAACCTCCAATATTTTGATTTTTGAGCAGAACTTGTACAACTTATAAGTTAATAACACTAACAAAAGTTCAGGGACGTTACTTAAATCAACTGACTGTTGTGTGTTCCGTTGTACTTGGTACCAAAACTCACAATTATAGGTAATTAATAATCCCAACGAGGTAGATATGGCTCCAGTAAGTTCGCCGGACGTAGAATACAATGGGAATGTCATGACAGTCTATAAATATAGATGATAATTAATTAGTATTTCAGCTATCATATCCACAGACATGATAGAACGAGGCATGTGTGTACAAGAATGTATTTATTTATGGGCAGTTAACAGTGTCATGCTATGCGTAGTTCGAAACGGAAGTAAGTAGGTAAGTGTTCAGGGTCATAAAACAAGTACAATCGTTGAGTGATAAATGTAAAGAATGTGAAAATAAACAGAATAAATGCAAAAGCCATCAAAAAATATTTACAAAATAATTTTATTAGACTTATCTCCCGAATCCTTATATTATCTGTGCAGAAAAGAAGCTAAAAGGTTTTGATCAGTATTCTTTAATGGTAAATAAGTCCCAAAATAAATGGTTTTATATATCTTCAACATTGATATTGACCTAATTAGTTCTTCTGGGCACGCTCTAGCTGAAGGAACTCGGTCAAGCATCTGCACCATATCTCGAGTAGGTACACTACTACACATCCCTTGCAACTACTAGTCAGCTTGAATCGAAGGCCTCTTAATATATCAACAAACTTCCAAGTACATCTTGGAACTTCTAGCTTCCTGACTTTTGATTCTACTGGGTTGGTATACTTCGATTAGGAAGGTGTTACATGAAGATCTGTGGCATCTTTATATAATTTGATAGACAAAACGAAGCTAATCAGTCAGAGAATGACATTTAATGGGATCCTTACGATTAAGAAAAATTTAAAAAAAATGGAACAAAAATAACCTGGTAAGTCATAATCTTCCAGTAAGATATTTTTCACAAAAGTCAAATAAGAAATTTCAGAATAATTTAGAATGATGTTTCGGGTAGAGAACTCTATGATATTTCGCCTTAAGATGCATAGAAAATCTATAAAATCGTAGTGAAAGCTGTGTAAACTTTATAAAGCCATTTTTTTCAAGCAGTGAATCCATTGACTCGCTGTACATCCATGTTGGTATCAGTGGGAACAAAGTTTCTGCCAGTCAGCCTTGAGTAAGTTTGTAGTTAGTTATTTGAATGGAATTTTCGACAACTGAACTAGAGAGTGTAACCTTGTAACAGGAAGCATATGTGTAGTGCCGTGCTTCAATACTAGTTCTTTTCGATAACCGTTATTATACCAATCCTAACGGTGTATAATATCAGAAGGCAAAAGGGAAGCGACAACTACATTTTTGTTGATGAATGATGCAGACTAGAAAGCTGTGCGCACATGAGCAAATGTAAGCGAGTGAAGCAAAGATAATGCGTATTGGAGATGGTCAACTCGCTATGAGCAAGCATTAATCAACATTTATAGTCAGACAAAAATGAATGACAGACATATGATGAATGAGATACTAAGTGTGCACACATATACGCTCATATGAAAGTATAGTCAAGGTCAATAAGCGAATAATGAACAAGATCAAAATATGACTCATAATGGATAGGCGAATTGGCTTGGCCAGTAACTAGAATAAAGTATATGGGCTTAACATATAAACTGATACTATATAGCCCCCTTGTAGAAAATAGCACATTTATAAAAAATGTCTGTTTTCGAAAAATAACACTGAAGCGGTATGTAAATAGTGTTAACATGTAGGGAAAAAATTGTACAATATCTGATAAATTACAGAGTCAAGCGAGGGGTGAGTGTATTATACGAAAGTGTCATACTTATTTAAAAAGGTACATGAATATTGTCAAGATGCGGACAAACATTGAAATGTCAGCATGTGATCATGAGTAAATTAATAAGCTTACAAAAAATTTAACGTGCATTTACGTTGTGACTGTCTGGATGATAAAGTAACAGGTTCATATGAGCGATTTTAAATATAGTGAAAATAGAGTATAACAGTAATTGCTCTGTGGTGCTGACCAAATATGACGATAAAGAACAGTGAAATATGTTCTGATAAGCCGCAGTAGAGTAAATAGCTTCGATCAGCGATTAGTAGATTCGAATTTACATAACTGATGGTTATGTGGATTAAGAAATAATCCAGCCGTAGGATGATGACTGCATCAACGGGTGATATTCGTTGCTGTACCGATAATGATAATAAATGCGAAGTCAGTGTACTTTGTCGTTCGCGTCGAATTATCGTTAAATACGTATTAGTAGAATGACCAGAGGAACAGGATAGTGACTGATGAAACGAAATATGCGAAGTCGTATTACTTTTTGGTCATGAAGCCTAGCGTGGTTTGTGTAGTTAGAGGGATATGCACTCAACCTCGTTTGATACGAAACCGTATTATGGCATGATAAAAATACCAATACATATGATTATCGATGACGGCGAGTGAAACTGACTTGAATGTGACGAACAAGAGTGTAACTTTGAGAGATTAGCTCTAAACTCTGTTCTTGTACACCATGCAATAGGAATAGAATATTAGTTACAGTAACCGAATAGTGTTTATAGGTAATGGATGATGCAGCATTCAGTTATACATATGAATGAATAGATAATATGAACATAATCATTACTAATCGGCTGGTAATGTGGCGACGAATACCTGGTTTGTGTATAAACATTGAAGTAGGGATCATCGCGAAATAAAAATTGCTGAAGTTTGGTTTAGATTGTCGTTGAAAAAGTAGGAAATGACGATTGCTGATTACCGATGAGATGAATGAATATTAGTTGCGTCGAGAACATAAGTTTCTACTATCGGGAGTATGACTCCAAACTTATGTCTATGATAGAGTGTAATATTAGACCAAAAATGACATGAAAAAAAGGGATGAACTCAATTGAAGCAGGAAAATCTTGCGTTATTGAATAAAGATAGTCCAATGAGTTTCGAATATCATAACGTGTACTGTCCATATAATTATAATTTGTTCGATTAGTGATTTGACTGCGTAAATGTCATAGTTTAATGTCAATACGAACAAAAATTATAATTCCACGTTAGATGATGATATGACATTATTATAATAATGAGCATATGATGATTATTCGGATCATAACGGAATATGTCGTCGGCGGTTCTATTTTCGATTTGTGTTCGCTCGTTGTGGTCGCCAGTTATTTAGTGAGTTCGTACGTAAAGGTTGTCGATTCTGGTCTGTGTTCGTTCGGCGAGGCATCCAATTATGTTTTCGCGTTCGTAAGTCGGGATCGCCAATTGTGTTGCGTGATCCAAATGCGGTTTGCTAATTATGCTGCGTGTTCGTAGGTCGGGCTAACCAGTTCTGTTGCGGCGTAAATCTGATTCCTTTTTGATCGTATGAATGATTGTTTGTTTCTAAAATATACGTATTGTCTATTCTCGTATGTAATAAATGACTTGATCTGCGTTAGTGAATGACGGAGTTAAATAAGTCAAATACGAGAATAGATATAGAATACATATAATTTCTACACACATTGATCAGGCCAGGGAATCAGGGTGATGAAGCGAATAAAATCGAGCGAAGAGAAAATGACATGCAGTGGAGATGACTGGGAAGCCAACTCGAGAGCGAAGCGAAAGATAATGCGTATTGGAGATGGTCAACTCGCTATGAGCAAGCATTAATCAACATTTATAGTCAGACAAAAATGAATGACAGACATATGATGAATGAGATACTAAGTGTGCACACATATACGCTCATATGAAAGTATAGTCAAGGTCAATAAGCGAATAATGAACAAGATCAAAATATGACTCATAATGGATAGGCGAATTGGCTTGGCCAGTAACTAGAATAAAGTATATGGGCTTAACATATAAACTGATACTACGCGTGTTTCAGTCTCAGTGATATAAAAAGAAAACTGATTAATTAACACAAGAGATAACGAAGAGTAGTAGTTCAACACGCTAACCACCAAAGAATAGTGATTAAGTAAAACAACACTAAAACAGTGAATGAGGAACGATAGAATGGTAAGGAAATGGTCAAAAACTAAAATTATAGGCATGATGAATGATGTTATTCTCATGAGAACCGAAAAATATAATGGACTTACACATAAAGGTATTTTTAAAAATGACAAATTTACATTTCAGTGAGGATAACAAGTTATAAAAGGTAACATGAAGTGATTTTCACACAATAACCTACCAAAAAGATTTTACATCAACCACTATTAACCATGATGCCCTAAAAAACCTCGGAAACATTGTTTTCTCTAGCTCATCTCGAGAATACTTACTTTCATTCATAATGGATCGTCACCAATTTCTATGTTGTAAATTGATTTGTTCAACATTTAACACATATTTTATTATTTCATCCTGTTTCATTGAAGTTTCAGTATTTTCTGAAAAAGTGTCCCACATATGACGAAACGCGCATCCTGGATTCCACTGCTAACCACTATCCATCTTTGCTTACAGTGCTTGTGAATTAAGACTATATCGAGGCATTATACACAGTATGCACATATGCTAATTAGAGACTGACCAGTTGCAGTCCTAAACATCAATGGGAAGATTCAAACAAACAATAATAAGTGAATTTAAAGTGTATCTTGGTTTTCAAAAATCGTATCTGTAACATTTGAACTCCTACAAATTATTACTGAATAATTATATTAGAACTAATTAGAGAAAATGTTTTTGGAGTTAGGCCGTATCTAGAATGTGGAAATCAGTTTGATGTTAATAAACTAGATAAAAATTACTAATATGGATAGATACATAGTTTTAACAGAGTAAACCATGAATAAAAAGTATTCAATTACCAATTTCCTCTTCACTTAGATTTTTAAAGAAATCTTTAATACAATGGTGTTTCGGTGTGGAATAATGGTATTCTTCATTTAATTTCATATGGAAAGGGTTTTCATTATCTTTAAATACGCACATATCGGTTCAACTAGCTCAACAATAACGAAACAGTATTCTTACACGGCTGAATAATAGAATAAGTAGCGGTAGCCTCAAAACAAGCGATAACATTAAGAGGTTTCGACCACCAAACAAATGGTTTTTGCGTCGATTACTCAAAATTTCTGAATATGCCTCAAACGTTCAGTTGTACCCAAATGTCAGAGAGATTTCTGTAGATTAAACTTACCATTCTTCATTATAATAACTCGCTTTAACATAATTTACTAAATCTATTTGGCCTTTAGTATGTAGTGTATTTTAACGGTGTTTGCAAATATAGAAATCAGGTTTAGATTTATTAGTTTGGATAAGCTTTAACAATGAATAAATGATATTCATCTTATTGAAGTTTGTATTGAATTGAAGGGTAGAGCTAAACACATCAAAACTTCATTCCATGCCCCTTTATATAGAGAAGAAAGTTGATGAAATAAATAAAAATATAGGTATTGATACTGTGGGTTTCAGTGTACCGATAGTCTGACAAGTTATAAGCAACAATTAGTGAAGTATAAAAACACGAAATTCTGTTTTTCCCACACAAAATGTTCTAATTAGCTAGTAACTATCTTCAAAAGTCACAAATAATCTGAAGAATCCCAAATGTATACTTGACCATTCAATGCCTTTCGTTCAATTGAAGTTGAATTATTTTAGCTTTTTACCAATATCCATAAATGAGTGGTTATCTGAACTCAGTAGCTAAATGGATAAAACGATCGCGTTTGAAACGAACAGTACTGAGTCCGCCGAGCCCAGAAGTGAACATCAACTATGGAATGTAAGTCCATTGAGCTGCTAAGTCCCTGATACACCGAAACGTGCATCCCGGATTCCACTGACAGCCGCATTCCATTTATTCTATCCTACTTTGTGTCATAATGACTATATCGAGGCAATCCACACATAATGTATTTATGTCAACCATGACTGATCAAATTTCATTGGAATTATAGATAACGGAATACTTCAATCCATTAAAAGTTTAATTAAAAGCTTTAATTAGTTGAACATTTTCCTAATAAGTATTTTATACACTTAGTAGAATTATTTTAAATGGTATTTCGTAGTGAAAATTTAGTCGCTTGAAAATGTTTCATTGATTGAAAATATTATGATATTGCATTGTTGATAAATGGGTGGGATTCAATACAAGTTATATTGTTTTTATTTGTCTTATGTACTTCCTAACCATGTGACTTGATTTTATTTAATAAAGCTCATTATTGTGATAAAGTGAAGCAAGTTATATAGATATGTACATTCATAAGCAAATTGTATGAGTTAAACAATTTTATTGGATAGGATATGAATCTCACACTAATGCTAGCCAGCCACAGGAACATGGTGAAGCCTAGTAGGCCCTTCTGGAGAAAAGTGCTACATCGAAGCATGGCACAACTACCGGGCGCAATAGTTGTTTTTGCACTGCTTACGCAGAATAATTACATAACACTTTCATCCTTTTTTGGGCAGACTCATTTTTACCATCTTTTTGAACCCTCAATAGTTATTCAATGACTCTTTGTAGCATTCGTAATCGTTTTTGGGAATAGGTAGAGTGGTTGATTAGGCCGATCTTCACCACTCGTGTTACCGCTCACGTTAGTACACATAAGTTGTTTACAAAATATTGAAACCAGTAATTTTAGGTCTTACATAGAGAATGAAATCACTCACCCACTTAGTTGATTTTCAATAATGTACAGTTTTTTTGTCATTATAGACTAGATAACATTGGATATTAGTTTGACTACTTTCAAAATCTGTTCAATACTCATTAGTTTTCCAGCTAAACTAAAACCAAGAAAAAAACTTTTTTTCAGTCGACTACGTCTCCGCCAACTTCATAGTCAATAGTAGTTCATCACTTGTAGCTAACATTTTTATGACAAACTACCAAATGTTCTGTTAGAAAGCTGTAATCATTTGGAAGCAATCAAAATGTTTATTCTTCGTTGTGAATTTAATCAATCTAGAAAATATGAATAGTCGAACTAACTGAATAGTTAACATATACTATTAGGCTTCACTTCAATATTGGTTTATGGGTGTGTATTACCGAGGTGTCTGTGGTATTTGCACAAACTAATAATTCCTTCATACTTGACTGTGCGATGATTACGAATTCTAAATATAATACATTCACTTGTATTCATTTAGTTCTACTTTCCTTAAGTTGCACTATTTCGGAAATTCTTAATTAGTAAATCAGTTGGAATACTTCTAATTATCATTGTATCACTGACTAGAATGAATTAATTCTTGATTTCCATAGGTTCACCTGATTACATCCAATCTATGAAGAAAATGATTTCTATGAAAACTTTCAGTTTAACTAAATACTATTCTATAATGATTTATTATCTTAGCTAATGTGTTATCATTAATTTAAATGGAACAATTTAAAAAAAACACAACTATAACCTGTATTATTTATCACATGTTGATAAATACTTTACAATTTGTTGTCATAGTAACAATATCAAGAATAAATTCTTTAAATCATGTGCATATAATAATAATCATCACTTAGTTTTGTGTATAATTTACTTGATAGGGGAAGAAAACAGAAGATAAATTATCTTATCTATTTAATAATATTAGTTAAAGAGTTAAGGTCTACTTGCAATTCAATTGACTCTATATAATTCAGTTTTCATTTAAACGAAATAATTCATTTTTTATAGTTTACTATTTGAGGTATCATAATTTGTTTTGATAAAATAATAAACCCAATGTAATAAATAAACACTGATCCAATTCTCATAATTTATTATTATTATTATTATTATTCTAAAAGTACATTCAAAAATAAATAAATAGACTGAATGAATATATTGGAAGGGGTCTTGTGGAGATTTTTGTAAATTTTATAGTTGAATTCATGAGTCAATTGAAAGCTAGATCATTATGGAATACGTGGAAGTGTGGTGTGGGCTACTTATATCTACATAAGTAGTATATGGTGATGGTCAGACATAGAATTTATTTCACTAGAAGATCGATAACGAAAGAACAGGAATGAAGCGCAATCGGTATGAAAATGCATGAACAATGAAATCAGAGAAGACGGACTGATATTTACAGAAGGAACAGTTAAGATTGAGACAATTGATTGTTATTTTGCAAATTAACTATTTACTGTATGGCTGTCAAAATTTAGTGAGATAGTCTGTAATTCTCTTGTTTATCACTTTCGATTGTTCCCGCCCGTGTTCTTGTTCACCACAGAAATACTGTAAGACCGTTTCGTCCTATTGTGGGACTCCTGAACAGTCTGGATTGAATATATAACAACTTGAAAAATGGAAGGTACTATAAGAATAAAACTAATAGATTACTAATTAAGAACTTAAATAAGTTTAATACTCTTTTTTGGTTGAATGTTATTTTAAACATTTCTGATATTCAAATTTAATCTTTTAAATAATGTATGTTTACATTTGATTTTTAATAAAATCTTACGCTTACAATGATCTTCAATTATCTACTAGTTGAAAAGTTGTACTATATCTTTTTAATATTACTTACTTACTTACACCTTTCACTCCCAATGGAGCATTGGTCGCCGACCAGCTTTCTCTAACCCACTCTGTTCTGGGACTTCCTTTCTAGTTCTATCCAAATTTTGTTCATTCTTCTCATGTCTGTCTCCATTTCTTGGCGTAATGTTCTTCTCCTTTGACCTTCAGGATTCCACGTGAGGGCTTGTCTTGTGACGCAGTTGGGTGATTTCCTCAATGTGTGTGTTAGATCCACTTCCTAAGCCACTTCATGACCTCTTCCTCCGCTGGAATCTGGTTTGTTCTCTCCCACCGTAGATTGTTGCTGATAGTGTCTGGCCAACGGGTCCAAAGTATCTTGCGTAGACAACTGTTAATAAACAGCTGTATCTTCTGGATGGTGACCTTTGTTGTTCTCCAGGTTTCCGCCCCATACAGTAGAACTGCCTTGACATTTATATTGAAAATTCTGATCTTGGTGTTGGTTGAAAATTGTTTTGAGTTCCAGATGTCCTTCAATTGTAAATATGCTGCTCTTGTTTTGCCGATTCGCGCCCTCACATCTGCATCAGATCCACCATGTTCATAGACAATGCTGCCCAGATTCTTTTAATATACAGTTATAATTTTGATCTTTAGTTATTCTATAATTAGCATACTATCAAGTCAGTTTTATAATTTAATCATTCGCTTAGTTTATTCATAACGTTATTCTATAAAGTCTATACTACAAATTCCATATATTATATTTAAGTATACTGACAAAATTGTTTATTACAATAATGATTTTTTATATATCCTACAATTGCAAATCTGTTGAAACTAAAAGTGCACTGCTGAGGAGTTCCGTACAAAGACGAATCGGCCGTTCAATGCTTCCAGGTTTTCAATAGTTGTCTAGCTTAGACTGACTCATGATTTTAACAGTAAAAATAATGCAATCTTCATAAATCCACATACTGAAAGTAAAACTGTCGATAGAAAATTTTCTTCGTTCAAATATCTACTTTTTTCAATATATGATTGTAGAGATTGTTGAGTTTTAATTGATTGGTTCATGATCTCAATTAAAACTCAACAAACTCCATAACCCTAGCCTGATAATTGTCATGTGCTCACAAATGATTAGCCTTGAGAGGTAATGTTGGGAATTCTAGTAGGAAGCCATGACTATTGGAGTTCAATCATGTCGGATGTGGTGCAGTTACCTACCGAAGACAATGGAAGATGGTCACGCAATATCGTGGTTTCGTTTAAGCTACACATTTACATCGTTGGATGCTAAATCAGTTGCCTGGAGGTCAAGTGTTCGCGTGCAAGACCTCAGGTCCTGAGTTTGATTCCCGTGTGGATTGATACATAATATGTGTTTTTAAAAAATATATACTTCATTGTTGCACATGATTGATGTACACATATAAGTATACTTTCGTGTGATATAGAAATTAAAAATTGAAATAGTTCAGCTAAACAGAGGGAGTGGAAAAAAGTGGTAATTTCACATTATCTTATTTTTTATTAATGTGTTATCAATAATTATACATAATCCAAGTTTTGCTTATTGAAAGTGAAGAAATATTACTCGAAAACATTGGTATATTTTTTATTAAAGTTAAAACAAATTAACATTACCAAAAGTCTTACAGATGAACTGCAACCAAAAAGTGGTACCATCTGTTTGTGTTACGAGTAAAACATTGTTAAATACTCCGATTCATGAATGAATACATAATGATAACGTGAAATATCCGCAATAACATGGTTGATATTTTAGCGTCATATCAAATAAGGACGGAATTGTAATTACAAGTGTAAAATAATGAAGTTTGACTTCATAAGGTCACATTGAAATTATATTAATAACCATGAACAAGGAATAAATAGCAGAAAGACTAGTGAACGTTTTTCAGAATAGGAATTACGATTTGGTTATTGACTCCATTGGTTATACGAAGATTATGTATAGATTCGATGATGATGGTGTTGATGATAATGATGATTATACGAGGAAAATGACAAGCTGTTGTATAAAGAAACGTAAAGACAGCTAATTATACCAAGACAAACTCACCAATACCTTAATATGACTAATATTACAAACGTAATAAGCATCATGTTATAATCAGAATTATATTTACTATCTAAATGAAATGGAGAAGAGTTTAAGAACATGTACAAAAATGTACTTTCCATGATTTTCAATCACTTTATAACAAACCAATAGTTTTTCCCTGTTATCGTATACGTTGCTAAATGATCAGTTAAGTTTTGTTAGTCAATCGTTCACGACTTATTTTTTCACTTTATAGCCTATTTACAATGATTGAAATCCACTTTTGTCAACCATACGTTGACTGGTGAAAATACGAGAATAAGTGATGCGATAACAATAAGAATAGACAGATGCTGACGAGACCCGCGAAAATTCTTAGGTACATAAGTGTCTAGAGAATAGGCTATTAGCTGATTGATAAAGTAATTCTTGCTAGAATTCAACCGTTATTTGTGAGTAGACGATGAAGTGGTTATGATTTTAGATGTTAAAAAGTGATTAATCAGGAATATGGATATCAATTACTCAACAGTCAATCAATATAAATCTCTGAATTTAATATTAGTTACTTGGATAAGCAATTTTCCCGTAGTATAATGTTGCCTAAAAATTTGGGAAATTTGAGATTTTTCTGAAAGAATTACTCATTACACAGTATACACTTTCTTTGATGAATCTGCCTTATAAAAATAAGCGTTGGAAGTTTTATGGTGAATATTCAAGTGTTGCTGAAAAATATGCCTAACACTTATTTTCTTTTGACTGATCAAGAAGTATCAGTTACATATTAAGCAGTACGGTTTGTGAAGCACTCATTTATTGATTATGAATCCGGTTGCTAGTAATTTAACAGCTGAATATCTAAGAAGATTAAATGGGTTGGCAATATCTCGCCTAAAAATAATATTTACTTTACTAGTTATCAAATTTATTTTAGAGTAGTTTATTTAACAAAAAAGTTAATTCTACAAACTAGATATAGACTTTGACAACCAGCAAAGTAGGAACTGTTTTTATAAAACTATGGGCTTGCTCCAACACTTGAATTCTTATAATAAATTACAATGTCCTTAGAGAAAGGTCTTTATATTTAATAGCCATTTAGATATTCTGTGCCAACTAGTAACTGGCTTCAAGATGAAGTTCAACCCTGTAAAAACTCACCAGTGGCATTCGGTGCTAATAGCACTATACCGTGAATCGAATGAATTTGAAAATATGAATCACAGGATTTCAACTGAATAGTTAAATAGTAGCACTGTAAAATCTAATGATTTGGAGGTGTGCACCTATTTTAAGTTTTTTACTGGAACAAAACAGCGACCTAGAGCTCCCCTGTTTTTTTTCTGATAACCAACTGGTAATGTTCCGTTGAGAAAACCATCAACTAATTATGGATAGAAACATTAACAAGAATATTGTAGAGAGTTAAAAATAATTCAGTTCACACAATTATTAATGTCTTCCACTACATGACCAATAAAGAATCTGCATTTCGAATAAATTTTTACCTTCATACAATAAAGTATCAGAATTACTTCGATGAATTCTATATTCTTTATTATATTTAGAATGTCTGTATTTGAATAACAGTTTTATTGATGATAATAAACGAAATTAAGAAAGAATAATAACACTAGTCTTTCTGTCTTTCATGTTTACATAGGAAAATTATTGTATATTAGAGGTAGGAAACGATTAGAAGGTATAAGTCTTAAACTGATAAAGAAAATACGTACCTAAATGTTGACGCCCATACACTACGTCAATTAAAACACAATACAAATTACAATTCTGTATTGATAGAGATAAAAATATCAGTAGTCTATGATTATGTAATGTGAAGAAATAGTAAGTTAGTATATATCATTAGTGTTATTCAGAGTCAAATAGCGTGTCTGTTCATTTGTGATATTTAGGTAAATGATGAACCAGCTGGATGTTTGTGAAATTCACAATTCATTATCTAAGTCGACTCATTACCTTCTGTAATAATCTGAATGAAGCAATCTGTTTTTCTTTTCATCTTACGAAAAATCACCTTTGAAGTCACTATGCTTGGATTTCAACTATAAATGGAATTGAAAATCTGTGTTGTTCTTATAAATAGAAACTGTAAAAAGGGGAAATGTTTGTGTTCATCTATCTAAAATATGAATAATATCAGTTGTAATTTCAAATAATTGCAGTGTGAATGGAAAGTAATGAAGTTATTTGAATTACTACCTGCTTTCTTGGTTTTCAATAAAATTAAATTGCATTTATCCATAGTGTTTTCATGTCTCCACACACCGATCCATTCATGACTACTACAATGGGTTTTAAACAGATCTGGAAATTTCTATTTTGTTAAGTGATAATCTCGAAGTTTGTAATTATCTCTTCTGATAATATATGACAATATGACGATCTTGTTATTTCAGTTAGTTGAGTATTCATTCTAATTATAAGATTCAGCGTAGAATAAATCAGTAAGACAAACAGTTGCATTAATTAACGGGCTGAAGTACCAACTGAACTAGTATTGGACATTTAAAATTATAGTGTTCGAGTACATGTAAGTCTTCCATATGACCATGCTTAGAATCACAACCACTAAGCTCAAAATGGAGTATACTACCATTGGTTATATTGTTACTGGTTGAATATCTGAAGTTCTAAATCTGCTTACCTGCTAATAATAACACAAGAACGAATATTTTTAGGATTGAATGGTTATGGAAATTGTGGTTCTCAACACGAAATGAAATGAGTCAGACAATTGTTGGAAATCAGGAGACGAGCAATAGCTGTTTTGTCTTAGTCCAGAAGTTTAGCCGTATAGCAGTACGTTCTCTTGACATTGGATGAAATCGAAGGTATAAACTCCTGATCTCATGACTAACGGGTTGCCTTAAGACCAATTAACTGGCTTAATAGTTGTATACATTTCCAACTACAATCAGTTCATGATATGACATAACCATCAACCAATGGAACAGGTAATACTGTGGCGTATTCTACTTACACTGACAGATCTAAGTAGTATATAGCACCAATCGAAAGTGGAGTTTACTGTATGGTTCTCAGGTTTTACTAAGAGATTCTGTAATTGTGTATTAAGACACGTCGGATTTTCCCTTGCGAGTATTCTCATTCACTAAAGTCTGATAGTAATCGTAAGTCAGAGAATTACATATCTCTTTATGATCACGACCGTATTTATACCGAGGAATATAAAATTTTGAACTCATATATAAACATAGTTGTAATGTCCATTTTTCAAAAGTAGAATCTAATAGAATCTACGATTTTTACGTCAAAAGTATTTCATAACCATAATGTTAATAAAAAGAACATGACTATACAAGTTTTCAGTGTGATTTTATTATTATATTTTTTGATAATGCTCGATTTTCGAATATTTCTTTTAGTAAACTGGGATTAATTTGTCAGGTGAAACGTAGGAAATATTTATATTTCAACTGGCAATTTAAATTTGAGTACAGTTTCCATGCTTAACAGAATATGATTTAAATTCACTTGATATTATTTGTTTGAATCTTCATATTGATGTCCAAGACTGCAATTGATCAGTCTCTTATTAGCATATGTGCATCCTGTGAGGATTGTCTTGATATTGCCTTACATAACAAGTAGTATAAGCAAAGATGGACGGTGGTTAGCGGTGGAACCCAGAACATGCGTTTCTTTCTATCTGGGTTTGAGTCCCAGAGTGAACATTGACTCTGAGATGCAGGTACATCCAGTTGAAAAGTCCCAAATAAGACGAAACGCGCGTCCTGGATTCCACTGCTAGCCACTATCCATCTTTTCTTAAAATATGATTTATTTGGGTTTTTCATAAAACTTACTTATGTTTTCTGATTTACAATTAAAGTGAAAGTAATCTTTGTTCTTGTTCTCTTCAAATTGAAAAAAGGGAACTGTATATATAAAAGTAGTTAGACTTATTGTCAATTATATGTATATATATTTATATGAAAATAATAATAATAACGGAATTCACGCCAGTTCACAGTCATGATCAGCTTGATATAAATAGTAGCATTGTAGAGAACAAACCTGTGATATAAGATTGTTTTAAATTTACTAGTTTAAAAATTGTTTAGGTAGTACATTTATGACATGTATTACAACATTGCAATGCATCGGCCGAGAATTTCTACTTCTTAAGTGGACATCTTGTTGATTTATGAACGGTGTATTTAAGGTTATTTTCTGTGTCATAATGAATTAATTGTAATCATCTATAATAAGAGAAAGTAAAAATAGAAACAGAGAACATGGAACAGCAAAACAACAATTTCTAAAATATGTCAATCAGGTCTACCATAATGCATGTGTCATGTGACTCAGTGATATGCTGTTTATCTTAGATATTATTCAAACTAGTTTAGGTTGCTAGGGATGGTGTTAATGTAAAGTAACTACAGGTAGGTGGTTTTACTTGGTGAATTCAGTAATAAGTATGGTTAAACATTTAGAGTTCCTATAATCTCACTTGTGGAATACGATACACTTACAGGTGCTAGAACATTTGATGCATTTTCAGAGGAACAGTATGCAACAATGCATATTGTTATCATTACCATTATTATCAGAGTAATGACAACTTGAGAAATATCTTTACTTAACAACTGTCGTGATTATCATTTTTTTACTTGGTTTTGTGGATTTCCTGTCTCAATAAGGATTGTTTTTAATCTCTTCAGTTAGTGTGATAAAGAAGTATTTATGTTATCAGATATTTTATTTACACTGTGAAACCATAGTGATGAATTTGTTTTGTATGGAAAAAAATGGCAAAACGACAACATCAGTGTCTTATCTGATGTAAAAATTGGCTTTTGGAGTTTCTTCGATATCTAATGTATACAAAAAAAGAGTAATACGGCATTATTATTTATGTGATGTCTAAGTAATTGTTCATCAAAGGATTGGTGGTAATAATGGTGGATGAATAAGGCATAATTCTATTTAAAAATTTGTTAGAATGACTTTGATTAGTTTGAGACTTGATAGCTGTTTGTTTTTCTAAAACAAAATATTTGTAAACAGCTGAATGAGCTTAAGGAGTGAGTGGTTTGACATTCTACGTCAATTATGAACTTTTAACGACGTTATTATCATTATATCTCGTTAGCTGAAAGTTGAATATAATAATCAATTATGCAGCAGATATCTGTGGAAATCAGCACAAAAGTATGTAAGATGCAATTAATAATTATCTGATAAGTGAAAACTATTTCTGATGACTATCAATTGAAACAACCCATCACATACTGCCGAAATTTCTAATTTTCGGTTGATCTTAAAAAGTAGTGACTGGAACTTACGTTAATTATTTACTGAGTAGTGTCCATTATCACACTTGTCTAGTCCATAGTGGTAATGAAACGCTTTCTATCAAGTTTCAGCGTAGCCATTAGTTTCAGTGACTTAACATGGCTTGTACGTCGTTTGGACGTTGTCAAAAGGAAACCCTGGAGTAAATGATACCTCTTATGACATTTGAACCTGAGTTTCTTAGTTCCATAACCTAAGTCAAACATGACATTGGTCAATTAGTTTTAGATACCTCGATTTTGTAGGAGGTCTTTAGATTCACGAATAGATCAGTAGCAGAATTTTAAGGTGCGAAGATGAATGATAAAGTTTTGAATCGCAAAACGATTATCAATTAAAACTGAAGATAAAGCATATTGATGAGTGCCATTTCATATGAGACCTAGTTCTACAGTACCTTACCAACTACTTCCAGCCACCCAACACCCAAACCAAAGTTTCAGGGAATTACGAGTAATTGATTTAAACACTTAATTGACACAAGTACCTAAGAGGAATATTTACATTAATCAGTCATGAACCTAGGTATTTAGGCAATTAACAATACGTAGGAAAAGTTTTTCTTAAAGATTCAAAACTGCATTCTACAGTGCCTCAGTCAGCAATATTATCAATGAAATATTACATTAACAAATAAAATAATTCATAATAAGGTATCCAAATAATTAAGCATAAATGATATTGTAACTTTTTAATAAACTCTCTTCGCTTAAAAAATAAGACAAACAATAGTAAGCAATAATGGATAGTGGCTAGCAGTGGAATCCAGAACGCGTGTTTCGTCCTATTTAGGACTCCTCAGCTGGATGGACAAAATACAAGTAAACAACACCAAATGAACAAACAATAGTAAGTTTATCGAAAACAAATGAAAATGTGTATTTTCTAATCAAGTTTTTAGTTGCACAAAGAAAACTAACCAATTAGAAAATAAATTTAATAAATCTTACATGAAAAAAACTAGAATGACCTACTGCAATACAAAGCCAACATAGAAAGAAAACATGATGAGTTTATAGGCATACAATGAAAAGAATATTCCGTTTTCCGCAAAATGTGAAATATAGTATGATTTTATGATAGATTTTTTATTGATATCAATTTACAATGAAAACAATCTCCAGTCATTTCATCATCATCATATTGATCAATAATTCATGTCAAGTCATTACGGGTTTTATACAATTATATAAATATATATATATGCCAGGAGGACTTCGGTTGGACGGTTAGTTCGCTCAATTCGTGTTTTGGGATAAACGTGTTTACTAATCATTCAGTTTCATGTACTTTATATCCGGCTTCTAGTTTATAATTATGCAGTCCTTCCACCAATAATCATATTCCCAGTGATATCAATAAAACCGTTTAGGGTATTATAACTTGTAGCGTGAATTTAAATTTTCTTGGTGATGTTATTTCGAAACGATGACTACTAGATTATTAAGTTGAATTTTTATCACCTAAGCAACTGACTGATAATAAATCTTTCATTTCGTTATAGGGAATAATAGTTTTTATCAAGCGCTTTCATTCAATTGAAGGTAAATCTCAATTGTACGCGTTGAAACAACATTCTTCTGGATTCTCATCCAACTACGGAGTCAGATTTGCTGAGTTATATTTGTGTTATCATTTGCCAATATAAATCTGACATTTCAGTTAGTGCTATGGAGTTAAGATGAGTTTTTAGAGGTACTTTTACATATTTATCATATGTCTTCAAGTTAACACATTATTACTGGCTTTGAACATCTCTAACATGTGCGACTTTTCGTGCCAGATTTTACATACATCGTCAACTAATCATTAACCTGGAACTGGAAATATCTAAATAAGAAATCTTCAGCTTAATTTCACAAGGTGGAGGATTTTTCAGTAAAAATCCCAATATTAGATCACTTCTTAAAACTTTGGAGATATTATGGCGTTTGCTACTGATATCAATAGATATAAGAGGTATGTATCATCAATCGAAATCGAAATACCTAGCAGCAGAAGGCTAAGAAGATATAAGAAAAGAGAACGAAAACAGTGAACGATTTCTGTGGAAATGAAGGAACAGTGAAGTCTCAGACGATTGACTGACATTTGCAAAAGGAACGGTCAAATGTGAAACAATTGATTAACATTTTGCAAACTAAGTATTTACTGTATGGTTCTCATATTTTACCAAGATGTTCTGTAATTTTGTGTTCAAGTACATTCAGTTGTTCCCGCTTGTGTTCTCGTTCACTACAATATATTTTTTCACGATTTACTAGTGAGAACATTTAAAATTTTCCTTATAATATAATTATTTTAATTTTTCTTGTGACTTCATGGTATAATGAAAACCTAAATTGAGATGTAAGTAGAATGAGAACTCTTTACTAACTTAACTGTTAGCTGAACATCTGTGATATTTCACTCTTATTTAATCTATTATAAAGGATGTTCCTCCCTGATATGGCTAGGGAAAAATTGGCACAAGGATAACTTTCTTTGCTTTTAACGTTAACTACAAATTTTCTGAAATCCTGTTTACAATGCTTCTAAATAACACGTAAATTTTAAATGTATATTGTACTATCTCAAGGTTCTAAACTATTATGGTATGCATTAAATCAGACTGGTTAGTTTTGATCGAAATCTATAAATTATGTTAAAGAACATCTGTCTAACTTAATCCTCTCACTTTTTAAATTCTTCTATCCCGTTACTTACATCTTATAAGAGATATGCTATATATTGTGTATTTATGAGTAGTCTAGTAATCTGTGTAAGGATGCATAGATTCCTTTTTCAATAGAGTAAACTCAATAATTACGTGGTCATGACAACCTGTCTCTCATTCCATTCTAATCAAAATATTATTGGTCATTAATTTTAGGTTAGAAATTAATAGCATTATAGTTTACAATGATTTTATTCAACCGCCCATCCCTTCTCTTTTTTTTTCTTTTTTTCTTTCTTTTTTGTTCTACAATCAAATAACATAAAAATGAAGAAAAGTATACTGTTGTATAAGTGAAATGGAAGAGATTTACATATTGAACAAAGAGTGATGTATATATATATATATCTACCTATAGTCTTTATAATTATTAATGTTTAGTTTCTATTCACAATCAGTTTCTTTAACATTTCATAATTTATTATTGAACAATACAGTGGTATACATATATATACATAGGGATAGATAGATAGAGGGATAGATACATTCAAGTCATAAAAACTGTTAAAGTTCATTTTTATTTTATTTTTCTAAAAATAATCTTTATTAATTGGAACAATTTAACAATACCATTTAAACAAAAGGATTTATATTTTAAATCTATTTTTTTCCCCAATTCTTCCTTTAATCATAATCATTACTAACATTTTAAAGATCTTCATCTATATTATATAAAGATTCATATATTTCAATGAAGAATATTCATTTCAAATTCTATATACAAATTTTAAATAACAATTTAAACAAGAAGAAAACTTCAATGTTCAATAATCATATTAATATATGTAGTCTATAAGATAATAGAAATTGTTATATTGTATAACATGCAAGAAGATGATACAAAAACTATTACAACTGTTTCTGATGGTAATTCAATATTTATTTATTTAATATCAGAAGGAGTTTTTGTGGATATTATAGTAATTTCAATAGTTGAGTCAATTGGATCTAGATCACCATGGAAAACTGATACATCATGGGTTCGAGTCTCACGAGGTGAGATCATGGATGTACACTGCTGAGGAGTCACACAATAAAAAGAAATGGCTTTCCAGTGCTTCCAGGTTTTCCATGGTAGCCTAGCTTCAATTGACTCATGATTTCAACTATCGAAATTTATTTTTTATTTATATATAATCCAATTGATTTATATGATAATTGTGGCATATCATAAACAATATGTCACTCCCCGTTTTATTTATCCTTGAAATTCAAACTTTTTAAGGTTAAATCCTATTTGGAATTATAACTGTACATTATTGAAAAGTATTGAACAAATAAAAATCATCAATTCAGTATATGAGTTTATTTAAACGCAGTTCTGATCCTTCTTAAAGCTCCCAGGGAAGATTAGTCCTTGAGGGGGGGGGAAACAAGACACATTATCACATAAAAAAATTGTTTACCATACGGAACGCAGAAATAAGGTCACTTCGAGTCCACAAAACCTCCTTCGGATAATGATCATATGCTAACTAATGACTGGCTTTAAAAGGTATTTCCTGGAATTCTAGTGAGAAGCAGTGACCAGTGGAGTTCAACCGGGTCTGTTGTGAGATAGTAACTCACTGAAGACAATAGTGGACCGTCGCTCAATTTCATGGATTGGTTAAAGTTAGACATTGGCACCACTGGATGCCGGGTCTGTGGTTCTAGAGGTTAAGCACTCGTGCACGAGACTGATAGGTCCTGGATTTGAATCTCATGAGGTGGGATCGTGGATGCGCACTGCTGAGCAGTCCCACAATAAGAAGAAACGGCCGTCCGGTGCTTACAGGTTTTCCATGGTGGTCTAGCTTCAATTGATTCATGATTTCAACTGTAAAATCACTAAAAATCTCCACAAAACCCCTCTTGGATAATTCATGATTTGATAGTTTTCAATAGTTCTCTAATTGATATCAGTTCTGTTATAAAAAATTATTTTTAAATGAATTAATTATCTGGAAACTATCGAACTCATATATAATTACTGATTTGTTTATTCATTTTATAGAAACAGAATCTCACACAAATACTGATAACTGTGAACATTTTGTACAGAATGGAGAAAAGAAATTAGATAACTCTGGAGATGGATTAAAATTAATCACTGTTCAACCTATTGCAATTAATAAACACGTACAACAGAAGTAAGTGAATATATAGCTATATATATATACATATTACTCAGACTACTTGAAGAGTATACAATCAAACTATTCAGCTCATAACACGCAGCACCACGAACAGTTTATAACTTATTTAACAGATTTGTTAGTTTAAGTTCTTTATAACACATTTCACGTGTTACAATTACTTTTTATGAGCATTTTATGTCTCAAGTATGATTATGAATTGGGAGATTTTAGTTATGGTTTCTGTTTAATTTGCCCGAAATTAGTCATTTTCCTGGCACATTATGCAATTCATAAGTGTTTTCTCAAAATTTACAGCAATTTCTGCAGCAATTTGGAAGACTCTTCCGGTCTCCCACATTGTTCGGACATTCTATGTACCTATAAAAATTGTCGCTCTGGTTGTAAGAAGGTGCATCGGCCTCATGACTTCCGAAGGAACTCGGCTTTCATCATGAAACGTCATAATTATTCCTTCTACTCCCAGGGCAGAGTTTGAATGGTTTGAATGATTTTTTCTGGTTAGCGAGTTGATTTTCTACGGGATGGGGTCGCTAACTCCATGCCCAACCTTCCTCCTTTACCCGGGCTTGGGACCGGCAGTAACCCCCAGAGGAGCTACAGGCGGAGTAAAAAACCTATTCGTCTAAGTTCATCATCAGTTTAATGTTTGAATAATCATATTTTTAAAATATATTACTTCACTGCGTTATATTCGTTGACATCACAACCAATTGAAACGGTTACTGAATAGTTAGGGTGTCCACCTTTCTACCAGTAATCTTTGGATTCAATGACTAGTTTCATCTTCATGATTAGAACAACAAGGTAATTTCTCATCCTCACTCAAAACAACTTTATTTCAAACAGTGATACACTACCAAGGTTCAATAATGATGTATACACTTGAATGAACAATATATTCTTCTTATTCATCCTAGAAAATTGATTTATTATACTCTCTCATTAAACATTAATAATAGTAATAATTATAAGTTAATGCATCATTGACTTGACTTTTGACAGTACTGTTCATTAATGATTTATGTTTTGCATACTACTTTATATGGTAGAAAATGTTTGAAAATTTTACAAATTAGCTTGCCATACTTGTGTTTAATCCCGGAAAAAATCATCTTCGTCTATAAACCACAATTTCTGATCATTAATGTTAAACTTTTAAAATGCAATTTAATCTGATTCTGATAGTGAATTGTTTGTTACCTATTTATCATTTAAATATGGACAATAACATTACTAAAAGTAAAAAAACTTATTATTTCAGAACGTATTCAAAATCTATGATACTTTATCATTATCTTCATATTTTTACAATCAAAACATCGATTTAGGGAAAGAGTTTTATGTACGTGGCAAGATGAATGAACTGACACTCATAAATCATGTGAGTAATAAAAGAAAATGTGAAATTAAACTCGAGATTGATAAAAACAATAAAAAAAAAACAAACAAGAATATATATATATATGTAAATAATATTTACGGTAGTTCAAAGTAAGAATATAGGAAACCACACATTTTGGGCACAATCAAATGAGCTCTATGTTTTTATTACGTTACATCAGCAGAGCAGGAATAAAAAAATTTATAAAATACGTTAAGGTCATAGGAGCGTATTAATTTATTGTCAACTAAATACTAGATCATTATCAGAAGGGGGTTTTGTGGAGATTTTAGTAATTTTATATAGTTGAAACCATGAATACTGAGACTGATAGGTCCTGGATTCGAATCTTGCGATGCGGGATCGTGAATGCGCACTGCTGAGGAGTCCCACAATCGGATGAAACAACCTTTCAGTGTATGCAGGTTTTCCATGGTGGGCTAGCTCATTAGTTAAAAATATCAACACTGGATGGCCATTTCGTTCTACTATGGAACTTCTCAGCAGTAAGCACCAACGATCCCACCTCGCGAGATTCGGACCCAGGACCTACCAGTCTTGCACTCGTTCGCGAGTCTCATAATAGGACAAAAAGGCCATCCAGTGCTTCCAGGTTTTCCATGGTGGTCTAGCTTCAATTGACTCATGAATTCAACCATGAAAATACTATTATTTAATAATGTAATTCAATAAATTGATTCGTTTTATTTTATTATCGTTTCCTGATTACGTTCAGCTGTTCATATCTGTTTCTTCTTACCTTTTAGAAAGCATGATGATTTATTATTTAAGAAATACGAGAAAATATGTAAGATAGGTGAAGGAGCATATGGTGTAGTATTTAAATGTCGTGATATTAAATCAGGACAATTAGTGGCAATTAAACAGTTCACAGCATCTGAAGAAGATCCAGTCATTCGTAAAATTGCAATGAGAGAAATTCGTATGCTTAAAGTAAGTTGTGTTAGTTTCTATATTAGATATTGAAAATTATTTAAATATTTTCCAAAAGTGACTTAACTCATTAGTGACAACATTGATTCAGACAATAGATAATATAAGTTCGAATTCAATGAAGAAGATCTATCCCTTCAGTATTGAAAATGTATCACTCTAATAATGTGTTTCAAGTAATACAAAAGCTTAATTCAAGACATCTATTCAATCATATAGGTTCACGTAATAAACTTCTTTTATCAAATAGTCATCGCGATTTGTTATGAACAATACGTAAATAATAAGCTCATTTTCTGTTTAGAATGGTTCAAGCATATTTTTTTCAGAACTTAATTGGTTTCAACATCGTAACTTGAGCTTCTAGTCGAAATTATAAAATGAATATACGACACATTTTCAAAACTGGGAAGTATTACTTCTGTTAGACTTACTCAAATCAAATCTAGTGAAGTTTATTGTAAACAACATAGTAGTGAGTTAGTTAAAGATATATTTAGAATAATAGTATGCAATCAGTTATATATCGTTTTATTGAGGTTTCATTTAACTACTCCATTTAGCATAGGAAACTATGTCAATTATTTGAAACTAAAACTTCACCTTAAACGAAAATGCCGAAAAAAAATACGAACTGATTGTCCTGTGCCTTTTTATGAGAACATTTTAGATTGTCAATGTTTGTGAAATCACTTCAACGATGATGGATTGTTGAATTACGAGTGGATTCAGAACAAACTTGTAAGTGTAAGTGTACCAAAAACATAATGAATATCCAATGGATTGAGTTTACGTGTCTGTAAGCATGAGGAAAGCCAGCACGAAATCAATATATTCGTTGTTCATGTTGAAATAAAAACATTCACTTTAAATAATTAAAGATAGTCTTATGTAGTTTGATAACGTGTAGAGCAGTTGACGACCATGTATAACTGTTAGCTTGAATAGTAACATTTCATCTAACTTGTTTTCTATACCCATTACTGAAGTTTATTTCAACATAGTTGTAAAGTTCCGTACATTTGGCGCGCGAGCAGCAATGAAATAATGCACACATATATGCTTTTATTTAGGGATCACTAGATCGGTGTACATGTACTCAATTATTTATATTCTGAGTGAAATTGGAGCCTCAGTACATTTGCTCCAAACGCTGAACATGTTGTCCATGGAGCTACTGAGTTCAGACCGCCACTAACGTGCTCAGAGTATTCAACGTTAATAAACTCTTTCTAATCGTGTAGTTGATTTTGAAAAAATCAAAGATGTCAAAATACAAAGTTAGAAATTGTACGACACAACTTGCAACCGTGAATAAATAAATTACAATAGTCTATAATGAAAATATCACTCAGCATGTTGTGGTCATTAGGCGTATATGAGCAAATTGTTAGTTTCATCTAATTGTGACCACCCTCTATTTATTAACAATGTTCCAGCAAATGACAAGCATGCCTAAAATCATCTTCGTTCCTAAACTTTCAAAGCTTATCGTTTCAGCAATTACCGTTGATGCACCTCTTGTTTCCATCTCAAACTACAAAACATTAGTCTTTACAATATCTTTTTAACCAAAGCATTTCAATAAGGTGAATACTAATTTATTAGCTGTAAAGAATAGCAATGAAATCAGTTATTTTGAAGAAAGACTATGCACTGGACTATGTGAGAAGATGGAAAATTTTCCAATCCAGGACGAGGATTTAAAAATGACTGTGTTCTCTGAGCTAGAAGGTTCAGTCTTGAAATTTTCATTGTCTTTTTGGACAACATCAGAAGTATGTGAAGTTTGCTGCTTACATGAAGGATCACTTTGTTAAACCAAATCTAAAGTAGAAACACCTATGACATAAACTTCATAGTTATAGGGTAGAGGATTCAAACATATGTGCATGTATTTCGGTAAATGAACTAAAATTTGCCATTAGTTATCGAAGTTTTATGCCTGAAAATTCATTTGAGTTTGTGATATTTGATCTAATTTTCGTCAGTTTGAAGAATTAATGAAGGTTATAGTAGATATTTTATTTATTGTTTTCTGATAATGTCGTAATCTAAACAATCTTTGTGGCATTATAAACAAAGATGGATGGTGACTAGCGGTGAAATCCACGGAGCACTTTTCGACCTATTTGAGACTCGTCTCAGAGTTGACGTTCACGCCGAGACTCAGTCGAAAGATTCAAACAAACAATACAAAATGAATTAAAAATTCACCTCATTGCATATGCTAGTGGTTATCTGGACTCAGTAGCCAAGTGGATAACGTGATGGCTTTTGAAGTGAACAGTACTGGGTTTGAGTCCCAGAGTGAACATCAACTCTGAGACGCAGTTATATCCAGCTGACGAGTCCCAAATAGTGCGAAACGCTCTCCCTGAATTCCATTACTAGCCACCATCCATCTTTGCTTACAATGCTTGTTATTTAAGGCAATATTGAGGCAATCCGCATAGGATGCACATATGCTAATAAGAGATTGATCTATAGCGATCCTAAACATCATTCCGAAGATTCATACAAATAATGCAAAATGAATTAAATGTTTATAGTAATTAATTTCTGTTAAATTTACACTTTATTTTCAAATAATTTGTGTAGCGTTTAAAGCATCCGAATTTAGTTAATCTGATTGAAGTGTTTCGAAAGAAAAAACGATTAAATTTGGTATTCCAGTTTATTGATAATTCTTTGTTAAATGAAATGGAACAAAGACCAAGAAAGTGAGTTCCCTCCTTCTTCTTCTTTTTTAATTTGCAAAGTATGAAAGTGAAATTCACAAATGTAATATATATATATATATATATATATATATATATATATATATATAGCTAAGTTGTTTTATCATTCTGAGTAATGAAACTATTCAAAATTATTTTCAAGTAAAGAGCCAGTTGATGAAATTATGGATCACTTATCCAAACATGCAATGGTGGTTAGTATTAATGTAGGTTGGAAAATGACCAGCAACAGTCCATGAAGTCACTGGTTGGTAATAAATATTATTTGAGGAAGTAAAGATGTTCTATCGTGTGAGTCTAGTTGAGAAACATAATCATTGATTAGAGATCGTAAATGACGAAAATCATAGATTTTTTTCATTTTTCATTTTCTACATATTATGAATCTTAATACTATATTATTTATTCCATGGTTTCATTGATTATATTATATTCCCCGTGAGTTTTTTAATATCTCTGTTAATATTATCGGCTTAACTCATTGGGTTTTCACCATGTTGAATTTATCTATAATATCTATGAAATTAGTGTGGATTAATCTGTTCTAAGTCCAACGTTCATTACGACGAACCCAGATAAAACAGATCATATCATCTTCATGATCATAATATTTGATTATTAAACGTTTTTATCTACATATAATAAACAAGTTCGTTAATATCTATTCTGTTAGTTAACAAAGATTTACAAAACTCGAATCAATAAGACTCCATTAATAGAATGAACGAGAATCTATCATGTATAATGATCTATAAATCAAATAGAATAAAAGTACTTGTACTTTTACACTATTTTCACAATGTTTGCAAACATGTGATGAATTTATAATCGAACCTATTATAGTTGAACAATTAGGAGGTATTCTCACTCAACTAGTACACAAGCCTTTTTTCTTTCTACATAGATTTGCTCTAATTCTTTCAATCATAGGTCAGATAACATTCAATAAATTTCTTTTATTATATTCAAATGAAACCTAGTCAATATTGATTGATTCATACCATTTCTGATTTCTTTACCAAAAAAATAAAAGGGGAATAAGTGGTTATTGAACATTTAATCCCACATCATTATAACAAAATGGTGGGGAAAAAAGCCTAGAATCCAATATAAAGTACACATGATTAAATTTCCATTGATCATAATGAAAATATTCAAAAGAACGCCCTAATTAGTTTTAATAAATAAACATTCATAAAAGTCTTCATAAACAAATTCGACGATACTATTGGTACATAGAATAGTGGAAATGAAAAAAACAGTGAAACGAAAAAGTTATCTTGAGAAAGCCAGTCAGTGTTAATGTTAGAAGTATTCTTCGGATAACATTAATCATTGAATAGAAGTGTCACATTTATCTGGTTCTTAATTTGTTGCTATTAGTCTAATTCACTCGACAACCCATGTTTTAACATCACGTGATTAGTGTAGTCCGAAAGAATAACAAGACCTCGGTTTCATACTATTTAGCACTTATTAGAAGGATCTATTTGAAATCTTGAAATAAATGATAATCCTATGGAGTTTGAATGAGCTGGTTTATCTACGGTAGATGATATTTTCATAATTAATTTAATTTTAAATTGTTTACTTTAGTGAACTGAAAACTCATCGTAGCAACAAATCATTTATCATGATAAACATATAAAAATATGGATTTCGCGAAGTAATTTAACTTCAGTAATAAACTAGTGCTTGAACGTTTATGTTCGAAGTTGGCAGCTGATAATTTTATAGTTAATTACCATTTTCCCGCAAAGCATATGTGCAAGCTCCACGAAATTCATGTTTTCTAAAAGAATTAAATTTGCATAGGACGAGACAATAGAAACAAACTTTATGGGTAATAAATTTGTAACGTATACTTCATACTTACATATCTAGTCGATAGTAGAAACAAAACTGGTGTAGAAATTTAATATAATGTATTGAGTCTGGTTAACATACCTGTTATTTCAAGACATAGTTTTTAATGTACAATGTGCCCATAAATGTGAACACAAATCAACTCAGCTTATATGTTTTTCTATCACACTCGTATGTTGTCGTAACCTTTTTTATACTTGTGATATAATAATCACTTATAGTTGAAAGTATGAGTCAATTGAAGCTAGACCACCGAGGAAAACCTGGAAACACTGGACGGCTTTCAACTATGAAACATACCAAATCTCCACAACACCCCTTCTAATAATTAAAATAATCACTTAGTCGATTTTACAATCATATCTCAAACTGACGTAACAGGTGAAGATAGGCTCTTGTGTAATCTGGTACAATGAGGAATATCAAGATCACTAATGAATGCATCATTGTTATCTTATTGGTTATACTGCATGTATTCATACATACTGTTAGTCATGACCTTTCGTCTGTGTAAATTTTACGTATATATGCATACACTTGAAAATATGTCTATATTTCTATTTATTGTGCTACATGTGTAACGTCGTAGAAACTAAACAACAGAATAATTTGTGAAACCGACCTTGAAGCCCCATCCATTCACTTTCTTGAGTTTGCCTGTTCATATGAATGCACGAAATATAATCTTCTAGCAACATTTCATATTTTGTTTTTATGTGACACAGTTGTATAGATGAAATTAGCCAAATTACTATTTGTAAAGATAATAGGATCTAACTTTCATCCATCCTCTTCATTATGATCAGCGATAGGAGTCAAATAATCGGCTGTAACATTATACTCTTTTCATGGTATTCTGTTTGATCAAGTGACTTGATTCACTTTGTTTGTCGAACCTCAGAACTTTACAATTACTCTTGTTCTCTAAATCTGTCTGTCATATTCTAATTAACCATTATTTTTGTAGATAATTCTACATTTGTATAACTTATTAATTACTTCACTATTTAATCACCAATGATTTTTCCGTCTATGATAGAGACTTAAAGAAAAGCTAATTGAAAGTAAATTTACTTTCGCTCAGGTTGCATTTTTAAATATTTACCTGTGAGCAATCAGTTGGTAAAAAAACGTAACTAATTATGTGAAAAGTCAATAGATGGTAAGTATATGAACATCAGGTTGTGATCTTGATACTAAACACTGATCAGTGATTGATCATTGTAAATATCTCAACCATAAGACTCAACAAGCTGTTTCCTTAAGTGGTTTACAAAAGCCTCAAATGTTTAGCATACATCCAGTAAAACTTCTAGTTGAAATAGTGAAAATGATGAATTATATTAAATTGGTCGGTTTTAAGAGGACTTAAGATTTTTTATTATACACTCAGTTATTTGGAAAGAGATAAGATGAATTAAAATCCGTTGAAATGTATCACACCAATAATTAATCAGATAAACAATGCTGATGTACTAAGACTATAGAGAAATATGTCCACATTAAAAACAATGAAAACATAGGTGGTAAGGAAGTTAATATCTATCAGTTCTTTTTTCTATTGCGGTGATGAATTGTAAATTATGAATCATGATTAGTATCAGAATAATCTTATTTGTGAAGATTATATTTAAAGATAAATGACATCAATGACTAATTCAAATCAAACAACTAATAAAGGGTAGTTATGACCAGCTACATGTTTCGTTCAAAGGATTGCGTACCCGCCACTTCGTCTGAGATCGGACCTATAGGCTTTGAGTCCTGGTCTCGCATAACTACTTGGATTGTTTCTGAGTATATAAAACGTTTGTAATGAAAACTGGGTTTAACCAGATAAACAATACATGGCTATTTCTTCAAAACACCATTTTTGTTTAATATTCAGGTTGGATAAAGGAAAAATTCGAAAGATTACATGGCAAATTCTTCTTGCAACAGATTTCTGTCATCAATCAAACGTAAGTTAATTTATATAGATGGTTTCTGTTTAAAGTAATTGTATAGCAAGGTAACGAAATTTTAATATTAGTTTATACTGATTTATCGTAATGGAGATTATAAAACAAGATACTTAGTAGCTACTAACAGGGTTATGATCTATCTAATGTGAAACACTGGGAAAGGAATGTAATAACAGAACATCTCATCAGTTGAAATTGATCTCTGGTTTCAAACATGTAACGATCTATGACTATCATTTAATTAGTACACAAACAAAATACTTACCAACCGAAGAAGTTCTATGATTCACTAGTCCAGTCTTATAATCTAAGAGTGACGAAGTCAAATGTTACCTATCTTTGATCACTATTATCAGGTATTTCAAATAATCCTGGATTAATATTGTTTTCAATTCTTTAGAGAAACTAACTTTGGTGGAAAGTTTATATTCAAACTAAGGAATGTAACATCCCAACTTCATTTCATGCTAAAGATCTGTTTAACTGATGAGTCTCTCTTAGTACAAAACCTAGGTCCAAAGCTTCCACCTGATTGGCTCCAACTTCATAATATTATGAAAGTTAAGTGAAATATCAATTTGATTTACATGTTTAAAATTGTTTAGTTACTTAAAGAAATTCACTCAGAAGTTAAAAATCTCGAAAATTTCCGGTCAAATGCTTATTCAGGATAAAAAATTACTGAGAGTTAGCATAGGTCTAATGATAGTGGGATTTTTCGAGAAAATGTGAGTGCTGACTTTTAAACATCAATATAGTAGCTTCTCAAAGCTAATGAACAAAATAATAACAATCAAAGAGAAATTATATGACATAATACATGTTCCCAGTGTCATAAGAATCGAAAATGCTAAAGTGATGTGTAATTAAGCATGTTAGTATTACTTCAATTATTCACTATCTGTAGAGTACTGGTACACTAACTACTAGCTTATTTGCAAAAAGATAGTTTTAATGATTACTGTCTCCCTGTAAGTAATAACATAATTTAAAAAGATGATTTACACTACAGTTTGAGGTAAGCCAGTTAGCTATTAAATATTATGGTGTAGTGAAGCACTGGAAGTGGATAGGACACACATTGACGAAATCACCTAACTGCATCACAAGACAAGCCCTGAAGGCCAGAGGAGAAGACGAAGACAAAAAGACACATTACACTGAGAAATGGAGACAGATATGAGAAGAATGAACAAAATTTGGTTAGAACTAGAAAGAAAGGCTTAGGACAGAGTGGGTTGGATAATGCTAATCGGCTGCCTATGCTCTATTGGAAGTAACAGGCGTAAGTAATTAAAGTACGTAAGTAATCTTCCATGCACTTAATGGCTGAAATATGAAACCTTCAATTCAGTTCTAGAAAGATTATCAG
Source organism: Schistosoma rodhaini (assembly GCA_944470415.2). NCBI lineage: Eukaryota > Metazoa > Platyhelminthes > Trematoda > Strigeidida > Schistosomatidae > Schistosoma > Schistosoma rodhaini. The sequence goes on along the minus strand of OX104037.1, from coordinate 29,681,009 downwards.
CATCTAATTAAAACAGAATATTAACTTCATGAATTCACAAAAATGCTAGTTCCATAAGAAATTTAAACATACCAGTCTACAATGCTTTTATTATTATTAGCTCAAAAATCTTTTTTTTTTAATTTAATCTAAAAAATAGTGACTCATAGATTTCATCTATAACAGTTTGTTTATTCTGAACGCAATAAATAAAAGTACCACTACATATACTACTAATACTACTACTAATAAAACGCATTGAGTTAATCTAAAATTAATCTACATTTCTTAATATATAAACTATTAATTTATTTGACCTATTTTATGGACGTGTCAATTAAAGTACTGATAAGATAGTTATAAATTTCCGGTTGACACATTTTATTAGTTAGAAAAATACAAAAATTATTTTCTTAAAAAGAAAAAAAATTTTTTCTTTTTTCATGAGTCTAAAAATAGACTCATGAACTGACTCTGTTTCTTTTTTTGTTTTTTTTCAAAAAAACAATAATCAACTACTTTCATTTTACCTCTTTTTAATAATTTTTCTCTATTTTGGTTGTTATTGCTGTGGTGTTTGTTTTTTTTGTTTTTTTCTGTTTCTATTTTTAGTGTATACATAGAGATATTAAACCTGAAAATATTTTAATTAATAAAGCTAATGAAGTGAAATTATGCGATTTTGGATTTGCAAGATTTTTAAGTGAGTTATTAGTTTAATTAAATTGTATAGGGTCAGTGATAATTTGTTTCCATTTCATTTATCTATCTATCTATCTATCTATCTAGTTATCTTTTCTTTGGATACAATGACTTGGTTTATGAAATGATAATTAAATATATAACTAAACAATAAATAACATTAAAGGGTAGATATCTTCTTGTTTACTTCATTACCAAAGTTATATGATCGAAAAATAAAACATACATGAAATATCGATCATATATTTATGAAACTTGGTAACATATGTGTTAAATGACTTAGAAAATTAACCAAGCATTCTACAGGCGCTTGGTAACTATTCATTACTGAAAAAAAACTTGACAAAAGAAATTCAAAAAATTAAGTGGAAATTATAATAGATTAACTTGATATATGGTTACGTTAGTTTGTTTTAGTGACAAAGGTTACAGGAGCGATTCATTTAAAATTTATTTATTATCAGCTTTCTACAATTATGCAAGATCATTTTCCCAAACTCTCATTGAACGACTGATGGAATGAGCTTCAAATTAATAGAATAACTTATAAAAACCCTTTAAAGTAATATGACGTTCCGAAAGTTATTGGAAAAAATTAGTTATAAATCTTTCTCTTTATCATTTCTGCTCTTGGTTTACCTTTGTAGTAGATATCCGTACAGTGTATCTTTTTAATAAACAACTTAGGTATTCCATGAGACAAATCTAAGCAATATACATTTTTAGTTAGTATTTTAATTAAAATGTTAAATCGATTTTTAAATTACTGAATTCAAATATCAAAAGATATAGATACATTCCGTTTATGACTGAGGATGACGTAGATATAAAGACGTCCCATCGGACTGTATCATATAGACCTTCTGTAAGCGGTTTCTTTTTTTAACTTCTTGGAGATTTTATTTTTGATATACAGAAAGTAGATGGTAGCTAATTCTCTACATCAACAGAAACTTTAACTGACTGACAAAATCTATTGAACGCATGTAAAATACAGTTGTTATCATATTTATTTTAATAAGAAATAATAAATTTATTGATCATGTACATTTCTATGAAGATTTTAGGTAATGGCATCCAGTTGATTACTTTAAGGAGTAGTAATAAAGTTCGTAGCTGATGCTAACGACACTCAGAGATGTTTCATTCTTTTATTCCATCATACTGTTTGTAAATAATAACATTGAAATTGAAGTGTATATTGAAAGTGAATCTCAATAATAAGTCCTTTAGATAGAAAGTAAATGTTCAAATGTTGATCATTTTATCATATGTTACTACAACATGATTACAATATGGCCTTTATTTTGTGCCATTTGAAATTTATCAAATAATAGTGCTATGCACTTTTGTTTTTATCAAAAAGCTATTTGTTATCCTTATGGAGGAAATGAAATCATTTTTTAAGATGGATAACTCAAATATAATCTTTTATTTGTACTAAGTTACCATGTTATCATATAATATTCCCTCATTATCGACCTATTTATTTATACTTTCTATCTAATGTTTGATCATAATTCATATAAAAATTTAATAGTTAAGCTCATGAATCAATTAAAGTCAGCCCACCATGGAAAGCCTGAAAGCACTGGACGGCTAATTCGTTCTAGTATGAGACTCCTCAGCAGTGCACATCGACGAACCCGCTAGGGGGATTCGAACCTAGGACCTTCAGCTTCGTACGTGAGCGCTTAACGTTTAGACCATTTAAAAGGTATCCAACGGTGTTTATGTCTTGCTTTCACCAATCCATGAAATTAAGCGACACATCCACCATTGTCTTCCGTGAGTTACTATCCGGTTGAACTTCACTGGTCACTGCTTCTCACTAGAACTCCAGGAAATACCTCTTGGAGCCAGTCACTAGTGGGCATATGTTGATGAATATCAGAAGGGGTTTTGTGGATATTATAGTAATTTTATTAGTTGAGATGATTAGTCAGTTGAAGCTAGACCACCATAGGAAACCTAGAAGTATTAGTTAATCAACTTGATGAGAAAGAAGAGGTATTTATGTAATGAAATATTTTTTGTATAATATTGATTACGTAAGATAGTTTTTCATTCTCAAAAACACCCATTATAAATTTCGGAATTTTCACTTGTTATCTGCAAAGCATCTAATATTAGATAAATCTTCATACATAGTAAAGTTGGTACAGATGTTATGAGGATTTATATGAAAATTCTTTTCTTATAAATAGAAAGCCAACCAACAAGTTATGAAAAAAAGCGAGCTAACCAGTTATTGTCACTCTACCTAGAGAAATCTTTTACTCTGGATTTCAGCCAAAAAAACTGAAGTTACATTCCTGTAGAGACCCATTGAAGTTGATACTTGATAGTGGATCAATAGCTTTCAGTTAGAAAATTGAAGTTTGACGAGTACTAAATTTGAATAATAGTCTAATAATATCATTGGTTATTGACTATTATAAGTGAGTCATATTGTATAGTTGTGTAGACTACAATTAAACCTCCAAAATATGATAGAAAGTTTAACCAATTGACAACTACTAATAATAAATAGAACTATAAACTTGAAGTTACCAAATAAACAAAGAATTGGTAAGTAGACAATCCTTCCTCAATGAGGATAAATTTTTCTTTTAAAAGGATACGATTATATGAAATATATTTCAAAACAACAACAAGTGTGATTACAATTCATTTCATTAGTAACTTATTGTAAAATAGGGAGTTTTGTAATTCGTTTACGAGGCCTAAAAACGACAGACTAATTATTAGGCTTTAGTCTTTAACATCGTATCAGCGATTCATTTGGAAGATCTATACAAACTATTTTATTTTATTCTTTACTAATAAAACATCTTAAGGATAAGTTCACACTTTACGTTAAAATAAAAACGTCTAACTTTTCTTTAAAAATGCAGGTCCTGGTGGTGAATACACTGATTATGTAGCAACACGTTGGTATCGATCTCCGGAATTACTAGTTGGAGATACACAATATGGACCACCGGTCGATGTATGGGCGATTGGATGTGTCTTTGCAGAAATGTTACTTGGTTGTCCTTTATGGCCAGGTTCTTCTGATTTGGATCAACTTTATCTTATAACGAAAAATCTGGGTGAGAAATATGTTTATTGGTTATTTCGACATATTTGATCCTACTGACTCAGCCTGCTAAATCTGAAGTGTCTAATCTAAAATATTGTTTAACCTAACTAAGATATATCATATTCATTATCAAATATCCTGTTTGAAAACACCGAATAATGTTTTTTACTCTAAACTGTGTGAAATACCATCTTCTCTTTTATTAATAAGCAAAAAGTACTATATACAGAGATATTTAGTGGATACTGTAGTTTTCTGCACATCATAACATTGTGATCCAGAGATCAGTTGAAAGTTTTTCTCACCTATGGTTTAAGAGTTTCCAGTAATCTGTAGCTGTGCAAACACTAATAATTTTCGTACATTACCTCACATGTTTCACCTAAGCTAGTTATTTTCAGATGACTGAGTCACTCAGATTCAGTTGAAATGTAATCAAAATTTTTTCATTTCTTGTACTCATTTTAAATCTAAACCAAATAAATTACATAGGAATAATATATTTGTAGAATCTCAGCGAATGAATTTGAAGTAAATCCAACGTTTCACCTGGCAATCTGGTCCAAGATATGTTATCTTAACACATTTCATTTCACATCACAAGTCTCTTACATACTAATACCGGAGGACCATGTACCTATTTATATTCGATAATTTTGATGTTTGATTATATTTTTCTTGGAAAAGCTTAGATCAGATTTACAGGCAAAACGTTGGATTTACTTCAAATTCATTCGCTGAGATTTCACAAATATATTATTCCTATTTAATGTCTTACATCAACTTGGCGCTCAAATACTGTGAAACTATTCGCTCTAATTTAGACGAAAGTTCTTATATGCCAATAAATTACGGAATAAATATTTTAACAAAAGGATTTGTTTATGAATAAATCTACCACAGAGGCCATACATTCATACAAAAGTCTTAAATTATCATTGTTTCAGAATAAACATGTAATCTTTCATACGTAATGATTTGCTTACAATGTTTTACTAATGAGGTTAGTAAGTAAATAGAAATTTCCGTGTTTAATGATTAACTATAGGGTAATTGTGTACATTAATAACCTAAGAAATTGAAATATAAGTCGTGTACACTCAATGATAAGTAAGTGTTATATGAGTCAAGTTATTTAATTGAATAGGATGATAGTGTTGAAAGGAACGTGTCAAACTTCTTTTGTAAACCTAACTACATTCTGACATTCTACATTGCTTTGGTCATTACCATGTAAAATTTACCATTTAAATGATATTTCACACCGTTAGTCCTAATGATAAATTTTTATGAAGCAAGACATATATATATATATATCTATTCCGAGACAATTGTTGTCTGCATCTTTCTATCCTATACATTTTATCATCATCTGCTATCCCTCTCACATTTTTTAAGTTCAATAACTCATTGTTTCTGGTTCACTTTAATAGTAGTTTCAAATTTATTGTCTTTTAAATAATACTGAACTGTATATTCCTATATTTTCCCTAAAACTACTATCTACCATATTTATCACCAATATTTCTATTCTGTTATCAGATTTTCATGTTGCCTCCGATTATTATTATTGTCACCATTAGTTTCCGAATGATTGTTATTTTTTGTTGAGATTATATATCAATCCTACTAATTCATTTAAAATATCGTTAACAAACATCATACACAAGGTCTTTTCAACAAATACATGAACTAAGATACTGAATACGCAAGTTACGGACAACCATAAACCTCTTAAATCATGATTTCATTAGTATAACTTCCAGACCACGGAAAAGACGATAGAAAGTGAAATAATGTTGCAGCTAATAAGTGTGACATCTGAAAACATATAAAATTTTTTTGAAACAATTAAAATGAAGATCGGAAAAGTATGTTGACAAAAATAGAAAGTAATTAAAAGAGAGGAATAGTGATACATTAAGTTTCTAAAATAGCTTTTGTCACCCTCGGTTCATGTTTTTATTGCAGATACTGTGTATTTACGTTAGATAATTAATATAATGATACCTTTTGCTTGTTTCTTTTTCATGAAATTAATAATCATATGAATAAACAAAATATTTTGAGATTATTTATCTTCTTTGACGGTTTTTCACAATTTTCACTCAACCAAAGACCCATTACGTGTACGGATTTTGTTAACGTAAAACAAAATAGCTACATTTATTTGTAAATTATAAATATATTTAATTATATTGATTACTAATAAAAGCTAAGAAACTCTATTCGGAACTTATCAAATGACGATATTGAGGTTTTCATGTTATCTGTGATTGATCTTTTTACGTTTGGTATTTAAGTGCATTTTCAAGTATATTACTCATGTATGATGTATCATATTCAAAAGATTGACTGTTCTATTTGAATGTTAAGATTCAAAATACATATATTTTATAGAAAAGATAGATTGTGGTTTGCAGACATACGCAGAACACTTTTTCAGTTCTATCTGACACCCATTAGGATTAATACTTCCTCGGGAGCTCGAACCCAGTACCTTCCGCATCAAACGCTAAATGTTTTATCCCTTAAGCTATTGAGTCCTTATAGAAACTTACTCAAACATATATAGTTCAGATACACGTTATATAGTTTTGTCTACCTATTAAACTCTTTTTATCATCTAACGTTTTTCAAACATAAAACAAAGGTTGACAAAGAGTATGTGTAGAATTTGATTTATTTTGTTATAATATGGTTTTTGTGATTGTTAACTGGTTCAAACTTTTTAGCTTTCTAGAAATCAGATTATTTATATAAGTTTCTAACTTTTAATTTCGATATTATAACAACCATCAGAATAAAATGTAACTTTATTATTTAGTAAATGCTTGTCAAATGTGAAAAAAAAACATGTAAGATGATATACTTGACTGTCGATTAAGTACAATAGTCTGATTATGACTTGTATATGATAGTCAACAGTAATACCTAATTATAATAATTTGGATGCAATATTAGTTCTTCTAATATCACATTGATACTTCATTCGTTTTCAATTAATTTTCATACTGTTATCACTAATTCATCTTATTTTTATTTGTTACTCATACATACTTCTAAGTGGGTTTGAATGAAGTCCCTGGTGATTTCGGGGGTGTGAAGAGTTAACTCTTTTTCTAGAAATGCTCTTACATGGTTACGCATATACAGTCAATTCCAGGGAAGTTCTACTCACCTTCCTCTCGAGGCAGGGATGTTGTTTACGAAATTGTGAGGATAAGAAGCGGATATCCGACTCTTTAGTCAGGTTGGTGGATATAGAAGATCCACCTAGGGGATTGAAAAGCTTTGATTCCAAACCAATGATGCACATGGGCTCCAGGATCCTGAGGTAATAAGTGGTGTATGAAGCCGTTGTTGGTCTCCGGCTACCATGGGACTGAATCTTCTTACTTCGCTCCATCGCCTTTTGGATCAGACCTCTAGATTAGATGCTTGGGGGATGATCCTCTAAGAAAACCACCTGCTTCGGTTTGGGCTCCTTGACATTATTGCAACCCTCACACAAATCGATCGACGAAACGTGGAACATATATATTTGGTGCCTACTTGTACCAATGTTTATGTGTTTAAATAAACGGATAAATAAGTAAACAATTGAGGTAAGGGATAAATCAAAATATATGATAATATTTACTTTAAAACCAACTGTATAAAAGAGAAAAAAGTAGGACAGTAAATGAAACACCAAAAAATGTACTGTTTGCACCCTTAAGCCCAACACGGAGAATTGCGGGCATCCCGATAATCTGAAATTGGTTCCGAAAGTCCTAAAAACTGAGTGCTGGTGGTTTTACTTATGTGTTACCTACTGATCTTGTCACTAAAACCTGGTTTCTGCATAAACCTTTTTTTAATGACGTATCCCCTAGATCACCTCAAATTACAAAAAACATCCATAGATTTTTCATCATTTCATCATCGTTAACAACAGCTTACATGTGTTCGTATTTAATTGTTAGATCGTGTAATTAGGTTGATTAACACTCAACCGGTACGAAACATTAATTATATGGTGATTAATGTTTGTGAAATCATTTTGGGCGTAATAACTTGATAAAATGCTCAAATCAAACTGAGTAGCTTCTATTTCAATTAAAATATATTACAGGTTTTTACATTAACCCGAATGTCTTATTAAATCTGGCTAAATTTTCTGATTTAGATTATTCACTATCTTTCAGGTGATCTTTATCCCAGACACCGTCATATATTTGAACAAAGTAAATACTTTGCTGGTATTCAAGTCCCATCTTCAACATCTGTGGTAAGTTTTTGAATAATATTCCATACTTTATATTGAACTAAAAAAGTATTCACAGTAAGCTGTCATAAGTATGATTATATCCGAATTTCGTCAAATCTTTCAAGCCATATTTGTATGACTTAGTTAATTCATAAAATCACAAGCTGCAACCAAAACATTAAAGTTACTAGATATATGGTGTCAAAATGTTAATACTTTTTTAGATATGGCATAAATGAGGCTCACATTCAAAATTACTAAGTACTACTGAGGAATCTTACGATTTAGTTCATTATTGATCTCCCCCTCAAAACAGCACAAGAAAAGTCTACACAAACCTTCTGGGATAATAATAACAATCATGGGCTCATCAGTAATCAATCTTAAATTATACACATGTTCTGATTTTAAGTAGTTTCAGTTCTTTTCAAGTCAATACCAAAAAGCAAAATGCTCAAATGTATTTCTTCATTATGATTACTGATAACCAATTAACGGCAAATGTACTTATAATTCATTTAGTCCCAATGACCCATAATATTTTAATTTATGTACAGAAAATCCTTCGGCTTTAGAAATTTATTTGTGTTTCAAACGCTGACGTGAAATGAAATACAAAACTGTAATTAATTAATCGTAACTTCAAATCAAAGTTTAAACTTTATAAGCAAAGATGGATAGTGTCTAGCAGTGGAATACAGAATGCACGGTTCATCCTATTTGGGACTTGTTAGGTGGATATACCTGATCTAAGACTTGATGTTGACTCTGGGACTCATAACCGGTACCTTTTGCTTCAAACACCATCGTGTTATCCATTTAGCTACTGAGTCCTGGTAACCACTTGCTTGTGCAATAGGGTGAAGTTTAAATTCACTTGGTATTGCTCACAATACCGATTCAAACTTTAAACTGAGCATCTGTCCAGTTGAATAATATTTATGAGCAAACTAAAAGTCATATTATAAAGGCAAACGAATAAATAAAGTCAATCAAAAAACTGTAGATCAGTTTCTCTTAAGTAACCGTCAATATCAAGAAGAAATCAATGTTATTTTATTGTTTTAAACATGAAGTACTGAGATTTTAACCCTACAAACTAACTATAATTATCTTTGGTGTTTATACATTATTTGATTTTAGGAGCCATTAGAGAAGCGGTTTGAGAAAACCTATCCCCTGACGCTAAGCCCAAGAGAATTGGATTTTTTGCAGGTTATAATCATTATTATGTAATAAATTTAATTTTCTGTTATAATGTGGTTATTTGAAGTAAGTAACATGCTATATAAAGGCGTTTTCAGTAACCTAGAATGGCTATTTATTATGAAAACAAATCAAATACTATGATACGTGATTAGCAATATTGATTGAATACTGACTAGCTAGTTTGTATTCCTGAGATTATTCCACATATTATCCACCTGAAATATATTACCGTGGGAATGGAAGCCAAAATCCGTTAGTAAATATACAAGAATTGTGACACACACCATTTTTCGTTGTCATATGCATCAATACTAAATGGGTTAATGGGACATTAGGCAAATGAACTCGACAAAAATGTTGTTCGTCAACATTCAGTGATCAATCATTGGAAATTATCATCGTTTCGACTACGGCAATCGTAAGAAACTACTTGAACAAATGTAGTTTCAGTTATTTCTGATTTATTTTGAAATATCCTAAACAACTGGTGAAAGTTTCATTGTAAACGGTTCCTATCAATGCATGATTTTGTTATCATAGTACAGAGTAACAAATAATTTTGTTAATGAACAATAATTTTTCCTTTGTCAATAGGCTTGTGTACGAATGGATCCTTCAGAACGATGGAGTTGTGCTGAGCTACTGAAGCATCCATATTTTGGAATGCATAGTTTATCTGAGAAAAATAATAAATTGTCATGTAAAATTCAAGGTAAAAATATTGTCTATAACTTGAAAATTATGAAGTATTTGGTGTTCTTAGTAAATTTGAAGTTTTGTTACTGCAGTTGTATAAAAGATAAAAGATATAATTAGATACTGGTTTACTTTAAGGGATTCGATAATTTGATTCAAGTATCTAGCTTACTAATACATGCTAGATCAGTTTGCCTATTATGTAATGAAATGTATCAAACGTTTTACTATATAAATCACAATCATACGGTAAACAAACCCAAGAGACGGCTGATTTTAAAGAACTTATAAGAGGTATATAATTGTCATCTAAGACAATCAATAAATTTATTACACTCCCACCCAGCTCATATATATTAAACACTTGATCACCAGCTATATACCCGAATAATTTAGGTTAACTTTGTAAGTGTCTAATTATACACCTTTAAAGTTTACTATACCCATAATCGCTTAATTGATATGAGTTTACAAATACATAAAACTAGAAAATGTTATTTAAATACTTATATCTTGCCTATACTTCATATTAAGTATTATACAATTTATCAGTCTATAAGACTAAATATTCTTTCTCTCCATATACTTCCCTTTCTATATTACTGAGGTTGTTACACTCATACAAAGAAACGTATACAAATCAATAGTAGAATTACGTTTCCGACTATTTAGCTATGAACATTGATACAATCAACAAATTTAAGTAGATTATAAAGTAAAAAAGTATTTCATAATAAGTTAACTTCTTACATTGATAAATAAAGACTTTAGATAAAAGGGAAAAAAACAAAAGCACAAATTTTATTTCATTATTCATTTAGTTTCTTAGTCACTATAGTAACAGACATGAAAATGATAGTTAAAGATATTAGAAAATGATACAAGTGTGAGTTAAGTCGCTCAGTCAACCCAAATATATGGATTATACCGACTGAATAAACATGTACAACTAAATAAACTGTACAATTTCTTTTCCCGTTTATTCATCCTTTTACCATAGTAACTCGTTAAAATAATATTAATATTACATTTTAAGAAAAGTTTAAACTTTGCTCTCCACAAGAAAAAAAAGCATTGAGGAAAACACACTTGGATTAGTTTAAGTTATCAATATTAGCTTGTTTTCTTCTAACCGAAAAAATAACTGGTCTTTAACCATTTTATTTGTCATGAAATTTGGCATAAATATATATATTCACATTGTTCTAATCCTTACTTCCGCTTTTTCTACTCAATACGATTTTCAATATGATATTCCTGAATAAATCGTACACTACATTAAGCAAATATATTTTGTCAATTGAATAAGTAAGTAATTTATTCAAAAAGACGTCTATACAACGTATTAACATCTTGTACAATAAATCCTCTTTATGAAAATGACTACTGCAATAATAACAACTGAAGAAAGAATTTGCTATGTCGGGATAAGTATTAAGCTCTTGTGGCTCAATATCGGTCTCCAGTTTGACCGTTTGACGACTATCATTGAAATATGCATACCGCTAACGACTTAATCCTCGTTAGACGATAACGGAATAAAATAGGCCAAATACGAGATTGAATTTTGAAGACTTAATTTCTAACACTCATTAGTCTAGACAGACAATCAAAAAAAACTAAATGAAGGAAACAGAGAAACGAAATGAAGTGGGAAATCTCGTTTGGAAAATGTAAAACGAAGGCAAGTGATCTAATTCAATTCGACTAAGCTTAACTCGATATTTATAGCCAAACCAAAAATAAGTTACAGACATGTGATAGATAAGGTAAGCAACTAACATACATACAATCATATAAAAGAAGTCATGGTTAATAAGCAAATAATCAACAAGTTCAAAATGTGGCTTAAGAAGAATGGATAAATTGGTCTGTTGAAAAGCTTGACGTAGTACCAACCACTACAAAGCAAAGTTGAACTTTCGTAACCGTCCTGTCTGGAATCATTGTTTCGTTTACATTCGTTGGTATAAGACAAAAAGTCTAAGCGAACTATTTAATATTTGAATCAGATGAATACAGCTGCTCTCCTGTTTTACGATCTGATCACACAGACGCTGAATAGTCCGAACAAGAAAAAACTATTAATTTTTACTGTCAAATCAGAATATGAATTTGCTATATTTTTCAGTCACTCTTATCAAGGCTTACTATGTTGTGTGGTTAGAAGAAGTCGGTAAAAGAAGCTGAACCTAAGTTTCTTGCTAGATAACACTTATCAACAAGTTGTGCCTAGAATTTTGAGAGAGATCAGGTCACATAATTTGACAATCTCAGACTTTACCATTGAATTATTCATCTCATAACCAACCTATTTTGTTTAGAAATATACATCAGTTAATCACTGAGTAGTGACTAGTTCCACCTTCGTCTTGTACTTATTGCTTACTGAAAAAAATATAAATCGGTTGATTTGAAACGTACCATGTAGAAAATCTATGACACAAACAATACATCAACAGAGCATATTAATGAGGTTAAATTCGTGTCAGCCATAATAGTGAACTTAGTATATCTTGGTTGTTGTTGTTGTTGTCTAATTTTACATAGTACTCAATCAATACGAGGTGTTACAGATCATTTTGTTTAATACTAGAAAAGTTAACTAAGTTCTTTTGACAAAAAACATGGAGTATACTGAGGTGGACAAATAAATAAATAAACAATCGATTGAATAACATCTGACTTTGAGTCTAGATCTACTCAGCTGAGTTGAAAGCAGTAAATATGAAATCAATTTCTGAAAAATACTAACTGAGACATTAATAACTGTGATTTTAAAAACATAACAAACCGAATTAGAGCAATTCATCACAATACTATGCTGGTCGGTGGCCTATGCTCCATTACGGGTAACAGGCGTATGTAAGTAAGTAAGTAAGTATCACAATACTAAATGTCTGTGTGTAACATAAGACATATCCTTAAGTGATAAGAAACAAAAAATCTTATCATATCTAAAATCTGTTCTGAACGTTTAACATCAATGTTACTATTTTAGTGTTCAATTACATGGTGGAATAGCTTTACACTACACATTAATTATTTAATTTTTCTGAGTTTTAAGAATGAATCAACCAAGTTGTCTGTTAACACATACACTCTGAAAACTGTATCATGAAATGGCATTAGACATAAAATCAGGAAACACTTCAAAGTTGTTTTACTTTAACTTGAAGCTTTTTATAACTGTTCATTTAAAACAGCATCCAAACTAAAGCGATAGATTTTCAGGTATATGTAGTGAATAAGTTAATAATGACTTCAAATTCAAATATTATATAGAAGATACAAATTTCAATCAGTTCATAGTACCAGTGTCTAACATTAATTTTTACATCTAATCTATGTGGGTTATATACTCTGCTTGATACTCAAGAAATCCATATCTTAGTAAGTCAGTAATGATTACTGAATTAATCAGAGAAATTACTTATTAGATATAAATAAAATTTCAGAAATATAAAAAATACTGTAAATGTTCAAATTTAAATTATTTACCTAAACTATACAGCAATTCATACAACTGTAAACTAATGATTTGATCTTATATTAAAGTGATATTTTTTAGTAGTATGTTGTGGGTTGCTTACATCCACATAAGTAGTATTTGACGATGGTCAGGCAGAGAATATATTTCACTAGAAGATCAATAGGATAACCTATCCCTTTAAAAATTCTTAAAGATTTATTACTATTATGTACTGACAAAGTTCAATTCACTTTTTTATGGGGAATACTTTCGCCAGACTACCCATAGATTTGCTATGGGTAGTCCGTTAGGACGATTATTAACAAATGTGTTTATAGCACATATTGAAAATCTGTCTGAAGAATTAATCGAAAACGTGTCATTTTATAAGAGATATGTGGACGATATCCTAGTTATCTGTGAAAAAAGGATGATATGAACTATCTATTGAATAAACTTAACACTATTCAAAGCCACATCAGTCCTTCATGCGAAGAGGAGAAGAAGGACCAGCTTCCCTTCCTGGATATACTTCTAAGCAGACGAGAAGATGGCTCAATCAAACGGTCCATTTTTGGAAAACCGACATGGGCGGGCCAATACCTTAGTTACTATAGTTATTGCCCTGTGCAATACAAACGGGGTTTGATAAGATGCCTATTTAACAGGCTTGATCGTATTTGCACAAACGACGCTATTGATGATGATGTTAAGTTATTAAACAAGACATTAGTGGGGAATGGTTATACACCTAAATTTATCGAGAGATGGAAAGTTCATGGCACAGTGAGACCTACTGTAGCCTTTGTGGAAATAAACCTGTCTACATCACCTCACCATTTAGAGGCGATTCAAATAGCCTTTTATTGAAACAAAGGCTTAAACCAGTCATCAACAAAACGTGTTGTGCAGCGAAGGTCATTATCAAAGAGAGAACGAGGTCCATGCTTCATTCGAAACCTAAAAGACATGAAAACGATTGTGCCACATCCCACTGCGTGTACCAACTTAAATGTGTGCGTGGTCACACATACATAGGGAGGAGCAATCGTGATCTGAAAATTAAGGTGTGTGAAGATGTACCAAAGTGGTTACGGAAACTAATAGAATCAAATGACCCGATAAGAGTGGAGGCTAAACATCCATCATCCTCTATTGCCAAACACATAAGCGAAACAGGCTATCAGATTGATCTTAACTCGGCTTTTGTGGTGTTGCATAAAAGTGTAAAAGGGCGTACACTTAGGTTTATTTAAGCCTTAGCCATACAAAAATTCAAACCTCCTTTGTGTGTTCAAAAACAATTTGTTCTCACCTTAAACCTACCATGGTAATATTAACTTATTATCTAGAATGATTAGGTGTCAAATTGTTTTCACATTATTATTATTATTATTATTATTATTATTATTATTATTATTATTATCCATGTCTATTCTTGCCCTCCCCATTTCCAGTCTAGTTGACCTTTTATTTTTATATATAAATATTCGTAACTAGTATCTGTGTGATCAGATTGCTCGAAACACATTGCTCTAATATATCACATAGTTCTGATAATGTTCATCTTCTTATTACACTATCGAAATTTATCAAAGGGACTAATTGCTTTAAATAGAATTTAAAGTTTATTATAAAAATAAATTTCATTATATTCCAAATATTGACATTAATATTTATTTTCATAGTTGAAAGCGTGAGTCAATTGAAGGCATACCACCATGGAAAACCTGGAAGCACTGGACGGCTGACTCGTCCCACTGTGGAACTCCTCAGCAGCGCACATCCACGACCTCGCCTGGCAAGATTCAAACCCACGACCTATCAGTCTTGCGCCAGAGCACTTAACCGATAGACCACTGAGCCGGCATCCGATGGTGTTTATGTCTAACTCCGACCAATCCACGAAGTTGAGCAACCGTTCACCAATTGTCTTCAGTGAGTTGATATCTCACAACAGACGTGGTTTAAACTCTACTGGTAACTGCTTCCCACTAGAACTCCTGGATGTATTTCTCGAAGTCAGTCACTAGTGAGCACATGATTATGATCAGAAGGGGTTTTTGTGGAGATTTAGTATTTGCATACTTGAAAGCATGAGTCAATTGAACGAAACGGCCATCCAGTGCTTCCAGGTTCTCCTTGGTGGTCTAGTTTCAATTGACTCATGCTTTCAACTATGCAAATACTAAATCTCCTCAAAAACCCCTTCTGACATTAATGTTTATCGTTAAAGTGTAGCATATTTTGTTTTAAAATGTTTATTCAATTTTATTTTTATTTTAGATTTAGGGACCAATATAATAAATGAATTTAGTTCATCATCTAATCTAATGCCAAAAAATGAAAAATTAATGGGATATGAAACTTCATCAAAAAAAATTGATCATAAAGTTGGAAATAATAAATTTATCAATCCAATTTCATATCCATTTAAGACAACTCTTCAACCAAGAATGAGAATGCCTGGATTTAGTCAGAAACCTATTAATACATGGGATTCTATTGTGAAAAAGGTAAATAAAAGTGTGATATAATTTGTTTTGTTTTCAATATCTATATGTAGTTGTGGACATTAATGTACTTGCTTATTTGTTGTTTCACAGTTTTGGAACTGACTTCAATGAGACAATTATTCAAGACTAAAACAGCACTGGACCGCTCTTTTCTTCTAATAGAGATATTTTTTACATATTTAAAAAAAATCTTAATGTAACGAAATGATCTTTTCAGTTTTATAATGTAAACTCAGACTGATAGGTCCTGTGTTCTAATCTCGCAAGGCGAGGTCATGGATACGCACTGCTGAGGAGTCCCATAATAGGACGAAATGGCCGTCCAGTGCTTTCAGGTTTCCCATGGGAGTCTCAACAAAATTTGTTGAGTATTATTATTATTCTAATTTACTGAGAGTAATTCTTTTCTTATAAATTTGTATTAGTAGTTGGATGGAAAATGTATTAGAAACACATTTCTTAATGTTAAGTAATCACATCAGTGCATAATAATTCTTACCTCTCATGTTACTTCTAAACTATTCTATATCATATATTTGGGATAATTTATTGAATTAAGGTATAGATCCATGTAAAATATAAACCATCAGCATCTTGATTCAAAAAATGTTGCATAGTGTTAATATTACCTAAAGTGTAGTGAACAAGAACACAGATAGGGAAAATCGAATGCAAATCTAACATAAAATTACAGAATCTTTTAGTAAAATCTGTGAACCATACAGTAAATACTTCATTTGCGAAATATCAATAAATTATCTCAAACTTGTCTGTTCTTTTGCAAATATCAATCAATCGTCTTAGACTTCAATTTTCCATACTAATTACTTTCTGTTCCCGTTCTTTTCTTCTCGATCTTCTCGACCTTCTGCTGTCAGACATTCTAGTGTTATATACTACTTATGTTGATATAAGTAGCAAACACAACACAGAAATAATTATATTTAGAAAGATCCATTACTTAGTAAGACATAAACAATCATTGAATTAAAATTGAAATAGTTCTAGTATTTAGAATTTATAATAAATCTAATTAAACATTGAACCTATAAAATCAAAGGTGGATAGTTTAAATTTAGTCATAAACCTAATTGATTAATGTATATCGTTTTTCATTTTGTTTAAATTACTAATTAGTATTTCATAATAGAACACGCAAACTATGAAATCCAACTTATTGAACAAGTTTCATTTATCAATTTTTTTTAATAATTTATTATTTGATAGAAAATAAAAAGAAACCATTTGTGTCTTTTTTGAAAAATGAGTCATTTCATTGAAATTATATTAAATTCTTTGGGCGTACAATAAATCTATCCTTCTTCCTTTTACTTCTTATTGACTATGGGAGTAACTATAGAAAATCACATGCATATAAATCATATAAGATTTGTCTATTATAAATATATCAAAATATTTCTTATTAGTACATGAAAAGTATCGATTACTTTACTAAATAAAATTTAAAGTTGGTTAAGCTCTCGTGAGTGAGACTGATAGGTATTACGTTCAAATCTCATGAGGCGAGGTCATGGATGTACACTGCTGATAAGTCCCATAATAGGACGAAACGGCCATCCGGTATTTTCAGGTTTTCCGTGGTAGTCTAGCTTCAATTAACTCATGATTTCAACTATAAAATTATCTAGATAACATAGGAATTTGTTTAAATAATGAATATTAGTTTATTAATGATAACTGAATTAAACCATGTTTTACTAATTAATGCTAACTAAAATTTATGGATTAAAAAATTGAATATACAAAGTAAGAGATATCTTATAACAATGTGAAATGTTATTGCTGTGTTAAATATGCTGAACTATGTTCCGCAGGAAGAAAAAGCAATCTGATTGATTTATTTTTCATAAGATTTAAGTTTTTCAGGATATTTTAAACTTTTTCGTTTGTAAATCGTATCTTACGATTATTTCTGTATGAGTATGTGTAATTTTAGATCATAGTATCTTAACAGTAAAAATCACCAGTCGATCTAATCTAGACTACCGATGAAAATCTGTAAGCACTAGACAGTCGTTTGGTTCTGGTTTGGGACTCCCCAGCAGTGAGTATCCACGATTCCGTACATGGTACTTTAACCCAGAACTCTCCGTCACGCACACGAACGCTTAGCCTCTAGACCATTGAGCAGGGATCAAACGATGTTAATGTCTAACTTCACTTGATCCATGATCTTGCGCAACCCTTCATCCATAGTCTTCGTTGGATAACTGTCTCACACTCAACACGGATTGGACTACGCCTGTCAGTATATGAACTGCAAACGTGTATCGTTAAATATTATATTCAGTTATTTTTAATTTTTTTTCAAATAGTTGATAATATTCAAGATTGACTGATTCTGTGGATATTACAAGTCTTTCTGAAAAACTTTGGGTACCATCAAGAAAAAATACACAACGGTCAAGAATATGTTGTTATTTCATACTTGTTACTGGCTTCGTGATGTAATGTTTAAATCAATCAAAAATATTTTGACAATAAACTCCAACCACTAGTGCAGTCTACAAAGTACAGGCTAACAACAGATTAGATATAATTTTATATAGTTGAAATCATGAGTCAATTAAAGCTAGACCACCATGGAAAACCTGGAAGCACTGGACGGCCATTTCGTCCTACTATAGGACTCCTCAACAGTGCGCATCCATGATCTCGCCTCACGATATTTGAACCCAAGATCTATCAGTTACGCGCGCGAGCACTTATCCACTAGACTACTGGGCCGGTATCCAATGGTGTTAATGTCTAACTTCAACCAATCCACGAAATTGAACAACCATTCACCAACGTCTTCAGTGAGTTGATATCTCCCATCAGATGTGATTTGAACACTGGTTGCTGCTTCTCACTAGAACTCCATGAAATACCTCATGGTGTCAGTCACTAGTGAGCATATGATCATTATCAATTGACTCATGATTTCAACTATATAAAATTACTAAAATCTCCATAAAACCCCCCTTCAGATTAGATATCGGTTTGAATATAATAGGAAACATTTTTAGATTTCCACATGATGAAATTAATAATAAAATAGAATATTTGATAAGGAATGTTTAGAATACAACAGTCCTTTAAAACTTCTTTGTAATTTATCAATGATATGGAAACAAGTTATAAAATTGATTTATTCTCATAGAATCAAAGACTTTTATCATAATTTTAAAGTGTTTCGTTGGTTTGTAAACAACCCAAAACTAAATTATATCTGATTATGATAAATAACTAGGAAACTTATGAATAACAATCTTGCTTACTTGTTGTATCTTGATTAAATAAGTAGTCTAGTAATATAAAGAAATGACTATAATTTCTATATTTAACGACTATTTGTTTTTTAGCCTTTACCATTGATCTCTACTCATAAAACATTTTATCGTACAACAGCAACAAATCTTAATTCTACAACTTCTGTTACCATGGCAGTTACTTGTACTACTAATTCAATAAATAGTAATAATAATAGTAATATATATGGTGATTCACGACCACATGCTCCAATATCATTAATTAAACCAATTTTTTCAAATCATACACAAATTAATCAAAATAATCATAATTTACAATTTCATCCAACACATTCTAATTTAGCATTAACAACAATATCAATGGGTTCATCAACCGGTAAACCAGCATTAAATCATGGATTTTATAATTTATCTATATCTATGCCAAATGTAGCTCAAACAATTATATTAACTACAACCTCAACAACAGTAACAACAACAACAACAACATCATTATTAAATACAATAGAATCTACAAATGAAAATTATTATAAATCATTATTAAATTTATCATCATATTCACCATTACATATCCCTATACGTTTTATGCGCCAAAATACAGACGATCATTCATTTAAACAACAATATAATCAATTAAGTCAAAAATCTAAGACAAC
This sequence comes from Schistosoma rodhaini, assembly GCA_944470415.2. NCBI lineage: Eukaryota > Metazoa > Platyhelminthes > Trematoda > Strigeidida > Schistosomatidae > Schistosoma > Schistosoma rodhaini. Next base: position 29,661,170 of record OX104037.1, on the reverse strand, counting down.
AATACATTTACCTAATATTTAAAGCGGTGATATAAATATATCTTATTATTTTAAACTTGATTTGTTCTCATTTATTTTGTTTTGTTCATTTTATAGTGGTATATATATTTTGATTGATATAGTTTAAGTTTGAGAAAAATAAAGATGTAATGTGTTCATCTGTAAACTACGGAATATGAAATTTATCCTAACTAGAACCCATCGTTTGGATGTCCTTTCATCCCACAGTTGAAGTTTACTCCGAGAGTTGAATACAGATATGTTCTCCTTAAGCTCTATCTCATCATTCACCTAGCTAATGAGTTCAAAAAGCTATCAAACTCTGGGATGCAGTTGTTTTCAGATAATGAGGTCCTAATGAAACGAAACAAAACATCCTCGATTCTACTGGTAGCCACATTCCATCTATTCTATAATAACTTATGTCATAATGAATATTTTGAGGCAATCTATACAGGGTGCACATATGTTAATCAAGGGAAGTCAAAATTCCGTTAAAACAACAACAACGGGATAATGCAGTTCACTTCAAATTGAACTAAATAGTCTTATTTACAGAAGCTTATTCGGTGTTTCATATTCTTAAGTATACAATAATAAATTATTTTTATTGTCAAATGATATAATCCAGAAAATTTCAACTAAAAGGGAGTGAATAGGTGTTCCGTTGTACATGTACCCGTAAGCAGTCCTTTAAGTAGTATATAACTTAAAAGTTCTCAGTACTACTTTAAAAAAAGATTGTAATTTGTAATTTTCTACCAAATTGTTGTTACTAAATTGGGAAATTTATTTAATGATGAATTATATTCAATAAAAATGAAATAGGTATCATCAATTAGTAAAGCATGGTGAATAAATTCAATTCTTTCTCCTACATAATAAAGTATTGTATAGTGTAAAAATAATGACGATTCCTTTTGTCTAAGAATACAATTAACCAAGCAGGTCCAAATAGGGCGAAACGCGCGTCCTGAATTCCACTGCTAGCCATCATCCATCTGTGCTTATATCCTTATGAATGTTTTCTACACAATCCGCCTAGATCATAAACAGAAATATCAGATCATGATCTATTTTGATATTGTTTTATTCTAGACATTCAAACAGTAGGTTCTCATAACAAGAAGGAAATGTAGAATTTTCTGTTTTCTTTTGTAAAAGGTACTGCCTTCAAAAAGGCTTTAATTCATATCTGGTATAATTAAATGTAGAATTTTTTTCTGAAATGGTAAATAGAAAAGTTTTTCTATCATGGAATTATTTATTACAGAAATTCATTGTTTTTCACTTGTAATTAATTTTACATAGAGAGTCATTTGACAATAAATAGGTCTCATTCATGTAAACAGTTATTTTCTTGGTATGTCACCCAATCTAATTAGTCTAATATGTCAGTAGGATGAACGTAGATCTGTTAGGCTCTCTCCATTTAATAAAATAAATGTACTTAGATGTCAATATGAAACAGCATACTACGTTGTTTATTATTGAGTCAACATCAACAGTAACTTTACCAAAACAGCATCATCTTATATGTCTCAACGTGATGTGCGCTATATTTCAGTGACAAGTAGATGGAGCTAGTTACTAATAATCCCTGAGCCTAAATATAGTTCTGATTGAGACTTGTCACTAACCTAATCGATGGGATTCTCTTGGCAATACGAGTCACATAAATATAGTATAAGTAACTCTTCAGTAATCAACCACTGGGAAGTGTTGGTTTCATTTTTAAATGCATTACTAAATCAGACTTTTTAAAAGTATACAATACCGTTTTTCTTATCTATGTATATTATACCTTATTTTAAACCCATGTAAAAACTAGAAAATCACATTCAGCCCTTTGCCCTAATGTTCATCCAACTAGCTCATTTGGTTAAATCTGGAAAATTCTTAAAATCAGGTAGAGTAATATTAGTATATAGATAGGGACACAATAGAAAATGGACATATGTATATATGTAGCTACACTGAAATCTGGGATTGTATAAAAAATAGCCTATATCACAAGAACATTATTCTATTTATCTATTAAAACTGTACTATTTCATATGAGCTTGAGATTATATAAATAAACAAATACTTTGTTTGATCTGAAAGATTTTTGCAACTTTGTGTTGGTAGACTTCACATTAATATTCGCTATTTTATACAAAGCTATAATAAATGAATAATATATTCGATTTATTCGATAAGATCGTTCAGTGAACAAATGTTTTGCCATATTATGTTGTACTAGAGTATTCCATTCATTTGTAATAAGCTTTCAGATGTTAAATATGGTTGGTTTGTTGAAATCGTTAGCAAATTTGGTGATGAGGTAGTTTTTCTAGTTTTTTTAAAATGTGCATTTTAATGCCATAAACTGATGAACATTCTAAACGTTTTACCGAAGTTCAATAGCATAAATTCACTAAGTAAATAATTACTAGTGTGGAGTAATTTTCTTAGTTACTCCTGTACTAGTACACAAAATATTGTGAAAGCGACTTCATATTGTACTATATTTTTAATAATAAAATAAGTGAACTATAACTTGACTATGCCCAAATTTGTCACCTACAAAAATGAATTCAGCTGACAAGTCCCAAATAGAACGAAACGTGCATCCTGGATTCCACTACTAGCCACTATCCATCTTTGCTTACAAAGCTTGTGACTTAAGACAATACTGAGGCAGTCCACACAGGATTCACATATGCCAATAAGAGATTGATCGATTGCAGTCCTTAACATTAATGGGAAGATTTAAGTAAATTAATTGAATTCTTTAATATTTTAGAATTAATTGATTGTAGAAAATTATGGGCTGATGAAAAATCTGAGCAAGCATATTGGTTAAAAAGTATTGAAAAACTGTCGAAAACTATTATAATGCTCACTTGCATCACCAACTGAGCACTTTATATTTACTGAAATGTTTGTATAAATTATAAGGTCGAAAATCGTATCCTAAATTCTATCGTTAGCAATTATTCAAAGTATAGTTAGCTTGTAGCTACTGGTAATATTGGAGCATCGGTGTGAAAAGCTCATATCCTAATAGAAATCGTTGGTAGTCCTCAATAATAATAATGGGAGGGAAAATTATTAGATCCAGTATTATTGTAACCCAAACTGTAACACCATATATATACATAAATGACTCAATGTTACATCAATTCTGAATGATGGTAATTTTTCGATATTTAGCAGTAAGAAATACAATTAAAACGAAATATGAATACGATGAAGTAATTTTTATTACTAGAATAGCGGGAGTGATGTCATTATATTATGTCCAAGCTACATTAATAATTAACTGATTAGACTATTGACAGCTGCTTACCGATTCAGTGATGTTTACCTCATGAACAGATAATGAAAACGATCTTTTGTAAATTAAAAATAGGAAGCCATATAAAATAATTGAATGAGGAAAAGATTTCTGGTTCTTTTTATAGTTAACCAAGTCATATGGAAGTAACTGCCGGTAGAATGTTCGAAAATGACATTTGCTTTCCATGGTTTAAAAATATTTATTTGTGGGTACGGAAATATCAAAACTGTCATTGATTTTCATTGTATATTATAGTTATTTAACATAGAATATTGAACAACCTACTTATCGAACAACTGAAAGTGTGGCTTACTTACATCGCTACCTTACCTATACAAAAGGTATTTTAGACACGTACTAAGGTCATAGTACTTACGGCAAAGCCATAAATATCTTTTATGCGGCCTGTACACACTCATTTCCAATGTTTGTTTAACATTGTAGGGTCATTCAAAACCATTTTTACTTTACATCTATCATCGGTTATATACAAGTTTCCCTTAAAAACAAAGTAAAACTAAGATATAGCGACTTGCATGGCAGAACGTAGTAGTTTATTGACAGGATTGGTCAGTTGATGGAACAGAAAAGATGACGTTATAACTGAATCATTGTAATGCGAAATTTAGAATTTCTTACTATCAATGACGAAATCTTGTTTGCGAAACTAGACTACTAATAAGTAGTTTGGTACATTACATGAAATTTAGGAAAATACCTTAAACAAGATTTGTAAAGCAAAATGAATCCATCATATTTTTCAGCTTCTCATGATTTGTAATTTCACCCTCTCGTACTCTATGTAACTAGTTTCTTCAAAGGAAAACACTAGTGACTCATCTTAATTCTAGTTTATACACATATTTGTGTAGCCTTTGTCTTATTATGACTTTTTAAGTAGTTTTGAACATTTACCCCGTCGTCATTAATTAATGTATGAAAAAAGTTTGTCACTACTCAGTTTGCTTTTTAAAGCTTTACCCTGCATGGAAGTGATGAAAGTCCTGAAGTATATTGAATTCGTTTGATTCTGAAAATTCTGTTCTTTCTTTTTTATATAAATTGATTAAACCAAATAAATATTGGAAATAAACATTGTCATTAAAGTAGCATTTGAATAGTTACAGGTCAGGTAATATGGTATGCGTTTGTAGGCAATAATACCGAATTCCCTGTATTTACTTTAATAGTGCCAAATGATTTTTATGGTTTACTACTATTTAACGAAACAGCTTGATTACTATGTTATTAACCTTTTCATGGCCCCATCAAAAATAAAATCAAATGATTTTCACCAATTAACATCAGAAAACTATTCATAATCATTCAGACTTTTCAATCAATTTAAGAGGCCTAGAAGTAGTTAAACAATAGTGATAATATGCTTTTTGAAGTGCTAAGGTTGTCATTTAAGATGACAAACATAAAAGTACAATAAGTGGTCCAGAAGGTTCTTCAAATTTAAGTAACAAATTTCTTCACGTAATCATATTTTGAAGTGTGTCATACCTATAGTGATTTGACAGATGACAAGTGAGTTTCAAAGTTATATTGGGTTTTTAAAAACTGACCAATAACCTATCGATTCAATATAATACAAACAGTTATTCTTTGAGGCTGTTTTGGGTTGAAAGTAATTGTTACTCGGTTACACTAATGTACATTAGCTCAGGTGACTGATCTCATAGAGTCATTAAATTTCCCTCTATTTTAACATACGCTTACAAAATATCAGATCCCTTTTTCACTTACCCTTAGTTTTCAGTGTGAGGACAGGTGAGTAATCTCTTAAAAAAGTGACTTTAATTATTGCGTTATAAATTCAAAACTTAGTTCATCTGCTTCAGTTTGAATGACCAGGCAGTATTATAAGATTATCACAAAAATGGAACGACTTAAAACTGAATAAATGTGAGTGCATTGTGAAAATAGACGAAATTAAATCAGAGTAAATATATAAGTATATTATTACTTTAAAGTCACTTTGCCTTTAGAACTGTCATCGAAATAAAAGAAGATAATAGATCTCAGAGAGGATGATTACAGATTAGAATAAAACAACAAAGGGAACAGTAAAGTAGGAAAATGGTATTTCCAAAGTTTGGTGACTCAGTGTTATCCGCTTCTTAGGAGTAAACAAATAACCTAATCAAGATATGACTAAAAACATGTTCATTATTAACTTTCTAACCAGTGTTCAATTTATTTGAAACTATTAAGTCCGATCTGGGCATTGATATCTACAAACAGAGAGAATAGATTGCTTTCTTTTCAGTATAAACAAAAATATTTGAATTTCAGCCTACTAATACTCGATAATTATTTTAAAATTTCTTCGTAACTTAGAAGAATGAAACCAGTATCTATTTATCATATGTTTAAACAAATGAAACATACGATGATGAACACCACTGGAGTTTCAACAAAAAATGTTATTGATTAACTTGACAGATTCCCACATAACTGAAGAATTAAACAATAATAATGAGGATAAAATCATATTGACTATTAAATACATTATTCATAACTGAACAGAAGACTAGACCACATATATATATGCCATTACATTATTACTTTTAAAAAAAACATTTTATACTTGGACAATAAAAAACCAAACATGTTGAATACACTGTAATACAAATATGGGGTTGTTTTTTCTTTAAAAAAAAAACTGCAACTAATTGTAATAATAGTAAGAACTTTAGTAAAATAGATCATCTAACTGTGTTTCTATGCATTTATTTCTTTCTTTATTCATTTCAAGATCAGGCACAAAAATATTCACAAAAGAATAACAAAAAAAAGAAAAGCACAAACGAAATATAAGTGAAGCGAATGAATTATTTTTTTTCTAATTTCAATCACGTAATTAAAAATAAAAGAAAAAAAGATGGGAGAGAAGAACAACTAATGAAAGAAAAAAAGAAAACAAAAAGAAAAAATTTTTTTTCCACTAATAATCTGATTATTAATCACAATAAAAGGAATCTTAGAAATTACAAACGATTATGTAGGATCACAAATTCAATGTTCATTAATCGAATAAAAATTATCCATTGATAATGGTTTCCATGTATGATTGTAAATGAGTTCACACACACACACACGCATATATATATATATACCATACAAACAAGCACATTAACATTTACATAGATAAGAGTATACATTCATATGAATACATTTAGGTTGAAAGTTTATATACTCCCTTAATAAAAAAAGAATCAAACAAAGTGAACTACAAAATAAACACACACACATATCCATCTGCTTCGGAATATATTGACATCATTAAAAGACATTGATTATCAAGTGTTGGAATTGAGCTTAATCACGTTTCATTTATTTGCATAAAAATTATATGAATGTTAATAACAATAATAATGATGATAACAATAGAGATCATTTTAATAATAAAGACAATAGTGATGATAAAAATAAAGATTTGTTATTATGTAAAATTGTTCGAATTATTCAAAAAATGGGAATGGGAAAGAAAATGGGATAGAAACGTAGCGTTTTGTTTAAAAATGATAATCAGTAATAATATTTACCATACATGACATTTCTTTACAGGATTCATTGAAGATCCTGGAGGACAATTGAAAACTTTGGCAAATTCTTCTGAATTTGTTATGGTACCAATTACTCTACAAGTAAAGAAAAATATGTGCAAAACCTTTAGTCGGTGACAGTTTTTTTTGTTTTTAAATATAAATCAACTGTGATTGATATAATTTTGAATTTCGAAGAATCTTGTGAATCAGTCAGATATTTAGATAACAACAAGATGATATCACTATCAGGTATAGAAGCAAACATCTTAAAATAAATGAAAATATTAGAAAACAAGAAAAGGATAGGTATGGCGTTAAAAAGGTAGAAAATTTATCAATCGATCAGCAAAAACTAACGCATAATTTGTTAAATTATCGATAGCCCGCTGTATGAATTAGTGAGCTCTTTTCGTAAAGCTTCCATGATGCTTCTTCGACTATTTACTTTTAACCAAACATTTTTGTTATCTAAACTCATGAAAAATATGTTTTAGCCATATGAGGCAACATAGTCTAATGAGATTAAGTTTGAAATGTCTTACCTACAACTCATTTGGGCATCCTAAACATTGCATATTTAGTTATACCATTTATTTCGTCTCACCTTCAATATATAAATATGATCTACATGTTTACATTTCAGCTAATAATTGCAAATGTATTAAGGTTTCATCAGTGCGGTCTAATATTTCAATATTGGGAAGCAGTATACAACTAAGCACAATAATATTAGTCGCTGAAAAATTCTCAATATATTAAAACCCATTTATATGAACGAAGAGTATTCTTTTCAATAATGTCGCTTCAGGTTCCAAAATTACATATCCGTAAAATTGGCTAGGTTTAAAGCAGAGTACATCATATAAAATTGTAACATGTGAATCAAGCATTGTTGTTTGTCGTATAAAATCAAATTAAATTGTTAATGTTGGAATGACTAATATGAAGTGTTAACTTGAATCAGTTTATAAGTGAAATGAAATTGTGAGATAAATGATCAGAATAAGTATAGTTGACATAGAGTGAGAGAGAATAATGAGACTACAAATCAAAAAATACGAATAATATGAATTAGGTCAGATATAGTAGATGGGGGTGGATACTGAATAATATTTTTCAAAAAGGTTAGCAAGCGTAATAATGGTAATAATGACAATGGTAAGATGTGTGGACAAGTTTAAGATATCAAAATGAACATTATTCAAATTACGTCACCAATTTGTAAAAACTGATTATTAACTAGTTGACCCCGAAGTTGGTCAGGTAAATGGAGCAGCTGAATATATTTCATTTGAATGCAAAGCTCTAGCTTTTTGATCCGAATAGCAACTGCTTCAGCCGTCTTCAGGGTTCTCAGTCTGGCAGAATTAGGTAAACTGCTGTTAATACGATATATTATTGCGAAAGATTGCTCCCTGTTGGCTATATGTTCCGTCTGAATTAAATAGACTAAAATGGAGCTGTTAACCGTTTTAATTACACCTTTGCTTAACCATACTGAGAGGTGCTTGAATATACAAATTAACAGAACATCTGCTAATATAACTTGCTCCACAGGATCAGTTAAATTGATCGATACAGAAAGAAGTGGCTAGTCCAGGAAATTTATTTAAAAAGAATATTCTTCACTAGTATAATTGTGTTACAATAATGTTAGTTGCTACTTGTTTACGCGATTCTTGTAACAGTAAAACAAGGCATAAATAACTTTAAAGCGTTAATATCTTAGTAATGTGTACAAATATATTATTTTTAGGCATTTTCTCTCACTTCTCTTCAGTGTTTCCCGATTGACAAAATATACTAGTTATTATAAGATGAAACATCCTTTGAAAAATGACATTTAGTGAGTGTCCAATTTAACATATTTAAAATTAATCTACAAGAAGTGGGATCTTTTGGATGGTATCTTAGTTACTGTAAACGTGCAAAGTACAGGCACCATTCACTATACAGATGACATGACATGCCTTCGGAAGTACATGAGTAATGCCCATTAATATGAAATGATAGGAGAAAACCATAGGTCAAGTGAATAATTTTGGTGATCTTATCTTCTCTGCATCATTGATGAACACGGTGGATCAGATGCAGATGTGAGGGCGAGGATCGGCAAAGCAAGAGCAACATGTTTACAGCTGAAAAACATCTGGAACTCAAATCAATTGTCAATCAACACAGAGATCAGAATTTTCAATACAAATGTCAAGGCAGTTCTACTGTATGGGGTGGAGACGTGGAGAACAACAAAGGCCACCATCCAGAAGATATAGGTTTTTAACAACAGTTGTCTACACAAGATACTTCGGATCCGTTGGTCAGACACTATCAGCAACAACCTACGGTGGGAGAGAACAAACCAGATTTCACCCACCGGAGGAAGAAATCAGGAGGAAGCACTGGAAGTGGATAGGACACATATTGAGGAAATCACCTGCGTCACAAGACAAGTCCATACATGGAATCCTGAAGGCCAGAGGAGAAGAGGAAGACAAAAGGACACATTACACCGAGAAATGGAGACAGATATGAGAAGAATGAACAAAATTTGGATAGAACCAGAAAGGAAGGTCCAGGACAGAGTGGGTTGGAGAAAACTGGTCGTCGGTCGATGCTCCATTGTGAGTAACAGGCGTAAGTCAGTAAGTAAGTCGAATAAAATAACCTTGATTTCATTTTTTTTAATCTCTGAATTTGTATACTGATTTAATAATTCTTATAAAATTCAGATTATGAAATTACCTGTATGGCTCCACTGTATGAACATCAAAAAGCACAGTATTAAGAACTGACTGAGGGAGGCTTTTAATGCACCATAACTAAAAATTAGGAGATAAATTGAGAATAAAATAATTAAATGCAACTTTCATACCAGTGTGTTTAATATACAGTTATATATCAACTTTTACAAACTAGAATACATATAACCATAAAATTAATAAAACTCAGATAAAGTATACTAATTGTTAAGGCATTTTATAATTGATATGCAAAGATAGCTAGTACACTACATATTTTGTTGATCACTGAAAGTTCATCAGTACTAGTCATTAAGACTGACATACTTAAGTGTTTAGTAATTAGAAAAGAATGTGAACAGTGACCATCTGATTAAGGATATTGTCTAATTCAACAACTTCACAGGTTTCAGATTATATTTTAAATTCTCAATAATTAGTCAAACACATTTTATAAACTAAACTTGACACCGAAAACTTAATTAGTAACCACCTTTAAAGAAAAATTGTAGTAGCTAATCTTAGAGATGATGAGGCATAACACTAATTGCTTTTAGCATCAACACACTGCTAAAAAAGGAATGTATTAGGTCGATAGATCTATTTGATTAAAAAGATGAGACGTAAGGGCGGAACTCTATTTGTTTTTCAATGTATATCATTCTAGTTTAGATTGACTTTATATGCTTATTGACTGACCACAATAAATCACAGTACGTACTCAGTCTAATCTATATTTTCAAGCCAAAGACGGAGATATATATTTACCTGAAGATATTGGCTCTAATATAGTCTAATTCAACAACTTCACAGTTTTCAGCTTCAATTTTGAATTCTTAATATTTAGTCAAACACGTTTTATTGTAGATATTTTTAAAATATGATTATCACTATCACAAGGAATCGTATGCTATTTATTTTGGACTACTTGCATTATCTACTGATAGAGTTATTTGTAGTTCTTCGCTTTAGTTTTGAATTCATCTACCGTTATTTATTCAATGGATGTATTTGAACTTTCTACCTGTTAATTATTGAACACTTCTGGCTTTAAAATACTAGTTTGCATTTTAGAATTTGGTTATAAATTCACTTAGTATTGTTTGCTTGAATCTTCCCATTGATGTTTTAGGACTGCAACTGGTCAGTCTCTAGTTGGCATATATGCATACTGTGCGTATTACCTTGATAAAACCTAAATTCACAAGCATCTCAGAGTTGATTTTCATTCTGGAACTCGAACCCAGTTCCTTTCTCTTCAAACTGAGCAGACTAACCAGTTGCAGTCCTAAGACTTAATGGGAAGATTCAAATAAACAATACTAAGTGAATTCAAGATTCACCCCATTGCACAACCAAGTGGCTATCAGGACTCAGTAGCTGAGTGGATAACGCGATGGCGTTTGAAGTGAAAGGTACTGGTTTTGAGTCCCAGAGTGAACATCAACTCAGATGCAGGTACATCCAGCTGACGAGTCCCAAATAGGACGAAACGCGTCCTAGATTCCACTGCTAGCCACTATCCATCTTTGCTTACCATGCTTGGTAGTAAATTGTTAGAAAAAACGTTATTTTTCTCATCGGAATTATCAATTATAGCTTAACAAAACCAGTCTTATTCGGACATAATTCATAACCAGGAATCAGTTTAAAAAAGTATCAATTGAAAATTGCCTTATTTCATTCTCTCAGTATCAAGACAATTTGAACGAGTATAAGTTTTAAAATTCAGAATTAGCGAGATTTTTTAAACAAATGATTGAAAATTACATGGAAGTGCTATTTAACCATTGAACAAGAAACGATTTATACACATCAATACAAAATGTTTATTTGGATTGTTTAGTTTCAGTGTGCATTAAAAAACTACTAATTAAAGTAAAAAACAAACATTGTATGCATAGGAATCACAGGAGTATACCTGCTAGGTAGGTAGACTACATCAATGAAGGGATATTAAGTAAATAATCACTCTTCGGTTTCATAAAAAAATCCTTATATCTGTGAAAAGTGACCTTACACTATCAACCACCAAAGTTTTCCGTCTGCATATACGATCTTAAAGAAATAACCTAAAAACTGAATCACGGTTGAAAGTCATCACTATAGAGTTCATGACCATTTAATATCATTTAATTGGCTTTAATAGTGATCAAATTAATTCACAGTACAAAATTATAGTCAAACTAATGTTTCTTTCGAAATTTTCCTCCATATCAAAAGTTTCCTCTAAATTAAGAACAATGTAAATATTCTGTTTTAAATGTTCATGATGATAATCGGCTACCATATAGAAGTATGACCTAAACTCTAAAAATAGTAACCAATGAACGATTAATTAATTTTAGTAAAAATTGATCTAAAAAGGTTTTCGTTGATGTATGTCAAAGGTAAAAACCATTTTTTTAAATAGTTTAGTTCACATAATATGCCTAAAAATAATCCATTTTATTTTATTTCAAATAGTTAACTAAGAAAAGTTAATCCATGACATAAAACCAACCTTCGTCGACAAATTGTTTTTCTCAGTTTAAATAAAAAGTTTATTTTAATGTTCTAAAATTACACTAATTTATAACCGTACGACAAATGAGCCATAGAGTTTACCTACAAGTTATATAATTTATCACCTAATAGTAATCTACTAATGTATTATATTTTTCTTGGTTTCATTTAATCATTTATGTATTTTCATAGATGAAATCATGAGTCAATTGAAGCTAGACAACCATGGAAAACCTGGAAGCACTAGACGGCCGTTTCGTTATATTGTGGAACTCCTCATCACTAAGCATCCACGATCCCGTCTCGCAAGACCGGTAGGTCCTGGGTTCGAATCTCGTGAGGCGGGATCGTGGATGCGTACTGATGAGGAATCCTACAATAGGACGAAACGGCCGTCCAGTGCTTCTAGGTTCCACATGATGGTCTAACTTCAATTGACTCATGATTTCAACTATAAAAATACAGAAATCTCAACAAAACCCCTTCTGATAATCATTTATGTAATTAAATCAAGATATTCTCGAATCGTTATTAATGATCATTTAATTTACTACCGAATATTGTTATAAATAAATAATATAATTGTAATATCCCAATAAGTGGAAAGATTGGATTTTCTGACGTTTCGTGAATCAGTGTAAGCCACGTCTTCAGAGAATAAATAACCAAATTAAATTTAATCCAAGTTTATATTGGTTTATAATACTTGTAAATCATTATTTAATGTATAATCACTTTGGAAATTAAATTCAATAAAACAGGGTATCATAAAAAATTTACCATTTCAAATTAATAATAACATACCTGGGCAAATCCAATGAAAAATAACTGATCTGGAGTGAAATTTAAACCAGGTAATATAGGTTTGTCAGAATATTTTGCCTCCAACTTCTTAAATGCCTATAATTAAAAGGAGACAAATATGGTCTTAGAAAAGATTTAAGGAATTAAAGTGATTTATAGATGATATTTCGAGCAAAGTATGGCTTAAATAGACATAACTCATATGTTCCATAAGATCGTCGAACATTACTATAAATTAGCAAGCTATTATAAATAACTATAAAAGAAAAGAATAGATAATATGGGATTATACTAAGCTTGTAATTTATGGCAATATAGAATATGAATGCATCTACCTAACTTAAATCAAATTTGAACTGTAATAACAGATTAACTCTTAAAACAGAAAATTTGCATCTACCTGTTCATATCAAACTAACAACAAATAAATTCCTGAACTGATTTTTATAACTTTTTCTGGTTACCAATGTTCAGTTCTCTTATTTATATGTTTGGTAGAATAACACTTTAGGGTAGGCAGTGCATGAGTGTGTGTGACACATGTTCCAAAACTTGTAGTTTTTAAAAAATAGCTGAGATCACTAGTTAATTGAAGCTAGACCACTATGGAAAACTTAAGAAGTCGTGAGCAGTTGGGCTAATCCATGTCAGGTAAAGACAGGTATCTACCTCAGTACAATGGAAGTTGGTCGCTCCATGTCGTGGATTGGTTGACGTTAGACATTAACACCGTTGAATGCCGGCTCAGTGGTCTATCGATTAAGTGCTCTGGCGCTAGTCTAGTAGGTGTGGGGTTTGAATCTCGTGAGGTGGGATCGTAGACGCGCACTGCTGAGGAGTCCTACAGTAGGACGAAACGTCCAGTGCTTCCAGGCTTTCCCTGGTGGTCTAGCTTCAACTAACTAATGATCTAAGCTATATAAAAAAATTATTAAAATTCCCATGAAACCCCCTTCTGACTTGTAGATTTGTAGTCTCATCTGTATATTAAATTCATCATTACCATTACTTAACCAACTCTCTCGGTGTATGAGAGAAATGGTTGAAAGATACATTTTTAGATATTTTTAACCAATTTATATCTCAAACATTAAAGTTTACTTTTTATAGCCGTATATGATCATCGAAACCAAAACTGTTTTCAACCTCAATGTTACACTTGTTAAAGCTTTGAAATAGTTTTAAACCTCCCGCATAATCATCATTATAAATAAATATAACTAATCTTAACAGTTTAATTTCTTGAAATGCATGTTAAGTTAACGTTTATATTCAAACAAGGAAGTAATGTTTTTTATTTTATCAGAAGGGGGTTTCGTGGAGATTTTGGTAATCTTTATATAGTTCTTGTAGTACCCTGGTTACTCTGATTTATTATTCAGAGTGGTTATCACATTGTTTTTTGTGCTTTATTTTTCTTTGTTGCGGCTTACCTTTAAGCTGTCTAGAGTTGACTTTTTTTTTTTAATATAAAAATGTCTTAACAGGTATATATGTGATCAGATTGTTTAAAATGTATTGAGAAAATATATCACATAATTCTGATAACCTTCGTCTTTTCATTGCATTATCGAAATTTACCAAATGCTTACATTAGCTGAAGAACTATTGCATGAAAAAAAACATTGGTATATGTTTTTCGTTGACATTAATGAATTGTCACAAATTGACTTCGGTGAGAAATATGTACTGTTGGATACAAGTTTAGTGGTCTAAAGATTAAGCGCTGGCTCCGACATTGGGAGGTTCTAGATTTGATGCCTGATTGGGTCATAAACTCTCATATTGTAATGGAAATGTTTTCCAGTGCCTCATGGTTGACTAACTGAAGTTAATCAATAACGTGAAAGTTTAGATAACCATGTGCTAACTATTGACTAATCTTAATATAGTTTCATAGTTCGCAACCTATAGTGTCGAACAATCCAAAAGTCAAATAGTTAACTTTCGAGAAAATTGGATTAAGGTAGTTATGTATCGGGTTTATCTAGAAAGATATAAATCCCTTCGGTTATTATCATTGGTCAATAATAACAGCCCTAGATAAGACCTTTCTCAATTTTTATACTGTTGTGTTAACTGTCATAATTAATGAGTACTTTTCTTACTAAAAGTAGTAAACGATCATTCTTACAAAGACAAAATTGAAAAAAAGAAATTTTACGACACATTAAGTTTTTATTCTTTTGTTTAATAATACTCAGGATATAAACATAATATTAATGTATTTTCAACGTGACTTCAAACAAAGCTTACTTTATAGGCTGCTTTAAGACCTCCATTATCAGCGATGTTTTCCCCTAATGTCATTTTTCCATTAAGCTATAAAGCAAGAAAATTATAATAAAATAAAAAAAATTATGATTATAGTAGATAATAACCTCAAGAATACTTAGTACATACTTTTCTTTATTACGGTTAGTAAATATTTTCAGTAGTATCGTTTTCTCAATCATCAATATGTTAGAAAATCTGTTATAACACCGCGAATGATATGGACGAATCTCAAATCAAGTTCATTGTTACAAGTTAGAATTAAACCAACGATTACGCTTACTACAGAAGAATATGTAGAGAAAGTTTTATATGTACAAATTAATAATTTAATTAGTTGAAAGCGTGAGTCAATCGAAGCTAGACCACCAGGAAAAGCCTGGAAGGACTGGACGGCCGTTTCAACCCATTGTGGGACTCCTCAGCAGTGCGCATCCACGAACCCGCTCTCGCAAGATTCGAACCCAGGACCCATCGGTCTCGAGCCAGAGCACTTAACCGATAGACCACTGAGCCGGCATCCGATGGTGTTTATGTCTAACTCCAACCAATCCACGAAGTTGAGCAACCATTTACCAAACCCCTTCTGATAATAATAATTTAAGTTCATCCAATATTTTTCAACTACTGAAAATGTTTAGATGAGCGTTTCACATCTACATTTGATTTGTAAAACATTTTATAATAAGCTACTATGCTTTAACAACACAGTAAAAATAAATTTATGCAGCCACGTATATACAGTTTACATGCATGAATTATTCAGTTGTTTGACAGATTTCGGAAAGGCAGTTTTATGTGTGTCGTTCATTCATTCATAGCGATTCATTTGTAGAGACTTCTAGTCAGTATCATGATTAAAAAGTGTGTTCACAATTCATACTTATATAAAAACAAAAAATAATTTGTAAATGACTCAGTTTAGTGTTTTTCACCAGTGTTGAGCAAAGTATTTAATCACTGGATCAGAAATTTTGACAGTATTCTCTAATGTGAAGCAGAAAATTCGTTGAAACGGTAAATTAAATAAGTGTGACCTGTTATACTTGGGAAATTCATTATTATACTTCAATGCCAGTTGTAATTAGCTATAAATAAGGTGTAAATTTTAAAACGTCAGTCCATGTTTTAGTAAATTTGCTTAATGCAATGAGAAGACGAAGATTATCAGAAGTATGTGATATCTTTATGTAAAACATTTTGAACAGTCTGATCACAAATGCTTGTTAAGGTATTTTACGTGGACGATCAACTGGAAAAAGTGGCAGGCAAAAGCAAGGAAGGATAACAATAGAGTATACGGTGTGAAAAACCATGTTGGATAATAAATTAGTAGATTAATGGTAAGAACTAGTTTTTTTAACAAATAAAATGGATTTCATGTTTTGCATAGCCAAGTTTTCCATGAACCTAAGTAAACATCATTGAATGCTTTTGTGTAACACTACAAAGGATTATTTGAAATCAACCCTTTGACCTATCACAACTAAATGTTTCGTGGTAAAGAAAGATATTTGTCCATCCTCTGATCTCATTTGACCATCGGAGTTTATTTGTTTTTGTAGACATTTAGGTATACATTCACTCACCCTTACTTGCAGATCATGATTGATCCTTTCTATGTCTGAGTTTCTGTATATACACGTAAGTGGATAGACCCAATGGGATGTCAAAAAGTCGTTGACATATTTTTTGTGTATTTGGTGTAACATAGACCTTGAATTTTCGATAATCATGAGTTAGGTTGCGTAAAATGTCTTACTGAATATCAGTCTAAGTCTTCATTTCAATATAAAACTATTTAGGTCACTTGTGAATGGTAGGATAGTAGGAACTCGTTTTTTAGACTCCAAAAGCGTAATAGCTCTCGTGATATTGTTGCCTTTTCAAATGTTTAAAGACTTCAGTAAATAACCACCATTCATGATTGTTCCGGTTAAAAGCTATACGTCTCCAATTATATCACTAGTACAAATATGATTGATCGTATTGAATAAGCTTTTTATTAACCTACCTTGTTCTGACAACCATCGTCATCTAATCGCATTATTCAATCATAAAGATTATCTATTTTATTAAATCAAAATTCGAAATTCAAAAAGAAATAGTAAAACTATTATTAAATAAAATATAAATACTTACACTTGTATTAAGAATTGAATAATTACTATACTGATCAATCATACATTGTGAATTTTTTTCGAAAGCTGCCAATGTTTCTGCACTCCACCAGTCACGCATATTTCCTTTAGCATCAAATTTAGCACCTATGAAAGTGTAGAAGAAGCAGTTGTTTTAATATAATATTAGGGCTATTAAAATTGTAATACATTTAAAATTAAATGACATATAAAGAAATTCAACTGTTATTGTTTGGTATTTTAAAGAATTCCATTCAGTTAACACCAATTACCAATTTAGTTAAAACACAAAATATTAATTCATTCTATTACACAATTTCTCATCACCTTCATACAACCTGAAATTACAATTATTAACATAATTAATAATAAATGCTTAGCATTCAAGCAAAGATGGATATTGGTTAGCAATGGGATCCAGAAAGCGCGTTTTGTCCTATTTGGAACTCGTCAGCTGGATATACCTGCATCTAAGAGTCGATGTTTAGTCTGGGACTCGAACCTAGTGCCGTTCACTACAAACGCCATCATGTTATGCACTTAGCCACTGATAGCCACTTCCTTTTGCAACAGGTTGAGAGTGAAACGGATAATGTGATAGCGTTTGAAGCAAACAGTGCAGGTTTCGAACCCCAGAGTGAGATGCAGGTACAACCAGCTGACGAGTCTCAGGTAGGACGAAACGTGCATCATGGATTCCACTGATAGTCACTATCCATTTTTTGCTTATAATGCTTGTGACCTAAGGCAATATCAAAGCAGTCCGCACAGTATGCACGTATGTCAACAAGAGATTGATCAATTGCAGTCCTAAATAACAATGGGAAGATACAAGTAAACGACAACAAGTGAATGTTTAGCATACTTTAGTTTTTGAATTTTAAATGTAATTTCGAAATTCCACCAAAATCATATTGCGAAGAATGAGAATACAAACTGTATGAACAAATTTAGTTCAGATCGATGTGTATTTGTATGTCGGGAAGTAATAATTTAAACGTTATGCGAAGATAATGAAATTAATAAATGATTGGGTAATCACTCAACATGATAAAATAAACAAATATATGGACATCAATCGGATTAATTAAGAGATAAAAATCAGAAGATGAAAGAATACGAAAATAGTAAAAAGATTGGGGACAACATTGAAAAAAAGAATAAAATTAATAAAGCCTATTAGACAAAATTCCGATCACCATGACAGGGAAAGGTTTATTACACTTTCCTTCTGTATACATAAGTCAGGTCGGAAACGTTTTTACAGCCATCTCATCTGTAAAACGGAGTAAGATTTGTATTTTTGTTTATTGATTATTTTGAAACAATCATTTGCACTCTATGTCCACTATTTAGATGTCTGACAATTACACTTGTACAGACTTCATCTACTTCAGCCAAAAGTTCCTAGGAATCTGTTAAAAAAAACCTTGTAAAGCACCTACTCTTTGTCCTTTCTATGTACCTTGTACCATAGGTACAAGTAAATTTATAAATGCAATTGGAGGTGATGTCTAAAGGGTATTGATCTATCTTTAAGTGGTGGAAAGAACGCTTGGTGTTGTAAAGTGAAACCAATTAAACATCTGGGAAGCATGTATTCAGTGTCATCTTGACTCTCCCATAGATTCCTCCTAAAGTGTCATCGATAGGAGAGTCAAGTCGACACTGAAAACAAGCTTCCCTGATGTTTAATTGGTTTCAATGTACAGTACCAAGTGTTCTTTATACCGTTCAAAGTTATGCTATTTCACCTATTTTATTTTATATAAAAATGGTTGTAATTAGTGAATGACACCATAGAAAGGACTATTGAAAATTAGGATGCATTAAACATCTACTATGTCTTACTTAGAAACTACCGTAGATGTACTGACGAACTACTCGAGTTTTAACATAGTCCTTTCATGTATCACAGCAAACATGATGACATTCAGTTAGTGAATTGAGATCCTATAGGTCAAATATTTAAATTTTATTCGACTTTTGTTCCGCTGTGATCTACTGGCTTCAACAATAACTAAATACTTTACACTGTAATTGATAAAGTATTTTTATTAGAGTATCATTGGACACACTTCAGAGTATATCATTATTGAGTACACTGTTATTATGGAAACAGCCAAAAATGGTTTAAAACATTTTAGTTTAGTGCTCCACGATTTCCAGCAATTCTTCGAATAATAACATTCCATGATAAAAACGATCGCCAATAAATTTTTTAGAAGAAAGATTTTTTTAATTTAACGTCGATTTTTAATTATATACAAACGTCTAATTCAAACTATTTGAAAATTTCGGTTAACGCTTTTCCGGTTAACTGATTCATTTGAAATTATCGCATATTTTAATACAAACTGAAAATGAACGAAAATACGTTTTCAGAAGGGTGTTTTGTGGAGATTTTAGTAATTTTATATAGTTGAGATCAGGAGTCAGTCGAAGCTAGACAATCATGGAAAACTTGGAAGCACTGGACGGCCGTTTTAACCCATTGTGGGACTCCTCAGCAGTGCGCATCCACGATCCCGCCTCACGAGATTCAAACCCAGGACCTATCAGTCTCGCGTCAGAGCATTTAACCGATAGACCATTGAGCTGGTGGGCATCCAACGGTGTTAATGTCTAACTTCAACCAATGCACAAAATTGAGCAACCATTCACCAATGTCTTCAGTGAGTTGATATCTCCCAACAGACCTGGTTGAACTCCACTGGTTACTGCTTCACACCAGAACTCCAGGAAATACCTCATGGGTTCGTATCTCGTGAAGCGGGATCGTTGATGCGCACTTTTGAGGAGTCCCGCGATAGTACGAAACGGCCGTCCAGTGCTTCCAGGTTTTTCGTAGTTGTCTAGCTTCAACTGACTCATGATCTCAACCATAAAAATACGTTTGTTTTGTATTTAGTAATTGTTCGTAGTTTTTAATATACCAAACACCATGTGTATTTCTAAACATACACATTACCTAATATTTAATATTTAATCGTAATGGCAACTAAACTTACCACATTTACAATAAGTAATGTGGTGGTTACTGATAAGAATTCATTGAAGCTTTTAGTAAAATAGATATATCAACGTGTATATTATGAAAACACTATCAATACACCAAAAAATTTCTCCGTTTCATCAAATAAATAAATAAAAATAGTTTATAATAGAAATATGGATGAAAAATTGTTAAGTAAAACAAAAATATTCATACAATTATCGCAATTCAAAACTGAATTCAAAATGGAGAAAGATAATCTTAACAAAGTTAAAGTTATTACATATTTTATCTGATGCAAATGGAGCGATGATTTTGAATAGTTTTTTATGTTCAAAGTGTTACCTGCATCCGGTGATACTAAAGCTTTATATGCTAAAGATTACGAAATGTCTGTAATTTACTTAGCTGTCAATAAATGGTTACGTAACTGCGATAGTTATGACTGAATTAACTCAGGTATCTCAAGGAGTATCAGTCTACTTACAACCTCAGATACACCATCATCCTGATATATCGAAATGAAACCTATAAAACAAGTAAATGTTTCAACATTTTGCAATCAAACAGAATTAGGTACCAATATAGAGTGGAAGAAAAATATATATAGATGCTCATGTTAGCTGTAAAATGTTTTACAATCATTAATGCATGTAATATTGAAAATTTCATTATCTCAATACATTTCATTACTTGTCACAATGATATTGGGACGATATTTTTTGTAATGATTTATAGAAACCTTAGAAATGAAACGGATTACATCACATTGACAAGAAGTAATGTAAACGTAATGTCTTTTAGAAATTCAAACGGATGTCTCTTTCCTTACCTTACCGTACATTTAATCATTTGGGAAATTCTTTTCCTTATCGTGCTAAATCACGAACTTATCTCAGCTAGACTATCGTTAAAAATCTGGAAAAACTCAACATAAGTTTAGTTCTAGTTTGTTACACTTAGAGAGTAGAGAAACGTATGAGCTTATATAATTGATAATACATACTCCGTGATGTTCAACAATATTAGAGGTGAGTACATTTTCTAGCGCATACAATTCTACTAAATGTTGATCAATACTCAGAACCAGAAAATATTTTTCAGTTAGACAACAGCGATATTTGATGCATAATGATTTAAGTAGATACTAACATCTAAGAAATGTGGTAATAAGAAGAGTTTCCATGGTTGAACTATTAACATCAAAATGTAATTTTACAAAAATAAATCGGATAAATATCCATAAGTGACACAGTTGTTTATTCTTGTCAAACATATGGTTCTAACAACTTAAAAAGGTCATCATCTTTATATCCCTTCTCTCATCATATTTCAGTAGTATTTAATTCTTTAAAGAAAAAAAAATATTTATAGTATCTTATAGATGATATCTCCTACTTATTTATTTTATACTTAAAAATGACAACTAACTGTATAACCTAAAAGTTTAACACCTAAAGAATTATTACTTTTATTGTAGACTCGTGATCAATCAATGTACATAAATAATCATTATTTGGAACTATTCAACTATCAGAAGGGGTTTTGTGGAGATTCAGTTTTTTTTCATAGTTGAAAGCGTGAGTCAATTGAAGCTAGACCACCATGGAAAACCTGGAAACACTGGACGGCCGTTTCGTCTTAGGTCCTGGGTTCGAATCTCGCGAGAGCGGGTTCGTGGATGCGCACTGCTGAGGAGTCCCACAATGGGTTGAAACGGCCATCCAGTGTTTCCAGGTTTTCCATGGTGGTCTAGCTTCGATTGACTCACGCTTTCAACTATTCAACTATTAACTCATACTTCATCATGAATACTGGATAAATAGAAAAATCCAGTAGACATTCATATATCTATTAAGAAATATCGAATATCTATCTATATATCTATATATATATACCAAATGTATTAGAAAAGTTGGTAATCATTGGATAACTATACTAAATTATAAATTATTAGACAGCTGTTTATTCTTGTTAATGGACAAACAATAATCTCTCTCTTATATTGTTACTATGAAAGTTTGTATTTGTTTTCCAAAATATCATTATCATTTTTTTAATGATGTTTTATAGTTTTAGATTTTTTTTCTTCTTTTTACATTGAAATCAAATGTATTCGACCATATGAATATGAATAGTATTAGGGGATTTATAAAATAGTTATTTAATGTTTAAATATTATTTTGTAAATTTAATTACATAGATACAGTAATTGACTTTGATTCATTTTGTATTGGTTGTTTGAAACTATCTATTGATGTTTAAGATTACAATTGATCAGTCTCTTATTAACAAATGTGCATCCTGTGCCGACTGCCTCGATAATCCCTTAGGTTACAAGCTCTGTAAGCAAATATGGATAGTGCCTAGCAGTGGAGTCCAGGGTGCGTGTTTCGTCGAATCTGAGACTCGTAAGCTGGATGTACCTGTGTCCCAGAGTTGATGATCACTCTGGAACTCAAACGCCATTGCGTTATCTACTTAGCAACTGAGCTTGTGAAATGGTGTGAAGTTTACTTGATTTTGTATTGGTTTTTTGAATCTTCCCATTGATTTTTAGGACTGCAATTGTCCAATCTCTTATTAATATATGTGCATCCTGCGAGGATTGCCTCAATATTGCCTTAATTCAGTTTTATAAGATGGATATTAGTTGAAAGAAATATATATGTTGATTTTCACTTAGTATTGTTTGTTTGGATCCTCCCACTGATGTTTAGGACTGCAACTGGTCAGTCTCTTATTGGCATACGTGCATACTGTGCGTATTGCCTCGATATAGCCAATTAGAGACTGATTAGTTGCAATCCTAAACATCAATGGGAAGATTCAAACAAACAATACTAAGTGATTTCAAAATTATCAACCAAGTGGCCATTAGGACTCAGTAGCTGAGTGGATAATGCGATGGCGTTTGTAGCGAACGGTGCTGAGTTCTAGTCCTAGAGTAAACACTAACTGTGGGACGCAGGTACATCCAGCTGATGAGTTCCAAATAGAACGAAATACGCGTCCTGGATTCCACTGCTAGCCACTATCCATCTTTGCTTACATATGTTGATAATAAAATTTAACTACTTTTAATAAGTTTGATTATATGATTGTTTATTCCAAACTGATTTTCGATAATAAGTAAACAGATGGTAATTAATTATGGTAAAACTTTTTTTCATAAATTCTTATTAGTTTCATACGTTTTAATCTTTTTAAAATGGTAACTTCATTCTATTGATCAGTCGTAATCAGATTAATTTAGGTATTTTTGCTGATTAATTTTATAATTCACTTTTTATTATTAAAGGAATAGAAATATATTTTACATCCATAATTGTTGATGTTTAAATGTTTTCTACAAAAAATATTCCTGAACATTTCCTTGTATGGTACATTAAACTCATAGTTGGGTATACAACCTCAATTCGTCATTTAAACTGTCTATATTGTCCGACAAATGTATATCATGTTGTGTAATTGATATACGTTCGAATCCATGGATTTATGTATTTTCACTAAATTAGTTACATTATAATTTTGCCTTAAAATACAACTAACATTGATTATTGTTTTCCAATTTTTGTGTATGTCAGTAATCTGTAGCATTTGTAGTAATTCATCAATTGTATAAAATCCAAAGAGATGATGTAAACGTTATTCCATATCTTATATGGATATACATATGGATATACAATCCCAATACCATTGGATGCCAGCTCAGTGATCTTGATGTCAAGCGTTAATGCGCGAGACTGAAGTTCTTAAGTTCGAGTCCCATATGCGGGACCGTGGATTGACACTGCTGAGGAGTTCTATACTAGGACGAAACGGTCGTGCTGTACTTCTACGTTTTCAATGATGATCTAGTTTACATCAACTCATGAATTCAACTACTAACTTATTCCATATGCTCCCAATAATGGTTTGACATTTAACTGAATTTTATTTTATTAAATGATGATTATATTTTATTGAGAACTGGATTCATCTAAAAAAACTCTCGTGTTTAAATCCTTGTAAATTAATCGTTAAGCATAGCGTGAGGAATTTTAGGTAATGATCAAATAAACACACATTGTTTTCCAGTTTTCAGTATTTTAATAGTTGATACTAGTTTATAATGAAATACATCTTTCCAATAAATAAATCAACACAAGTTAACAAAATGAAATAACCGATTTACCGATTTATTTCATTTTTTGTTTTTTTTGGTCATACAAAAACAAAATCTCATGTAAATAAATGAGTAATCGTGTTGATGGCTTTTTACTGTTAAGAAATACGCTTAATGGGGGTTAGCAGATGTGAATGCTCCATATTGCAAGCAAATTAATTATTCATTAACAGATAAGTTAATTTATTAACTAATATCTCAGTACTAAAATGATTTCCACATCTTAAAAGTATGGTTAACGATTTAGATTTACATTCACTTAGTACTGTTTGTTTGAAACTTCCCATTGATATTTAGGACTGTGATTGATCAGTCTCTTATTGGCATATTTGCATATTGCCTCGATATAGCCTTAATTCACAAGCATTATAAGCAAAGATGGATAGTGGCTAGTAGTGGAATCCAGGACGCGATCAGTTGCAGTCCTGAAAATCAATGAGAAGATTCATATAAACAATACCCCCATTTCACAAGAAAGTGGTTATCAGGACTCAGTAGCTGAGTGGATATCGCGATGGCGTTTGACGTGAAAGGTACTGGGTTCGAGTCCCAGAGTAAACACCAACTCTGAGATGCAGGCGCATCCAGCTGACGAGTCCTAAAATAGGACGAAACCTGCGTTCTAGATTCCACTGCTAGCCACTATCCATCTATGACTAATATTCACATCCTTCAAAACTTATAAGTTAATTTTCAAACACTTCTATAGCTAATCTTTAACTCTAATTATGATTGAACACCATTAAATTATTTATAATTTTAGATATTTTATTATTATTATCATCATTTTTGTTTTTTATTGAAAAACAACTTGATCAGATTATCTCATCGATTATTAGTTACACAGTTCTTCATAGATTTTTGTTAGATAATACTGATTATAAACACTATAGATTAATGTCAATTCATATCATTTGTTGTGCTTCAAATGTACAACACCAAACAATAAATAAACTGTAATTTTATAAATGATGTTTGTACAAATGACCGAAACATTTAAGGAAATTTGAAACTAATCACTGTTCTTATAATGTCATAGAATGAAATATTTCACAAGTCAATGATAAATTGATTTTTCTTTTATCTCACATATTAGAACAATATTGAGTTGTATCGTTTGCAAAGAATAAGACTTTATTGCATCATCTATGTTTATAATTTTAAACGGTAAACTGTTAAGGAATTAAAAGGTTAATAACAGATTTGAATATCTGAATAAAATTGTAGCCGATTCGGTTGAAAGAAGTACGTTCCTCAAAGTTTTTACCGATGAATATGTTAATGATATCAGTAAATTCATTGATGACGAATTACCATACAACGGTTAATGACGACCTTTCTTTTATTTGATTGGATGATAACTGTTTTTATATACTTAGCGAAGCAATTCTTGATTTTTAACTAAACCAGTCAACTATCAACTGAAAATTTGTTATCGCATTTATTTTTTAAAGTTGTTCCGTTGAACTATTTAAACTTGGATTAATATTAATTTGGTTATTTATTCTCTGAAGAAGTGGCTTACACTGAGTCACGAAACCTCAGAAAATCTAATTTTTCTACTCATTGGGATATTACAAATATATAATTTATTTTTTGAAGTTAGTTTAAATCAAGTTTTCCCAGGTTTATAACACCTTAATTTAAGTCGGACGGCGACGTAATCAATTTTCATAGCCTTCGAATACTCCCTAGTGGTGACTTACAACAAAAGCGTTTCGAAAGTACAATTTAGGAGCC
This sequence comes from Schistosoma rodhaini, assembly GCA_944470415.2. Classification (NCBI taxonomy): domain Eukaryota; kingdom Metazoa; phylum Platyhelminthes; class Trematoda; order Strigeidida; family Schistosomatidae; genus Schistosoma; species Schistosoma rodhaini. The sequence continues at coordinate 29,634,923 of OX104037.1, read as the reverse complement.
ATGATCGGCACAGTTTTAATTTGATGGGAGCTAGACCAATGTGACTGTTAACGGATGGACAATCATACAAACTGAATGAGCTTGAAAATTTCACGTTTTAGATGCTAAGTCATGTTCCAAACTCAGGTTTAAACCTCCATATTTCGGTCCCCTTTAAGCCGTTAACCATTAAAATATCTCGAACCACGATAGAACAATCACCTAATATTAATTGGTTTTTAGTCCTACCTATTTAAATTCTATAAGTGATGTGAAATATCTTCAAAATAAACAATTATCATAAACTTATCATCCTAAATTCGTTTCAATTTTAGCTAATCATTAATCGTTTCAGTTTTGTGTAACCCTTTATAAATGGATGAAAATGTATTACTTTTACAATTATTGAATTTCATAAATAATTTTTGATGTTTCTTTTTATAAAATTTATAAATGTATTTTTAATACTAGAAGTTAAGAAATGAGAAACAGTTTTCATAACCAAGAGCATTGAAATCTTTCAGATGAGTAAATCAATTCAATCAAACTAGGAAACAAAATTCATCAACATAAAGCAATTAACTACATTTTCTTTAAAAGAATTTGTAGATATAATGTTCTATGTAACTACATTGTACATCAATATTTAAATATAAAGTTACTTATTATATGAACATATTAGTAATACCCAATTTTCAGATTGTAATAGATAAAACTTCTGTAAAAAATTAAAAATTACCTCTCCTAGAGTCAACATTACAATGTTGACATAAATGGATTGGAATATTTCAAAATAACATTTTTTCATATTTGAAAGCATGAGTCAATTAAAGCTAGACCTTAATGGAAAGTCTGGAAGTACTGGACGGCCATTTCGTCCTATTGTGGGGCTCCTCAGCAGTGCGCATCCACGACCTCGACTCGCGGGATTCGAACCCAGGACCTACCAGTCTCGCGCCACAGCACTTAACCGATGGATGCGCACTGCTGAAGAGTCCCACAATAGGACGAAACGGCTGTCCAATGCTTCCAGGTTTACGCTGGTGGTCCATCTTCAATTGACCCACGCTTTCAACTATGAAAATACTAAATCTCCACAAAAAACTCCTTTTGATTTCTTCATATGTTTACTTTTTTGCATCCATTGAAACACTAAATTTCATATAAATATCTTTACATCATACTGACCACGTCATTTATGCATTTAATCATAGAATACTACTTATATTGTTTAGTAAATTATATTACATCATTGTTAATACTCTTACCATGTTGATCAAAAGCATGAGTTATTTCATGTCCAACAACCATACCAATTCCACCAAAATTTAATGATAATGGTTGTCCAGGATTATATAATGGACTTTGAAGTATACCAGCAGGAAAAAATATATGATTTGAATTTTCTTTATAAAATGCATTTACAATATGAACTGGTAAAGACCAACTGTAAAGATTTGTATACACGAAAAAAAAGAAACTTGTGTTAAATGTATTTTCATTATATTTGGAACTTATCAGCTAAATATACTTGTAATTCAATTAATTATGATTGTCATAAAGATTGAAAAGTCACAGTTATCACCGAAAACCCAAAGATATAATATACTACTGAAATATTTATAGCCATCATATTTTCGGAGTTTTAACCTTCATTGATGTTTATACTGTTCCAATGACTATGTATAATCACAAATTAAAGGCATTCGTAAATATGTATTTTGATAAAGTCGATCTAGGAATAACTATTTTCCCATATTTAGGAGCATAAACAGTTCCTTATAAGAGTAAAATCTTATTATTTTCTTCGAATAAATAGATTAAACTGATCCGTCTCTGTTATTAAATTAATTTCACAGACTAATGACTACATACTGTTTAGACTAAGTCCATTCTGGATATTGCTACAACACAGCAAGAAAAGATTCTTGCACTCGCTATTGAACCACAGTTTATGTATGCGGTCTAGTGAAACTAATTTGCTACTCTAACGGAAGGAACTTGAGTGGGACTTGAACTGATGATCAAGTAGTTGAAGGATATGAGTTATTGGTCGAATCTATTTAGTGAACTTAGTTTAGCATACCAATAAAGATAGGTAAATCAGGGTCTGAATATCTACGACCAGAAATGTTACACTATAAAAATAACTGCAGGTTTCATAAATAATTTAAAAGCCTAGCTATCTTCTTTAAGTTAGTGAACTGAACAATGCTTTCAGTTTTCAATCAGTATCTGAATAACTGATCAGTAGTATCACTAGCTTTCACACAAACATCATGGCTCAATGACAAATGCATAGCGTTTTTTAATGAACAGGTAACACGACATAAAGATTCATACTTTAGTAGCCTAACTAATAATGATTTGGTTTTCAAAATGATAGATACGTTGTTTGATTATTAACAACAACAACAACATTTAGAAAAGAAGGTTCAAGATCATTGAACATTGGTTTTATTTTCAGTAATTCGATAAATTTTTATTATTTAATTCTTAATCTCACTTTCAGTATTTCAAAGATCTTGCCTTCTGTCACTATAAATTATATTGATGAAGAGATTGCAAGCCGGACAATACAGAATGTAGCCTTTTTTACTTTATTTTTAAAAATTCATTGGCTTATAGTTATGGTTCATGTTGTTAAATCTTATAATATGGAATTTCTATGCCAATATACTTAAATAATTTACATTGTTATTAAGAAAAATAAATTTATCATTTAAATGAAACTAAAGTAATTGCCTTTGTATTTAATATTCATGAATCAAGCTAGTATATTTTTTTAATTAGTGGTCTCTTATTTAACTCCTCCTTTAGCTCCTCCGGGGGCTACTGCCGGTCTCAAGCCCGGATAACGGAGGAAGGTTGGGCATGGGGTTAGCGACCCCATCCCGTAGAAAACTAACTCGCTAAAAAACTCTAACCAGAAAAAAATTATTCTATTATTTGAATACAACCATGAATAGATATTAGTTTGGTAAGATTAATAAAACTAATTTCACTATCTACATGTTAATGTAATTAACTTAGTTCTACACCGTATAAACGTTAGTATTACGGCTTTGTTGTTCAAATCAAAGTCAATATTAAACAGTTCAAAGCCATGAGTTTGTGTCAACCCATAAAACAATGTAGTGTAAATCTATGATAGATATTCAGTTTGGCTGAGTTAGTGACTTCAAGTCATCTTTTATAACCGTTAACATTATTCTTTGATAAGAATAATACATACGATCAAGTAATCCATAGTTTTTTCTGAGATTATGTTAGATCTTTCAACCTTAGTTGTCATTTACTTAATAAGAATTTATAGTAAAATTGTATGTTGGTGAATGAATAACCTGTTTTTCGACGAAAAGATGTATTCAGACATTCACTTGCTTATTTATAACTATATTTTAAGCTTAGGAAGTACCTAGGCACAAATTTAGTCCAATACTAATGAGATTAGTACGTTACTGACTACCATTACATTAAATGTCCCTTATATAACCCACATTAATTAATAAACTGTAGCTAATAACAATGAATACCATGCACAATTTTAGCTGGTAGGGTATATTAAATGTTAGCTATGTTTGTTTGTACTTAAGTGTTTTTCAAATTAACTCATATATTTCTTCCTCAATGTGATTGATTATTACTTCTTTGAAAGCATTTATCACTAGATTAAATAAAAGATTAGATCACTTTTATGAGCGTGTTTCATCTCACTATTTGATGTTTATCATATAATCTATCCACAATATGGCTATAAGGTTGTACAGCTTTTATCATATAACCTAATTTTATGATTAACTATATTCTTCAGAGAATTCTTTTCTTAAAGTCATGTTTTTTTTATTGCTCATGGCGTTTTCTAGATTTTACCACATGAAATAAACTAATTCAAATAGAGACATTTCGACTAAAAACCAGAGTAAATCATATTACCATATTTAAACCAGCTATTACGAAAACGGTATACTAAAGATTATGACGCTAGCCATCACCTAAAATCAATGAACCCGATTTGATTGAAACGACTGATCTATGGTATTGCAACAAGAAAATAATCGACGTAATCCTAGTGGATGTTCTTAGCTAAAACGACAAATTAGAATATCTATGCACTGAGATATCGCAAATATATCATTATTTTATTATTGACAATCTATCGAATACTCAGCTTAGTTGAAAATATCAAGCTAAAACTTGGTAATGATGTTTACAAATTGCCTTACTTGGTTTTCGGTTTGTATTACCTGTATGTGAACTATTAATCAATTATCAAAACTAAGGTGGTTGAACTTGGATTAAAATCTCTAAATTAATGTTTAAAAGTCAAATGCTTTTATCACTATACTATCATTACTAACCTGAATGTTTGTTAAATGTATCAGTAAAATGAAATCATTTATGTTTTGTACATAAAATAGACTCTAATTCTGACTGATTATGTAATGAAACACAATTACTTACCATTATCATTACAAGTTAAATTTTTAAATAACTAATACCTATGTTTAACAAAATAAAATACGAATAAACTCTCACGCACCTATCTGGATCCTGGATTATTAGTTCTCGTAGAATTTCAAGAAATAATGCTTCAGAACAATGTAATGCATTTTCAAAATAAGTTGATTCATTCAAATCAACCTGTGGAATAGAAACACAATAATTTTCATAACCAATAAACTAAGAAGATTTTTTAACTGATTATGACAGGAAATAACATAAACGATAATAAAATTGAATTCACTGGTATTGTTTGTTTTAATCTTCCCATTGATATTTAAGACTGCAATCGATCAATCTCTCATTGGCATATGGGCATACGGTGCGTATTGCCTCCATCAAACTTTATTTCACAAGCATTATAAGCAAAGATGGATAGTGGCTAGTAGTGGAATCCAGAGACTGATCAATTACAGTCCTAAACATCAATGGGAAGATTCAAACAAACAATACTAAGTGAATTTAAAGTTCACCCCATCGCACAAACAAGTGGATGTCAGCACTTAGTAACTGAGTGGATAACATGATGGCGTTTGAAGCGAAGGGTACTGGGTTCGAGTCTCTGAGTGAACATCAACTATGATATGTAGGTATACCCGGCTGATGAGTCCTAAATAGGACGAAACGCGTGTTCTGGATTCCACTGCTAGCCACTATCCATCTTGCTGACAATAAAATTGGTTAAAATGAATAAATCAAGATAATAATTCTTAGGTAAAACTTTAATTTAAAAGAAAAACTGTATAGTAAATGAAATGAATAAAATTAAGTTTACAAAAGAACGCAATTATAAGATTAAATACCAAAACAATGTATTTTTATTGCCTTACTTAATTCAGTGTATTCCAACTCTACATATTGTCGTTAAACTGATAGTGAATTTTCTATTAGACTATAGTATTCTTCAATTATGTTGAAAACTAATAGTGTCAATTGTTCGCAAGTAAAGAAAAACTGTTCATTGTTAGTTTTGTATGCTTTGTATGTATTTGTAAGAATTTTCATGATTAGATTCACGAACTAGTGTCTCCTGATGATTCACTTTCCCAAAAGAGATTGGTTGACTGTTATATTGATTTGGATAGAACCTCATAATATCATGATACACAGAGTGCCTCTATCCATGTTTTATACACAGAAAGTGTCTGTTCACCAATGATTTTGTGGCAACAATGGTAATTATAGAAAAAGTTCAATCAACTGGACACTATGCAACAACCTTAACAAATTTGTGTTTGATCACGTTATCCTCATTTCATTGTTAATACTTTTCTATTTGTAGAGGAGTGAATTGATGGTTTATTTTTCAACCAATAGCTTATATGTTCTTATTGTTCTTCGATAATTTCGGTTTGAGCAGTCAAGTCGTATCATTAACCGTCAGGTAAATAGTGTGACTCAAAGGAAAACACATAAACACGACCGAAGTCACTGAGTTCATTAAATTAAATTTATGCTTGACAAATAGATATATCCTGATCTCATTTAATTGTTCATCATTGAACTCTTCAGTTTACAGCTTTGTTTTATTGGTATTACTTTGTACTGGAAAGCTAAGTAGTCTTTTGAAATGCCTTTAATTAATTCATTTTTTTATATAACGCTTCTAAGTCAAATTAAGCATCTACATTGGCGTTCGACATTAAAGTTAAACTGTATTAGATTCACACAATCCAAATGGTTTAGGTTTGATGAAAACAAACTGTCCAACTAGTTTACGTATTCGGTTACAAACTATTTCGTCATAGATTTAAATCACTCTCCATCTACTAACGTATTAAAAACCATGTAGTACAACTAACTGAGTGCATTAACCTGAACTTATTGTGTTGCTAACAAAACTGATAAAGACACCTGAATTCTTAGATTGATTCTAATAATGAAAAAAGAAAATATTATTTCTTTAAAATAGAAAGGCATCATTTAAACAATCGAATCAAAGTTACATTAAGAATAATACGTACTAAGTATAGAAGTACCTTGATGAAATATTTTTGCAAAATTTACTGCATGCTTTCCTTTTTATAAATAATTTATGCTATCAGTAATTAGAAAATATCAAATAAACTTTAAAGCCTACTTTTCAGTCAGTCACTTACAACGTAGGACCAGGCACATCGGTCCAAGTTGCCATACCTCGTTAGCACAACAAGATGAACACCGGATTCATAGAAGTAGTTAATTTAGTGGTGGTAGTATATAAAGAAAGATTGTATGTAAGGATATAGTACAGGAAGAAAGACATATATGAAGCAATTTTAATCTCAAGGTTCAAGGGAAGATAAAGAGTGTATACACCGACGCCATTGTGATCGGTTCTGAACTATGTCACACAGAGTCTCCAGACATTGGTGACGATAGTCACTTGGGCCCCAACCAAGTAGTCTGCACCTACCAACGTGTTTTAGACTAGAAGTTAGTGACTTCAAGGACTGATGCCACGTTTTGGTTAGGTCGCCCTTAACTTTCTTCCAACCATCACCAACGCTAGTCACCATTACGCGTAGTGGTAATCAGGGTTCAGGTATAAGTAACACGTGGCCCAACCATCTCAGTTGATGAAGATTTACGATCTCATCAAGCGTAGTTTTATGATTTATTTTGTTACTTCTTAATAAATAAAGAATATAATTATTATTTAATGTGTAGTTTAAATAAAAGGGAATTTAAAAGATATAATTAAAGTTTCAATAATATGACAGAATATCTATTCTATGACAACCAGTTTTGATAAATTGATTTTGCCATGAAACTTCTAGGCTGAGAACCTGGGAATTATGTAACAATTTATAGTCAGTATGAATCCCAGTATGAAGATAAAAAAATAATCGTTTCAGAGGTCCATTCGTACTATTTCTTTTGAAAATCTACCTCTTTAAAAAAAGGATGTAAAAGCTTACGGAAATTTGTAATCATACAAATATTTGATGATAACCTGAAACTGTTAAAATAATTTTCGTATATTATCTCATTTATCAAGTATACATCTATGTACTCGGCTTCGAGCAACACTTTTGGAGTAAAGTCTTGTGATATAAGGCAATCAGTTGAATCCAAGTGAGTAAAATAACAATAAAATCTGTAAGCTACTTATTTAAAGATCACTGATTTATTGAGTAAGTCTTATCTATTTGAAACTAGAATAATTTAGCAAACTACCCTCAATAAACTGAATATTAATATTAAATTCAGTCAGGACAATATTAATGCTTCATGGAAACCAAATTAACAAAGATATTAAGGTATTTGTGTTAAAGTATTAATATTGCAAAAGATTAACCAAGACATTAAAGTTTCAACTTGATCAATTCCACCTATAAAAAGGATGTTTAGTTACATACTTGTTAAAGAAATACAAGGATATTAACCATAACCAAAAATAGAAGCAAACTAGTGAATGACAATAATATATGCACGCACAACTTACAAAATATGAAAACTCCTTATTTTCATTTGTTATATTATTAATATTTTGTGGATAACCAACTGAAGCTTTCATTGAATCCACCTGATATAGTTGAATTTTTAGAAAAATATCTAAATAAATTTTACTGAAATTAATTTTTATCATACCTTTTCAATTGCTTTAAGTTTGTCATCTTCTTGCATCCATTTGACACTAGCGAAATTCTCTTTAAAAGCAGTCTTGATTTCAGTGATCATTTCTGTAGCCTAAATTTTAAAAGTAAATAATGACAATAAATAACATTGTTGATATAGTGAGCATGCTATTAGTATAGTACAAAGGTTCTGAATCACCTATTATAGTATAACTATCATAATGTGACTAAAATACTATTTTGACTTTCAGTGCTAAATAAACTTCATCGAGATTATTACTGAAATTAATAGATCGTTGAATTAAGTTTGTTGCCAACTTTCAAGACAAAAAATCTGAAATCTTAAGAGCTATCAAGTTATTTATTTAGAGTAAAAAACTTGAAAATGACAATCCCTTACTAGATAAAAGTACAAACATCCTAACTCGGAGAAAGATGCGACACTGAAATCAAAGCCATAAATTTATTATCCGTAGACTATTGCGATATGATTATTTTACGAACAATTCTAGGTCAATAAGTTTCCAAACAGTCTCATATTGAGTTCATGAGTCAATTCAAGCTAGACAAACATGGAAAACCTGGAAGCACTGGACGGCCATTTCGTTCTAGTATGGTACTCTTCAGCAGTGCTCACCTCCACGCGCACGAGATTCGAATCTAAGACCTCTGGTCTCGCGCGTGAGCGTTTAAATTCCAGATCACTGATTTGGTATCCAATGGTGTTAATGTCTAACTTTCACCGATCTATGAAAATGCGCCACCGTCCACCATTGTCTACAGTGAATTGCTATCTAACAACAGACCCGGTTGAACTCCATTGGTCACGGCTTCTCACCAGAACTTCAGGAAATACCTGCTGAAGTCAGTCACTAGTGAGCACATGATGGTTATTATCAGAAAGGGATGTTGCGAAGATTTTAGTGATTGAAAAGTTAAATTCATGAGTCAATTAAAGCTAGACCATAAACCATTACAATCTATCGTGTATATACATTACTAATTAAACAAATACATTACAACTTATGTTAATAATAACAGAAAATTTATGTTATAATTAACTTACTGCTTCTTTACTTTTTTGATTAAATCTTTCGTGAACAAAATGTCTACCAATCACCGTCCCGAATGGAAATTGTACTTCATTAACGCATATCTGCCAGCGATCTGGATCAACTTTCAATCCTGAGGACAGATATGAAACAGTTTAAAGGATGTTGTTTTAGATGTTATTGTGATGTTAGAATGTACGATTTACAGATAAACGAAAGAAAGTTTATTTGAACGGCTATCATTTGAAGTGCATGAAAATAATGTTTAAAGAACTGGAATCTGTAAATTTATCCGTTATTAAACTGACATTCCATTCAAAATTATGGACTGTCATAAAGAAAACAGACAAGTTAGAAGATTCTTAAACATAGTGAAAGATCTTTCATATCATAATAAGTTCGAATAAAACAGAGAACCAGGCAATTATTCAGGTAAGGTCAAGAGAAAATTAGAGATAAGTGTTTCTTGAAAGCTGACTGACCCTAGTAGCGATAATTTATTGTGCTACACGTTTGTAGACTTTGTCCAAGAAAGCAAAAACAAGCTTCAGAACACTTAGTTGACAGAGATTTGTACCAAATTATATTACAAGCGCCTCTAAAGAAATTTTTGACATAGTTATGCCTGTTACCCATCATAGAGGAGCATAGGCTACCCACCAGCATTCTAAAGCCAACTCTGTCCTGGACAGTTGTTTCCAGTTCCTCTTCATCCTTTTCGTGTCTGCTTCAGATTTCCAGCACAATGTACTCCTTTAGTCTTCCTCTTTTCCGTTTCCATTCACGATTCCAAGTTAGTGCTTGTTTCGTGATGCCGTTTGATGATTTCCTCAATATATTTTCTATCCATTTCTCACTTCCTTTCCGTATTTCCTCTTCAAATGGAAGCTGGTTTATTCTCTTCCACCGTAGCCTGTTGCTGATGATATCCGGTCAATAGACATTGAGTATCTTGTGTATACAATTGTTTATAAATACTTTTACTTTTTGATGATGGTTGTAGTGGTTTTGCACGTTTGAGCTCCGTACAGTAGAACTGTCTTGACGTTCGTACTGAAGATTCTGACTTTGATGTTGGTTTGCAGGCAGTTGTTTACAGTCCCACATGTTCTTCAGTTGTTGGAATGCTGTTCTTACTTTTCCAGTCCCTGTCTTAACATCTGCACTGGAGCCTCCTTGTTCCTTGACGTTGCTATGTAGGTATGTGAAAGTTTGCACCTCTTCCAGAGATTTTTCATCAAGTATAATTGAGTTGATGTCCCTTGTTTCGTATTTGAGGATCTTGGTTTTTCCCTTGTGTATATTGAAGCTTACTGATGTAGAAGCTCCTTTTACACTGGTTGTATTGACCTGCATTTGTTTGTGTGTATGGTATAGATGGGCTAGGTCATCTGCGATGCTTGTCTAAATTATAATCACACTATCATTCTACAATTCATGAAATGAGATATTAATCAGGCTGTATTCAAATATACAGTAATATTTAAATGCATATACTAAAAATACAAAACTAATCAAGACTATTTGTTAGTCAGTCGTAAACATAAGAAAATACTGCACAACTTTTCATAGTAAGTAAAAAGTATGTAACAGATAAACTAGTAAATATAAGGACAAATGGCATGAAAACAAACAAATATACCGATAAAAGAAATAGGTCAAAGCTAGAAAAGTAAGGCTATTAAAATAATCATAATTAAAAGTTACGTAATTAAAAGTGTGAATAGTAGAAAAGATAAAATGCTCATCGTAATTAAGTTAGACAAAGGAGGAGTGCTGGTTTGAATGAACTAAACAGATTATGTGGGCGGAGTAAAATCAAGATTGAACAACACTGCTAAATTACTAAACTTAACAACAGTCAGTATGCAAATGTGGAGGCATAGAAATGACTAAATAATTCCCTTGAAGTATTGAATATTAAAGAGACAACTACTACAACTATTCATGATGTATTTTCATGTGCGAAGCTAAAGGTTTTGGGTACGATTCCAGGTTGGGTGTTCATGAATGCACAGCCTTGTGGAACTCCATATAAGGACGTAACGGTCGTCCAGCACTTCAAAGCTTAGAATTATTGTCTAACTTGAATATGTTCATGGTTTCAGTGAAAATAACATTATTCACTTATATGTGCTGCTTTAAATTACAGTTTAGGAAGTTTTATTATAACAAGGATTTCTAATAAGGTTTCTGATCATCCTTCCTGAAAAATACCACAAAATCTGGGATTCTCCATATATGCACTTACAAGCGAACTGATGGAAATGAAGTCGATATTTTTTAATTTGAAGATCACAAATTGAATTGAATTTCATGCAACTAAATAACTAAAGACAGACTGATGTAAACGTATTCGACACCCATTTATATAAAGGCCTTAAGTATTTTCTGATTTGGAGTGGAAACTTTACACGTAATCTATTGACTAAAAGTTAAGTGTTATCACTAAACGTCAAAAAATGTAGGACAAAATTAATCAACGCTTTCCCCTAAAAAGACCGCTGTTCTCAGTTGCCCGTGACGGAACCTCTACAAACATAAAATGTGGTCGATCTCCAGTTTTTTTGGATATTGAGCAAGTTGTAGATTTTTATCTACTATGTAATCCCAACTGATCAGTGATATTCAACCAATGAAATAATTTCATCCCAGACATTTGTAAACCCAGTTGACTATATTTATAACACTCGTTTCCATACCCATACAATTGTGAGATAACTATAGCTATCATTTTTAGTTCGGTTTCGTACTTTTCTATTATTCAGCATGGTAGAAATTTTGGTTCAACTGCATCAGTCATACAAAGTCATATCATTAACCGATCTGTTACAATAAAGACAGCTTTTACCTTGATTTGTAGCACAGGTACATAACATAATATGTTTTCAAACACTACCTCACTTCACTTTAAAGGCGAAAGCAAATGTGCCACATAATTTATTCAGTATAGTAGTAGTAAAATTATCAAAAACATCTGATGTTTGAAAAAATGAAACAATACTTTATGCTGACAATAGTCTTTGGTTCATTTTTTAAATAAAAGAACATATCATCATTACCTACCTAGTTCGGCTTCTCTGTATTCTTCCAACATTTCGCTAACTTCTTTTGGCATTCGTGAGACTGTTTTCCACATAAAACTCCATACAGCAGCATTGTGTAAAGTTCTAAATAACAATTTATTTGTTATATATATATCATAATTACACATTTCATAAAAACTAGGTTTCAAATGTTCAGTAATGTGTTTGGTCAAATGTTTATAATTATCAGTCAGTTCTTGTTTGATTGTAAATACTTTTTTAATTTCACTGTCATGAATGATCATATTATAATTACTGTCATGAACAATATGCTTACTCGAAAGACCTTATTATTATAATAAAATATTTAACTTTGTCGTCAATCCAAAAAGTACTTCAGATGAAGTCATAAAAAATTATTTTCAAACTTCAAGGGATGTCTTTTGTTATTTCTTTCAAAACATTTCTTATTCTGAGCTAAAATGTTGAAAATGTTGAAAATCCTAAGGATCAATGTTTTTCTGTTGCTTTATGGTCTCACATTTATCTTCATATCATTCTGATTCAACACCCACATGATCTTTTTTTTCAGGAGCAAATTAGACTAGAAGAAACTATATCCAGTGAATAGTCAGGGTGACTTAGTTTGATGGTTGAACTGCACTTGCGTTTTTAAAATATTATTTAATTGACTTCATTTCGTGTATGTGAAGAAGAGACTGAGAAAATCAAAAATATCATTGACTGTTGTCTAAGCAAAAAATAAACCATTAGGGATAAACTGATTCAATGCACTCGATCAATTTTAATAGTACTAATAGTCCAATTTAGGATTGACAAAGCAAGGGCAGCATTTTTAAATTTGAACAACATATGGAACCCAAAACAACTCTCACCTAATTTCAAAGTGAGAATCTTCAATACGAACGTCAAGACACTCATACTGTACCGAGCTTAAACGTGGAGAACCACTACATCCATCGTCAAGAAGGTGCAAGTATTTATAAATTGTTGTATACGTAAAATACTCAACATTCACTGACCGGATGCTATCAGCAACAGCGTTTTATGGGAGAGGACAAACCAGCTTCCAGCTGAAGAGGAAATCAGGAAAAGACGTTGGAAGTGGGTCGAACATACATTAAAGAAATAATCAAACTGCATCACGAGGCAAGCCCTAACTTGGAATGGTGAATGGAAACGGAAAAGTGGAAGACCAAAGAACACGTTACTCCGGGGAATGGAAGCAGATATGAGAAGAATGAATGACAACTGGAAAGAACTGGAAAGGATTGCCCAGGACAGGGTTGGATGGCGAATACTGGTGTGCGGCCTATGCTCCTCCACGAGGGGTCACAGGCGTAAGTAAGTATGTAATAACCAGATTTACATACTAATCTGATCCATCTTATGTATTACATTTAAATTAGGTAATTCAGCAAATTACACATGGTTAACTTAAATCACCAACAAGAAATTTTATCAAATATTTAATTAAGGTATAAAATCAACTAATCTCAAGCACATTTAGTGAACAACAAATATTTCTTTCCTATTTTAACAATAATTATTGTAAACATACCGAATACCAGTCTCTGTTTTCAAATATTCTTTAAATAAAGCGCATCGTTCTCTGAAAAATGTACGATCGTGTAATGCAATCACTTGATCTCGAGGAAGTTTGAAGTTTAGTGGTGCATATAAATAATCGAATAATTTCGTCCAATTAAGCTATTGAATAATAAATGAAAGTGTAAAGAAATTCGAAGACAAATCATATAACCATCATTCGCAATGAGTAAGATACTATGATAAAGTTTAATTAATTTGAGTAGGTCAAACGATGATCGACCAGTTGTAAGCTAATTTTAGCGAATTCTAGCTCTATGTATTGAATAGCAAAGTCTATTTATTATAATTTTCCCTAGACTCATGTATATCTATATGTTATCTTTGGAAATTCTTTAATGGAGATCTTTTCACTACGCCCAATAATCTGAGAAATTTTAGGAGACTGATTAACTAAATGAAAATTAAATGTCTTCAGATAGATTACTGTAATATAGATACTACTTTAACCAAATATTTTCCTATCATATTTTTATCTATTAAAAGTCTATTGTAAATGATATTTTCGATAAACAAATAATTTAGGTGATAAAAAGTCACCAGTGTTTTCATTTTCTTAATCTGAATGCAATATTGATGAAAGAAAATTACTGCAAGCACCTATATACTTTCCATGTCCCATAACGTAATCTGTATTAAATGGAAGATGTAGTCTAAGTAATAATAACTTCTTTTCATCTAGAGAACTACATCATTTATCAGTTTATCTAGTTTACGCACAATAAATATTTTGTCTTAAACGTAACTGTAGATAATTTTAATAAGATATAGTTTGTTTTATCATCACATCAAGATAGAATACTTTACTCAAATTTATCTAAAGTATTGTGAAAATGTACATAGATGTGATAGGAAGAAAAACCTCAAACTACATTAACTAAAATGCACTAACTAATGCCAAAATACGCGAATCTAAGAGAATGATTTTCAGGATGATATTGACAGCAAACATATAATATTGCCAATGTATAGCTACATTTCAATAAACAGCTGTACAAAAAGTCTTTTTCATCCTGTATATATATTACAGAATTAAATTTCATCTCAGTATCTTTAATGTTTGCATAAGTTAAGTATAATATAGATTAACTCTTATATAATTAAAACTGACCACAGGACAAATAGTAGATAAATTTTGTAGAGTAACAAGTTCGTAGTTTTTCTCCGGGTCTCTTTCACTACGATCTTCAGTTCTCTGTTAAGATAAGTAAATGAGTAAAAACAGTTAATTGTAATGTAAATTTATGAAATACGCTTAATCATTTTTTTCTAATGTAAGACAATAATTTTCTATGTCTTCATCACGATATTAAGGAAAATCCCTGTTCATTATTTAATGTAGTGAGCACATCTGGCTTGATCATTGAATTGTGTCACTGAAAATTCCATAAACTAAATGCAGAGTAGCAAAGAGTAATCTGTTGGAAAAATCCAAATCATAGCTGAACACTTCTGAAAAGGTAGCAGAAGTGATCTATTTGTTTTTTTTTGTTTATTTTAATCGTTTTGAAGAAACTATGTACTTGATATAATGAAGAAAACTTTAGTGATAATGTTAATTAATAAACATTCAAGATATGTGCCGGTAGTAGTAGAGAATGTATAATCTCTTTTTATCAATAGTTCAACATAAACAGAATGTCATTTACGAAGACATAAAGTTGATAATTTCATCGTTCCATCAAAACTCAATCAACAGTGCAACAGCAAAGAAATCTTGCTTAGAAAAATAAATCACTTTTAGATTATGCAAGATAATTCGAAAACTTAACATAAAGTGTTGTCAATGTATAACAAAAATTATCTTAGAATCAAGCTCATCTATACATACCAACTACTTAAACGAACAGTTAGTAGAAAGCATGAAATCTAATCGAAATCAAATATCTTTCATGATCCGTTAACATAGATATTGGAAATATTGGAGAAAATATGTGGTAGCAATTTCTCACGATTACTTCACGAGCAAATATTGCCAAAAGTATCCTGTCTCATCAATCAATCATTTAATTATAAAGTTTTTAATGTCAGACTTAAATGATAAACTTTAGTCACTACTGTAGATAGCAATATTAACCACATGGCAAACAGTCTCTGATCGATTTGTAATCACTGGAACAAACAAGGAACAGTAAAAAATATCCTTAATAAAAGTAAAACAATAAATAACTTAAAAGCACCTACCAATGCAATTTGTTTTTCAAATTCATAAATTTGATCTACTTCATGTAACGATGAGTTTGGTACTCCTAACAAGAGGGAATAATTCCGCATAAATCGACGAAATGCTCCAGTTTTCTAAAGTGACACAATGTACACAGAAGAATCAATGTTGGATTTCATAGATTTAATACTATTTATGTCTTAAATATCAAGAACATTCATGACAACAGTAACAGTTTGTAGTGTACATTGATGCGATGTGTGATGTGAATGATGTGAATGTAAATACTTCGGACATTACAACCCAGTTTGTAATATAATCTTTGTAATATATATATCTTATCTTTGTAATATAATGAAAATCTTTTCCTGTTTGGACTCTTTTTTTTTATCTTCACTACTAGAGTACATTTCGAACATATTTAGAGATTTCTATTTCAATAACTAAGAACAGCATTAATTGTTATTGTGCTACATATGCCTAATTCTCTTTATATTTGGCAGATATAATAAATCATTTATACAGAAGCAGTATATCATAGAACAAAATTCTATTCATCTGAAGAATGTTTTCTCAGTATGTCTGATGAATTTCAGTGGAAATATTCCTATCCTATCTACTCCTATTGTCCAAAATTTACTAGAATCATACGTACAAACGATTTTCGTAGTAGCTTTTCGAATTTAGTCACCTAACTAGCAAGTCAACGTTTAAAAATACAACAGGGGACAACATACTTTAGAAATTTTAACCAATAAGAAATGTTGACTGTAGTTTTAACCTTATAAAAATCTTGCTCACACTAAAACCCTTAATCCACTTAAAAATGGTTGCATTCTTCAACATGACATATTTGCCTAAACTGCGCTGAATATTTCATAAATCTTCTAAGAGATTAACAACATGCTATACTCAATGACCTTAACAACTTGGTTTCTATATCTATTGGATAGATCATGTATTTACTCAAAACAAGATATCAAAATGACATATTGATAATGAAATTTTACACTATAATGTATAAAAGTGAACAGTTTAAATATCCTATCACACTAAGGAATTCAAATCATCTCTGTCATCATGTATCATACAACATATGAAAGAACAATTCTCATTTTGGCTGTACAAAAATACATCGTCCAGCAAGACTACATAATCATATATGTTAAACAGTTATGTTCCAAATTATAGAATAAATCTCTTATAAATCCACATTCATAAACTATTCTATAAGTTGAAGTACCGTAAATTAGCTACTTTGTAAATACTGGACACATATTTATTTATGCTTGTGAATTAAGGCTATATCGAGGCAATACGCACAGTATACACATATGTCAATGAGAGACTGACCAATTGCAGTCCTAAACATCAATGGGAAGATTCAAAAAACAAACAATACCAAGTGAATTTATTTATATTGTTGTAAAGTAATTAGAAAACACAAACTAACTTTTGAGTAAGCTGGATACGAATCGTTCACATAATATTCTCTTTGTAAACTAAGATAACCTTCAACAAGCTTGAAAAAAAATGACAAATTTATTATTGATCACACTATCCGTTTAATTTGAATTATAATATGGTTGGAAAAGTTTGTTGATCATTTCAAAGCATATAAGTTATAAAAAGCAATTACTTTAGAAGTTTTGAATTTTGCCAAATATTTCTTTTGTATGTCGATAAACTAACCATATAGTATTTTAAATGTTTTTGATACGAGATGAAGGTGTAGTGAACAAAAAACCAACTGGTAATCAATTACATCTTAGTAACATCTTAGTAAAATCTGAGAACTATACAGTAAATACTTCATTTGCAAAATGTCAATCAACGTTCTCAAACTTCACTGTTCCTTCATTTCCATAGCAATCATTGTTTGTTCTCATTCTCTTTACTTTGATCTTCTTAACCTTCTGCCACTAGGTATTTCATTTTCGATTGATGATATATCCTACTTATTCTGTTGACATCAGTTATACACACCACAAAGATATGATATAATCTGTTAAAATTTAAAGCTATTATTTATTTCGGATTGATGTCAACAGAGAATGAATGGTAAGCCAGAGGATACTTAACAACTGTTTCGTCTTCGTTTCAATATATTCAGCAATCCAACTTAATGATACCAAACAAAATGTATCCATTACATTCCGGTCTCGCGACTAGAACAACATTCTTTGAGAAATATTCACAAACTAGCTTTAATGATGTTTGATATAAGTATCAAATATTATTTTGAATAAATTGGTTTCCCATAAATCATCATTAAAAATTTTTAAAAAAACTTATTCTGTTTCTTCATGGTTCTATCATTATAAGACAGATATCGAATTTCCTTTACTTCGTACTTGATATTTCAGATATCTATATTCTCCTTTATATTGAACACTAGATTAATGAAAAATCCAGTAATTTGATTGCTATTTTACTTTAGAAAATGGTTTTAGTTTACCTGTAAACTATATAGTTGAAATCATGAGTCAATTGAAGCTAGACCACCATGGAAAACCTGGAAGCACTGGACGGCCGTTTCGTCCTATTGTGGGACTCCTCAGCAGTGCGCATCCACGACTTCGCCTCACGGGATTCGAACCCAGGGTCTATCGGTTAAGCGTCCTGGCGCGAGACTGGTAGGCCCTGGGTTCGAATCCCGTGAGGCGAAGTCGTGGATGCGCACTGCTGAGGAGTCCCACAATAGGACGAAACGACCGTCCAGTGCTTCCAGGTTTTCCATGGTGGTCTAGCTTCAATTGACTCATGATTTCAACTATATAAAATTATTAAAATCTCCACAAAACCCCCTTCTGATAATTATCTGTGAGCTACTTAATAAATCTACAGATAACAAATAAGATAACAGGGTTCAATCCTGTCATTCTATGAAAAAGATTTTTTGTAAATCATTTTGTTTTTGCTGTAAAATTTGGCTGAGAAAATCTTTCGAAATCTACTGAGCTAAAATCATATTGGAACAGGAGAGTCTGAGCAATATATCTTTGCAGATTGCAGATGATCCAAAGGAGGAAAAGTAGATAATATGGCAAGAGATCAAATCAAATAACAGCATCAGCTCTGGCAATCTCATATATATATATATATATATATATATATATATGAAAGTATGGTCAAATATCGCAGTGTTAGTTACGGACATTAAAAATGATCCTTTTGCTGGATAGAGTCTAGGTCTCAACAGGAAAATGTCAGCTAAAATTTTTCATTTTTAAAACTTAACAAAGATGAATACAGTATACGATACAAAGTTTAGTTATGGTGCTCTATCTGAGTTCCAAAATGAACTGCTTGCAATAATCAACTCTTCATAAAGCCAACAATTGACCTATGCCTCAATGAAAACATATAGAAATTTTACTTACATCTATTACAAATCGAGAAGAATTCATCTGATCTTGTCCAACTAGAATACGGGATAATGGTGTTGCACCTGAATACTTTAACATCGGTAAATACATATCTGTTAAATCAAATTTGTCAGGACGAAAAAGATCAGCATTTTGTTGCCCAGCTGCTGGATTCCCAGTTGGTAATAATAACCAACCATTAAATATTTTTTTAATATAATTATAAAGAGGTGTTAATTTTCGGCTATCAATAACAGATTCATTCATACATGAATTGTAATAAATTTGTGCCAAAGTGAAACCGCGACTAGTGTCTGTATGCGAACGATTTTCTGTAAAACATATAATAAGGAATAGTCATCCCATAGATAAGAAACATAGCATTAAATAATACAAATTTTATAATCTTAAAATCAACTGTTCACGTTTTTCATTATCACAATAAATAGATCGTCCAAAACTTTATTTGTTATAAAACCTAATAAATGGTAGGAACCAAATCTCGATAAAACTTAATCAAGTATGATGAATGTAAATAATAGCTGTTGAAAGCTAAATCTTTAATGACAAAGAATGTCAGAAGGCAGAAAAACATGCTATATGTTCTAATATTTAATGAACGAAATAGTGATTTGAATGCAAGACGAAATCTAATATCAGAATTGCTCTGAATTGACTTTTTGATAAATTAAAGATCCTTAGCTGATACACATAACTAAAATGACTAAGTACAGCCTATGCTATCTTATCTCTAAACGCTTACCCGAGTAAAATTAGCTTTCGGTGTTGTTTGTAGCAGTGATCATGTACAAGGAAAAACTAAATCAAGCTCTTAGAAATCTCTTGAAAATCCTTCATTTACAGTTTCCTGAATAAAAAGATTTAGAACACTTTTTACTTACCAAGTAATTCTTTGGTGAAATACTCATCATATTTGGATAGTTTACGCATTACAGACCAGGAATTATGACCTTGTGGTATATAATTTTGTTTTATCCATCCATTGCAGGAATATGCAAAGAAATCATCACAAGGTGATACACTTGTATCCATATTGCTAAGAATTTCTGAAGCAACTTTAATACATGTAGGTTCTAGGCAGGGTTTATCTGTAAATGGCAGAAAAAAGACAGTTATTACTTTGATGTATTAAAAACTATCATTTGGATAGTTAACTTATCGAGAGATAATATTATACAGATAAGTTAAATATCTCTTCACTAATACAAGTTATTTGCTCGTGTAAGTGATCTACTAGGTATTGAAGATGATAACTTAGATAAACACGCGAAACCTCGAACATGATAACAAAAGAAAAGCACCTAGCAATTTAAATTATTTTGGCTATTGAGCTTCAATGTATATTGAGTAAGAAACTTGAGAACAACTAAAGCTTCAAAGATTCAAGTCTATTCTTTTGTCAATAGAATCTATTAGAGTGAATAACTTGATGACTGAAATCAATCATTTATCCAGTTGTTTACCACCTGACATTTGCAGATCTAAAAATGTGTATTAGAACTATGGACTGTTTAGGGGGTTCAGTTTTCAGCCAGATGAATAAATAAGTTATTCCCCATACAGTATTATGATAACAAACAAACCTACACTTAGACATATCAGAACATGGAACTAGTCTTATAAATCAGTCAGTGACTACTTATCACAGTCATTTGAAAAAGTACACACTTCTTGATTAGATTCTTTGTAATCAAATAATCTGTAAATGGAGATCCAAAAAGATATAACTAAAAATTTGTAACAGTAGAGTAGATTCTTTATGCGTCAGTTTTCATTGAAAATTTAGGACATGACGCTAGTCTTCTGAATTTATCTGTTTGTTGATTTTGTTTCTACATAAGGTTAGTAAAGTATGACAGTAATAATAATAGTAATAATTACACTGGCTTTATTCAATACTACTGTCATTGTTAAACTGCATCGGCTTTCATACAACAAATCACATGTGTAAAACCGCCACAACTTGAAAGGTGACTTTATGACTTTATTATAATCAGAAGTAAATGAACTAAAAAAGTGATTCACTTGGTATTGTTTATTTGAATCCTCCCATTGATTTTTAGGACTGCAATTGATCAGTCTCTAATTGGCATATGTGCATACTGTGCGTATTGCCTTGATATAGCCTTAATTCACAAGCACTATAAGCAAAGATCGACAGTAACTAGCAGTGGAATCCAGGACGCGATCAATTGCAGTCCTGAAAATTAATGGGAAGATACAAACAAACAATACTAAGTGAATTCAAACTTCACCCCATTGCACAAGCAAGTGGCTATCAGGACTCAGTAACTGATTGCATAACGTGATGGAGTTTGAATCGAACAGTACTGGGTTCGAGTCCCAGAGTGACACATCAATTCTGAGATGCAGGTGCATCCATCTGACGAGCCCTAAATAGGTTGAAACGCGCGTCCTGGATTCCACTGCTAGCCACTATCCATTTTTGCTTATAAAAAATGATTACTTCTTTTAAATTTATAAATTATTGTTCAAGATAAGACGTAATAAGGTAACACACATTTTTGATTGCAAAAATAAAGTAATATGAGTTTCAAACCAGCACTTAGTTTAACTCTTTTTGCACTATCAAACAGCAGATTTAAACAAAAAGTATTACATTGTTTTCGACTATCTGTAATGGTTTGACCTAAAGTGCATCATGCTGAAACTTCAAGTATCAACTTGAAACTTACGTTAATACTTTATTTAACATATTTAAGCTTGGATCGAACGCGTCTCTTCACTCATATTACATGGAATATAAGATGAAAACTATGAAGATACGTTTATGACTATTTTAAGCTTTCATAATCGATTTTTGATTAATTTTTGTTATTGAAAGTCATCCTCCAAGATTATCAATATGAATGGAAACAAAGCGAGTTCAAAACTGTCAATTGAAACGAGGTAGATCGTCAATATAAAAATTCTCCGGTATTTACTTCCATAGTTTTAATTCAGGGTTAAGAAACAAAAGAGTTCATAAACGGATGGAATGACTGATTGTTCTTTTTATCAACTTCCATTTTACAGAATAAACTTATCCAACTAATAATTTGGAATGTTAGATTTCTCTTAATTCAGTCAAACAGAAATATTGGCTACTTTGATTAATTTCACGACTGTTCATTAGTAGTAGTCATGAACCTCTTAATATGTGACAGTCAAGTTTTTTTCAAAAAATTTAAACCCGTGAACTTGTTTAAAAATATTAAAGTTAGAAGCTCCAGTCAGTTTTAGGCTACATCTTGTTTGCCTTTCCATGGTATAGGCAGTAACTTTGTTGGTGAGACTATAAATCATGGACGAACCAACCAGGTTTAATATAACAGGTCTTGTATTTTGGTGCGAAATTCATTTATTCATTTAGTCAAAGAGCGTTTTGGGATTTTAGCTGATGTCAGTTAGTAATGAAAACTTCAAACTCAATTGTAAATCATAATCCTTATTCTTTACACAGGTTTATAATTCTCATTTAGTCATAATGAGTAGGTGGACGTTCTCAAGGCCACTTTAACGTCGCTCAAAGGCCGTTCATAAATTATAATCGCACCGAATTGTCTAATCAATAAAGTTGTTTGGTAATCTACAGAACCTATTTCTAAAACTATATTGTTGCATAACTTACATAATTCAAAATCATCTAAAATGATTCTCTTAAATAATTCTTCTTTTCCCATACATAGTGATGTAATTTATCACAAATTCACGTCATTAATATTTAATTTTTTCATTCAATTACAAACATATAATGCGTTTTTAAACTCTTCTTTCGAGGATTCAATTGGATTTCGACGTGTTAAGACTTATGAATAGAAATAATTTTATGTTTTGTTTGCTTGTTTTACAAAATTACATCCCTCTTAACGTTAGACAATCCATAGTAAGAAGTAAAAAGTCATTCAGAAACGTCGTTAGATGTCAAAAATACATTTTTCTATGACAAATTGTGAATGTGTAACGACATTTGTAATGAAAGGAAATGAATAAAAGGAATTTATTAGGTCACGATCAAAATCAGTCACTATTATATAATGTAAAAAAATTATCCAGCGTAAAAAATTGTACTTCGTAGCTTTATCGCGTACGTCAGAAGCATACGGAAAAATGTGTCGATGGTACTATAGTTATGTGTTTTAAAAAAGAGACTTGTCATGTATAGTAGAAGATTTAAAATCAACAGAAGTCGGCCTGTGTTGTAATATTAATGGATATAAAATAATAAGCGTGAGAAATATGGTTCATAAAGAAAAAGAATGGAAAATTAGAAGTATGTGAAAATTTCATGTTCAGTATTTAAGTAAAAGTAAAAAATCAACTGAATGTGTCTGTGTGATGAAGGAAACTTTAACGTCATTACCTATGAGTATTTCAACTATAGTGTATACATCTGTTAACATGCGGAAAAACAATGGTCGATGAATTCATGGACTGAGAGTATGTCAGTTCATAGCTACCCCTAAACATTTTTAATATACTCCTGTGCAAGTCAGTATCAAAAGGAATCAGATAAAGACGCTAAGAAAAGATGAATCATACTTCCTAAATTTATCTTTTTATCATGGTTTTGTTTATCATTTCTCTTACAGTTGACTTCATTGATTCTGTTACCCCAATGTTGTTTCTCATACCATTTGAAAAATTTTTAGAACTTGCTTAGTAAACTTTTGTCACAATATTAATTAAAGCTCAATAGTTTACATTGAAAACAGACTGGATGTGCACAAACATTTTTTAGTCTTTCCTCTATATTACAACTCTCATGACCATCATCAAAAGGGTAATAGTATTTATAAACAATTGTATACACAAGATACTCAATGTCCATTGACCGGATATCATCAGCAACAGGCTACGGTGGGAGAGAACAAACCAGCTTCCATTTGAAGAGGAAATACGGAAAAGAAGTGAGAAGTGGATAGGACATACATTGAGGAAATCATCAAGCTGCATCATAAAAAAAGCGCTAACTTTCAATGCTGAGGGGTGAAGGAAAAGAGGAAGACCAAGGAACACACTGTGCTGGGAATCGGAAACAGACATGAAAAGGATGAACAGGAACTGGAAAGAACTGGGAAGGATTGTCCAGGACAGAGTTGGATAGAGAATGCTGGTGGGTGGCATATGCTCCTCCATGAGGGGTAACAAGCTTTAGTAAGTAAGTATATAATTTCACAAGTATAAGCAATATAGTGTGCTAATTATTTTTCTCATAATTGGAGTATGTGATATCTAGTCACTCAGACTAGTGGCTACATTGCAGTCTAATCAAAATGATTCAGTTAGCACAAGAAAACAAGTTGCATGCTTGATTTTAGTCACTGCTCGATTTCCAGTTATCTGTTAACAAAACATTTCATATAACTAATTCGAGAGAATGAAGAAAACAAGGGGATCATGTAAAATGCATTTCTGAACACTTTCTAGGGAAAATGTGAATTAGAGTTGTCAGTCTGTAACACCATGATTGTCAATCATTTGATGAATGCTAGTCATTCAAAATAATCGTTAGATAAACAATTATAAAGTCACAGTGTTTTACTTACTTTCAAAAAACTTAAGACTGACATATGAAATCAAGAGAGAATAATTATGAAATTACCGCCCACACAAATAAGTTAAGTTCTTTCGTTTACTCATTAAAAAACTAATTTAATACCTCAGTTATCTTGAGCGGGTGGATTGACTGAAATTAGAAATTAAGACCGTTTAATGCCGGCTCATAAGTCTAAAGGTTAGGCGTGAGCGCGAGACCGAATGTCCTGGGTTATGGATGCACACTATTGAGGATTTCTATGCCGGGCGAAATTGCCCGTCCAGTGCTTATAGGTTTCAGAGGTATTCTAACTTAGATCACTTCATGGATTCAATGAAAAGTCTCGAAGACTTCTGCTCTCATTAAACCATTTTCATCCAAAGTTTTTTCTAAACTTGTGTAAATTCTTTAACTTGTTATCCATTTTTAAAGTCTTTTCAAAATGTTCTATACAAATACATAAATTTAGTGATAACATATTACATTTTAAGTATTCAATGTCAACTTGTTTGATTATGAAACACTATGTTAAGATGTATTTTATCGGTTCAATTAAGACTATAAACGGCTGACAACAATCTACAAAATAAAATGAATTTATATAATTTAGCCATATCTACTATTCTTCTGTTACAATGTAAACCTATAATTAAAATGTAGAACATTTGGAAAACATTGCAATTTATATCCGATTTCTATATACTATACAGGCCCTTAGGCGAAATACTGTTATTTAGCTTATTGGTTTGCGGCAATATATTCAGATTAAAAGTTACCTTAATCACAAACTGATATCGACCAAAATAGATTTCTATAATCTGAGAGGATTGAGAAGCTTTTTTACCACAGTGAAATTTCCTCGCAGTGAACGTGAATCTGAAGAGAAATTTATCTTCATAAAGCTATTGATGCTTTCATTAAATGTGAAATGTAAAGAAAAACCCGAATGAAGTGAATTATTTAGTTATAATGAGCTGTTTCCTTATAAAAACACTAACATTAGTTCTATGTACAGAAAACATATATTAACACACATATAAACAGTATGACTTCTTAAATATACGATTATTACAACAGTAGAAGAGAAGTACCAAATCTTGCCGTTTTCATGTTTATGGCCTTCCATATAAACAGGCAGAAACTATAATTTTTATGCGATTTCTTCGACATCCAACATCTTTACAACCGAATTAAAGAGAAATGTATTTTGTGTGGTTGCGAACAATAACCATTTTAACGATTAACTAAATTCTATCCACTTGGTGTTGCTTATTTGTATCTTCTCATTGTTATTTATGGTTAATCAGTCTCTTGTCGGCATATATATATATATATATATATATATATATATTCATCCAATTAATAAAGAATAATACTATATTAGCAATCATATATTAAACCCCTATTAAACTTATTAAATATATGGCTGTACTACAAAGGGTACAAAAATTTGTTCCATACGTTTTATTATCGTTTTACATTGAATATTACCTAATTTGAATATAAAACAAATGATGTAATTAATTATGATATTTAAAGCGTAATGTAATGAAGTAGGGCTAGGTGACAGAAGAAATGATAACATTATTTTATTGCTTTAATCAATTCAAAAACCAAATTTACGTGAGAGAATAGAAATGAATATCAGATATTAGAGAAACATCCTGTAGAATTTGAACAATAGGAATGAATTACTTTTTTCATAATAGTTGAGATCACGAATTAATTGAAGCTAGACCACTGTGGAAAACCTGGAAGCACTGGATGACTGTTTCGTCTTATTATAGAATTCATGATCTCAACTATTAAAATTCTTACAATATTCACAAAACCCCTTCTGATTATATTTTTTTATAGAAGTAATAAAGAAGAACACGTTTGAGAAAAGTTAACAGATACATTTTCTAGTATGTTTATTAATTGAAAATGATACAATCAAAATAATTTAATCGAAGCTTATTTTTGTCACATCGTGATATCATCCTTGGTAATATACACCCTTGATGATTCAAGCTTTTAAACATAGAACCTTCATGCATCATGTTAAAATAACATATAGTTCAACTGGTTACATAGAAATAACTAATTCCTAAATATTGGTAACATTTAGTAAAACTACAATAACGTATTACTGGTGGAAACAAAACACTCCTTTAAAGTACTTAACATCAATAGAAACTTGTGAGATATAATATATTGCTGATGACGAATCCTAACTTAGAACGAAAGACATGTTCAGTAGATTCCGTCTACTTATAATTGATCGAAAAAAGCAATGTAAAGACTTTTTCAACTCAAAACATTCTTCAAAAATACTAGAGTAAAAATTTTCACATTGTGAAAACCAGTCCAGATTGAAACTTTTTTCCAAGGTAAGTTGTTAATGGTTCATATAGGCACTTATTGAAACCCATTAACGGGATATAAAGTAAAAATTATAAACCCAAGAAATATTGAAAAACAACAATTCTTTTATTTGAATATAATTTACTCTGAGGGTCGTCATTTGAAGTTCGAGGAGAGATAGAAGGTATTATTCTATTATTATTATTATTATTATTATTGGTGTTTTTTTACTTAAATGTAATTAATATTATAGAAATATAACAAATATAAGAATTGTTCGTTGGCTTATTAGGAATAATGAACTTTAATTTTGATAGAGGTTTTCAAAGTAAAAATAGTCTCAATATAGTGAACGGAAACTCAAGTGAGGAAAACCAATTCTTGTTTCAATGCAAAATTACACACGAATTTCATAAAATTTGAAAATCGCACACTAAATACATTGATTTCATATCATCCTTCAGGTTTCCCTTATACGCTTCATGGTTCTTTTAATTCTGTTGTTATTACAGTTGGTTTTTGTTTCTGTTGCTATTCTCTTCAATTCAATCTTCTGAATCTTCTGCTGGCAGGCATTCCACTTCCAATTGAAGATGCATGCTACTTATATCTGTCAGCGTAAGTACTATACAACACACCAATCAATTTTATGGTAATATAAATATGTTTGTATATATGTTAGGGAACATATATTGCAATTACAGTTGCATTTTATCACTATTGACAAAGCTTTCATGTATCACTAAGATGACATATGTTTACCTCACCAATAGTGTATTTAATGTACTTTCTCTAAAATATATTACATAGGCTAACACATCTATAGGACGTAATTATTGTTATACGCAGGTTGATGACGTAATATACTAACAGGACAATTATTTTTTAGAACTGTTCCATTTTCATACGTTGCATAATTTTCCTAATAAGGGTTAGTGTTCAGACTCAGTTATATAATAATTTTGAAGGTGTTAAGATCTGATAATTAAAAAAATGTAAATGTTGAGTCTTTATAGATACAATAAATATACTTCCCATTTCTATATTATTAATTGCCGTCACATCTAAGAACTAATATTAAATGCTCGCGAACTCATGAGGTTTTTTGATTACTTCGTTAAATAAATCGAATATCTCCCTCTATTTTATTATAAACTACCACATGCAAAAATAAACTACAATTATGATTATACGTCTACAGTAAATTGCATCGTTGAAAAGAAAGTTCATTGACTATTTTATTTTATTTATTTAAACACATAAATATTGGTACAAACGGGCATCAGATATGTATGCGCCACACAAATCTCATTTGATTTGTGTGAGGGCTGTGATACTACCTAGGTGTCCAAACTGAAGCAAGTGGTTTTCTTAGTGGGGTCACACATCGGGCCTTTGACCTAAAGGTCTTATTCACAATATGGTGGAACATCGTGAGGAGATGCAGTTCCATGGTAGCCGATGACCAACGATCAATTCATACGCCATTTGTTCCTTTAGGATACTGCAACCAGCCCATGTGCACCATTGGTTTAGAATCAGGGTTTTCCAACTCCCCTAGGTGAAATTTCCGTGTCCACCAACCCGGTTAAGGCGCCGGACATTCGCTTTTCACCCTCTCAATTTCGTAAAAAACACTCACGCCACGAGAAAGCATTGAGTAGTACTTCGATGGCAGAGGCTATATACAGGTGGCCATATGAGAGCATTTCGAGAGGGAGAGCAGACTTTCCCCACTCTCTGCCGTGCCAAGGCATTTGATGAATTATCTTCATCTTATTGCATCGTTCCATCTTTCTAATCACTATCACTTTTACTTCATAAGCCAAGACTTATTGTTTTTACAAATGTATCATACATATTTTTCATAATTTAAGTGTAAAGAATAAAATACTGTAGGTTATTCATACATTACAAAGTATGTTAAACATAATATAAGAAAATGTTTCTATTACAATTTTGGGGGATTTCTTTGTAAAACTTTATATCATATTGATAATTTACAAAACTAGCTTATTAATTTTAAAAAAAATGTACATTAGCCAGATCATAATCAATCAATCAATGACGTAATTGAGAAGTCATAATTTAATCGATATCGTTTTAATTCTATATCAACTGATTAAAAGTTGTTATCTTACTTGATCAAAGTTATTTATCATATTGAATAAGTTGAAATTATCCCAGAAAAAATACAGTTCAATCATTGTTTATGAATGTTTTTTCATAAATGTTCAACTTTTATTCCATATTTAATGACATTTATCCTTATAGTTGATTAATAATCAGTAAAATTTTGACAAACACTTCACTATTATGTTGAATATTTCATTCATTTAGATCATCAATGATTTTGTTGCTATGGTTACCTTTCAATATATATAATATAAAAAAGTTAGTTGTCATTTGAACATTTTGATTACCGACAATAACATTATAAAACACTTCATAGTCTTATCACATTTATCTATTTGATAAATATACCAAAATTTACTACAATTTTTTTAATAAACAAGAAAATAAAAACTTGTCTATGAATTCATTTAGTGTTGTTTGTTTGTTCGCACAAGCAAGTGGCTATCAGGACTCAGTGGCTGAGTGGATAACGCGATGGCGTTTGAAGCGAGGGTACTAGGTTCGAGTCCCAGAGTGAACATCAAATCTGAGATGCAGGTACATCCAGCTGACGAGTCCCAAATAGGACGAAACGCGCGTCCTGGATTCCACTGCTAGCCACTATCCATCTCTGCTTATTATGTCTACGAATATTTAATAAATTTTAAAAATTTAAAAAAAAGAAAAAAAATTAATGTTAAACATATTTTTATTGTTTAAATTTTTCATTTGCAAAATAAAAAACGGGTACTAATTATCGATTAATCAATGATAAACAAAATTTGTCTATGGAAATCAAGGTATATTTTATTTTGGTCTAAGAGTGAGAGAGTGAGAGACAGAAAGAGAGAATAAAACCCATTTCCACAGTAACCTGTCTGTTTAGTTATTTATTGTTAAAAGTGAATATTTTTTTCTTAGAAACAAAAACTAGTTTCTATGGACTAGAAAATGAAATAATAAAATATTTTTTTTAAAGACTTTTCGTTCTTTTTTACCACGAGTAACTAGTGAAGGTTGAAAAGATAATTATGAAATATAACTGAGGATGACAAACATTAATCAATAAAGCTCTGTATGTTTCGTATAATTATCGACTACATGTTTCTTATCTGGAGTTTGTCAACTTTCATAGTTAACCGTGAATCTTTGTGTTTGTTCATTTACTGTTGTTGTTTTGTTTTGTTTTTTTGATTTTGTTATTAGTTTGTTCTCAGTTTCAAGAAATCAATAACACTTCCTTGTGAACTAGATTGATAAATTGAATTTATTTGTTTACGATTAGTTTACATAAAGTGACTGAACAGTATAAATAGAATAATCCAAATCTGGACATCAATCTTGCATACATTTACACTTCATTTACCATTATAATTAAAACAAAAAATACCTGTATATATAGTATTTTTGCTTGTAATAATGCCTGTAATTTTACATATGTTACCTAAAATCTAACATAATGGATGATAAAATATTCAGTGACCAGTGAACGTTACTACCTATTATATATTACAACTAGTTAGAGAACCATTGTAGATTATCGGTAATTATAAAACTGTTTCACGCTTGATTTAGACTAATATTTTGAGTAAAAACAAATTCTTTTAAACGTATGCTTATTGGTTACTTGTTATTTGAGTTAGATTTGATTATATCTTTACGACAAGTAATGATTTTAGAGTAAATTCTTTCAAGTATACAGATGATAAGTTAATTAATTCATGGTGTGCTCCAAGTAAAACATGACTTAGTGATGAAACTTGTTCAACTATTCATCATGAAGAATACTACCTATGAGACGATAATAACCATGTTTTCTAGTGATCTGTCTATCATTATCTACGAGAATTGTTCAATGAAATTGGTCATATAAATGATTGCATTTTAGGAATTCTAAGCAATGGGAAAGTCATAAGTAATAAAAAGCTAACACTAAGTAAAAACATTGAGTTACTGTGTGGATAATTTCATTTAATGGTGATAATAAATTATTTTCCTCTCATTTCGAAAGATTAGTAATTGTGCTATTAATTTTTATCATTAATCTAATATTAAAAAAGATTATTAGTATGTTGTATAGACGAATTGAAATAATTCAGTGTGAAATATTTAGCTAAATGTGCATATTCTAGTGCTCAATCAACAAGAATAAACTATGTGATGGTGTAGAATGACTGTAGTTCAGGTAGATAATTTTGTTAAAGTTCCAGTCCACAAGCTTGGTGGTATATTAGTAACGCTTTCACCAACCTTCTGGAAAATATTATCAATACGAACTTCAGATAGAAATGAGCTATTCAAATGTCTTCACATTTGACTGATAGAATAAAAATACAGACAATGACAGGACAAGACTTAACAACGACCAGTCAAGATTAAAGTTGACAAAACAATCTATCAATCATATAAGAAAACATTCGAATAGCTAACTCGTACTTTAAGTTTCTACAGATGAAACTTTCTGGAGGAGCAATGAAAGCTTCATATTTGCACCAACTTGCTCAGAAAATGAAACTTTACCAAGGTAAGATAGAATAGATCGGCATTTACTTTAACTTAAAAACATATGGTGATATTTGATAGATTGATTCATTTCTATGAAAATTTATGAACAAACTAAATCTTTGAATATATAAGTTTGAATGTCTTTCATTTGATGTCGTTCAGAAGGACGATGAAAGCTCCACGACTAAACCATCCAGCTTAGAGAACAATACTTATTAAAATCATCCATCTGAGCTACAAATCTTCTCCACCATGTTACTTTCAACTTTATTTCGAACTTTGTTAAAGACTGCTAAATAATACAAACATTCGTTTTGTCATACTCATTGAAAATAATAATTAGTGATTAAATAAAGTTCATTTTCCTTTCATTCATAAAACAATGAATCAAGTTTTTTGTGTTTATAAAGGTCATAAAGGTAAATAACAGATTATTATTGTTTTTAGTTGGTTTTTGAGTAATTATAAAACTTTATTGAATCTATTAATAGTAATTAAAAGATACTTATTATCCAAGCCGATAATAAATGGTGTCAAGGAGAATTAATTGTTCATTCTTTGTCTATTCAGTTTTATTGTATATCATTGTATGAATTATAGTGATATTTTCCTGTTACGTAACATTGATTCAAGCCTTTATTATTCTTATCACAACTAGTACACTTGTCATTACACTATCAATTTGTACTTTTCACTTATTATTATTTTTAGTTATGTAATCTATTCCACTGTTATCATTGACTCATAAACTGCCTTGATTGGTTTCATAATTTCGTATACGCATATAAATATTACTGTATATTAGAGTGAACGGTAGCTCAAAATCGTGGATTGGTTGAAGTTAGACATTAACACCGTTGGATGCCGGTCAGCTCAGTGGTCTATCGGTTAAGGGCTTCGGCTCGATACTGGTAGGTCCTGGGTTCGAGTCTCGCGAGTGCGGGATCGTGGATGCGCACTGCTGAGGAGTCCCATAATAAGACGAAACGGCCGTCCAGTGCTTCCAGGTTTTCCATGGTGGTC
This sequence comes from Schistosoma rodhaini, assembly GCA_944470415.2. Lineage (NCBI taxonomy): Eukaryota > Metazoa > Platyhelminthes > Trematoda > Strigeidida > Schistosomatidae > Schistosoma > Schistosoma rodhaini. The sequence goes on along the minus strand of OX104037.1, from coordinate 29,602,093 downwards.
TAGCTTCAATTGACTCATGATTTCAACTGTGAAAATATTAGAGTATAGCCTGATGAGGAACTAATCGAAAACAATATTGTTCGCTTATATATGTTGTTCTAGAGTGATATAATCAAAAGGAACTATAACTAAGTTATACATAATTATGGTTGTAAGAGTTAAGGTAACGAGCAAAAGTAACACATTGCTACATAGAAGAAAAAACAATCCAGTGAATACAATTCTCTCCTTAACAAAACTATTTACTGAAATTATACAATCATATTTGTAAGGATTTATTAGATAATAGTAGTTAACTGAAAAATAGACATTAGAATGCTACATTATGTAATAACATTATGTAATCTATTCCACTGTTATCATTGACTCATAAATTGCCTTGATTGGTTTAATAATTTCGTATATGCTTATAAATATTACTGTATATTAGAGTAAAGCCTGATGAGGATCTAATCGAAAACAATATTGTTCGCTTATATATGTTGTTCTAAATCACATTAGATTATGTCAAAAAGTGCACATAAATTTCAAGTACCATAAAGAGGTGTTTGTTTAATCTAAAACGATATGAATAACTTACGGATCAAAACTAAGGGGGAAACTATCTACTTAGTAAATATCACGAATGTAAGAAAGAGACTAAAACCTACTTTTGACTAATAAGTGTTAGAAAAGGTTTGAGTCTCTTGGTCAAATGTAATGTAGCATTCACCGTTTTTTGCTAATAAAAACAGCTTGGAAGTTTAGATTGCTAAAACCTCCGTAGCATATGTTTTAGATTGTGATTTCTTTATAGATACTCTTTTGACAGAATGTACAATTTTGAAAGATACGTTCAGTAAGTAAACCTGACAAGTGCCAAGTAGCACGAAACCCGAGTCCAGAATTTCCTGTTGACCACCTCCAACCACCATCTTAGTTTAACTTTTATTATGTCATATTCATGTGATCTTACATGATAGAGAGTAAACTGTTTCTCTTCTAATCCACTGGAACCCAGCTTTGGCCATTTCAAGTTTACTTTCTGTGTAAAGATCATTTTAGAAAGCTGTTTGGTGTTGTTTTCGTAAAAATATCAAGAGAAAAGAAAATTATGAGTTCACCTTTGATACTAAAATGAATCTATATAACTAATGACAGCCAATTTGTAATTCTTATCACAGATCATCAATGATACCATAAAACTGTTGACTAACTAACTGAAAGTTTAGGAATTATTGCCTACATTTCAAAAATTATATTCAAGTTTAATTGATGTTTTTATTTCCTGCTAGCTTTCATGATAATTTAGAGGCTAGATGTAGCGTATTAAACTACATGCTTCTAGTCTCGATTTCCAGGTTGTGTAAATCTGAGGCTTTTGTTATTGTTGGCTATTGTCTGTTGCTTTCTTCATTAAATGTAACTGCATTGTATGCACTTGCTGTGCCACTGACTCAACCTTTCTTTGGTTCTTCTCTTTCTCATCCTTCCTTATTCACATTTCTCTGCATGCTCCCCTAGTACACAAAGTACTTTCCAGCTAGACGCGAACCACTACTTAATTATACAGCTGAGTTAAGTAGTGACTATTAAACTCATAAATGATAAGGTTTATTCACTGTCATTTGTTTGCAGAAACTACCAAAAGCTTAGTAATTATTTATTAAAATATGATAAATGTACAAGATACGTGTAAACAATTAACGTTAAATGCATTAATGATAGTTTATTTGCGTCAATACATCCATTGGGTTTCAAGTGTCAGTCATTAAAACAATTCCATTAAATGTATAACTATTTTGCTTCACTTGGTATGTTAAAAAAAATAAATACTGCACCTTTCAAATCACTATAAAAAACATTGAGCATTCTTAAGGATTTCCTTTATCCCTTGCTAACAGACAGGCACATTTTTTATAGCTATAGACTAAAAGAAAAAGACTATTTCATGTGAACAATTGAAAGTAAACCAACTTATTCAAATGTTATTGTGTCTTAAAATCCAAATATACCTTTGTAGAAAAATGTGATAACAAAATATTACAACTAAAGTTGTACAGTAATTTTCAGAATGAAAATGATAATCCTTACAAATAATGTGATCACTGCCTGATCAACCTTCAACTTCTGTTCATAATCATTGTTTAGTAACATACAATCTTGTAAACTATTCCAAGACACATAATTTTATTTTCCATGACTGATCTATTGATTGAACAACTTAAAAATACTTCCTTACACTCCTACCAACTGTTACATGGTCTGTTGACAATTAATTTTAATTTATTAAACAAAGAAACCATCAAAATTTCTAACTAAGCAGTTTGGTCAGATTATTGGACTACTCTCTTATTGGATCACTTTTATTTCTATAGATGCGTTAGTGCATAAACACTGTTATCTATGTAACCAGCATCTAATCATTGCTGATTTTGTTGTCATTTGTGTTACATAAATATATAATTTTGGATTTACGGTGATGTTCTAACTGAAAAGATGCATTTATCCCCTTAATCAGTTATTTTTAAAAATATTTTTTTCAGTTATTGGGATTTGAAAAATGCCAAAATGTAAAGCAATTTAATTTTTAAATCACTTCTAAATTTCCCAGCTTAATGTTTTCTTAAATTAATACATATGCTAATTCAGAAAATCTACTATCCCTAATACGATGAATTCATGGTACGGAGACCATACCATAGTAGATCTGAAGATATTTTCATCGATAGTATTTGATGATTACTACATTTAATCAAAATTACCTGGATTTGGAAATATGTATTATTGACTTCTAAATTAACAGTTTCAGTTTAAAGCGTAAAAGGTCTGAGTTCGCTCTTACTAAAGTAATGTATCCAGATATCTGAGATATTCGGAACTAGTGCGAGTAACTATCCAGCTCAATTTAGATTTTAACAGTATGGTAGATGAAAAATAAAATGATTTTCAGCTAAATGTATATAGATAAACAAAGAATATAATTGTCCAAGTACAAGCATTCATCATCATATTAGCTAGAGTTTAGTATCCCTTCTCCCTCATTTGTACTAATAATGTTTTCTGAAACATGATTTTTTAAAAACCTCACATACATAAGTGGCATTCAGTGTTCCAGCTAATTCTTCTATTTAATTACCATACAGTGATTCAGCTTGCTATCTTATGTCATACTAACTTTGAAATACAGTTCCATAAATTAATTGAACTAATCTGTTAACATACTTTTAAAAACTATCCAATACGATCAGTTATTACAATTTAGCCATTATTTTGTAGACAAGAGATTATAAATTAAGGTTTCTTTATTCTTTAATGTGTAATCACTAGGTCATAAGTTAATCAAAAGAATTTAGTTTACCGGATGAATTAGCTACATTAACCTAGTAAATACTGGAATTAATTTAGTTGTTATTTTTATTTCTTATATGTAACAATTAAACACATAAAATAAAAATATATACATGAAACATATGCCATAATTTATGTAGTAATGTACACTTACAGTTTATTTACTCATAGTTCATGCTAAATTTAAGAAGACTTGTCAGGTTTGTTTTTAAGACAAATGGTAATATGAACCGTTTTGATTATTAAGAATATCTAATTGAAATGTAAACAAATATGTGTTTTTCATTAAATGAATCAGAACTATTTAATGACTCTATGCTTGGACAATGATCTTTTTTCTCAGTAAACATTCATTGTCTAGATTAAACTAAAAATGACGAAACAGCCGTCCAATGCTTCCAGGTTTTCCATGGTGGTCTAGCTTCGATTGACTCATGATCTCAACTCTATAAAAATGATTATTTTAAAGCTTTAATGTTGCCTGTATAAAAAAAACAAGTTTATAAATTTAACTATGATAGAAAGTAAAGAAACTGGGTATATCTCACCAGTCTTAGTGGGTTTGTGTTTGACAAACTACCAATACGAATTCGGTGAATTTTGTTGACTTTTGCCAGTATGTGTCATCTGTGATGTCAGCAAGATGTTTTTATGTCAACCAAAGGATATTTATCGGCTAATGATATTTCCTTGTAGATACCTTCGAATCAATCCTAGCATATCTTGGGATGATTGAGTGAACGATGCTGAAGTTAGACAAACGATACTATATAAACTTGGTAAATCCGTCAATGTGGCAATGGGCCAGCTACCTCGCTAGGCGATGTTGGCTGGTATCCGTGTATGTTCAAATAAATATGAGGGTGATCAAACAAATATGTGGGATCAAATCATAAAGTTATCGGCTGCTGGATTGAATCATTTCGATATGTTCGAACTACCCGATTGGAGTCTGCTCAGTTGTCATAATCAGCGGTCGAAGATATTAATGTGACATAGGTCAGAAACTATCACAGTCGAGAACATTAATTACTTCTTGTTTCCTCTTAGATACTGAGTTTCAAAATTACCTTACGCTTTATTCATTCTTTGAATTCTCAAATAATATAATTTATACCTTATATTTTCTACTGGTACTGACACTGTTATTAATTCTACCACTCTAGGATTTGTTTTGATAACTTTGCTATACAGTGCTAATTTTCTGTGAAAACTCAAGTTGATGTACAAATGTACAAGGTTCTGCTTTGAATTTGACCAACTTACTGATCGAGCTACGAATGACGCAGTTTTTGTGTGTAACTAGTTATACTTAAGTGTATAAAAACAAAGTAGGTGGGGTGAAGTTTAAACATGTTACCTATTGGACATATACTTAACGACTAGTAGGCTACATCTTATTATAATTGTATTTCGCATTATTCCATGAATTCTCTTTGTTAATTAACAATTATCAATATATCTTTGTTCCACAACATTCTCTGTTCAGTTTCACAGTAGAACACTGTAAACAAAAAAATGGAAAAATATCCTTCTTCAAGTAAATTTCTGAATTAGATTGGTATAAAGTAGCAAAAGGTTTTTGCAGAGATTTCCGTAGATTTAATCACATACTGAAATTATTTAGCTAACCACTGAAGATCAGGAAGCACTAAACAGCTGCTTGTCTTAATCTGGGACTTTTCAACAGTACGCAACAATAAACCCACTACCACACATTGAACCAAGTTCCCACTATCTACTGAAGAGTTCAATGCTAAAACGAAACAGCTATCCAAAGTTTTTTACCTTTCAATCTTGGCCTGACGATCATATCATGATCAAATATATGGTATAAAAATGTTCGATTAACTCATTTACTGAAATAAAGTAAATAATAGTAATGTGACATGAGAAAATTTCTTATAACGGTAATCAAATCAAGAGAATGATGATCTTCAATTCGTTCATGTGATAAGATGCTGATAGTAAAGAGAAAAAGAAAAAGTATTCTCTGGACTGCTAATTGATTATCAAAGATGACCTAAATAATCAATTTTCAAAGAACACAACATGTTTATTTTTTTGAAAGTTTTAGATTTAAGCCAAGAATACATATTTTGAGGTTATTCATTAATCTCCTGTTTAAAATGGACGTCATTTATGCACTGAATTGATTATAATAATCTTTCTAAATGTAATACTCTTTATTACCTTCTATTTTCTTTTTTTTTACCTACCCTTAAATGTTATTATTTTTTCAAAATTTTAATTCCCACATAATTTAAAATGTGACAGACAAAAAAGTTATTTATATATAAATTGGGTAATTATTATTATTGATTAATTTAAACAAGTGTAAATTTAATTCAAACAATCAACAATGTTAACGGGTAATGATATATCAAAATAGAAATATAGTAAGAATTATTCTCATATTCTATTGTTATTCCTCATATTAGTTATTATTACCCATAGAGTATATTATTCATCGACTTGTCATAAATTATTGATTTATTCTAACACATAAATATTGGTACAAAGGGGGCACCAGATATATATGCACCATACAAATCTCATTTGATTTGTGTGAGGACTGTGATACTGCTCAGGTGCTCACACTAAAGCAGGTGGTTTTCTTAGTGGGCCATACCCGGAGCCTTTGACCTAAAGGTCCACAAAGCGGTGGAGCAACGCCAGGAAATACAGTCTCATGGTAGCCGGTGATGAACGATTGGTTCTTACGCCATTTGTTCCCTCAGAATACTGGAGCTCATATGAACCATTGGTTTAGAATCAGGGTTTTCCAACTCCCTTAGGTGAACTTTCCGTGTCCACCAATCCGTTTAAAGGACCGGACATTCGCTTTACGTTCTCTCGATTTCGTAAACAACACTCCCGCCACGAGAAGGCAGTATTTATGAGTAGATAGTTCATTATTTTGAAGAAAGTAAATACAAGGAGTGATGCAGAATCATAAACATTCATTCTATTTACCTAGATCCTGATCATCTGCTTACAACTTATAACATTTTAAAGTCAAATTTATCATTGAAATTGGTATACATTTAAATCCAAAGATGATTTGAGAATAAAATGTCTATCATGACGCAGCAAGGATTTCAATATAGTGTGAAAGAGGAAAACCCAGAATATCGAACTGCTCATTAGAATGCATAGAATAAAAATACATTAGATAGTCGTTTCGATCTAATATGGGACTCTTCAATAATGTGCGTCTACGATCTCGCACGCAAACACTTAACTTTTAGACCACTGAGCCGGTATTCAACGGTGTTATTGTTTAACTCCAACCAATCCATGGTCTTTTTCAACACGTCATTCATTGTTTGAGGTGGATAACTGCCCCAAATCTGACACGGTTGAGTTTCTCTGGTCATAGCTTTTCACTAGAACTCCGAGAATTACCTTTCGAAGCTAGTCACTAGTGATCATGAAATCGAAAGTCCTGAGTTCGAGCCCCATACGAGAGATCTTGAATGCGCGATGCTGAGGAGTCCCATACTAGGGCGAAACAACCGTCTGGCGCTTCGAGGTTCTCATTGGTTGTCTAGTTTAGATCAACTCATGAATTCAAATGTGAAAATACTACAATCTCTATGAATCCCCATGCTGATACATTAGATGGTTGTGTGATCAAGTATCTGAGAACAGAATAATGGAAATCTTTGTTTTTGTTCTTTTCAAAATGATAAAGAGAATTAAATGTATGAAAGTCCATTATTTGATGTACAGTTAAAATAACACCAATATTAAATGACGTAAAAAAATTCTATTAGTTATAACAGACATTGTAGATGTCTGAAATAGGAAATACAGAAATATTGATAACATAAAAAAACAGCCAGAAAAATCGTAGAAATAAACATTTAGTTTAAGAAATCTGTTTAACGAAATAATTAATAAGTGATTAATATAATATTCAGAAGGGGTTTTGTAGAGATTTCAATATTTTCATAGTTGAAATCATGAGTCAATTGAAGCTAGACCACCAAGGAAAACGGCCGTTCAGTGCTTCCAGGTTTGCCTTGGTGGTCTAGCTTCAATTGACTCATGATTTCAACTAATATAATATTACCAATTAAGTGATAATCTAAGGAGCTGGTAAATAATTAATAAATAAATGTAACCTATTTCTGAGGAATGTTTCGGACGAAAATTGCCGAATCCTTTTGCTCATATCGTGATTGATAATTAAAAAAATCAAATTACTTATTGAATGAAATAACATTCGTACCTACTTTTGTCAGTTTATTGTAACTATCTGTTTAATAGATGCATTAGTCGTACAATAAAAAATGAGCTCTCTTATCACAAAGCCAATATATCTGAATTAGCAAGTTAGTAATAACCAGTAGGCTTAATGCATAATAATCACTAGAAATGATCAACTAGTGAATGACTCTGAAATTCAACAACTACTGATTATAAACAACAAAATTTAAAACTTTCTAGGCTTTCTAGTATATTTCATAAATGGCTAGATGTGGAATTGAAGATAAATGTTTATTTTCATTTGGGACTCGTCAGTTTAATTCATTTACATCCCTCTGTTGATGCTCACAACAAGGACTACTTATTTACCTACTTTGTTTTTAAAAAATCTTACCATAACCTTTAATGAATTGTGTTACTAATAATTCATTAGAATTATTGACATGGTCATTGATCACAAAAAATACTTAAGTAATCATATGCATTTTCTGATAGTGGGCTATGAAGCCATACATTGAGACAATCAAGTAATACTAATTATAAGCCTGAAACTAAGAAGACAATTTTAGGAAGCATTTTTGTTCCCGGCTAATTGGAAAATGAGTACATAACCAATATACCAATAATATCTGAAATGTGAACAAGGAAGAGACAGAATACCAGACAATCTCGTGAATACTAATATACTTGTGAATAAGAATTAAATAACTATTTTTTTTATCCGGAAGCGAAATAAACTTATAAAATTTACTTGTCAACATTTATGATGGCAGATATCTGTGCATAAGTCTTTTCCTACACCGATGTGGAATTTGTCTTAGATGAAGAATATCAATGAATTCAATCACTTTAAAGCTACATACAAGAATTTTATAATTTTAGAATTATCATCAATAAAACATTCCATCAGTTCTTGTAAACTAATGCTACCGCGTTATGATAAAATTCAAATAATAAGTTATTATTATGTAAATGGTGAACTAATGGAGTTTTCAGTATGGAGATAAAATATTTACCGTTATGTATTTAACTTTATAATACTCTGGTTTTATCTCACTGGAACATGTTGCATAAAATATTTGATAAAAACATAATCACTTCTAGAAGTTAGACTTTCGCGCACGAGACTAAAAGTCCTGGGTTCTAGTCCTACGTAAGAGGTCGTGGACGCATGATGCTGAGGAGTCCCATATTGTGACAAAATGACCGTCCAATGCTTCAAGGTTTTCAATGGTGGTCTAACATTCATCAATTCATGATCTCAATCAAAACTCCAAAATCTCCACTACCCTATACTGATTATCACTTCACTGGACTCAGAGTTCAGTGGTCAATATTAATTTTATTTTGCCGAAGAGAAGCCATGGTAAATATTAGCAATACAATGTCAGAACAATAAAGCTAATGACGGATAACTTATAAAAGGAGCTTAACTGTAAAACATAAGTAAACATGAATTGTGAAATTAGTTCATTGTTAGTTTCTAAGTCGTTAGCACTTTAAAAAACTAATCAACGGATTAATTTTTGTGCTACACTCTGTGGTGGATCATAGTTTACTCGAACTGCATTGTCTAAGTGATCAGACCATGTTAAATGTTTTCGAAAACCAATCTCTTATTAGCACTGAGTCACAGATACCAACAAGGAGTTATTAGATGTATAATTGAAGCTTATGGAGTGAACTGCAAAAAATTTCCAATATGCAGATATATTTGAAAGATTAGTAGTATGGAATTTGACTAAAGTATAAAACAACCTACAAGTAGATTTTGTTGAATTTATTACTGTTTAGAAGTCTGAATGTTTAATATACATGATCAGTTTCCTAACTCTAAAGGTCTTTTATCTACTACAGTGTAGAAAATAATCGGTTGTTGAGATCAACCTAGATTGATTATTATATGCAATTTAACTAAACTCTAGAATAAAGCATCCAGTCCCAGAAGGTGTTGATTATTCTTGAAAAGATTTGATAACATTTTATCTACACCCTTAGAACATAAAAACATGATTTTAGTTTTGTGTCATCTCAAATTTTAAATAGGTTCACATATCACTTGTCAATCACCTATCAAGTAATTCAAACAAGAAAATTGACAGAGAAATAAAAGTTTTGTTACTTATTAAGAATTAGTATTTTCTCTTATTCATGAACCCATTGTTGAATATAATCATAACATCACCGAAATGTAAAGTAATGTTGTAAATTTTTATTTCAATAAAAGTCATGTAGTATGTATGAGTGTTAAGTTCAGTTTACGTTATAGATCATTGATCTAATAGTGATAACACTTGACTTTAAACTAATTGAAATGAGATTGAAATCTTACTCCACATACCTTAATTTGCTTAGTAAATTAACGTTCATTATCCCTCACACTAAATATTATACAAATCCTAGTACATGACATTTGAATTTGTTACCAAGTTATCCGAAATAGGTTTCTAAGCCTTATATGTAACTACCCAATTAAGTTGATTTATATTCTTCACTACAATTTCTTCAGCTTTTCAACATTCATTTACTACTGAACTCAAAAAAGACATTATTAAATGTGACAATTATCAGAAGGTGGTTTTGTGAAGATTTTAGTAATTTTATATACTCGAGATCCTGATTCAATCAAACTAGACCACCATAGAAAACTTGAAAGTACTGGACGGCCGTTTCGTCCCATTGTGGGACTCCTCAGCAGTACTCCAATGATTCCAAGTTTTCCATGGTGGTCTAGCTTCAACGGACTAATGATCTCAACTACATAATATATCAAATAAGTTGATAAATGATTAACTAAATGAGTAACTTGTAAAAATGCTAGAAATACTGTATTTAAATTGTTTTGGGCAATGAAATTATTTCGTTATAGTTCAGAGAGAATTTAAGTTTACTGATTATGAGCTTTGAAAAAAAATGTATGTTAAATAATTCTATTACCTAGGATGACAGTAATTTTTTTGGGTTTTTTTCAATACATTATTCAAGGTAGACGCCTTTGTTCGAGTTAGATATTTCAAGTCATGGTAAGTCATGAAAAACCTGTAAGCACTGGACGGCAGTTTCTTCCAATTGTAGGACTCCTCAGCAGTACTTCAATGCTTCCAGGTTTTCCATGTTAATCTAGCTTTAATTGACTCATGATCTCAACTATATAAAATGTGATAATTGCTAAGTACTATAGAAAAAAAGGACAAAATTTTCAAAGAAATATTAGCACCAAAATCAATAACTTACTTTGATTAAATACCAATTGAACACCCCATAATGTAATAAATATAATCAATAAAATTAATATAATTATTAATGAAAATATTAAACAAAATTCCCATTTTTTACGTGGTCTCCATATATCTACATGATTATATTTATGTGAATTCCATAAATGTATTGAATTTTGACCATTTTTATGTTGATTATCAATAAATATACTTGTATTAGATGTACGATTATCTTTGATATTACTAAATGCTATACAATCATCTTTGATACAATTACCATCTATTATAACTGAATGTTTATCATTATTAATATATTGATGACAATCAGTCATTATTGATTTCTGATAACCAATATATTAATATAATAAATGATTAAAGACGCTTTAGAAAATAAAAAATTTTTTTTGTTTCTCAATCGTAGAAAATTATTAATTTTAATCCAAATTTATACCCATTAGATCTATCTATAATAATCATTGAAGGTATTTTTTTTAATGAAATCATTCAATATTCATTGCTTCTAAACTTTGTATTAATAAACCTATCATAATTTTAGTTTTATGTCTCTATATAATGTTGATACACCAATCATTAAATTAGATAGATATAGATAGACAAACAGACAATAAATAGATTCATAATGATAATGATGGGTGAATAATATTCGGCTCATAGGCATGATCAATATGTTTTAATTGTTAGGAAAAGAATTAACAAAATAATAATTGGAAATGGGTTTTTGTGAAGATTTCAGGTCCTGGGTTCGAATCTTGCTAAGGGAGGGATCGTGGATGCGCATTGCTGAGGTGAACCACAATGGGACGAAACAGCCATCCAGTGCTTCCATGTTTTCCATAGTGCTCTAGCTTCGATTGTTTCACGGTTTCAACTATTAAATAATAAATTTTGAGGGATCATGTTATAATTGATTAAATGGACTAATAAGTTATGTGTGTATGTAATTATTTATTATTTTAATTCATTGACATTGATTAAATGGTAGAAGTGAGATTTTAGTATTTATTTTTATTAAAAATTAGTTTGTTAAAATAAATAATTAATTCATTTGAACACAATAGGTTGTTTTTAATTATACTGAGTGATGTAATGAAAAAATAATAGAAGAGTGAGACTATAATTTATGAACGACCTTTGAACAACACTAGACTGATCTTGAGAGTCTCTACCGAATAACTTGAACCAAATAAGTATTGGAATTATGATTTACAGTTGATGGTCAAGATTAGAAATTATAGTTCGGGTTTTCATCACGAAATGATATCAGCAATAATGCCGAAACTCTATTTAGCCAATTTGATGAGTGAATTTCGCGCCAAAATCTGAGACCTTTTATCTTATCCCTGATTGGTTCGTCCATAAATTGTAGTCTCGCCAAAAGAAGTTTAGTAGAAGTAAGTGATTAAATTACCCAACATACAAGTAGTATTGTAATGATATTCTAAAACTTGGCAAAATACTAGGAAAGCATAAAGTTGAATACTCTGACCTAGGTAGTTCAGTTTTATCAATTTATACTTTTTAAAAAAAATGAGTTCTGATGATGTAATCTAGAACAGCAATGAAAGTTCATTAATTAGAAATTTGATTTTGAACATCTAATTCCAACAATAGCGTCTACCTTGAATAATGTATTGAAAAAAATCCAGAGAATAACTGTCGTCCTAAGTAGTAGAATTATTATGAAAGTTTATTTAACAGATTGATTCCCAAAATCACGTCCTGATTGTCGTGTTTTTTTCGCAGCTTCTGCTACGCGAATCCTTTATTTCAAGCATACTCGGTTTATTTACCAGACAGACAGACCACATTACACCATAAAATAGAAAATAATATTTGTATAAGATCGAGCCAAATGTGGCTGTGAACGTGGAAAACAGTAATTAATTAATTGAGTATAATTTAGGAACAGTAATTCGTATAATAATAATTCATAGGTAAGAATGAAGCTTATAAGAAGATGAATATAGATATGCACAATGTAATTACTCAATAGTTAAACAATAAGAATACATATAGAATAAGTCCTGGGAGTTACCCGTGCTTATGTCTTCACCAGGATATAACACAGATGGAAATAATAATAAAAATTACGTCAGTGATAAGTAAATGGATAAGTTATATCTACACCACTTAAAAGAGTAAATTATCAGAACATTATTCTCTTAACACATACATAATCGAGTACATAAATGACCAGTAATATACTATCTAATCTTTAATAATTATTAACTGTAACCAATCAAGTTTGATATTTAACTGAGAAATCCATTGATTCAACTGTGTGACGTATAATACTTTCTTTCAAATGAATAGAAGAACTAGACACGAAGAGAATTTTCCCATACATGCTGAAAACTAGAATATAAATTGTGTCGATTTATTTTTGTAACGGTATACATACTGAGAATAAATTATGTTTTCACTCAATCCAAAAGTCATAAATACAATGATTGTACTTAAATTATGAATATCGGGAATTATTTTTAAAATAGATTTCTCTGCGTAAAAATAAGTAATTCAGTGACTGACTTAATCGGACTCAAATCTGAGGATCGTGATTTTAATTATTGAGGAAAGTTAATGGAGAACTATCTCAAGTCAAAGTGAATTATAACTTTTTCAGATGAACAGTGGTAGCAGAATTTTAAAAAAAGGATTTCGTCTATTCGTTAACTCATAATGTACACCCTGGTGTTGATGATCACAATTAACCTTTGAACCTAGTGTTTATCATTTCGAACTAAGATTTGATGGGTCATTTATGCCTAAATATTGCACTGAATAGTTAATAGTATTAATTCCAGTGTTTTTCCTAGTGGAACCTAAAGTTCATATATTAGTGTCATAAACTCATTTTAAATGAGGTCAAAAAACATGTAAACAAATGATAGTTTGTCGTACATGAAACTAATCATGATTTAATCATGACACGAAAGATTGACAAGAACAAATGTGTTGAGTTGAGATGGGTCAATTTGTTGACTGTTGAACTTTATTGTTGTAATAACTTTGATGAAAAATCTTAAAAATGTTAATCGTTTGGTAATAAACTTTCAAGTGAGCGTATTATTTTTGTGTTTATTGTGTGAATTGCTCGAGCAGCGAGTAACACTTTACTAACTTACTTACGCCTGTTACCCATCATAGAGGAGCATAGGCCACCCACCAGCATTCTATAGCCAACTCTTTCCTGAACAATCCTTTCCAGTTATTTCCAGTTCCTGTTTATCCTTTTCATGTTTGCTTCCAATTCCTAGCACAGTGTGTCCTTTAGTCTTCCTCTTTTCCATTTCCATTCATGATTCCAAGTTAGGGCTTGCCTCGCGATGCAGTTTGATGATTTCCTCAATGCATGTACTATCCACTTCTCACGTCTTTTCCTTATTTCCTCTTCATCTGGTAGCTGGTTTGTTCTCTCCCAAAGTAGGCTGTTGTTGATGATATCCGGTCAACGTATATTCAGTATTTTGTGTATACAATTGTTTGTAATTACTTTTACTTCTTTGATGGTGGTTGTAGTAGTTCTCCACGTTTCAGCTACGTACAGTAAAACTGTCTTGACGTTCGTATTGAAGATTGTGACTTTGATGTTGGCTTGCGGATAGTTGTTTTGAGTTTGATTTGTTCTTCAATCGTAGAACGTTGTCCTCACTTTACCGATCCTTGCCTTAACATCTGCATTAGATCCTCCATGTTCCTCAATGTTTCTTCCCAGGTACGTAAAAGATTCCACATCACCTAGAGTTTTCCATCAAGTGTGATTGGCTTGACGTTCTCCGTGGTGTTTTGGAGGATCTTCCTGTTGCTTTATATATGTTGAGGCCGACTACTTTTAATAACTGTTTGTATGCCAGTTGTCTTCGTCTGTATTTGCTGTCAATTGTATCACATGCTTCTCCTCAGATGTGGAGGTCTTCATAATTTTATGAACCATCAGAAGGAGAAGAAAAAGGGGAGTAAGCGTCCTTGCCTGACTATGGTCCTCACTTGTAATTCGTCTGTAATCTGTCATCCATGCACGACTTTCCAATGTGGTCCATCGTATTAATTCCGTATGATGACGATGATGATTTTTTAAGGTACACCATAGTGTCGAAAAAAATTTCAGTCGGCACTTTTTTCTCCCAAATCTTCTTGAATAGAAGACGAAGCATGTTTTCTGTTACTTCAATGTCTGACTTCAGTGCTTCAGCTGGTATATTGTCAGCTTCTGCTGCCTTCCAATTCTTGATTCGTCTAATGGCCGGCCATCCTGATTTTTTCGATATTTGTGAAGTGACATCTATATGAAGGTTTGTGTATGCTACTTCGATGTCCGGTGGATTCAATGGAGCTGGCCTATTCAGCTATTCCTCAAAGTATTCTACCCATCTTTCCCTCTGTTTTTGAATTCCAGTGATTGTCTTTCCTTCTTTGTCCTTGACTGGTCTCTCTAGTTTACTATATTTTCCTGCTAGTTTCTTCGTTGCATCATATAGTTGTTTCATTTTCTCTTCACTTGCAGCTCTTTCCACCGTCGCTGCTAGTTCTCCCATGCATTTCTGCTTGTCAGCTTTGCTTGTTTCTGTGAACTCTGTTTGCACCTTGATTTCTTCTGCTCGTGTTCGTCTGTTGTAAATTGCTGTCTTCTTGTTCTTCCTTTCCTCAATCTTGTTCAGGGTTCCCATAGAGATCCATTCCTTATGATGATGCTTCTTGCGACGCAGAACCTCTTGACACGTTGTAGTTAGTGCTTCTTTAATCCCTTTCCAGTTGTCCTCCATCGTAGTTTTTTCTTCTTTCAGTAGATGCTGTACAGCTTGTAACCTGTTGTTGAGTATGTTAGTACCTTGAAGGAAGGCTGTATTAAACCTTCATAATGCCATTTCCCCAGTTGTCCACTGCTTCTTTGGCTTCAGTTTCATCTTGTTCACAACCAGGTGTTGATCTGATGCGAAGTCAGCTACTCTCCTGGTTCTCACGTCTTCCGTTGTCCTTCGGAATTTTTTTTGATACAAATATGATCTATCTGGTTTGTCCAGTTGTCCAGTCTTTCTTTAGATTCAGTCTCATCTTGGCCACAACCAGGTGGTAATCTGAAGCTATGTCAGCTACTCTCCGGGTTCTCACATCTTCCATTGATCTCCGGAATTTTTTGTTGATACAGATGTGATCAATCTGGTTCTCTGTGGCATGGTCCGGTGAGATCCATTTAGCTTTGTGTATGCGTTTGTGTGGAAATATTATGCCGCCTATAACCAATTTGTTGAATGCACATAGATTTGCAAATCTCTCCCCATTTTCATTTCTCTAACCCAGTTCATGTCGTCCAATTATATCTTTATATCCTGTGTTGTTCACTCCGACTTCAGCATTTCGATCTCCCATCAGGATGGTGAGGTCCTTCCTTGAACACTTCGCTATGATTGATCGCAGCCTCGAGTACAACTGATCTTTATCGTCATCGTTGCTATCATTGATGGGCGCATATAATTGGATAACATTCATTATGATCCCTTGCTTCTTTGTTCTGAATGATGCTTTGATTATCCTGGGTCCATGAGATTCCCATCCTACAAGTTCATTTCGTGCTTCTTTGGACAACATTACAGCGACTCCGTGAATGTGTGGAGCATTTTCCTCTTCATGACCAGAGTACAGTAGCATCTCTCCCGAATCTATCCTTTGCTATCCAGCTTGTGTCCAATGGGTTTTGCTGTTTCCGAATGCTGCTAATTTGTATCTCCTCATTTCCATTGTCATTTGACTGGTCTTTTCGGTCTCCCACATTATCCGAACGTTCCATGTACCTATAAAGAGTGTTGCTCTGGTTGTTAGAAGGGGCATCGGCCTAGTGACTTTCAAAAAATCTTGGCTTTCATCCTGAGGCGTCATAATTATTTCTTCAACTTCCAGGACAGAGTTTAAATGGTTTGGATTATTTTTTTCTGGTTAGCTTTTTTTAATAGTTAGTGTTCTACGGGATGGGGTTGCCAACCCCATGCCCAACCCTCCTCCTTTACCCGGATTTGGGACCGGCAGTAACTCTAGAAGGGCGACAAGAGGAGTTGAGCTTCGAGTATCTTAAATCATAATGTATATTCATGATAACCATTATGATGATCGTGTGAGAGTTGACAACCAAAATGAAATATAATTACATTCTAATTAACAATTATTAATTCATGATTTTTAGTGGTATTTGTGGATATTTTACAATTTTCATAGTTTAGCAAAGATCAATCCGTGACCTAAACTATAAAAATTCATAACTCAATAACTGATGAATCACGAACAATTTTGATATAACACTTGTTGACTTTTTCAACACGTATTTACTTCACACTTGATAATATTCACAATTTAAGTTGACCTAGAATAAACAGACAAATTACCTTCATTATTAAATAATTTCCTTAAAGTATTCAACCATTCAATTATGTTTCTAAACTTACAATTTCACGCCATGGACTGCTTTTAGTTAGACGATCAATTCTGGGAAGGAACCACTTAATAACTATTTCATGTTTATTGTGACAATGCACAATAATGTGCTAAAATAAAACAGAATTTATTAGTTTAGAAAAAAATATGAGAATAAAATATGAAGGGGGTATTCTATTTAGAAAATTATTCTTTTTTTATGACTGATAAGAAGTGATTAATTTAGATAACAATGTTTCAGGTTATTAGATTTGGAGATAAAAAAGTATTTACTTAAGATTTCATACTGTTCTGCCATAAGTTCTGGGAACTCTCACAAGGTAATTTCGTGCTGTTGTTAGATATGTCAGAATAAATTATTCAAAAAAACGTTTCCATATAATTTCGATGCTGTTAAAGTTTATGCTAACAATAACTTACTTAATTACTCCTATTATCCCTCGTGGAGGAGCATAGGCCGCACACCAGCATTCTCTATCTAACCCTGACCTGGACAATCCTTTCCAGCTCTTTCCAGTTCTTGTTCATCCTTTTCATATCTGCTTCTATTTCCCGGCGTAATGTGTTCTTCGGCATTTCTCTTTTCCGCTTCCCTTCACGATTCAAAGTTACGTCATGCCTTGTAATGCACATTGGTGATGTCCTTGATGTATGTCCTATCCACTTCCAACATCTTTTCCTAATTTCCTCTTCAGCTGGAAGCTAGTTTACCCTCTCCCATAAAACTATGCTGCTGCTAGTATCCGGTCAGTGAATGTTGAGTATTTTGCGTAGACAACTTTTTATAAATATTTGTACCTTCTTGACGATGATTGTAGTAGTTCTCCACGTTTCATCTCGGTACAGTAGGATTACCTTGTCGTTTGTATTGAAGATTCTGACTTTGAAATTAGTTGACAGTTGTTTTGAGTTTCATATATTCTTCAATTGTAGAGTTACTGCCGGTCCCAAGCCTGGATAAAGGATGAGGGTTGAGCGTGGGATTAACGATCCCATCCCGCAGAAAAACTAACTCGCTAAAAAACTCTAATCATTCATGCTAACAGCCATGTAATAATTCTTGTACATCAAAGACTAGCTGTTTTTGATATCCATGAGCCTTAGTGAAGTTTAAGATAATAGAGAGCCTTTCTTATTTAGTTTAATCTAAACATATGGTTTGTAATTGCGTCTATACAATTGTGATCATAATAAATGCAGATTGTGTTCTTTGGGAACAGGAACAAACAAATGTGCTTAACTGGTAAATTTATGCAAATTATAAATACTTTATGTAAAACCTTTGTCTGAAATAATCTCAGGGATTGAAATTTAAATAAGTCTGACTTCTCTCCAGCCAAACTCGCCTCAACTAACTTTTTACTTATGCACCACAACTACTTAGCTCTTTGAAAAAATTGCGGTAATAGTGGGTTTATGGACTCATTTATATAAACACATTGGTTTTTATAACTGTTCGGTCCCAGAGAATTACCAGAGGAGCTCTTAACCGCTATTTTAGCCTGTTTTGAGACTCCTAAGTAATGTGCACCAACGACCCCACGCGTGATAAAAACCAGAATTTTCATATTCAACTTCACTACAATAACTTTAAACTTCTTAAACTGATTCAAATGGTCCATATTCTTAGTTCATTCCTCATATGTTTCTACCTAAAGACACTAACATAGGCTTCATATAAAGTTGATAAACAAACATGGATGAGAAATTTATGTAGTGCTCTTAGTGCTGTTAGGAGTTTCTCTACTGATGACTGTCTACTGTTAAAACCAGAATTAAACTAAACAATCTCCACAGTTTCTTCATTTGTTGTGTTAGAAGTAGATTTTATTTTAGGTAAAACCAGCAGAGACAATAATAGTTAACTTTAAATTTTGTTGTTTTTTTGATACATATCAAGCTACTTTGCCACATATTGGAAGTATGTATATAGTTGTTTAAATTAGGTAAATTAATGTAATATTGTTAAACTCATGAACCGATCAATGTTATACCACAATTAAAAGCCAAGAAGTACTGAACGGTCACTTTGTCCTAGCATGGGACTCCTCATAAGTGCGCATCCACCAACCCGGCACACAGAAATCGAAACCAATTATGGTCTAATATTGATCGGTTCATGATCGCAATGAAACTCAATAATCACAACTTGATACTGAAATATTATTCTTTTACTCAAGTCATCAACAATTTTATCATAACCATTACAATCAAATCATGAAAATGGAAACTGTTATACAACTTAATAAATAAATGAAATCTTATTTACTATGTCTAGGAGGATTATATAGAATTCCAGGTGGTGTTGAACAAATCGAATTCGGATCAATGTTTTATTCGAATGGTAGTGTAGTGTAATTAATCGAATTCAGTGTTTCCTTATAAATAATTTCTCATCGATACATTTCCATTTATTAATGCGTTATGTTATAAGTATGGAAATCTGTGGAGATTGTAGTACTTTCACAGTTGAAAACGTTAGTCAATATAAACTAAACCACTACTGCAAATCTAGAAGTACTGGACAGTGGTCCCATCCTAGTATAGGACACCTCAGCAGTGAATGTTCACGATCCCGGACGTGGGACTCAAGACCAGGACTTTCAGTTTCGCGCGCGAACACTTAACCTCTAAACCATTGTGTCGGAATGCAACAGTGTCAACGTCTAACTTCAATCGACCCATGATCTTGCGCAACCCTTCCGAATCAGTGGTCTAAAGGGTAAGCATTTACACGCAAGACTAAACGTCCTTGGTCCAAGTCTCGCGTGCCGAGTCGTGGTTACTCACTGCTGAGGAACTTACCATTTCTTTTACTGGGCACTGAAGTATTTTATATGATGTGCTTTCGCTGACTTTCTCGGTTTTCCTTTTCTTTAATCATTTGGCTGAACTTTATTTTTCTTAATGGTGTTTATTCTAACAAGTTTATCGTTTTACATGTCGAAGTGAATTATGGATTTAAAGAACCAGTTTTTCATTTCTTCAGAACATAATCATCGACATTTTTTTCTGTTCGAAATCATGCTTAGTATCTGCTTTAATATGAAACTGTCATAGCTAATTCACTACTTATCAAAATACGTACATTTTAAGACTTTGAAATACTATATTGAAAATAAAGATTAATGATCATATTTAGTGAATGATAAACTGTTACTTCCATAAAGGATACTATTTCTTAGGGTGTATCAATTCGACGAAAACAATTTCTTAGTAAAATAAATCAAATTTAAGTAAGATTAATATAAATCAAATTATGTCACTTTTAACTTCATGTACCAAGAAAAATTTCATTGTAATCCACTATCCTATATCTTGTCCATTGTCACCTTATTCATATAAGCCTATGAACAATAAACTTGTCTTTGCTGTTTTTAAATTTTTTATTTAAGTCGATTAGATAGATTGGATTTCCAACTAAAGTTTGAATGAAATCAATTACTACAAATCTAGTTGATTAAAAACTAGAAATATCTTGATTAAATTATGTGATAGAATAAATCTGAAACAGCTTTTTATTGAAACAAGGACATTGATAATCTATCAAACTTATGTTCCATACAATTTGAGACTCCTTTCTAAGTAATTAAACCATCAGTTACTATGACGTTTGTCTTTAGTTTCCATGACAGATCAACAATATTCATCATGATCTCAACAGTAAAATAATGGACTTAAGAAGGAAGCCTACAAATCAATGGTGAACTATATCATACATTTTAGATCACACACGAGATATTCACTTATAATAAAATCAAAAATGCACCCATTATTATCCATATTTAGGCTTTTCATATCCTTGAACTTGTAAAAAAATAAACAATTTATCCAGTCGTCCACAATTTCATGAAAATAATTATGACGATATTATGATGAAATATCTCCAAATTGTTCTATAAAGCAATACACACTACTTATCTTCTATATACCTGATCAAACTAATATATTACTATTATGAATCACAATGATTTCATGTATTTCACCCTAAAATCTTTATTTTTAATACAATTGTGACATGAACATGGTTAGTTACAAATAAATATAAAAATAAATAATAAAATATTAGTATTTGGATTTGTGGAGATTGTAGTGTCTTAACAGTTGAATTCACGAGTCGATCTAAGCTCCATACTAGGGCGAAACGGCCTTCCAGTGCTTCCAGGTTTAGTCTAAGTTAGAACAACTCATGAATTCAACTGTTAAAGTAAAATATTGAAACAATGCTATGTATACAAGTGATTGTTTCATTAATACTAAGGTACGTAGGACTAGATTATTCGGAGTTGATTACTTTAATCAAAACAGGTTTATAAATACTTTTTTATCTGAAAATATATGGTGTTTAAACTGAAGTTGTAGAATTTAACCTCTTTAAATTTTGATCAAGTGGTTGAAGATAAGATTGTCAACCAACACCAAGATCAGAATCTTCTATACAAATGTCAAGACAGTTATACTATATCGGATGGAAACTTGGAGAACTACGAAAGCCATCATCCAGAAGATGAAGGTGTTTATTAACAGTTGTCTACGCATGATACTTCGGATCCGTTGAACAAATACTATCAGAAACATTCTACTAAGGGAGAGAACGAACCAGAATTCAGAGGAGGAAGAAATTAGGATGAAGCGGTGGAAGTGGATAGGACACATGTTGGGGAAATCATCCAACTGAGTCACAAGGCAAGCCCTGAAGGTCAAAGGAGAGGAGGAAGACCAAAGAACACATTACGCCGAGAAATGGAGACAGGCATGAGAAGAATGAACAAAAATTGAATGGAACTAAAAAGGAAAGCCTAGGACAGAGTGGGTTGGGGAATGCTGGTCGGTGGCCTATGCTCGATTGGGAGTAACAAGCGTAAGTAAGTAGGTAAGGTTGAAGTTAAGAAGTAAAATTTAAAAAATTTTCATTCAATCATATGGGGAATGAACAGGGAGTACCAAACTATGACAACGTAGATAATTTCCACTAGTATTTTAATGAGTGTTAAAAAAAAGTAATAAAATTATATCATTGATTCTGAAATAAACAACTATAAAATACATTATTTTTTTCTATGATAAAATGATTCACAGTGCATTAATAAGAGGACAAAAGGAAGAATCACCCAAGAATTAAAGTCCAAAAAGTTATTACTTGTAAACTTTAATGATGAAATTTCGTTTGCTGTTGATAAAAATCAAGCAAAATCACTCTCTGATTGTTTTCCCAACTACCGATTCTATGTAACATCACATAGTTGACTTGATATTTACCACAATGTTTCCGCTTAGAAACTGTTGGTAACACTTATTTTGTTCTTTTTCTCTATTATGTTTTAATTGTTTAAATATTATGTAGAGTCTTGAAGTGTAAATTATGGATAAACACGTTTATCTTTACTACTTTTGTTGTTCAGTTAAATAGAAATAAAACATTTGAGTTTCTTTTTATAAAGAGTATGATCGATGTTTGGCAGCTGGTAGCTACCAACAAGCACTTGTAACCTCAGATCTAATTACAGTTGACACTCATTAGACGAATGGATTAGCATTTTCAAAATAATTGATCTTCCCTATGTAATTCGAACCAGTACCACTCAATATCCCAATTAAGGATGACTGACCTTTAGTAGGAGTGTTCACTAAATAATTACCTCATTGTGGCCAATATCGTGTTGTCCAGTTCATTCTGGAGACATTAGGAAAAGTGTGACACCAAATCGGGAGACGTAAATTTACAACGTCGTAGTAACTTGATCAATGGAACTGTGAAGGCATTAGAGAGAAGGAAATTTTCTTATCGATGATATCATTTTTTGGAACTGTACAATCGTATTTATAGGTAATTTTTACATGTAGAAGTCTTTGGTAAAATATTGGAGTTTTACAAACACATGAATGATAGTCAAACTTATTCAAATGGACGTCAATGAAAATGAAGTAAATCTTGACCATATTATGCAACACCAATTCATTTTCATTGAATTCCATTTGAATGAGTTTGACTATTATTGATGAAGGGATTTTTGTGGATATTTCAGTATTTTCATAGTTGAAACCACGAGTCATTTGAAGCTAGACCACCATGGAAAACCTGAATGCACTGGACGGCCGTTTCGTCCTATTATGGGACTCCTCAGCAATGCGCATCCACGATCCCGCACCCGCGAGATTCGAACCCAGGACCTACCAGCTTATATCCACACAAGTAGTATATAACGATTGTCGGGTATTGAATTTCAATAGAAAATCGATAAGGAGAGAACGGGAACGAAACGCAATTGGTATGAAAATGCATGAACAATAATAATCGGAGACTATAGATTGATATTTGCTGAAGGAATAGTCAAGATTGAGACAATTGATTGTTACTTTGCAAATTAACTGTTTACTGTATGGTTGTCAGACTTCAGTGAGGTAGTCTATAATTTTCATGTCAAATACATTCGATTGTCCTCACTGGTGTTCTTGTTCACTACAGTAATACTATCACAGCTAAACGATATGAATTGACTGCTTAACTATTCTGTCATTGAAAATACTAGTGACATGAAACCAAACATTTGAAAAAAAACCAGATGTCAAAAACCATTGGTAATGAGTAAGCTAATAAATAATTTTATTTCTTTTCTTGCATCGGAATTATGTGTACCGATAATATTATAACATAAACAAACACTGCATTACAATCTATACCTTTTAAACATTAAATTTTCTTGGAGAGATTACCTTCAATATATGTCATTGTCATTACTACAGTTGTGCTATATGCTGCTTATGCTAACAGATATAATTAGTATGTAGAAGCTATCTGAAGCTGAATGCTTGCCATCAGAAGGCTGAATTGAAGAGAACTGGAGGGAAAACAAAAAGTAACTGTAATAACGACATAATTATGTGAATTATGAAGCATGTAAAGGAAAACTAAAGGAAAATGTCCAAATAATGTATTTAATGCATGATCTCCATATTTTATGAAGTCACTTTGTAATTTACCACTAAACAGTAAATTAGTTTTCCTCACTTAAGTTCTCGTCCACCGCTCACCCTTGAAAATAGGGTAGAGTATATTTTTGGATTTGTAATCAATTGTCTAGATCTTTTTATTACTATTATTATTAGCTTTATTCAATACCATATTTTTATTACAATATATAATTCTCAGCACAATATTTTTCAACAACTTTCCGTTTCTTGCTTCTTGGTCGATCCTGAAGATAAACATTGAGTGGTCACCAGTTAGAATTTAGCAGTTAAGTCAACCGACATTTAAACAATATACATTCTTTTCGATGAATATTGCTAGAAATCACAAAACCTCTGATTGATCCTTTTGTAACTTAAAAAACGAAAGGTTGCACTCTTTTCAGGAATGTACCTGAGTAGGCTATGCGATTAATAGCAATAATGATGTATTAAAACAAAAAAAATTAGATAACTTGTTGAAATACCTAGATAGCAGAAATAAGTATTCCAGATGTTCAATCAGGCCGCCATTAGACAGTGAAAGTGTTATAAAGTATGCCCTGAGCAGTCTTGGGTGCTGTTCGGTCCTTCCTAACTGCCTAGCCCAGCCAGTTGAGTCCAGAACACAAATAACAGCCTCGGAAATATGAATCATTATTCACAAGCACACTGGGTTATATATACTAACCAAACAGACCCAATTATACCAAAAAATAGAAAAATAACATTTGTACAGTAATTGGCCAATGTGGCTGTAGCTAGGGGGAAAGTAATCAATAATAATAGTTCCAAGGTCAAAACAAAGGTTGTGACAAGAGGATCACGGAAACGATTAGGTCACTTATTTAACAACTATCCAATAGGGAATGGGCATATTGTATTTGTCCATAAATAGACATCAGATTTAGGTTACTCATTTAACAACTATCCAATAGGAATAGGCGTATTACATTTGTCCATAAATGGACATCAGATTTATGATTCATAATTCGCCAGGGGATACAACACCTCCCCTTTTTGAGAAATCCGGAATTTTAATTTCCTCGAATTCACCCTCCCCCACGAAAGACTGTTGGATCCTCATATAGCCAAGTTACTATTAATGCGATATGTTTGTCACCTTTAACAGGGAATGCATTAGAACTGAAGAGATCATGAGGATCGACGACATTTGATTCGAGGTCACCAACATTTGATTCTTCTGAAATAGTTTTCTTGAATTTCCTCGGAACCTCATTAGTAGATAATGAATCATTAGGATAATCAGTATCTATGAGAGTTGTATTGGATTCTTGATTATCATTAAATACATCTGACAATTTTCTCTCATTTTTATAAGAGAATTCAACAGAAACATATGAATCATCAAAATAATCTAAATCTGGTAGAACAATTACAGAATTTTGATCATTAGATTCATTAGAAACATTTTCCGTATCATGATTAATTTCATTTGGTGCCACTGTATTCCATATACTGCTCGATTTGTTTCCCGTTTCTTCGTGGGCGGGTACTGCAGCAATTTCATGAGCATTTTGTAAGACATTTACTTTCTGTGAATAGGATAATTCATTGTTTGCACGTCCGTTTTCGGGATTAATAAGACTTGGACCGTGTACAGGGCATGTCTCTGAAACAGGTAGTACTGGGTTACTGGGCTGATCATGTATAACTGCTGCGCTTAAAATATTGCTTTGTATGGATTCATTGAGGCTTTCGCCGGCATATTCATTAGTTCTGTAATCGTTTTCCAGCTCTGTACGCAATTTTGAAATTATTGCGTCAACTTCCGTTTCACCCCCAAAGCATGGGTGATTCAGCAGCTTCGCGTGTAATTTGTCAATGAAATCCAATTGACTCTTTCTGAAGCGCTGCTCTTGTCGCTGGATTAGCAACTGAAATTGGTCGGAAGTTAAGGCCATTTTTTTAAATGTAAATAATAATAATAAATCCAAAAAAAACAACGGCAATTATTATGGATTATTTAATTCCGAAATGACGTCAGCGGCTGCTGTATTTTTTTCCAGAATCAACGTCGCCAATTGTTATGGTTTGTATAACAATTCGTTATTGTATATGAAACGTGCAATGATACAGAAAATACGTACGAGCAGTCTTGATTGCTATTCGGTCCTTCCTATCTGCCTAGCCCAGCCAGTTGAGTCCAGAACACAAATAACAGCCTCGGAAATATGAATCATTATTCACAAGCACACTGGGTTATATATACTAACCAAACAGACCCAATTATACCAAAAAATAGAAAAATAACATTTGTACAGTAATTGGCCAATGTGGCTGTAGCTAGGGGGAAAGTAATCAATAATAATAGTTCCAAGGTCAAAACAAAGGTTGTGACAAGAGGATCACGGAAACGATTAGGTCACTTATTTAACAACTATCCAATAGGGAATGGGCATATTGTATTTGTCCATAAATAGACATCAGATTTAGGTTACTCATTTAACAACTATCCAATAGGAATAGGCGTATTACATTTGTCCATAAATGGACATCAGATTTATGATTCATAATTCGCCAGGGGATACAACAGAAAGAATTGCTCTGCTACTGTTACTCATTAAAATTAAACTCCAAACACAACCTTAACAAATAAATGGATATCAAAATGTATAAAATTCGACCAACAAAACTGTTTTTCTTCATTAAGATGAGACTCATATACAAAATACTGAACACATAAAAAACATGATAAAAATTGTTTTAAACAAAAATGATTATAACAACACATGTTTTCAATTAGATCGTCATCAGGCTTTACCCTAATATACATGAATATTTATATGAAAAATGGGAATCTTAATTATTCAAAAATGATTATATGATAAATCCGAATTGTAGTTAACACTGGATTACTAGACGCCCATTTTATCCTATTTATGACTGGTCTGTCGGATAAATCTACATCCCAATTCTGATGTTCACATTGTGATCAGCACCCAATATCTCATAGTATAGGTCGTATCACTCATTTAAGGAATTCATAAAGCCGGATTGTAAGATTTACTTTATGCTCTCTATACTATAAACAATCTACTAACTAAAATAACATTCATGACACAGTCTTATGCCTCTAAACATCACTATCTCCATTAATAATTTAACATAAATGGTATAACAGTAAATATCTGTTCATTATATTTCGATAACTGGAAAGGGATAAAAGAAGCACTAACTTCAATGTGTCAGGAGGTTCTTGGTCCTAAGAAGCATCATCACAAGGAATGGATCTCTCTGGGAACCCTAGACAAAATTCAAGAAAGGAAGAACAAGAAACTAGCAATTAACAACAGCCGAACACGAGCAGAGAAAGTCAAAGCACAAGCAGACTACGCAGAAGCAAACAGAGAAGTAAAGAAAAGCATTAAAGCCGACAAGCAGAAATACATGGGAGAACTAGCAACGGCGGCGGAAAAAGCTGCAAGAGAAGGGAATATGAAACAACTATATGATACAACGAAAAAATTGGCAGGGAGATATAGCAAACCAGAGAGACCAGTCAAGGACAAAGAAGGAAAGACAATCACTGAGATTCAAGAACAGAAGAAAAGATGGGCAGAATACTTCGAGGAACTGCTGAATAGACCAGCCCCATTGTATCCACCGAAAATCGAAGCAGCCCACACAGACCTTCCAATAGATGTCACTCCACCAACGATCGAAGAAGTCAAGATGGCCATCAGACAAATCAAAAGTGGGAAGGCGGCGGGACCTGACAATATACCAGCAGAAGCACTGAAGTCAGACATTGTAATAACTGCAAACATGCTTCACCTTCTATTCAAGAAGATTTGGGAAGAGGAACAAGTGCCAACGGACTGGAAAGAAGGATATCTCATCAAGATACCAAAGAAAGGAGATCTGAGCAAATGCGAGAACTACAGAGGTATCAGTTTGTTATCAGTACCAGGAAAAGTTTTCAACAGAGTGCTGCTGAATCGGATGAAAGACGCAGTAGACGCCGAACTAAGGGATCATCAGGCTGGATTCCGTAAGGATCGGTCGTGCACAGACCAGATTGCGACACTACGGATCATCGTTGAACAATCAGTTGAGTGGAACTCATCACTATACGTCAACTTTTCTGACTATGAGAAGGCGTTTGACAGCGTGGACAGGAGAACATTATGGAAACTTCTTCGACACTATGGAGTTCCTGAAAAATTGTCAACATTATCCAAAACTCATACGATGGACTACAGTGCAAAGTGGTGCATGGAGGACAGCTGACAGGTGCATTTCCAGTAAGGACCGGAGTCAGACAAGGCTGTCTACTCTCCCAATTCCTCTTCCTTCTAGTGATTGACTGGATTATGACGAATTCGACATCTGAAGGGAAATACGGAATACAATGGACTTCTCAGAATCAATTAGATGATTTGGACTTCGCAGATGACCTAGCCCTCCTCTCTCATACACACGACCAAATGCAGATGAAGAAAGCAATTGTAGCAGCAGCCTCCGCATCGATAGGTCTCCACATTCACAAAGGAAAAAGCAAGATTCTCAAATGCAACACGGAGAACACCAACCCAATCACACTTGACGGCGAAGCTCTGGAAGAGGTGGAAACATTCAAGTACCTGGGGAGCATCGTTGATAAACAAGGAGGATCGGATGCAGATGTAAAGGCGAGGATTGGCAAAGCAAGGGCAGCATTTCTACAATTGAAGAACATATGGAACTCAAAACAACTCTCAACTAATTTCAAGGTTAGAATCTTCAATACGAACGTCAAGACAGTCCTACTGTATGGAGCTGAAACGTGGAGAACTACTACGACCATCATCAGGAAGGTACAAGTATTTATAAACAGTTGTCTACGTAAAATACTCAACATTCACTGGCGGGATACTATCAGCAACAGCGTTCTATGGGAGAGGACAAACCAGCTTCCAGCTGAAGAGGAAATTAGGAAAAGACATTGGAAGTGGATCGGACATACATTAAGGAAATCACCAATGTGCATCACGACTCAATCCCTAACTTGGAATCCGGAAGGGAAGCGGAAAAGAGGAAGGCCAAAGAACACACTACGCCGGGAAATAGAAGCCGATATGAAAAGGCTGAATAGTAACTGGAAAGAACTGGAAAGGAAGGCTCAGGACAGAGTTGAATGGAGAATGCTGGTGAGCGGCCTATGCTCCTCGACGAGGGGTAACAGGCGTAAGTAAGTAAGTATATTTCGATAGCTTTCATCCAATTTGAATTTTATGTTTATTATTGTGTTATACATGTTATGCCTACTTAGGATTCTATTCATTTAGGAAATAAATAAAATTCACCAATAACTCATAATGAACATAAAAATATGGAGGTTATTGTAATGATAACTTATTTAACAGTTGCTTAATACTTTCATAGTTGAAAGCATGAGTCAATTAAAACTAGACCACCATGGAAAACCTGGAAGTACTGGACGGCCGTTTCGTCCTATTGTGGGACTCCTCAGCAGTGCGCACCCATGACCACTGTCTAGCTTCAGTTGACTCATGTTTTCAACTAAGAAAATACTAAGTCTCCACAATACCCCTTCCGAGTTACTTTATAGTCATTATCATCGAGATTCTCTTGTTTCTTTTTTGTGAAACAAAACATACTGATAATAATATTTATGTGTAACACATGTAGTGCCGTGCTTCAATAATAGTTCACTTCCATAACCGTTATTATACCAATCTTAACGGTGTATAGAATCAGGAGGCAAAAAGAAGCGGCAACTACATTTTTGTTGATGAATGATGCAGACCAGAAAGCTGTGGGCACATGATTAAGTGTAAGTGGGCGAAGCAAATATGATGCATAGTGGAGATGGCTGGGAAACCAACGCGCTATAAGCAAGCATTACTCAATATTTATAACCAGACAAAATGAATGACAGACATATGATGAATAGAATACGAAGGGTACACATATACGCTCATATAAAATTATAGTCAAAGTTAATAAGCGAATAATTAACAAGATCAAAATATGACTCATAATGTATAGGCGAATTGGCTTGGCCAGTAGCTAGAATAAAGTATATGGGCTTAACATAAACACCGATACTACAACATAGCCTTTGTGGTAATGATGCTGGTTATAAAAAAAAATTATTTGATTACTTCATGAAACAAGAATTGTTTATGAAAATTTGGATATGCTAAAAATGTCCACTTTAAGTATGCCAAGATCATGTCATTAACGAATCCAATAGATACCCTAAATTACACGATAAACAATGCTAAATCTATGGTACACTTCTGAAACCTATACTTAGAATACTGTTTTACTTCACTCTCCACAGTTATATATTCAGATTATTAGAGTTTATTCCCTTTTGACAATAGTAAAATTCTCAGTTCACTGATGAACGACACGGTATTTTGAAGTGTGACAATAGAATTCATCATGATTGAATTATTGAGCCTTCTTAATTGTACAATTATTGTAAACTTTACAATAACTGAATATAATAAATTATCAAAAGGGGTAATTGTGAATGTAGAAATAAGATGGTAGAAAAAGACATTTAACTAGAAACAAATCTAATTAAGCATTTGAAAACATCATTTAAGATGACTTCTTTAAACTTATCGTTAAAACCATTGTTTAATAATGTAGAAAAAAAGGGTTAAAAGTCCACCACATTTTAGCTTGATAATATATTTGTCAATTTAAATGTGTTGTCCTAAACAGATAAATTAGAAAAAATAAAGAAACAATTACCTAATCACTTTGATGTAAACTTTCAAGAAACAAACGTGCATTATCACTCATTAAACTCTAAGCACAATCTGAATATTAAATCCATTTGATTTTTTTTGTTTGTTTTACATAAATGATTTTAGTTAAAAACTCCGCCTGTAGCCCCTCCGGGGGCTACTGCCGGTCATAAGCCTGGATAAAAGAGGAGAGTTGGGTATGGTGTTAGCGACCTTATCCCGTAGAAAAATAACTTGCTGAAAAAACTCATTTTAGTTAAAAGACTGACTTCACAATGTTTTTTGAAATGATGTTAGTTGACATTCAATTATTTAAGTTAATCTGAATTGATTTATTATTAATTACATCCTAGTCTCATGTCGTTTCTGTGTTAAAAGTATTTATATAATGATTCAATATTTAAAGCTCCAGACTATATAAATCTTTACTAATGACAGATTGCTTAGTTTTCCTAAACTGGTTTCAAATATGGTGAAACATTATATGAGGTTTCTGGAGTTGATTCAAACAATTCAAAAGTTGTTAATTATTCGGACTTGAGAAGTTGTATGTGTTTTTGAAAACAACTTGTTTTCGAATTCATGCGAAACTCATAATCATTTACAAGGTATCAATAAACTTTAATTAGTCACTACTGACTTTTCTGAAGAATAACGGAGATGAATTTTATATCAGTGAATGTTAAAGTCAGAAATAAAGATTAGCGTATCCTTTTGAAGTGACTAATCTTCGTGGTCACCGAAATATTCACTTGCTTGTTATTTAGAATAAAGTAGAGTAAACTGAACTAAAAGAGTTTGTTCTCTTGTAATTTACATTTTACGAAAATTTCTGAAAGAATCAAAATTGAGCTTGTTTTATTAATGTAATTTTTTAAGTGCACGAAAACTGTTACACATACTTACAGATAACAAGGGAATCGTTCAAGTGGTCATTTGACTGAAATAAAAATTTCCATCGACTGTTTATTTACTATTATGTGAATATATTTTTGCGCCATGGATACAAGGTCATAACATCTAGTTGTTTTGACAAATGACCTTTTTTTATTTTAAGACTCTGATTATTAGAATTTACTAGACGATAATAATACTAATTACCCTTCTGAGATGAATTGATTGGTATGGTATTAAGAATCATGTCAACTAAAAAACAAAATTACATCCATAGTTTATTTGTAATTTGTAAACATTTTGAATGGTACAAAATAATAAACCATTATCACAATAAATTACTCGATGACTCGAAGTCTGGACAAAAAATTTGTATTCTATAGTAAAGTAAATGATATTTGACAACTCTTGAATTACTATTACACTTGATCATAAAACATTGTATAGATTCAGTTAAATAAATAAGAACACAAAACAAGGTGAATGAATTATTATGACAGCGATTGTTATGGTTAATGAATAGTTATGTTAAGTAAACACAAAAAGAAATACACTTGGCATTGTTTGTTTAAATCTTTCCATTGATGTGTAGGACTGAAACTAGTCAGTCTCTTGTTGGCATATGTGCATCCTGTGCGTATTGCTTCGATATAGCCTTAATTCACAAGCATCATAAGCATGGACGGATAGTGGCTAGCAGTGGAATCCAGGACGTGCGTTTCATCCTATTTGGGACTCGTCAGATGGATGTGCCTCCATCTCAGATTTAATGTTCACTCTGAGACTCCAACCCAGTACCTTTAGCTTCAAACGCCATCGCGTTATCCACTCGCCCACTGAGTCCTGATAGCCACTTGCTTGTGCAATGGGGTGAAGTTTAAACTCAGTATTGTTTGTTTGAATCTTCCCATTGATGCTTAGGACAGCAACTGGTCAGTCTGGTCAGTTTGAAGCGAAAGGTACTGGTTTCGAGTCCCAGAGTGAACATCAAATCTGAGATGCAGGCACATCCAGCTGACGAGTCCCAAATAGGATGAAACGCGCGTCCTGGATTCCACTGCTAGCTACTATCCATCTTTGCCTACAAAAAGAAATAGTTTTTTATGCAAACGCATAAACACAATCTCCATCGAATAGATAACGTTTATTAAAATATTTAGTCAGATTTTTTTTAGTATGTCTTACAATATCATTCATCATTATGAATAAAGCAGCTACTGACTTAGTATATTGTTTAAAAAATTGTTTCATTCAAACACAAATTTTTTGAACTATGATCTGTCTTTTAGACTTGAGGAGACTCAGATGATTGGCTTCTTGAAAATGATTTCAAACTTTGATTCAGAATCCAAAGTACGAATACTAGCAGCTTAACTGGTCGATATATTCGTGATTATTTCCGCCACATGCTAAATAATAGTTATCACAACAAATGGTTTGTGGAGATTGGTTCGATTTTAAAGATGGTTTTCATCACCGCACTGTATTCACTAGACAACTGTTGAAAAACAGTAGGCATTCAACAACTGTGTCTTCCTTAATCAAGATTCTCCAGTTGTACAAGTTCATGTGCAGATCAGTTGTCGAATATAAGACTTTAAAGTTTCTCCCCAGACATGTTAATTTTGGACGACTGATTAAACATACAATGGTGGTTGTTTCTAACTTAAGTCAGTCTTTCATTTAGGTCAGCAAAATTCAGATATGATCTGCAAGAAACTAATCAATTTTAGATACATTTAAACTCAACCAGTCATGATTTTTCGCTGAAAGTTGGGCGGTCTACCTCTAAGACAATCATCAGTGAACATATAATTATTTCTAAAATAAGGTAATTATGAATATTAGTTCAATTTTTAAATCACTTTTGTTACAAAAATAGCTATCCATTATTCCCTCGTTTTATTCAATCGTCTAGCTGACATTAATTTGTGCCGAAAATTATCTTTAAACCATGGTTGATTACTGAGTAAGTGTTTTTCTTAATCTCTGATATGTAATCTACAAAGTGATTTCCTCCTAACAGAAATTACCTAGACTATACTTTATCATGTTATTTAGTGGCCAAGAATAATGTAACATTTGCAGTTTTTAGTCACATTCTTTTTGAGTGATATTTTAAGCTTTCTTATCATACTGGTACTGATGTAATCGGTTTTTGTCCTACATTTTTCTCTATGAGCAAGAGTATATATATATATATCATTCGATAATTAAAATGAATGATTAGTGGTACCTAGTAACAATCTGCCTTTCTATTTAATGCATTTTGTTATTTACCCCTAATCATTTGTTACGTTTCTTTAACAAAACTATTTAATTATCTGGTAAGAAGTAAATTAAAGTATAATATATGGATAACAACATTTAATTTTTTTGTATTGACATTTCAACATTTATCTCACTGTGATTTTATATAGTTCAGATCACGAGTCAATTGAAGCTAGACCACCGTGACCGAGTGGATGCCCTGTTAACGTATGACGTGATAAAACCGCCAATCAGAGAGCAGCGAATTATCGATTGGAACAGTGACACACGAAAACCGTACGAACAGTCTAGAGTATGTATCGGTCCTGCTTTCTGCTTAGCTCAGACAGTTACGTCCAGAACACCAATAACAGTCTCTGCAGTATGAATCATTGTATTCCAAACATACTGAGTTTATAGACCAAACAGACTGACCACATCGTACCAATAAAATAGAAAATAATATTTGTACAATATTTAGCCAAATGTGGCTGTGAATGTGGGAGGCAGTAATTAATAGACTAGTGATAACTCAAGAATGGTATCATAATAGTCTATAGGTCAAAATATAGCTAATAATAAGGGGGACACGAATATGAATAGTTTAGTTATTTAGCAAATATACGATAAAAATTATATGCTTAATATTGTACCATAAATGGATCCCAAAGTTACCAATCACTATTGTTATCGGGTCATAACATATTCTTACCTTAGTTAGTATATAAATATAATTATGTGCATTTTATAGTTTGTTTGCTCAAACTATAAAGAATTCAAATATATTCTTTTCAGTTATATCTAAAACTTAAGTAGCATTTTTCTTTTCCTTTTTTGAATGAAGTCATTAGCGTACTGAAGGAACTCAATTTACTGTAGTTGAAAAAGATATTTTTTAAAAAGATTATCATCTTTTAGAAAGATGATTTCAGAATAATGTGAGTCGATTTTCAGTTGGCTTTATCAACGAACGATTATAATTTTTCTAAATTGTACATCTGTAGTAAGTTTTTTGGTCAAATGTTTAAATAATAATCCATAATCCATGTGCTTGGACAACATATCGTCTTTTGTAAATTTATGTTGATTAGTAAATCAAATTAAAAGCAAACTCTGACTTTTAGTTTAGTCGATTCAAACGAAGAAAGATCTGTTTTTGATGAAGGGTATAAAAACCTGAAAATTTTCACAAATCCACTATACTAACAATAATCTTCTCCTTTTTAGTGACTAACTTCCAGATTTAATTCCAACAGTCTTAGTGAAAAGTCATGACTAGTGGGTCTGAAACCATTATACAGCACAACTAATGGAACGCAGTCACACAGTGTCGCTAACTGATTGGAATTAGTCACATAATTGAGCGCTGGTTAAATTGTCTAGAGATCACGCGTTTGAGAACAAGACCGGAAGTTCTGAATTCGGTTCCCTATGGTGAAGTCATGCATGTTCACCACTAAGTAGTCTTTTGCTAAAACGAAAAAGCTAACCGAAACTCCCTAGTTTTTATTAGTAATTTGACGAATATTATTTCACAGTGTGAACTTTATAAGAAGACGTAATTAAAAAATTAAAAAGACTAACTTATAGATTAGTTACATTTAGTACATTTTTTAAGTACTATATAAATAACAAATAGCGGGGTACACTATTTTCACTGTTTCAGAAATACACAAATGTTTTATTGAATTCATGAGTCGATAAAAGCTAGACCACCATGGAAAACCTGGAAACACTGGACGATCGTTTCGTCTTATCGTGGGACTCCTCAGCACTGCGCATTCATGATTTGGCCTCATGAGATCCGAATCCAGGACCTCAGGTCTTGCGCGCGGACGCCTAACCCCTAGACCACTGAGCTGGCCGGCATCCGACGGTGTTAATGTCTAACTTCAACTTCAATTGACTTATGAACTCAAGTATAAAATTAGTAAAATCTCCACAAAACCGCCTTCTGATAATTTCAACATTTGTTCTTATCGTTCACGCACATTTCTTATTACGTAATCTAATTGGTTATTATTTTACTCAGTTTATTTAAGCCTTGACCTACAATTCATGCCAATTTGTTTGTTTATATATTCATCCCGTTTATAATTCATTTATTTACTACTATATTTGTCACCTTAATATCAGTTTGTACTATTTACTTGTTATGATTTACGATGTAATCTTTTTCCATTACTATCGTTGACTCACAAATTGTGTCTTTATTAGTTCAATAATTTTTATACATCCACATAAATATTACTGTATATTTGAGTAAACTCTGATAAAAAATCTAATAGAAAACAATATTGTTATTTTAATAATTCAGAGTTGTGTACAAAAATAAATTCAATAGTTGAGATCATGCGTCAATTGAAGCTAGATCACCAGGGAAAACCTGGAAGTACTGGACGGCCTTTTCGTCCTATCGTGGGACTCCTCGGCAGTGCACATTTACGATCTCACCTCGTGAGATTCGCACCCAGGACCTATCAGTCTCTAGACCACTGAGCCATCATCCAAGGGTGCTAATGTCTAATTCCAACCAATCCACGAAATTGAGTGACTCATGATCTCAACTATTGAAATTACTCTAATGTTCACAATAACCCCTTCTGATACAAAAATAATTTCTTAAATTACTCT
Source organism: Schistosoma rodhaini (assembly GCA_944470415.2). Taxonomy (NCBI): domain Eukaryota; kingdom Metazoa; phylum Platyhelminthes; class Trematoda; order Strigeidida; family Schistosomatidae; genus Schistosoma; species Schistosoma rodhaini. Next base: position 29,565,429 of record OX104037.1, on the reverse strand, counting down.
TTTTAAATTTATTTTTCCTTTTACAAAAATGTTGATATTATTTTATTTTAAAAGAGTTTAAATATTTCAGATTTTCAGTTTGTATGTCCTTATTTTAAATCTTTTAATTAATTACATGTTCACTCTGTTTATTTTAATAATTAGATACAACCAATTTCATAAGTGTCTCTATCTCTCTAAAAATATTTATTTATTTTTAAACTATGAAAGTCAAATTTCCGATCACAATTTATTTTGTTATTGTTCAAACAAGCATACAATCTATTGTAGATTTATAACTTACTTATCTACGCCTGTTACCCCTCATGAAGGAGCATAGACCGCCCACCAGCATTCTCCGTCCAACCCTGTCCTTGATAGACTTACAAGTTAAATATATATGATTATTCTCACAATCATATATGTTTGAAATTAAATTCATCAATAAACATTCCTGTACTAAATTAATTGAACCCAATTCATTAATCTAAAGATTAAGTATTCCAGCATGAGACTAAAGATTCTAGTTTCAATTCTTGGATGTGATGTTGTAGAGGAAGGGGGACTACTAAGGAGTCAATCCCATACTAGGATATTACCTAGTATTTTATTATTTCCTATAGTTGTCTAATTGAGGTCACTGTGTCATGATAATTATCTTTAACTTGGATGATCTTAACGAAAACCTCAAACTAAATACCAATTAATAACAAAAGAACTCGTTGAATTCATTGGTTCAAATGAAACTATACAAATAAATAATCATAATACCGCATTATTATTATTATTATTATTATTATTATTATTATTATTTTACATAGATAATAATAAACATACTAGTGAAAGCCTTTAGGGAATTTGTTTTTTTTGTTGCTTTCTATGAATAATAACAGTAAATACAAAGTACAAAGCAAAATAGGTCAGTAAGGCAAAAATTGAATAGAAATTAAATTACGAATTTAATAATAAACTAAGGTTAATAAAACAAAAACGATATGGAAATTAAAAAGAGAAAAAAAATTCATTAATTTATTTACTAATCATTAATTAGAGATAAAATTTGGGGGGAAAAAAAGAAAAAAAGGATACTATGATAAAAGAAAACAAATCATTCACTGTTCTATCCTACTATGACTGAAAAAACTGAATTAACTTGTAACTCAGTGGTTTAAATGTATAGTGTTCTTGAGTTATTAAGTTCGATCCCATCTAAGATCATAAAATCATACTGTTAAAAAGTAGTTCATCTCATATCGTTATTCTGGTTAGCAAAGAAACATATACTCAGATTGAATTATTCATTATAAATATTCACTATATAGATATAAATGCATACTCTAAATGAACGATATCTACTACTTACTGCTTACGCCTGTTACTCCCAATGGAGCATAGGCCATCGACCAGCATTCTCCAACCCACTCTGTCCCGGGCCTTCTTTTCTTGTTCTATCCAGTTTTTATTCATTCTTCTCATGTCTGTCTCCATTTCTCGGCGTAATGTGTTCTTTGGTCTTCCTCTTCTCCTTTGACCTTCAGGATTCTATGTAAGGGCTTGTCTTGTGACGCAATTGGGTGATTTCCACAATGTGTGTCCTATCCACTTCCAGCGCTTATTCCTGATTTCTTCTTCCGTTAGAATCTGGTTTGTGGTCTCCCACAGTAACTTGTTGTTGATAGTGTCTGGCCAACGTATCCGAAGTATCTTGCGTAGACAACTGTTAATAAACACTTGTATCTTCTGGATAATGGCTTTCGTAGTTGTCCAAGCTTCTACTCAATACGGTATAACTGTCTTGACATTTGTATTGAAAATTCTGATCTTTATGTTGGTTGACAATTGATTAGAGTTCCAGATGTTCTTCAGTTGTAAATATGCTGCTCTTGCTTTGCCGATCCTCGCCCTCACATCTGCATCAGATCCACCGTGTTTATCAATGATGCTGCTCAGATAAATGAACGATATGGTTAATATTAATCGGTATTTGAGGTATTACTTTGTGAAACGACTCAGTTAATTTTCAAAGGGTGAATAAAAAGCGTCTTAAAATAAACAATCGGGATAATTTCAATCATATAATCACTGAAGAACTGCTCATATAAATGGTCTTAATACATATGGACAAGGATACAACGTATTCACTATTTTTAATCAAATAGGGCTAGACTCTACCACTATTCTGAACGTACTTACTAAAAAATTACAAGATAATCACAAGCATCTGTCTGTGTTATTTAGACAAATGGTGTAACACACATAAAGCTCAATTTTCGTTGAATTTTACTAAGCAGCAAAACAATATAAATATATATCTTTAAATAAACTTGGGTACTATTGTAAGGGTAAATTTTACTGAGAAAATTAACGAAACAGCTTAGATGACCTAAATGATAAACTGATCACTAAACAGATTTCCAAGGTGTCAAACGGACCATTTTTTTAAAACTATATCACAGCAAATGGTTGAATTTGTGGTAGTGCATCAAACTTGTCGGTTCACACGATATGCAATCATGAGAAAATGATTTATCATATACTAGATAATTAAAAGATATATGTATCAGATATATATATAAGATTGCAGACCATACAAAACAAATTAGGTTTTGTTTGTGTCACTCTTAATAAGATTTTGATTTTTTTTAACTGAAATTAAATGATTCCTTTATTGTCTCCCTAAACAATCAAAGAACATCATGATGACTTGCATGAAACTTTTCCAGCAGTTTATCACATTCAGATTATTATTATTATACCTTATTAACTAATGATGACCAAACAGTTCGAGTCAAGGAGTAAATATCAACTCTGGAATGCAGGTATATTCAACCGACGAGTTCAAAATAGGACGAAATACGCGTCCTGAATTCCATTGCTAGCCACCGTAAAACTTATAAAATATTTACTTTTAAAGAATGTCTAACATAAATAGAATATGCTGTCTATTTTTCGAACATCATCTTATCACGACACTACTCTTAAGAGTTGCGTGAAAACCTTTTATATATACTTTTCATGATCTGGGTGGTTTAGTAGTAAAGTTTTCATTTTCCTTTTTGTTGACATCATCAGTATAAACTTCAGATAGGAACAAGCCATTCCAGTTGCTCCATATACGACTGATAGAATAAATACCTAGACAATTGCTAGACAAAAATCAACAACAACAACCAGTCGAGATTAAGGTTGATGCAACAACCTTACATTTTTATGTGGAGCCATTCGAATAGCCCACTTGCACATAAAAATCCAGTAGAGAGATGAAAGCTTCATGATTAACCATACAGCTCAGCGAACGAAACTCCATCAACGTCATCCATCTCAGTTGTGTCTTTATCATCATTTATGTACGCTGAATTTATTAAAATAAATATAGAGGGAAAATGAATATAAATTATCATACTTTGAAATTTTTTCCTCATGATAAATTCAACTAATCTTTCAATCATTATTTTCCCGCTTATATGGCATTCTAATTATTTGCCAAACTGAAGTACTTATCATTCATTAATTAAATTATTATTTTTAAAAAGAGTTCATCAACTTTGGTCAGTTTGCACCACAAAAAATCATCATTTAAATTTATTGACGAAATTAAATGAATTAGTTCATAGAGAATTGGAAACAGAAACTTGTGCACATTATAATGCCTAGAAAGTTAAAGATTACTTCGTGAATCAATGATTCAACTCATTAAAACCACAAGCTCATTGGTAACGTCTCTGACTGTGAAGATGGGTGACACTGGATAGAATCCGTCAGTAAGCATCAGTTCCCTCAAGATTACAGGTACACCTTGCCGACGAGTGCCAAGTAGCACGAAACCCGGTTTCAGGGTTTCCTGTTGACTACCTACAACCACCACCTTATCTCAACATAGTGCACGCAGTCTCGAGTCACCTAGACTAGTGGCCACATTGCAACTTGATCGATAGCATTTGATCTGCACTAAGAACGACTTGACACATATGACATTGATCACTAGCAAGTGATCAGCCAATTGTGACTATCAAAAATGGTTTCAACTAAATATATCATGAAAATTATCTAAGTTTCATACTTCTAGTAATAAGTTTCAACATAAATTTTAAGAAATTAATATTTTGTTTAAATCATATACTAATGTTATTTGTTTGGTAGATTTATCTTCATTTCTGTGAAAAAAGATTTGAATTCAATATTCAATGAATAGTATGTAGTTTCTAGTCATTATTCATAATATCCTACTCAATGTAAGGATTTTCAAATAAACGTTGTAATGAATTTATCAAATTTAAGAAAAGCACTTTAAGTAAACAATAATGTTGGTTTTATTTGTTGAGCGGTCGAGGCCCGAATAGCTCGGTGGTAACGTCTCTGACTGTGATTATTTTAAACTAATTTCACGAGATCCAGTACAGTTGACTAGTTATACAATTGAAATCTGTAGACTTTTATAATTAGAGAAAAAATACCACTTTTAGTGTAGTGTTTAGTACCGCATCAAACCCATATGGGTTATTCTAGCTTCCAGAAAAACCAATTTACTCATTCTTCTTCAGTCACATTTTTCCTCATCAATGATTTACTTATCAACCTTCATAGTATGTGTGTTCATTACTTACCCCATTCATGATATGTCTGTAACTGTTTTGTTTGACCATATATATCATTTCAAGCTTGGTTAAATGGAGTTGACCCAATCGCCTTCTCCACTGCGCGACATTTCGTCTCACATCTTTCTGCCCTGTCCCCTTCTCTTCCTTCTCCTTACTATCTGTTCAGCCCGATGAATGTACGAAATATACGTATTCAAACCACATTCTCGTATTTGACTTAATTCCGTCATTCACCAACGCGATTTAAATCGATACTTACATACGAGGGTTGGTGGCATGCATATATCGATAGTAATCATCACACGATATAACTGGGGTTAGATACAGGATCGCTAAATTAGTTTGGACCAAACATAATGATGTTAACTTGCAGTGCCATGCTCAATGTTTCCCTAATTTGTTGATTGTGTAACGCTCACATCCGTATGTATTAATTTAAAAAATTATTACTCTTATTCGAAACACTTCTGTAACACATTCACAGAATAAATACATTGAATTTCTGTTCAAAAGACTGAACAAATAAAAGACCTTTATCAGTAAATAATTTCGATGGAAATTTTATTTAAAAACATAGTGTAAAAGAATAAATGAGATTAGGTTCTCTGAATTTTAAATAATCATATTCCAATCTTCGTGATATTGAATTCCCCATGCTGGACCGTATAACCACAGCACGTTTATGATCATTTTCAAGCATCATATGTGAATATCACAATTTGAAGTCAAAGAACCCGACATCACAACTATTTACCTAGATAAAAATTATTTCCCTCGAAAAAAACAAGATTTTTCCAATCATATCTTACTCATCTAATTCATCGCCTTACAAGATACATTACTCAATCCTTTCATTTCTAGCTTCAAATAATTTACATAATGAAATGTCCTTTAAGTAAATCACTTAGCAAACAACAGAACATTAAAAGCAGAAATTGAACAGATGGATATTTGCTTATCTATGTCAATAAATTCCATATGTTGAATTATTTTTGTTTGCTCAAACAAATTAGTGTTTAATAAAGTTATTAGAGTGTTATCTAGCATTATCCTTTAATGTATATACGTTTAATGAATGCATTAACCAGTTCAATCATCTCTAGGAAATTGTATCTTTAAAATCACAAACTTACTCTGATAACAGAACATATAAAATCCATGAAAGGAAACTGATTATTTTTTTTAGAAGAATCAAATGCTTTTATTGTTAACAATTTTGAAATCCGTTAAACTTTCGGTAGGCCTACCCTTTCTAATTACGGTACAATAAAACTGTTATATCGATTGAATATGAGTACCCTGTTAATGTATGACGTGATAAGACCGCCAATTAGAGAGCAGTGAAATTATTGATCGCCCAATGATGAGAGGAGTGAATTTATCTACCACAGCAATGATACACAAAAGCCGTATGAACAGTCTTGAGTACTTATCAGTCCTCCTACCTGCCTAGCCCAGCCAGTTACGTCCAGAACACCAATAACAGCCTCTGCAACATGAATCATTATTCTCAAACATACTGGGTTTATATACCAAACAAACTGACCACATCATACCATAAAATAGTAAATAATATAATAATAATTATTATTATTAATATAATATTGTAATAATATTATATTCAGCCAAATGTAGCTGTGAATAGGGGGAACAGTAATCAATGGACTAGTGATAACTCAAGAATGGTGAATCGTTTAGTAATAGTCTACTGGTCAAAATAAAGCTTATAATAAGAGGAACACAAATATGAATAGTATAGTTACTTAACAATTATACAATAAGAAATATACATATCACATTTGTCCATAAATAGTTCTCAAAGTTAACATTCATAAATCTCCACGGGATATAACAAAAACAAAATTCAATCAAAGATCATATATATACATACACATAATCATAATCTAGTGTACTATCCATTAACTGTAAGGATTTTACACGGTTCTAAATGAAGAATTTTATGATCCTGATTAACTGTTAAAAGATTTATGATTTCTTGGCTGCTTACATAAGATTATACATAGTAATAAAATATATTATTGTCTGAATAACTAGCAAACATACAGTAGACTTTCTTCTTTCTATTCAGAATCAAAATAGTCTGTGGTATTTCCTTGTTTAAATTCCTCAGTCAATTAATTATCAATAATAATACTATTCAGAATAATACTATCAGTCTTCGACAAATTCATTCATGTGGAAAATAGAAATAAAACTTGCTTTTTAAAAGTACAAGTAATCAATAATTATCTTTTCTGTTCCAATTCATAAACGGCCTAGACAGAATATGATCAACATAATTAAAACAATAATGGTACAAAAAATGCTACACATATCTATATAATAATAAAAGGAATAATTTTCAAATTAAATCTTCATAAGTAATTCAATGATTAGGTAAAAGAGTTTCTGTGTAATATCCTTTTTTTCAAAATGAGAAACTTGCATTTACTGTTCGAAACCACATTAAACTTCTAGGTAAAAACATTAGGAATTTATTCCGACTTGTTATTATTGAATATTCTATGCCTGTTTATTCATTTTCCTTAATTTTATACATATGTTGAATTTTTAAAGCCGTAACCTATATGCTATTTGTTATTTTCTTAGGTAAAAAAATACATCCCTCTTTTCGTGTAAGTCACTGACATTGTTCTATCTCTTAATTTCTCGTGTATTTAGTCTGTCTTATAACTGGCCAACTTGTATTTCTAACAAATGACATAGATAGTCGAGAGATTTATCTTTGGTTACTTTATCCTATGGTTTGAGACTTTAAAGGTCTTTTACCTTAATTCTTCAGTTTCTCTTATTTTGTTTCCTCCGGCTCTTTATCAGATCTTCTTGAGACCGCTGGCTTGTTTAGGACTTCTGTTGTTCTCATTAGGCTAATTCTGACTAGCTCTCCATGTCATAAAACACTCTCGTTTCCGTAGATTTTTGCATGGTTATATATCATTTATCAAGTTTTCATTTCATATTACTTTGTGTATTACTCAAGGAATCATAATATCTCTTGTTGCATCAATATTCCATCAATATATTACTGAAGCACCACCCTTCAAAACGCTCTATGTTTCCAATCAGTTAACAACACAGCATTACAATTATTTACATCAATATGCCTCAACATACAAAAAGGGAAAAGCAAGATTTTTAAATACAACACGGAGAACACCAACTCAATTACACTTGATGGAGAAACTATGGAAGATGTGGAAACATTCACATAACTAAGAAGAATCATTGAGGAACATGGAGGATCTAACTCAAATGTTAAGGCGAGGATTGGCAAAGTAAGGACAGCATTCCTACAGCTGAAGAATATATGGAACTCAAAACAACTGTCAACTAATTTCAACGTCAGAATCTTCAATACGAACGTCAAGATACACCTACAGTATGGAGCTGAAACGTGGAGAACTACTACAACCATCATCAAAAAGGTACAAGTATTTATAAAAAGTTGTCTACGCAAAATACTAAACATTCATTGGCCGGATACTATCAGTAACAGCGTTTTATGGGAGAGAACAAACCAGTTTCCAGTTGAAGAGGAAATTAGGAAAAGACGTTGGAAGTGGATCGGACATACATTAAGGAAATCACCAAACTGCATCACGAGGCATTCTCTAACTTAGAATCCGGAAAGAAAGCGGAAAAGTGGAAGGCCAAAGAACACATTACGCCGGGAAATAGAAGCAGATATGAAAAGGATAAATAACAACTGGAAATAACTGAAAAGGATTGCCCAGGACAGGGTTAAATTGAGAATACTGGTGTGTGGCCTATGCTCTTTCACGAGGGGTAGCAGGCGTGAGTAATTAAGTAAGAGAGTAATGAACGTTGGTAATTAAGTAATCTTTAAAAACAATAAGAACAAGTGTCCAAGACATTCTGACTTTCACTGCTGTACTAGATTTCACTACTCTATGATAGAAACTGTTCTCAAACTGTATATCATTCTTGCAATTACAATTTAAACAAATTCCAAAATAAATATCAGTACATTGCACATATTGCTTGGATTTATATATAAATGAACTTTTATTAAAATTCGACTATAAATGTAATGATTGAAATCACGAGTCATTTGAAGCTAGACCACCATGGAAAACCTGAAAGCACTGGACGGCCGTTTCGTTCTATTCCGGAACTCCTCGGATGTGCGCACTCACGATCCCGCTTGCGGAATTTGAACCCAAAACCTCCGGTCTCGCACGCGGACGCTTAACCACTAGACCACTGAGCTGGCATAAATGTAATAATTAAATTGATCCGATAACTGTGGATTTTTGAAGAAAAATCATTATTTCCCACTTGAACTAACTTTATTTATACAATAGATTATTATTATTATATTACAGTAGTTATATGTGAATCAAAGAGAAACAAACTTAAGTAATGATGAATTGTTTACTCTCTTTTTTTCTTCTAATCACTTTTTTGTTATTTTACATTCAATATAAAACTTTATTTATCTTCACAATGATAATAAACTGTTTTCTTCTAGTTCATTTATTACCCCCTCTTTTTCATAAATTTTACAATAGAAAAAAAACTTTAAAAATAACAAAAACAAACAAAAATCTCCCCCATCTATTCAAATTATCTTAATCTAAAAAAAAGAAAAAAAAGAAAAAACCTTCATTTTTTTTCTTTTAGAAAAATTATCTTTTCCAAATTTTTAAATTCAAAAGAAAACCTTTTTTTCTTTTTTCTAAAAGTTTCAGCAATTTTTTCAGAATCTTTTTTATAGTTTTTTTTCTTTTTTACTGTTGATTCATTGTTATCAATTTATTAATTTGTTTTATTGTTTTATTTTTTCTCCCCAAATTATCATTTTTAAGTGTTTTTCTTTCTTCTCTTTTCTTGTTGTTGTGGTAATCGTAGTAGTAGTGGTAGTAGTTTGAATGTTTGTTTGTTATATTTTATGTTCAGTGTTTATTCAAGAAAATCACATTATATGTACATATATATAACTTTCATTTTGACCTATATTATCCTGATACTATAAAAGCTTATTAAAAAATAGTCATTATTATAAGAATAACAAAAATAAATTGTGACTATTATGTTCAAAACATAAATTCGATGTTAAGAAATGAAGTTTTCTTTGTCATTCTAATGAATTAGAAGAAAAACTATAGTAGTAGTGAAATCTAGGATGTGCACTTTGCCATATTCCCGACTCGACAGCTGGATGTGTCTGTATCCCAGATGAGATGTTCACTCTAAGTACCTTTCACTTCAAACACGAACGAGTCCCGAATAGGACGAAACTGTTGTCCTGGATTTCTATGCTTATGACCTAATAGCAATATTAAAGCAATCCGCACAGGGTCCACATATCCCATAAGAGAATGACCAATTGAATCTCTAACTATCAATGAGACTCAAATAATCAATACAAATGAGTTATTTCAGTTGTTTTCCCACCATCATTCCGTTTATTCAATATGTAAACTAAGTTCATGATAAAATTAGCCCCATTTATGATAATCGTGACGTATACATCAACCGTATTATTCAATATATTTATTCATAGTTTTACACCCTCTATCGATGGTATTCCAAACCGAGCTCACCCATGATACAGTTTCTAATATTACATTTAATATATGGTTCAGAAAATTTGAGCATACTTTCAGATGATATTCCTGACCAGGATGATACACGTAAGGCGTGAATGCTACATCAAGTCTGAGTTTGAGTTGGATAAGTACTGCAATCTAACATTACCTCAAAATCCACCCAATACGGGTGATATAACCTAAACACTGAAACACCAGTCATCATTTATTGTCTGATACCAATGATTGAAGCTGGTAATGAGTAGAGTTGAAGATTTCTTAGTGCATTTTGCAACTGTGAACGAACATGTTTAAAGTCATGAATGTATAATCATTTTGAAGCCTCAAATATTATTTGGAGCTCAGAGTGGAAAAAAATTCGTCAATATTAGAACACAGCTAATGAGTTGTTTGGAACAAGACCTAAACCTGACACCCAATGGCATAGCTAATGAGTTCAGTTAATCTATGTATGATTATATATTAATATTTTTTAATTAGATCATCAATATAATTTTTTTATTTGTTAAAGTTTACACTGAAGTGGGTTAATGCAATTTATGTTCTTTTTCATTGCTATCGACTGCACAAAAATCTTTCATCTTTATCTATTTATCTATCTACTTGTCTACTTGCCTAATAGCTAATATGAACTAATATGAAATGTACACATTCAGTTTCAGTTATAACAATATCCAACAGAATAAGTAAACATTTATACAGTGGCTAGCTTTAAAGATCAGTATGCTTAATCATCATTCTATTCGTTATTTGATATAGTGTGATAAAAACCTCCTTAATATGCTCTAGATCCTACTCAAAAGATAAACTACAAGTCTAATAATTTTATTTATATTTATCCTGGATTTGGTTAATTTTAAGGATTAATGACCTGACATATAGTTCTTGACTTCAAACGTTTATTGAACTCATTTTTATATCTTACTAAGTTAAAAGTCTAACTATTAAGAGTCTTATTAGAATCGATGTAATGAGATCTTGTAGCACTCTCTTATGCATCTAAGTACATTAGTTTACGTGATAGTGAAAACTGGTATTGTGCGTATAAAATGACACTAATAGATTTCTCAGTTTATATCCATAGCACATAATTATTCATCTATTAAGTTTACCATAAACCAGCCCAACTGCTCTTTTGAATGATTCACTTATCCTTTAAGAAACTGAATTTTCAACACCTTGCTAGCTATTCATCTAACAAATTTAGTAGACAGATATGTAATAAAATTATTTAATAATTATCAAAGTCAAAAAAATTCCAAAATTCGACTTACGGTATTTCAAAGAGAAATTATAAAATAAAACTGTGTGACATTAATTGATTAGTTCTTAGAATTAATATCACGTTTCTCTAATCCGCGGTACTAAACAAATTCACTCAAACAGGTTAAACTGTCCAAATAGCTCAATACTGCATACACTGATTTGACGTTGAAGGTAGTTGATAGAAAACCCTAAAACTAGAATTCATTCTAGTTAGCGCCAATCAACATGGCATACCTTGAATCCTGAGGGAAACTATGATCCTTTTGATAGTCGAGCTTACTTCATCTAGTGTCACATACAGATATCCCAAATAAGTTAACAGGAACATAATTAAAGTGTTGGACTGATATTTGAATACAGGGTTCAAAGTCTCCGAAAATCACAAATTAGTAATTGGAAATAAATCTTTATATTTCAGAGTTCGTGAATTTAATAAATTCGTTTTCACTGTGTATTAAGAACTCAAACACCACTGACTAAATCAAATTTTTTCAGCATCTTTATTTTAAATTATACTACTTATTCTTGGTAAGTAGTAAGACTTTTACTCTAACCATTTATTTGGTGAAGTTTCATAATAATAAATATATATTCTGAAAATAATAATTACAGAATTCATGCCAGTCAACAGACATGATCACTTTGATATAAATAGTAACATTAGATGCAGAGAAAAAACTTGTGATACAAGATTGTTCTAAGTTTGCTAGTTCCGTAATTGTTTAGGTAGTACATTTATGACACGTATTACAGCTATCCAATTCATCAGCAGAGAACTTTTAATTTTTTCTCAAGTGGACAGCCTGTTGGTTTTGAACGGTGTTATTTAAGGTTATTTCCTGTGCCAGAACGAATTATTGATAATTATCTACAATTAGAGAAAGTAAAATGAAAACAGAGAGCATGGAACAACAAAACAATGATTACCAAAATATGTCGGTCAGGTTTACCACTGTTCATGTTAGATATTATTCAAATAAGTTAAGGTTACTAGGGACAGTGTTAACGTAAAGTGACAGCAGGTAAGTGGTTTTACTTAGGGAATACACTAATAAGAATGGCTAAACATTTAAAGTTCCTATAACCTCACTTGTGGAGTAAGATACACTTACAGGCGCTAGAACACTTAATATATTTTGAGAGGAGCAGTATGCATAAATGCAGCGAACAAACAATGGGAGAGACTTTACCGTACGGATAGATTGTGCGATATTTTGAATGAATTATTGCGGTGAGCATCTTGCCGAATCCATTTGGTTTTTCATTTCCATGCATTGCTTCATATTACTCCGTTCTTATTTCATTACCTACTGTTTCCAAATCCTTGTACATGTGCAACTATTTCAGTCTTTGCCTCTTTGATATTTTGTCTTTTCTTGTTATAGTTAGTTGTAAATTATCCTCATCGATACTGAGATCCAGTATTTATCCGTTTAGGACTTTAGTTTACTTACTTGTTTGAAGGATCAAGTTTTATTTTAGTTATGCCCTGTGCATAGACCTCATAACGCGAGGTGTGCAGTTTCATTACTGTATATTGTAATTACCATTACAGTAACGGAGTTACTTTTAGAAACACCACACTTAATCTGAGAGTAGAACTCAATAAGAATGTACTATCCCATCCCAAAAATTCATAACAGTTTACTGTATAATGTTGTTTGGCACATTGCAGCTTACGTAGTAATATGAAATAACATATTATTATTGTTATTGTTTCCTTCATTATGTAACAATTTCTAAGTTTAGCATAGTAACCAATTATGGATTGAAAATTACAGAGCTACAGTTTTAGGAGCTGCTCATAAAAATATCATGTGAAGAGTTGACTTGAGTAAAATAATTTAAACGTTAATAAAATCACTAAACTTCGAATCACAAACAGTTATAGATGTTACTCTTAAGTTTTCATAAGTTTAACGAAAGTATTTGTAAGTCAACTTTCTAAACTAAGTTTGTACTTCTAGGCGTTTGGTCATATAGATGATCCATAGCCTAATAATATCACCTTTATTTCGGAAGGTTTACACTATTTCCGTTATCACAAGCAAACATTTGGTGATTTATTCAATTACCTTTCATTAATACCTTAATACTACTTAAATATAGTGTAAGTAACTACAATAAATTTAATTTAACGTTTCACCTGTCATTTGACTCGACTAAACGATAGTTGATCTTGATAGCTAACATAATCGTTTCTGTCTCGTATTTTATACAATTCGATTACTCATAGTGAAGTAGAATATCTTCAATATTTATAGACTAAATATTAACGTGTATTTGTGTCAGATATGTTATCTTTATAGTCATAAACTGATGTTAATTAGACTTTCATTGTAAACCTGAAAGTATTGGACGTTATAGTAGAATTGTTACATTTCTCCATACGAGAATGTGTTTCAATGCAATTCCATTTTATTTGACCGAAGGACAAGCGTGGAGATGATTAGAATTTGATTAAATAATAAAGTAATACACTATCGTTAGTAACTGTTAAGGTCCAATACATCATTGTTTAGTATTTTCCCAAAAGTCCTGCACATAATAAGAGAGAGAAGTGTAAAAGAATAAGTAATAGATTGAAATAAGAAAATGATGTAATTTTATGGCTGGTAATTCCAGAAAAAAAAATTTCTCCTCCATATTGGAAAACGTGGGTCTTAATTACCAATCATCATGAACATAGAATTCATGCCATTCTGCCAAGTTACTCACTACCTTTTTATGTCTAAAATAGAATTTAATAGAGTAATGTTTGAAGGAACTCATTTTAAGTTCACTAAAAAAGATTATCATGCAATTTAAAGATATTCATCGTGAAAGCTATTTAAGAGAGAAAACTGATCGAAACACAGTAACAATGCAAGTAATATATGAAAATGACGTGAGAAACAATCATTTAAAACAAATAAACTTCGGCTAGTGAAGAAATGGATCACTTCCCTTAAATTATAAGCTAAACATGACAAAACACTGTGTATATTCCAACCACAACCACAGTTTAACATTACGATCCATTCATATTCTATTGTAGCTGTTCTGAAAGCATTCTATGCCTGACATGTATCTAATGGATAAAAACCACATAATGTTGAGTATTGTAGAAACATTTACCAATTTATATATATTCAATCTGACATCATAAACACTTGTTGATTAAAATACACCAGTTAAAATAAATAAAAATCATCCTTAAAATGATGGACTTATCAAATCAAATCAAATCAATAAATTCTTCAATAACCAATAATAAACATTAAATCTTTATCATATTTACTTTTACAAATCATTCGATTCTTTCAATGTATACATTAACTGTAAAAACTAATTATAATATAGATCATATGAATCTATGTTTTTTACAGTGTACACATAAATAAACTGATATATTATCTTTTATAGATTTCATACATAAGAACCACTGAAACTACAATTGAATTTAAGTTTATACATCATTGTGCATAGTAACAAGTAAATATGTGTATACATGAATGATATGAATTGTCATACTGAAGATTCCATTTACGATTGAATGATTACAGATGTTTGTAAAAATGTAATGCAGTAGAACTTTAAACATATCAGTTGGTGAATATTCAAGAAAACAGAATCAAAATATTTCATAGTGTAAATTAGTATCTATGTGCTCATGCATACATGAGAGCGAGAGAGAGAAAAAGTGATTGGTTAAATGATATTAACTAACGTTAGATTTCGATACAATAAGTTCTATACAAATCATATGGGTTCCGATAGCTAATTACATATGTACATATATACGAAAACCCTAATACAATATTAAGAAGCACTACAATAATCATATATATTCTATTTTTAGAATTAATTGTACGTTGTAGTCACCATATTATTTAAGATATTTTCTGATATAATTTCTTTAAAATAATTCATTTATATTCATTGTATGTGTTTCACTTAGTCATTGAATTGCTTGTCATAGTTCTGATAATTTCATGTGTAGGATGTTTAAAGCGTTATATAATCTTAAATAAAAGTTTTATTGTAAAGTGATTGTAACTGTAAATTTTTGTTGATTTCCTTGCAAGAACGGTTATAAATTACTGATATGCTTAATGCTAATTACGATTTCTCGGTAAACGAACGAAGGTCAATGGCACAGTGACACGATAGGCTAAATCTAATCCGTTGTCCCAGGCCCTGCTAACAAGGATGAGAAGTCCAAGACGAAGTAGGGGAAAATATATTCCGTAAGTAGCTGAAGTACAAGCAATCACAATAGGAAGAAATCAAACGTATTTATACAGTATAAAGTTGTCCTGGGGAAACATTACAAAATAGCACACTTAAAAGATACAACGGACCAATAGCGTTTAGGATATTTCCAAGTGGGAAATACTACTCGAAGGTGAAAGGAGCGCTTTTGGCGCGAAAACAAGGAAATTCAAATTTTCAAAATAAAATTACAAAAATGAGTCATTTACCAAGTTAGTTCTAAAGATTTAACATCCCCAACAATGACGTAATGTTGTATCCATAATGCTGAAGATGATTTTTAATCTAGAGTCTGGTTCATAAGATATTCCCATTAAGACATTATTCACACAAGTTAACCGAAGTTCTTCACCAAGGCTGTACTCTAAGTTTTAGAGTTCAGAGTAATGTCATTGCCAAATGAATTATAGTTGGTCAGTTTGACATTGTTTTCTATAGGATAGTAATCACTTTAAAGCCAATCAGATGAGAAATTAGACGTAATGATACAATTAGATAATCGGTTAATTATTAGAATTCATTACATAAGAATAAAAATTAACTGAGCTCGAAATTAAGGAATGGATTATAAGTGTTTAATGTCATTTGTAAAATCAATATGTTACTAACAAAGTGAGTATAAAGAAAAATAAGATTAATATGACAGATGGATCACGTAAATGTGACTTCCGAAGAATCTCAGCTTTCATCCTGATTCTTCCTTCAACTCCAAGGGCAGAGTTTAAATGGTTTGAATTATTTCTTCTGGTTAACGTTTTTTTAACGAATTAGTTTTCTACGGTATGGGGTCGCTAACCCCATTCCTAACTCTCCTTTATCCTAGCTTGGGACCGACAGTGGCCCCAAAAAGGGGCAACAGGCGGAATTAAAATGTAGTTATAAATTAAAAACAATAAAATTGAAGAAAAAAATGTTTCAAAATTGAATTACTAGATTGACTAGCCACCATTCAGTTAATATTGATTTTATTTTTAATTGTAAAAATTTAAATATTAGTTTAGAGTCTCGATGAAGAACTGATTGTAACGAAATATTTCTTCTCTCGACCTGTATCTTTAATTTAATAATATTAAGTGAACTTCTCGTGTGTTTAATTCTAGTTTACTTTATATTTATCATAGTTGAAAGCGTGAGTCAATTGAAGCTAGACCACCATGAAAAACCTGGAAACAATTGACTCAATTGATTCACGCTTTCAACTATGATAAATACTAAATCTCCACAAAACCCCTTCTATAATTAATACTTTATATTTGTTTGTTTTTCAACTAAACATTTATTAGTTCACCAATGAATATGAAATAATTATTTAACATGATAACTACCAGAAAGTGAATAGATTAGAAATAAACATTGCTGGCCATTACCTTAAGGTGTTGCAGATTGCTTGTTTCAAATATTAACTAATATTGTTTCATAGTTCGAAGAATCTTACAACATAGTGTACGTTGTGGGTTTATGGGTGAACATTGCTAAGAAGTACCATACTAGTGCTTCCCGCATTTCAAAGATGATCGAAATAAAATCAGTCCTTCATATGAGACTATAAACGGTTAGACCAACTGGCTATTATTCCAAGTTAATGTAAGCATCCATAATTAGTAAAGAGTGATATTTGTAAAGTAAATGATTTATGCAAACAAAAATTCATACAGGAACCTATTTCAGTGATGTAAGTCACCAAGAAATCAAACATAAACATTCATCTATCAAAGTATATAACTATATCAAAGATTACGGAAGACAACTGTATCCCCTCGCCCCGACAATAAGACTTGTAAAACTTCATATGAATGCAGAATATAGCATTGAAAAGGTTCTTAATAACTCATCTGGATTTTTTTTATGTAGTAGTAATATGACCAAAACATACAATGATTGTCAAACACGACAGTCTAAAATACATCTCTGAAATTAATATAGTACGATATCCGCCTTATGTGTCAGTCCATGTTCATAATACTCAACTAACTAAACTAGCAAAGGTAATATTTTAGAAATCAGACATGTCGACTACTATAATTTACAATTCTTGCATATTGATAAATAATCAGAATGATCTAGAAAGTAAATATTTTTGTGTTTGATAGCCTTCAACTAGATAAATGATCTAGATATTTATTACAACCCATTCACATATATTTCACTTATCCTATTATTTTGGTTTTACAGGCGTTGTCTAATTTCCTCGAGACCAGAAATCTTTTCAGCCATACACATACATTTGCGTAAATAATGTTTTTAATACATGTGTAGCTGTTGGTGTCATCTATCTTTGATTCTGTTGACAAGTGTTAAAAAATAGTAATCAGATGCATACTTGTTCAAATTGATATGAAACATAATCAAAGTGGACTTGAAGACAGAAATACATCGATTTAGAGTAAAAGATAAATGCAGATGGCCAAATAGGATTGTACGAAATGTTTCTGTTATGTTTACAATTGGATTACAGCTAATATGGCATACAACTTCGAGAATCGAATATATAGAACCCCCCTCCAAGCGGCAAGTCAAGAAGGTGGGAGAAAAGACGATAAGCGTCTACTAAAGTATCAAAATGTACAGAAAAACAGGTGTATTTATAGTTTATGGCATAATCTGCAAACTTTTTCACAATCCACCCAATTCACAAACAGGAAGTTTATACAATTAAAACACGACGTTCAGCGAAGGGATCTCTTTTCAACGAATTTATTATCAAGCTGTACAATCGTAAATATATATGAAAATGTTTTGTTAAAGTATTAATTCCGTGAGGAAATGTGAACACTAATAACCAAGATTATAATATGATTAAAATGAATAAAATGTTTTGGTTACAATATTAATTATCAGAATGGGTTATGTGGAGATTTAGTATTTTTTCATAGTAGAAAGCATGAGTCAATTGAAGCTAGACCACCATGGATTACCTGGAAACACTGGAAGAATCTCGCGAGAGCGGGTTCGTGGATACGCACTGCTGAGGAGTCCCATAATTGGTTACAATAATTAAAGGTCATAAAGGTGTAAAAATAAATAAGGTGATATGATGAGTATTCATAAATAAAACTCACATTTCCTCACGGAATTAGTACTTTAACAAAACATTTTCATATATATACGATTGTACAGCTTGATAATAAATTCGTTGAAAAGAGATCCCTTCGCTGAACTTCGTGTTTATACAATTGTCCAATCACAGTATGCCATGTCGATAATCTAAAAGTTCTATCTAAATGTGATTGGATGGAGTCTCTTAGAATTCTTTGGAGCTTCTAAAAGCCTCATCGCACTTTCTGGAAGCCATACCAACAGTTTCTTTAATCCATCTAAACGTAAGTCAACTTAACTCTCAGATCTTCCGATTATATCGTAATCATACTCCTATTCTTTACTATACCATCGTAGCATATGAAACAACATAACGCTAATAAATATCAACTTTTAACCTTTACACTGGAATAGTAAGCAACTTAATGATATGGTTAATGCATCGAAAATGATCTTTATATATCTACATATAGGTGGTGTATAAAGCTGAATTGGCATAAATATGACATTTTTCGACTGAATTCAGAAGAATTATCTTCACTAGTTTTACTCTGTCAAAAGTGACTTAACGTACTTTGTTTGTTATATGACGTGAGGTAGTTTTACCTCAAATTTTCGATGAAAATTGTACTACTTAAAAAATAAAATTGTTATTAATGTTTCACATTCGCAAGCTAATAAAAGTGTGATGCAGTTTGACAGATTTTGTAATTGAAGTTGGACAGACTAACAGGAAGAAATCTAATTAGTAGTGGTTATAGTAACTCAACACCTCAGTGAATAATGCTATTGCATCTTGAAAGATATACTCAATTCGTGTATCAATGGAACCACTAGTAATGTTATATTGATACATCTTACTGACGAGTACTGAATCCCATTGGTAGCTGTCATCTGAAATACAATATGCTTTAACTTAGTTTTATACTTCCTGGTACTAGTAGGTCTAAAGTCTGGGAGAAATAGCGGTTTCCTTAAACTTCTAAATGAACAAAATTCATTGTTTTTACTGTATTTCATATAGTTGGTTACATTTATAGATGTAAATAAAATAAAAACGACAATAATTTCAAGAACAAAAAAGATTCGTCATACTCCATTACTTTATATTATGCTACAAATAAGCTAATAAGTAAAATTGTTTTTATCTATCCTGACACTGATGAACGACATTAAATACTGTTGATTGCCAACTATATAATATCACTTTTTTAATTATTTTTTATTTATTTATTTAAATGCATGAATATTGGTACAAGGAGGCACCAGATACATATGCGCCGCACAAATCTCACTTCATTTGTGTGAGGGCTGTGATATTGCCCAGAAGCCCAAACTGAAGCAGGTGGTTTTCTTAAGGGGCTACACCCGGAGCCTTTGACCTGAAGGTCTGATCCACAAGGCAGTGGAGCATAGTAAGGAGATGCAGTCCCACGGTAACCGGTGACCAACGATTGATTCATACGCCATTTTTTCCCTCAGGATACTGAAGCCCATGTGCACTATTGGTTTGGAATTGGGGTTTTCCAACTCCCCTAGGTGAACTTTTTGTGTCCACCAACCCGGTTACAGTGCTGGGCATTCGCTTTTCGTCCTCTCACTTTCGTAAACAACACCCCCGCCACGCGAAAGCATTGAGTAGGACTTCCCTGACAGAGGCTATATACGTGTGACCATGTCACAGCATTTCGAGAAGGAGAGTGAACTCTCCCCACTCTTGGCCGTACCAGGACATTTGGGGGCACTTTTTTAATTAATGAGATGATACAATTTTAGTAAACTTATATGAAAATGAACAAATGTTGAAATCGATTATATTACAAGCTTACATTTTTCTTTTGTATTTTGTTTTCTTTTATTTAACAAAGAAATATAATTATTTACAATCATTGTCAAGTAGTTACTATTTTGTCTAATGTATATCTAGTTAATCAGTTATGTTATTATCATTACAAGCATGTTGTTAATTATGAATCAGGTTAACAAAACAATGTGTACTTTTCTTAATTTTATTTTGTCTTATTGAGAACTATTCATCTAGAAACGAAACTGTTTAATCATATTATCCCTTCACAATAAATTTGTATAAATCAGGTCTAGTTTTATTTATTTATTGACCATACAACGTGGTTAATCATTAACAGCATATATTGATTACGTGGCTACGGCAACAATATGGTTGTGTTTAACAGTTCCTTGTACAATAATCTCTTTTTTCTTATTCTAGTTTAAGCAGATAATGAAGTTAATAATCATAGAATTGCAAGAAAATGAATTATTATAATCAAGATTTTACCTGATCAATGTAGTTCAGTGCGTGTTATTTCATTTACCGAAACTCAAACAAAATATAATACATGAATTTTACTCACTGTCTAAACTATTGATAGATGAAAGAATAGAGTTAAAAAATTATGTCTATGCCGCTGCATAAAAGAATGAATTGAAAGTATTAAGATGAAATTGAAGAAGTCTTAAATCAATAAGATTTGAAACATCTTTTTCTGATTTCTTTTTGAGTAAAAAGAGATGAAGTTAGAGCACAGTTTCGTTCATTTATAAAACTCATATACCTAAGTATTGAAAAGATAAATAAATAATGGACTGAATTTCAGATATCAAATATTATAAAGGGTTAATTAATTATTATCAAACCAAAATAACTATTCAAGCTGTACAGAGAATTTGATCTCGAAATCAATACCTGTACTACAGGAAATACAGGAACACTGACCATATAATATGTTTGGAAGAAATTAAATTGTTATTGGCATGTGGTGTTGTCTACTTATATCTATACAAGTAGTATATGGTGTGGGTCAGACATAGAATATATTTTGGCAGAAGACCGATGACGAAAGAACTGAAATGAAGCGCAACCGCTTGGAAAATGCATGAACAATGGAATAAGAGAAGAAACAGTGAAGATTGAAACAATTGGTTGTTAATTTGCAAATTGAGTGTTCATTGTTTGGTTATCAGAATTTACTGAGATAGTCTGTAATCTTTGCTTAATTACATTCGATTGTCCCCAACCAGCGTTCTGTTCACAACAGGCATACAAAATATTCAACTCAATAAAATATATTATCAGTAACAAAAATGATGAATCGAAGATGAAAATCAGGATCAAAAAACCATTCAACCATCAATAATTCCTGATATTCGCATTTAGAGAAAGTTTAGCTTCGCCTGTAGTACCTCCAGGGTTATTGCCAGTGTTAAGACCGATTAAAGGAGAAGGGTTGGGTATGGAGTGAGCAGCCCCGTCCCGCACAAAACAACATTGCTAAATAACACCAACAAGAATAAACAATTTAAAACACTTAAACCCTGCCATCCGAGTTCAACCATATTCATTCAGAAGAATTATCACACATCATCGTCAAAACTGAGATTCTTCTCAAGTTACCAAGCCGATACGACAACTGACAACTACAGCAACTTTCAACACAGGCACATCGAATGTACACAAAATATCCAAAACTGGGAGGACAAGTCAAATAGATTTGCAAATGAGGAGCTCGGAATCAGTTAAACACATTGGACCCAAGCTCGATAGAAAACATTACATTCGGGAGAGACGTTGCTGTACTCTAGTCACGAAGAGGAATATGTTCCACAAACTCACCGAGTTGTTCTGATGCTACCCATAGAAGCAAGAAAAGCAATCATAAGATGTGAATCTCATGGATCCAACATCACCAAGGCATCCTTCAAAATAATGAACGAAGGAATCACAATCAATGTTATCCAATGTTATGCACACACCAATGATAACAACGAAGACGATAAATAAAAGTTTGATGAGAGGCTGAAATCGGTCGTACAGAAGTATCTACGAAAGCACTTTACCATCCTCATGGGAGACCCAGACACAAACGTCGGGTATGAAAATATCATGCGAAGACATGAACTGATTGGGAGGAATGGTGACAGATTTGCAAATTTATGTGAATTCAACAAAATGGTAATAGGTGGCGCTATATTCCCATGCAAACGTATACACAAAGCTAGCAGAGAAATATGGTAAACCAGAGAAACCAGTCAAAGACAAAGAAGGCAAGCCAATCACTGAGATTCAATAAAAGAGGAACAGTTGAGTAGAACACTTGAAAGAACTCTTGAGTGGACAGGTCTCACTGAACCCAATGCAAATCAAAGCAGCACACACAGACCTTCTCATAGCTGTTTCCCTGCTGTTGATCAAAGAAATTGCCACGGTCATCAGACAAACCAAGAGTGGAGTAGCAATAGGACCTGACAACATAATAGTTGGAAAACCAACTTCAGACATAAGAGGTATTCTATATTCTATTGAGGAACATTTGGGAGGAACAACAAATGCCAACAGACAGACTGGAAAAAAGAATACCTCATCAAGATATCAAAGAAAGATATCAGTAAGTGTGAACTATGAAGACATCACACTACTATCGGTAGAAATAAAATCTTCAACAGTGTTGCTGAACCGGATAAAAGACTCAGTAGACGTCCAGCCTCGTGATCATCAGGCTGGATTCCGTAAGGATCAGTTAAATGTAGATCAAATAACGACACTATGGATCATCGTTGAGCACTCGTTACTATACATCGACTTGTTTGACTATAAGAAGGCCTTTGACAGAGTGAATAGGAAAACCTAATGGAACCTTCTACGACACTTTAGTGTACCTGAGAAAATCATCGTCATCATACGGAATTCATAAGAAGGACTACACTGAAATGTCGTGCATGGAGGACAGCTCACAGACGAATTACAAGTGAGGACCGAAGTCAAACAACGACACTTACATCCCACCTTTATGTTCTTTCCGGTGGTTCACTAGATTATGAACACCTCCACATATGAGGGGAAGCATCGAATACAATCAACAACATGGATGTAACTACACGATTTGAACTTTATAGATGAACTGACCCTTCCATCCCATACACAATAACAAATACAGATCAACACGACCAGTGTACAAGAAGCCTCTCAAGCAGTTGGCCTCAACATACACAAGAACAAAACCAAGATCCTTGAATACAACACAGAGAACACCAACCAACAAACCACCAACCAACCAACACACTTGATGGAAGAACTCCGAGAGATATGGAAACTTTCACGTATCTGGACAGCATCATCGACGAACTAAGAGGATCCAATGCAGATGTTAAGGCAAAGATTGGTAAAGTAAGGACAGTATTCCTACAGTTGAAGAACATATCCAGTACTTCATAAGGCTTGAAGATCTTAACTTTAAGTCAACATGTACATCGGATGCATGTTGCTGTTCATCGGTCCCTGGTTTTCAATCATTCTTGAGACAAAATCATTCCATAAACAGAAGTCTTTTCAAACTGAACACAATTAGTTGTAAAAAAGCCTACCTTCTTTCCCCAAGTTGACCGGGTTCTCTGTTACAGACGAATATGAAGTCCCAATTCGTAAAAATTATACTATGGACAATTAATTCATTCCGGTGTTTTTAACTAACACCACCAGTTTGTGTAGATGTGCATATGTTTAATGTAATGTCTATTATTTTTATTTATTTCTCAAAATTAAGAACCTAGTTACTCACTGTTTTATTCTTTCATTATAAATGTAATGAAATTGTCGCTCTACTCTATACACACCGCAAACACAATTCTTTTTAACAAAGTATCATGTGTTAATCAACAAATGAATAAAATGACTGGTTACCATTATTATCATTTTATGATTCGTATACTACCTGAACCTTAATTAATCAAAGTGGTTAAAATATCTTAGTTAAATATTTCTAATTCTAATGAACAATCAAATAAATGCTTAGACAGGTGATTTACCAACTACTGGTACATAATTATCTTGTTTTGAAAAGACCTAAAATGGTATTTGTCAAGTATATAACTGTTAGAATCAAAACAGTACGGTTAGTGTTGAAATTGATGTGTAACTGTAATTGAGTAACAAGAAATTATGTAAATGAAATACTATAACACTGTAATTGGGTACTTGGAGGATATTAGACCTGAATAAACATACGCCGAATATTTAGTTTCACTATCGTTTAGGGCTGTTCAGCAGTGGACACAGGGTATTGAAATCAAGACACTCCCATCTTGTGCCATACACAATATATTGAGCCTACTGGGTTAGAATTCCATTATCTACACTTATAACCTAAGTCGATACACGATTTATCGTAACCTTTAACCAGTTAATGACTATTCATGATGTAAACCGCTATAAATTGAATGATATTATCATGGCTAGGATGAATAATCAATGAAGACAGGGCGCAGATGGAAACAAAAGTGATAAGAAAAGAAATAAGAACTTTAGAGTAGAAATTACTGACTCACACATAAGGCAAATCAAAGTAAAATGAGTAATAATCAATGCTACTACATTAGTCATTCAACTATGAGTACCATTCTTATTAAAAATCTAATCCAATACCTGACTCTTTCTCGTGTACGATAGCATTGGACAAACACAATGTCTTTATTTGAGCCTATGAGAGAAACATTGGTTTTCTCATTTTTGTCACAGACTAGGAGATTAAGTGTTAGACTGTTTGTTGTTCAGTACCGTCTATAATCAATAAGAGTTTAAGTAAACTGTTCAAACGTAAGGCTGAAAACTGTTCAAATGCTCCTTGATTTTTAACGATTCTGTAACTAGTATCTGTGCTATCTTTAAATGACCTTTAATTTAATCACATTTTTGTAGCATTCAACGTTTTATTTGACTAATCAATAATCTGTAATTGAACAAAACACGTTTTTTGTTAAGCCTTCATTATTTTCGAATTTACTTTTTATACCAATGGAAATCAATGAAAGTCATGATCCAGCCGCTCGATGCTTTGAAAATATCAAGCAACTGAAGATTTTTCGATAATCTCAAAAGAAAATTATGCTTAAATGTAAATATTCATATAGCTAGCAACTTCGAAATTGAAACACAAATTTAGTTATTTCATTAGCTGGTCATTGTGAATTGACTAATTTGATGTTTGTATAGACTTTATTGATTGAATTATGACCAAATCGAAATCTGGCGATCAGTCAATGTAAATATACCAGTCTTACAAGAAGCCTTTCGCGAACCGAACGGTTAAGTAGTACCATCTAAGCTTGTAAAGCTAGGTGATGTAGATTTGAATCCCATTGAGAATAGGGGTTTCTCTCAAGATCTCAGGTCCACCTTATTGGTGGGTGGAAACTAGCGCAAAACCTAGTCGAAGTGTTCCCTACTGACTAGCCCCAGCCACCTAATATTAAATTAGATTCCACAGTTTTACATCTGCTTATTTCAGAGTGCTTAAATAAACATTTACATGTTTACAGTATTCACGTTCTTCCTAAAAAATTCTAGGTGATTGAGATTTCCTTGTTTCCTCCATAATCTGGTTCTAGATTCTTTGGATAAATAATCAAAATAGATATCCAAGTAGAGAAATAGGAAAATAATTAATATTCCGTCCTTAAAGTTTAGGTCTTGCTAACCAAACATATATGTTAGTTAACATGTCAAAATTTCATCAGATACAACGGAGTTTGTTAATTCGGAGTATTTTTATTGAATACTGTGTGGGTTGATTTTATCTATTAAATGTCATATCCGTATGGTCAAATGATACTTTCGTATGCATTATTTCGTCTAACTTATTGTTATTCCTTATAAAATTTATTAATCACAACTAGGTAAACATAGAATAGTTTAGAAAAAATAATGTAATCGTTGTTTTAAATGAAAGTACTTAAAATACAAACTTAATAAATGTGCATTTAGTATACAAAACAATTAGTAATTATCAGAAGGGGTTTTATGGAGATTTAGTATTTTCATAGTTGAAAGTGTTAGTCAATTGAAGCTAGACCACCGTAGAAAACCTGGAAGCACTGGACGGCCGTTTCGTCCCATTGTTGGACTCCTCAGCAATGCGCATCCATGAGCTCGCCTCGCGGGATTCGAACCCAGAGGACCTATCAGTTTCGCGCCAGTAACTGATAAAGATTATCAGCATTTGACTATGATTCGATTTATGTTGTACTAAATGCAACTTTTCTATTATGTATCAATAAATCTAATGTTGATGATAATAAAATGGTATCATAAGCAATTCCCTTACCTTTTTAAAAATCCTTCATCATTTGGTAGCAATAATATTATGTAGTCGATTAACGACTGTTTGTAGGCATCACTAACTAAAGAACTACCCTGTAACTAAACTATTTAACTAAATACAACCTATGTAACACGAGTAATTACTAGATAGTTTGTTAATGATCAAAGTTAAGCCTAGACCAAACAGATGGATTTATTTTATCATAAATTAATACTGTGAGCTTACAATCAGCTATCTTATGTGGGAAGATTTTTTGGAAATTCTCTTATATAAAGTAGAAAAGAATACTGATAAATAGTTCAAAATTACAGAAATAACGAAAATCTTTCCTTCTCACTGAGATTAATGATATTCATCAGATAGATTCTGCACTCAACTCATTACAATCAACCGATGGAAATCTGTTTGGCATTAGTACTCAGTATATTTCCGTTCTGCTTAAATCTTCAGTCGAATAATTTGATGGAAAAGTTTACAGTAAACCTTTTTCAGGTTCTTCCTTCACTCCAATGGAAATTTTATATTCTCTAAAGTTCCACATCTTATGCTAACCTTTTGACAAGCATTATTTGACAACACAGGTCATCTCAAACTCTGAATATGTTGTAATCAGTTATAATGTTAACCAATATCAAAACCTCCAGAATACAAAAAGTGAATCACCTTAACTTGCCCAAACAATACACAGCTGGCTGAATGATCGGAAGGAAATCTTACTTGTTTTTGATAGAAATTATCTGATAAAATCACTATTTAAACAAAACTTTTATAAATGCAACAGCAATTTTAAATATTTAGACTGTATTGAAACTTTGGAAAAAGGGTAATTTGAGTTGGTAACGTCGCAAATTCAAACTGATCTTCACATTCGGATTACCATATTTAACTTTCAAATCAACGATAAAATGTTTAAAAAGGAATAAGCTGGTCTTTCACTATTTGATATATACATATGTGAAATTAAATTATATCTGATCATGGGAAGTGGGTCATGAAAGTATACAGAAGACGACCGCCAACAATTCTATTGTTTCATACCATAAAATATTATTTTAGATTTCAATAACTTATCAAAGAGATTGTTAAATAAAAAAGTGGAATCAGCTATTCACAGCTCCTTGATCAAAATATAGACAGTTCACTGAAAAATATTTTTTATTCAGCGATATCACTTACTAAATTTGTAGTAATTTTTAAACATAGTAGTCTGTATTTTCATAGTTGAAATCATGAGTCAATTGAAGCTAGACCACCATGGAAAACCTAGAAGCACTGGACGGCCGTTTCGTCCTATTATTGACTCATGATTTCAACTATCAAAATACTGAAATCTCCACAAAACCCCTTCTGATAGTAGTCTGTACTAAAATAGATCAGTATTATGTCATTAACAAAGTTATCGAAAACTTAAAAGTAACAAACAAAAGTTACATAATGGTCTTACTGAATGTTAGTAAGGTGAAAACAATTTACATAGGAACTGTCAAAGATTATTCATTTGAGGAATGTAAAGAAAATGAAGATTAAGTGAATAAATGTAAATAGCGATTTGTGGAAATGTGTTAATATCACGGTAAAATAAAAAAACTAGGCCTGAATTAATAAATAGTTAGGGTCGAAGAAAAACAGAAATTTCTAGTCCGAATTCCCTTTGGGCCAGTTCTTTTAACTTTGAATGTTCATTCCGGTGGTAATACATGACAATGGTTGACCATAGTTCAAGAACAGATATTTTAACTGACTTCTATTCATCTTTGTGCAAAAATATAGGGTAGTGACATGACACGTGTTCGGAGAGTGTAAACTTTATCCACCCAATGTAATCTGCCTTACATGAGCACACAAACTAACAGATGCGTATCGGTTTAGCTTAAAGCAACAGAATATCCGTGACACATCTCAGAGTCTGACAGTTGTTTTTGTAGGATTTCTGTTGTGACCCATCCTTTGAATCCAATGCTCATAAAAACTCTTCGTTACTGTGGAATAGGCATTTATCGCCAGACGTCTTGGTTTCGGGTTACTATCATTGAACCTTGCGAGAAAGCCATTCCCCACAAGTGTTAGTTGCGTTTATTCTCCGCTTAATGGAACTGTTTTTGAGGACCGTATACTTTCCGCTCCAGGTTGAATTTCTATCAACTTAAATCGCCCAATCTTCGTTTTAGCATCACAGCAAAAATGAAAATCGCAGTTGACATTCTATTCTGATTTGAACAAAATCGACTGGTAGTAGTTACTGAATTCATTAAAGACAGTATTAAGGCCGCTATTTTTGTAATATACAAAGAAAGTATTACACAACTATAGTAAAGCACAAATCAGTACACTACAATAGCAGTTTGAACTTATAGTTAATTAATCGATACTCGAAACTAATGAAATACCCATGAGCATGTGACTCACAAGTAGCGAGTGAAATGATGTACTATTCTATCTAACGTATAACTAATGAAATATATATAGGCTGATCACAACTTTGTCAAACTATTAAATATATAGTGTATTTTATCTTGCAAATACAAATTAAATACACGTTATATCTTTTATTTTGCTCCAAGTACGTCGTATTTTCCACATGACGAATGGGAATAAATTGAGATATGAATATACGTTTCCCTTGCCAGATATGTGCTCTTGATTTGAGTAATGTTGTTCCTTTTTGACCACTTTGCAAATATAGTGAAATTATTCGAAGTTAGTCCCCAGCTAAATTAAGGTCAGTTTTCATAATTATACAAGTTTGGAAGAGTAATCATCTCAAAGACAAAAAGTATACTGTACTGAATTTCACGTGGTAATTGTCTATACTGTGTGCAACTGCACTTTTATGCTAAAATCAGGATAGGAAAAGGATGCATATCCACTAATAATTATTGTCACTGACTAAGTACACGTGCATTTTAGTTCAGGTGATATGAATAATGAAATTTATCACAAGCTGGACGACCTTTCCGTAAACCTTTAAGTTGTAAATTTACTTCCAGTAGCACACAACATGGATAATTTTCATTAGCCTGGAAGATCTCTCATTACGGTGAGTAGTTTCGAAGAGGATCAAGAACAACTACATTCTTTTACTGAAATCACTTAGTTTGAACTTACGAAGTCTTTTGAGAGTATATGGACAACAATGAGCGGTGTACTTTAACGATCTCCCCAAATGTTACTCATGTTCTATCTTCTGATAGATATACTAAGGATAGTAACTTAGTTCAACTCATAATTCACCATCAGAAGGCTAGTGATACGAGCAAAAATTCAGACTAAATTCTCTAATAAGCTAAGGAATCAACATAATCCGGATATTTCGTGATCCAGCCTCAGGTAAAATAAAATACAAACCTTTCTCAATTCATTAATTTCAAACCCGTAAGAGCTATAGCTCAACTGTTGGCAAAAGAGATGATGGATGTCATGACATAAGAGTTCCCAATACCCCTTGCTACCTTTGGGCTTACGTTTTCACGAAGATAATTTTCGATAACTCTGAGCCTTTTGTGATCAACTCTTAGCTCGATGATCGACTGACTGATATGAAGTATACAGACTAGCGCCAAAAAGATCATTTTCACTAAAACCTCTCATTAATTTTAAAACCGTTGAAAGCCATAAAGTACAGGAAAACTTTTGTGCCCTAGTTCATGACTGCTCAGAATTCCAAATTTATGACTTCACAATGAATAGAGCACAGGATTTCTCAACTTATAAGTTAGAATGATATCCATGAATAACAGAGTAGAAAAATGGTTATTCCTGTCCAAATTCAGTCAATTTTTGATACAGTACCAGTTCATCCAGTGTCATTTATGAGTTACTTATTATATAAGCGACTTAAAAGGTAGAACAATAGATTATTATGCATCAAAATGAAACAACTAATAAAGTTTAGAAACGTATTTTAATTTCAACTAAAAATTATGCACAATAATCAATACTTGCACCATAAAATATTCAATAAAAACAAATGAAAATATGTGCAAATTAGTTCAAAATATTAAAAAAAAACAATCACAAACCACAATTAATTGTAAATATTCACGTACTAATTCTGTAATTAGATGAAATCTGTACATTTTACAAATAGATTTACATTCAGATAATATGCGACATTCAAGTTCAGTACTTGTCAACGTATCATAAATGGAAATTTACACACTTGAAAATTATTCAGTTATCAATCAAGGGAAATGAATAATTTTTTTGAGTTAAATTGCTAACTCATGAGCAACTTTTAAAGACTTATGGTTACTGCTACCAACTCGTAATGTGTAATATCTGGTATAAGTATTGGGGTAAACATATGTTGAATAATTAAAAAATAAAAAAATATGGTAAATGATTGCAGATCTGTGTGTATTATATTAAACCAATCAAGAAGACGGGAGAAAACGCCAGATAAGTGACATATCTAAACGCTAGTTTTCAGCTTAACTTAGACAAAAGAAACCAAAATCAATTGAACTACCGTTTAATTGGATGTTTATAAGCCTATAATAGATACAATTTAAAACTGTTATCAGAGGCTAGTGTTGTATAAAATACAGTTCAAGGAATAAAATCAACTTTGCAATACTTTAGACAAACAACTAAAAGGGTTAAGTCTTTTAAGTTAATTTATTGTATTAGGGGAAAATCTTGTAGCGAAGCGACCAATTTGTTAAGCCCTTCCTCAAATGAGAAGTCTCAATTCAATGGCACTCGTTTAGTTGAGTAGAAAATGTGTACTAAATCAGCTATGAAAACTAATCCCATTTTTAAATCTAGATAACCTCAAAGGATGTGTAAGTCGTTGATAAATACACACATAAATCTTATCTCATGCCAATACAGAGCTCCAGAATCTTTCTATCCCTATTTTATGATGGCACAACGAATAAAATGGTAAAGTGACTGAGGTAACCAAATAAGTACAGAAGGACGATTGAGTATATATATGAGTAAAATGGTCAAAAACAGCCAATGAGGTTTCAGTTTTCTCTATTACACCATCGCTTGAATAAAAATGCTTAAAACATCAAACTTGACATCATATCTTCAGTAAATTCAGTTCACTGATTCAGAATAATTTTTATCAACAAAACGACGAACTGCAACACCAAACTTTGTCTGAAAGGTCAAAATTTACGCATAAATTAGGTAGGAACATCTAGTGTTGTAACGAAGTTAACCATCTTTGTACACATCATCATCTGAGCTACAAATCTCTCTCTGAAGGATGGAAGCCAATAAAATATAAAACACCTTACCTATACCAGATCACTAAGAGAAAAGTTGTCACATCAGTTATGATGGATAGGTCGTAAATTTTAACTATATTATAAGTTCAGTATTTTATATGCAATCGTCCAAAGAATAGAGACTATATTTCGATAGTGAAACAGTATTTAACTAATGATGTGAACTAAAGTAGTTTTTGAACAATCCATATTTTAAGGAAACACTATAATTTTTTAAACTCTCAAACAGAATAATCTAAAACGATTTTCAGAATCGGGTAAAGTTCATTCTAGTCCCTTGAGACTCGCTTCACCAGAGGATAATTCGCTAATTTTATCTAAACAATAATAAAATGAATAAATTCACTAATCAGGTACCTCGGTTTTAGCCAGAATCTATGTCTGAAGGCTAATGATACTACCTGGTCTCCTACATCAAGGTATGTGAAGCAGAGTACAAATCCGTAACTTAGTAGTCGAAAATCAAACTCCTTAACCACTGAGCACTTCTGTGGAGAGCCTTGCTGATAACTAACTATGAATACCAATGTGTTTTTAATATCGGTCAGTGATGAAACAAGCTCTCTGACTCGATTTTGCATTCTTGATTATTTAGGTTTGGGTTTGAAAATTATTGAAAATATTGTGAACTTGAGTTGTTCACATTTTGAACAAAAAGCAAAAATAATATTTATTTTATTTAAAGAAATCAAAATTAACTATGATAATGAAAGATTATGCGCTTTAGCTTGTATGCTTGCTTCTGTTGACTTCTTTCTTCATGTGACAATTTCAAAAAGAAAAAAATACATTCTATAGAGGAATGTTTCACTCATGTGATTAATTGTATTTATCATATGAGCATAACATAGGTACATGACGTTTTTGTTTTCCACTTTACGATTAATTAATTTCTGTCTTACTCCAGAATTATCTGATTTAAACAGATTGATCTTTATCACTAATAGTCAATGACTTGTCAACAGTAATTTATTTTAAAGAAACAATAATAACTGTAATTGGTAGTATACTAAATCAATAGTTAAAAGCAACCTTGATATTCTCGCTTGAAATTGAGTAACTAACTAATGGTTTTAATTTATACAAAGAAAATAACATCAATATCAAGTAGAACGTGGCTAAAGCATCTTGTTATTAGTAAACTCCGAGACTGTTAGAAGTGTCTATTTCGTATGAAATTAAAACTACTGTCCTAGACTTTTATCCTACAGTTGAGAGGATATTGTACTTTTTCGACATCGAGCAGTTTCTGACATTAGATGAGCCATCATTCAATAGACTTCGTAGACATAAGTTATTACTAGATTGTTGATGAACTTCAAATGTAATAAATTTCAACTACAATATAGATAAGTTTATTCTTTAACAATTTCCGAATAAGTTCTTATTTATGATCTCATACGAGATTAAATAATTCTACAAATGAGGATTATTCAAGTACAATAAAATACATATCCAATAGTTAGATGTTTGATTTTAGGCTGATAAAGTGTATGGTAAAAACTGTTGGGAAATTCAATAAAATGTTGACTAACCGAATGATTTCACTGAACGTTTTACAACAATAGAGCTTAACACATTAAAATAGTCAAATAGATAGCAGTTCCATTCTCTGGTATAAGTTAATACAGAATTCGAGGTGAACCCTCACAATAGACACAAGTTAATCAGAATTAACATAATGTCTTCGAAATTCCTCACAAAATTCAATGGTCGCGCAACATCATTGATTGGTTGAAGTTAGGTATTGACATCGTTGGATGTCGACCTTAAGGTCCAGAGGTCGGTCGTTGACGCACGAGACCGAGAGTGCCAGATTCGAACCTAGAATGCGGGATCTAGGATGCGAACTAATGAGAAACTCAATACTGGGACGAGACGGCTTCCCAGTGCTTTGAGGTTTTCAATGGTAGTGTAACATTGATCAGTTCGTCATTTTAATGAAATTGTTGCTAGTTAAGGTCAGTTTGACGAAATCACTTTAATGAGACTTATTCAGATAGATGAATTTGTGACTTAAGGGAACTCTAAGGAATATCCATCCTGTGATTATTTATTCGACAATCTTAGTTCTATATTCATTTCCTTAGCATTCATATGGTACTCGTCAACCTTTGTTATTGGCGAAATTCGTAGTGAACTTTCTTAGCTCAATCATTAGGACTAAGTTTGAACTAAAGACATGAACACCTCGTGAAACATTTAATAATAAACTGGTCAGCGATCGACTCAATCCTTTATAGTTGATATACATATATTTAAGAAGCTGATTATTTTTCACAAATATATACAAATGTAATATAATGAGAATGAACGACACTAATATTAGTAAGAGAAGCAAGAAAATGCAAACAAAAATGAAGAACAGTTCATATGTGACATAAACACAAAACGTTAATCTGAACTCAATTATATATATATATATATATATATATATATATATATATATATATATATATGCAAATCTACTGGATGATTGTAAAGAAGGTTAACCACACCTTGAGGTCATGTAGATGATAACATTTTATTCAAATACTCGGTGCTAGTGAATCAATATATAGTTTAACAAACCAGTGTTTTCGAGTGTTTATTATAATTTCATGATAAATAAGAAATAGTAACTGTAAACAAGTTGCTAAGTATATATAAGTATATATAAGTATATATAACATCTTTCGTAAGAAACTCACATCATTACACAAATATGATACTTCTCTTGTAAGTTTTTTTTAGATAATGAATAGGTGACAGAAGTATATGATTGGTTAGTCACTACACAAACCAGGATGACAGTAATTTTCAAAATGAAATGCTATCAGCTGGATAACCAATAAAGACAACGGAGTCTGAGTCTATAGAGTAAGCAAATGTTCAGTGATCTCACAACATCAATAGTTCTCCAGTTGTCAGCTATATATTTCAATTGGAGTATAGAAAGTGAATGTACTTTTTTGAACATATCAACAAAGAATTAGATTTTTAATATATTTTCATAAATCTACCAATATAGTATCAACAGTGCAATTTAATTATTTCATATGATAATTTATTGTTTAAATTAAAATATTTCTAACCGGATAAAAGTTATAAATACAATAGAACATAATAAAAGTTAACAATTTAGAATGTTTCTCAAGTACAAAAATAAATTAGGCTTTTTCGTTGTGATGGAATCTGTGTGTTGAGGTAACCAAAGTTAGTAAATAAATAATTGGTCAATGCAATCAGTATCCGAATCTTAACTAAATCTGGTCTTGAGTGTTGTTGGAGATGCCCCCAAATGCCCTGGTACGGCCGAGAGTGGGGAGAGTCACCTCTCCCTCTCGAAATACTCTCATATGGCCAGCGAATATATAGCCTCTGACAGGGAAGTCCTACTCACTGCCTTCTCGTGGCATTACTATTGTTTACGAAATTGAGAGGACGAAAAGCGAATATCCGACGCTTTAACCGGGTTGGTGGACACGGAGGGTCCACCTAGGGGAGTTGGAAAACCCTGATTCCAAACCAATGGTGCACATGGGCTCCAGTATAGTAATGGAACGAATGGCGGACGAACCTGTCATTGGTCCACGGCTACCATAGGACTGCATCTCCTCACGATGCTCCATTGCCTTGTGGATCAGACATTCAGGTCAAAGGCTCCGGGTGTGGCCCCCTAAGAAAACCACCTGCTTCAGTCTGGGCACCTGGGCAGTATCACAGCCCTCACACAAATCGAATGAGATTTGTGAGGCGCATATTTATCTGGTGCTTCATTGTACCAATATTTATGTGTTTAAATAAATAAATAAATAGTTGTTGGAGATATGAGGTCGGTTATCACTGCCCGGTTGCACACACCGTGAAAGAGTTCCTCTAGAGGTATCTGAAAAGAAAATTGGGTTAGAGTTGGTATTACTGACCTTAGTGTGACCGCAGTGCCAAAGGGACAACTGCTTGAGGTCAGTCATACGCGACCTTTTCGTGGGTAATTTTTGTGTTAGCTCCGTACTTGTTGAAAACTTATCGACGGAGACGGATATCAGTGGGATAAGGCGAAGTTTTCACTCTGGGGCTCGGCATTTTCTAACCACACCCTTCCTTTGTGGGAAGGTAGCATAGCTGTTATGCTGGTTGTTTGAAGGGAGACACCTTACTGTCGTCACATCTATATACAGTCAGCAGTACGACTTCACCCTCAGACCTTGGGTTTGCTGCCTTCAGTCTTACCGTTATTCGACCGATCTGTCTAGCATGGCAAGACCTTGAGGAACGATTGATCCAGCCAGTATAGCTTGATTGGTTCATCACGGTGGGCAATCCCGACAACCGCGTCAAAACAGCAGCAACGATCGGTCCGTGAAGTAGATTTGGTTATAAACCAAATATTCATAAACTGAGATGGTTAAGAAGCGTACTACGTATGCCTATCCACCACGTATTTTTACGAGTAATGACTGTTAGTACAAAAATAAATTGGAAGAAAGTTAGGGGAGGTCAAATTAAAACGTCCTGTCAGTCTATGAAGTCAGTGACTGTTGGTCTGAGCCATGTTGATAGATCCAAACTATCTGGTTGAGATAACCACAATAACTGTGATTTGTGGTTGAAGGCTTTTAGTAAAATTTGGCACAGAATCGTTCACAATGCTGAAGATAAATTATTATCTTTATCTTCCTCCCAAACTTGAATTCCAGTATCCACTGTCTTTTGAAACCAAATACCGAGGTTTCATATTTTATTATCATTGCCCCTATACTATCTCGATCTACTTTGTTGTTTCCAGCTCGTTATACTATTCTAGTATGACAACCTGGGTCCAACATACATTGGTGCCAGGCTCTATGTTAATGATGTCTGTCTATCATTACGACATTCATAAGCAACGAACATACATTATTTCGTCAATAGTTTCCTTTAAATACTACATGTTATGAAACTAAATTTAATTTAGTGTTTCCATTTACTGACAAAATACCGCATGTAAATAACAATAAATATATTAGTAAGTTTTCTTTATTACAACTACTTTTTTCTATTTTTAAAAGAAATAACATATACTACCCATACTAAAGTTGGTTTTAAATAAATAATATATTTGTAATATCCCAATGAGTAGAAAAATTAGATTTTCTGACGTTTCGTGACTCAGTGTAATCCACTTCTTCAGAAAACATATAACCGAATAATTCGGTTATTTTCATTGCCCTCCGATTTCCTTCCTGTTTTCTTCATTTCAATCTTCCGCTTCCAGACATTTCACTTCCAAATGATGCTACATACTACTTGTATCTATCAACACAAGTAGTATGCAGCACACTATGACCTGGGCTATATCACAATCCCACTGAAGTTGAACATCCGGTAAATTGGGTGTCAACTCAGTAGTCCAGATGATATTTCCTCGCCTTGAAATCTACTGATGTGTCCGGAAATGGAGACAGAAAGTGAGGTTCATTGTTCGCTGTTTCTCAATGGTTATTTATCAGATATCGATTCTTGATTAAACTGGCCTTTAAATGATATAAATCTTGCACAAAACAATAAATACGTATATAACTTGGAGAATATGAACTTCACCTATAAACTAGACTCAAGCATGTATATGTATTTAAAATAGACTTAAACACAAAAGTGGAAGATTTACAAAAATTTATCAACTTAATTTATGCGTAATTTATTCTGTTTCAACTGTTGTAGTTGTTATTTTTGATTTTATCAATTTCTTGTTATTCGATGTATTCGTTCCATTCTTAACTTACTGATCAATATTTTCGCATAAATATCAATAACGTAATTAACCACTGCCAACATCATCATTGCAATATGAATACTTATTTAACTATATATATATGGATATTTACTGCTTAAAATTTACGTCATCTGATCACATTTTAGTGAATGATTAAAGTTAAGCCATTGAATAAGTGCTTGTGTATGTATGTAGATAGATACCGACTTACGCTAATAAGAATAACGGTGGTATTCAATAATATAAAGAGAAGAAAGTTTATCAATAATTTTGATAATGATAAATTTAAGATAACGTTCCAGTTGTAATTTTGACTTCTTACTATCTATGTTTATTAATATTAACTACAATCATCTTACACCTAATTTTGTTGTAAAATCACAGATCGATGTCTTTCATTTTTTATCCGAACAGATTAGAAACATGCAATGATAATGAATAATGAACTATTGATTGAGATCATCATGAAAATCTTTGCTTAATAGATGGAGGGTTTGAAAAATCTAAATCTAAAATGAATCAAACCTACCAGCCTCTGAATTGTCAAGTGATTGTAGGCAGTTAGCAGGAAACTCTCGACATCACGTTTACAAACATTGCTTGCTGACAAGTGTCAGCTAGCATGAAACTTAAGTCCATGGTTTCCTTCAAACTATTTCAGACTAACACTTCAATATAATGCATGAAGTGTTGAGTCACATAAACTAGTAGCCATATTGTAATTTAATCGATAGGATTTGACCAACAGTAAAGAACTAGATAGAAATGACATTACATTCGTCGCAACTAAATGATGTATCAATTGTAAGCTTATGAATTATTAAACTTAAGATGCGCCCATTCATAAAATCTTGCTTCATCAAACAGCAATTATTAGCGATAGTGAAGTTAGTTGCAGATAATTAATTTTTTTAAAAGACCACCTTCGTAAGAAATTATGTATCCTAATACAAGTAATTAAACTGTCATTTATTAGTTAAAACAAAATACAAAGTCATGAGAATATTTTTTTAAATATTCCATATGGAAAATGAACTGCTAATCTTATATGTATTACATTAATATAAGTATTAATTAATGTTATAAGTTTTCGAGTATAGATGTTCTAAACATAGAATCATAGGAGGAGGAACATGGTAAAGCCTAGTAGGCCCTTCTGGAGAGGAGTGCTACATCGAAGCACAGCACAACTACCGGGGCGGGATAGCTGTTTTCGCACTGCTTACGCAGAACCATTACATAACACTCACATAAGGTTTATTAATTAATTGTTTAACTTCATTATAGACCTATTGCTGGAAATAACACTCTCTTCGACTGAATTTTCAGGAATTGATCTCCTACCAGGGGGTCCACTAAGCGACCTAGAATATGCAGATGACATAGTCCTGTTTGGTGAAGACGCTGACAAAATGCAAAGTCTTCTGTTAGAACTGAGTAACAATGCCAGGATATTTGAAATGCATTTCTCCCCATCTAAATGTAAATTGTTACTCAAGGACTGGCCTGCGTCAACACCTGAACCAAGGATAGGGAGTGAAGTAGTCGAACGCGTCGACAACTTCACTTATCTTGGAAGTCTGATCAGCCCTAATGGGTTGGTGTCTGACGAAATCTCATCACGGATTCAAAAAGCTCGTTTGGCTTTTGCCAACTTACGTTACCTATGGAGAAGACGAGATATCCGTCTATCAATTAAGGGACGAGTATAATGCGCAGCAGTTCGCTCTGTTCTACTTTACGGCTGTGAAACATGACCATTAAGAGTAGCAGATACTCGTAAGTTACTATTATTTGACCACAGATGCCTTAGAAATATTTCTCGCATCTGCTGGGATAACCGGGTAAGTAATAGTGAGGTTAGACACAGGGTATTAGGGAATGATGGTAAATCAGTTGATGAGGTCATGAATCTTCATCGACTGAGATGGTTAGGCCACGTGTTACGTATGCCTGAACACCAATTACCACGACACGCTATGATGACTAGTGTAGGGGATGGTTGGAAAAGAGTTAGGGGTGGCCAAACCAATATGTGGCATCAGTGCTTGAAGTCACTAACTTCTAGTCTGAGCCATGTTGGTAGATGCAGACTACTTGGTTGGGGTCCGCGTGACTATCCTAACCAATGGTTGGAAACTCTAAGTGACATGGCTCAGAATCGATCACAATGGCGTAGGTGTATACACTGTTTATCTTCCCTTAAACCTTGAGATTAAAATTGCTTCATAACGTTCTTCCTTCCTATACTATATCCTTATACACAACCTATATTTTATATACTACCACCACTAAATTAACTATTTCTATGAATCCGGTGTTCATCTTGTTGTGCTAACGAGTTATGGCAACTTGGATCGATGCATAAATGTGCCTGGTCCTACGTTGTAGCTGACTGACTATTAATTAATTAACGTTGATTTATTTTAGGTAATTAACAATTTGTACTAACAAATAGCTAATGGTTAACATGATTAATACTATAGAATTAGAAACAATATTTATTTTTAAAAACGTTCGGTTTATTAATATCGACTTACTTTGTTTTGAAATTAATTGAATGATCTAGTGACAATTAGATTTTAAAAACTGGTTGCCTACAATTCTGAAATTTTATAACTCATATTTAGGATCAGAAGGGGTTTTGTGGAGATTTATATATAGGAGCTGTTATATACATCTAAACAATTTGAGAACAGTTCAAATACTTCAGAGAATTACTTTTACATTAATGTTATGAATAAAATTATGATGGTTATACATTAATATCATTTCGAATAAACTAAATATATTCAGCTTTAAGCTTCATATGTTAATTCCTATGTAACTAAAGGACACGAGGAAACAATAAGCTTTATTTTGATACATTTGAATGATACTAGTCATCATGCCAATATAAATTTAACCTTTACTGTTATCTATAGGATTCTATTGAACTTAGCCTGAATCTGAAATCCAGGTCTTACGTGCAGTAGAAGCCATGAAAATATATATCAACCTAACTTTTGCATACAGAAAAAGTTTGTACAGCTTCCTAATCTACTCTGGCCTTCTACTTAGTTAATATTATGTCCCTCAAACTATGTTCGAATTTCCAAAAGCTTTTGATTATTTATGGTTTATTAAGTACTAATTTTTGGTGTGTTTATTAAGCTGACCATCTAATTTTCATTTTATCTGTTCTGTTAAATACTTATAAATCCCATTGATAACGAAACAATATACATAACCAACATCAGTCTTTACTCTAACTAGATGTGGTAATTAACTGATTATGAATTTCCACCTTTATTTTAATTTTCCAGATGTGCAGTTACTAACCGAATAGAATTAAACTGTTATATTAATTCACCATTTATTTGGAATCTGTTTTATACTTAGGCGTAAAACCTATTATATGAATAGAGAACCTTCATAATGAACTAATTGAAAAGAAATATTTCTTGGCTAAATTTATATTTTCAATGTCAGTGGGAATATTTGGTGAAGCTCTATATTTTTGAGCAGCGTAACAATAAAAGTCAAGACTAGAGCTTACTTTCACACAATACACAAAAAATAATTCATCGCCCAATGATGCGCTGATTTCTGATTCAATATTGGTACATAAAGTGTGACTCTTAGGTGAAATATCCATCATCAGAAATCTGCATTTCAGTAGACTATTTTGTCAGTAATAGTTTATGTACATCTTTTCCCAACGGCATAACATTCATTTAGAAAAAAACCAATAACAGACATCGCTTGACAGCTTGATATCAGTACTAAACCTGGTTGTTAACAAACCAATTTACCATTCTATAAAATAATCATCAAAGTTCATACCTACTCAAAATAGACCCCGAACTGGTTGAAAGACTCAATAGACGTCAAGCTTCGTGATCAACAGGTTGGATTCCGTAAGGATCAGTTAAATGCAAATCAAATCACGACACTACGGGTCACTGATGAGCACTCGTCACTATACATCAACTACATTAACTATAAGAAGGCGTTTGACAGAGTTGATAGGAAAACCGCATGAAACCTTATTCGACACTATAGTGTACCTGAGAAAATAGTCAAGATCATACGGAATTCATATGAAGGACTACACTGAAATGTCGTGCATGAAGGACAGCTCACAGACGAATTATAAGTGAGGACCGGAGTCAGACAACGACGCTTACTCTCCCCTTTTATTTTGCTTCTCGTGGTTCACTGGATTATGAACAACTCCACATCTGAGGGGAATACAATCAACAACATGGATGTTACTACACAATTTGAACTTTATAGATGAACTGACTCTTTCATACACACCAACAAGTACATGTCAACACGACCAGTGTACAAGAAACTTCTGAAGCAGTTGGCCTCAACATACACAAGAAATAAAACAAGATCCGTAAATGCAACACCAACCAACACAATCACACTTAATGGAAGAACTCCGAGAGATATGGAAACTTTCACGTATCTGGACAGCATCATCGGCGAACTAAGAGGATCCAATGCAGATATTAACGCAAGGATTGGCAAAATAAGAACAGCATTCCTACAGTTGAAGAACATATCAAACTGAAAACAACTGTCTGCAAGCCAACGTCAAAGTCATAATCTTCAATACAAACGTCAAGAACTGAAACATGGAGAACTACTACAACCATCATCAAAAAGGTAAAAGTATTTATAAACAATTGTATACACAAGATACTCAACGTCCATTGACCAGATATCATCAGCAACAGCCTACTTTGGGAGAGAACAAACCAGCTTCCAGATGAAGAGGAAATTAGAAAAAGACGTTGGAAGTAGATAGTAAATATATTGAGCAAATCATCAAACTGCATTATGAAGAAAGCGCTAACTTGAAATCCTGAAGGGTAAAGGAAGAGACGAAGGCCGAAGAACACATTACGTCGGGAATCGGAAGCAGACATGAAAAGAATTTATAGTAACTGGGAAGGGTTTCCAAGAACAGAGTTGTCTGGAGAATGCTGGTGGGCCGCCTATGCTTCTCCACGAGGGGCAACAAGAGTAAGTGATAAACCGGAAGAACTAAGTTGTGATTGTAATTGTTTCTTGTAAATGTAAATGGTTAATACCGACTAAAGTATCTATCATCGATGAGAGTATCAGTTAACCCCATAAATAGATTATAATAACATCGACTGAAATATTTGTTGAATAGAGCACAAGTCAACTATGGTTATCGGTTAAGTTCCATTACTTAACTCAGAAATAATAATGTTAAGTCAGTTATCTAAAAACTTAGATTTTGAATGCAAAACTTAAGTCTCCTTTTAGCTTTTATCAGCATACTCACTTAGATAAACACTTTAATGAGTGTTTACCTCTCTACCAGGAGATATGAGTGGTATCGTTAACTCTTAACTTGGTACACAAATTTACATATGGTTATATTAGGTAAGTGAATGTAGAATGTACGTACTCTCCTAATTATAACTAGTCAGTTGGATTTTAGTGTGTTAGCTGTTCAACTGAGCACCTATTCCACACCCAAGGTTATGCTGACAAATACTACTGATCGTAAGCAACTATCGAGTTGGATTCTGATAGCCACTGACTTAACATGGTGATTAGATCTATCGATTGCAACAACACGATTGTTTTTATTGATGGAATGACTTATTATTCGAAGTTTTAACAAATTAGTAAAGCAGGCTGACAAATAGCAAGATTAAAAGTAGCTACTTCACAGAAAAATTATCCCATTTGAGAAAATTCAAAGATGAAACTGAACTGACTTTTATTGTCGATGGAAAGATAAAAGATTCGTCTTTATTCAAAAAGTAGTTAGCTAGAGAGGTGATGAACCTTGGACAAACATACACGTTAAATAATCAGTATGAGGTGGGAACAGTGGTTAAGGTAACTGCTGAACTGTAACTAGTAACGGTCTTCATTTTCATCAGAGTTTGCAAAACGAACAAGAGCAGTGACGAGCAGCAAAGCTAAATACGGTGCGAAAGACACTGATGTGATGTTATAAATATTAACTGTTGTGTCCCGATAACAATAGTGAATAGTAACTTTGGCATCCATTTATGGACCAGTATTATGCATATATTTATTATCGTATAATTGCTAAATAACTAAACTATTCATACTCATGTTCCCTTATTATAAGCTTTATTTTGACCTATAGACTATTATTGTACGATTTACCACTCTTGAGTTATCCCTAGTCCATTATTAGTTGCCTCCCACATTCACAGCCACATTTGGCTAAATCTTCTACAAATGTTATTTTCCATTTTATTGGTACATTGTGGTCAGTCTGTTTGGTATATAAACTCAGAATGTTTGAAATACAAGGATTCATACCACAGAGGTTGTTATTGGTGTTCTGGACTTAACTGGCTGGGCTAGGAAGAAAGCAGGGCTCGTACGGTTTTCGTGGGTCACTGTTCCAATCGATAATTCGCTGCTCTCTGATTGGCGGTTTTATCACGTCATACATTAACTGGGCATCCACTCGGTCACAAGACATAACATTAACTGTTCAAGCTTTTTAAACACAGTGATTCGTTAAAATCAATGATAGTTAAGATCACTATCTGGAAACAACGGAAAAGACTTAGGTCAAAACTTCCGAACTAATTTGTATTTAACTAGGAGCTAAATGATACTGACATCAATCCATCAACGGATTACGACAAATCTAAAAACTCATATTTCGTTGGTTATAAGAATCAATCTTAGTCCCTGCCATTCATACCATGTTTTTTTAACGTATTCCATAAGAACTTCAATACTTTGATTAA
This sequence comes from Schistosoma rodhaini, assembly GCA_944470415.2. Taxonomy (NCBI): domain Eukaryota; kingdom Metazoa; phylum Platyhelminthes; class Trematoda; order Strigeidida; family Schistosomatidae; genus Schistosoma; species Schistosoma rodhaini. Next base: position 29,520,847 of record OX104037.1, on the reverse strand, counting down.
ATTGCATGACACCTATATCTGAAGTGACGATTAGTGGTATCTTAAAAGTTTCAATTCTGTCCAACCTTCATACAGTCAGAGTTGACAAAAACTTTTTAAGATTTATTTCTTATCAGATTGGCTGATTTACAATACATAAATGATATAGTTCCATTGTCTTCGGAATGATAGAAATCAGTGGTTAGAGAAATAAGGTGATATGGTTTTCCAAATCAAATTTAGTCACATAAATTTATATTCATTATACTGTTCCTCCAAGTCTTAAATATTTTATTCTCCTTTTCGACTCAACAACCCATCTTGTTTGCTTTAATATCCTAACCTTTTTTCTGTTACAAAGTATCATTAGTTGAACCAAGATATTTCTGTACAAAAACTTGCGTTACTTTTTCAACTTAGATATATTTTCATTTTACAACAGTTCAATTACAAAATGCTAATGTTTTAATACATGTTCTAATACGATGCATAATCTACATATAATAGTCTCTTAACATATCGACAGAATTTTGGTGAATCATTTGACAAGAGGCATAGATTTCTCACCGATCGCTTGTAAAACCTATACCTACCTCACATGATACTTAGCTTTAAAGAAGTTTATAAATCAAACAAAAACAAACATCTAATTCAACATTATCATTTGAATAAAATTGTTTTACAAACCAAAAGTTTCTAGACAACGTTCCAATGAATTCAGACTATACGTTGGAGGATAATTTCCACTTACATGTAAAATGAATAAACCGAGTTTAGATGGGCGTATAATAAGTCCATCACCTGGGCTACCAAGTTCCATTGCATCAGTGAACGGCATTGAAGTACAATAAAGACTAGAGTAAAATAATGATAAATGTAATATAGGTTATAAAATAGGTGATGGCATTTCAAAATAATTGTAGTGATATAGAGAGTAAGGACATTATGTCTATAGAGTAATGATTATCTGTTGTGATAGTCAAAGAGGATTAATGAACCAGTGTGACAACCAGATTGAATGTTATATGAACATACATTAAATTAACTACACCCCAACAGGAGAAACGTACATTCACAAGATAGAATGAATGCACATATTGGATAGGTGTTTCACATACCACATAAAAATACATATCAGTCACAAACATTATATTAAATACCAATAAGTGATTAATTAACGATATGTTACCAATAAAAGCAAGATATTGCATCAGTTACATAGTTAACTAACCGACCTTCAAAAAATATGGTATTTATAATACGATTCTGACACTAACGCAAGTCTCATACAAATCTATTTACAGTCACACATTGATTCAACTTGTAAGTCTTCAGAAATTCACTTGGTATAGTTTGTTTGAATCTTCCCATTGATGTATAGGACTGCAATTGATCAGTCTCTAATTGGCATATGTGCATGCTGTGCGTGTTGCCTCGATATAGCCTTAATTCACAAGCATTATAAGCATGGATGGATAGTGGCTAGCAGTGGAATCCAGGACACGCGTTTCGTCCCATTTTGGGATTTGTTAGCTGGATGTACCTGCATTTCAGAATTGATGTTCACTCTGAGACTCGAACCCAGTACCGTTCGCTTCGAACGCCATCGTGTTATCCACTCAGCTACTGAGTCCTGATAACCGCTTGCTTGTGCAATGGGGTGAAGTTTAAATTCACTTGGTACTGGTTGTTTGAATCTTCTCATTAATGTATACGATTGCAATTGATCAGTCTCTTATTGGCATATGTGCATACCGTGTGTATCGCCTCGATAATTTAGGTGACAAGCTGCCCTACACGCCTATATAATTAATTATAAGTGAAATTGATAACATTGCAATCTGTCAGACACGTTATAAAACAATACAAAACGGATCAAGAAGTCAAGCGGTCAACCTTTATCCCACACCTTCAATTGACCATACAACAATATCCAATCATTTTAATAATTAACGAGAACTGCACGTGAACTGCACAAAACATGTATTCATTTCTTTATTGATTAGTTAGTGTTAGTTGCACGTTCAAAAAATATTTCGTTGATAATTTAACGCAAACGAGATGAGAATTTTTTTGGCAAAAATACAAAGATTTAAATATACTTAATTTAGCTGTTACAAACGATAAGGAGATAAAATCAATAAACAAAGTACTTTATGTTGACAGCCAATAAACAATTGACTTTTTAGTGAATTCTATTAAAACTTTTGAAATACCTGCACGACCTAATACACTAATAAACTATACGAAATAGTTATCAAAGAATAAAATAAATTTAATGGAGTGATAAAACGTTACTTAATAACTATCAAAAATATTCCCTCTTTGTTACATTATTTGTTTCATTGATGACAGTAACTAGTGCAATTTCGTCTAGTGTTTGGCATACACTAGTCGAAATTTTATTTATTAATGTTGCGATGCAGCTATGATACAGTGTATTCTTCTCGATCTTAGATGCTTAGAGGTTGGTGTCGATGAGAAGATATAAAGCTTTATCTTGTGCAAAATGGCATCATCATCCACTAGTTTAATCAGATCAATCAACCTTTCTTTCTGGTTGGTTACATACTGTGTGTATTATTTGAATCATATTAACACAAAATTAAAAATCGAGCCAAAAATCCATTGAGATACATTTTCAAATATTTTTTTTGATTTTCCGATGTTTCATTATTCGTAAGATCATTTTGAAAATACAAAAAGATAAATCAAAGCCTGATATGTACTAACAAATCTGTCACACAAAATGAAATGACAATATTGTGAAACAAAATAGTATAAACAAGAATAAGAAGTACTGAAGATCGTACTTTAAATAAAAACACAACTAGGGTATCCACTGATTTCAATCCTGAACAGTTTGATAACGTCTATCGGCACCGAAACGCACGACCACTAACAGTTCCATTGAAAGAATCACGATAAGTCAGCAGATGCCAACTTGATGTAACTATTTTTTTCAATCTAAAAGTTCATTTTATAAGCTAACAAACTCTGCCTTTAATCTCCAGCCTCCATTTCGATGCACTTCTATGAGAGGTTCTAAGTTGTTTATGATTGATCTGACTTCGTCCCAACATCACTAACTAGTGAGTAGAACATATCCAAACCGGTGAAGCCGATTTTCCAAGTTGCCACCACTTGTTGAATGAAATAAATTATCCCCAAACACATGCCTGACTCTCGGCATTACCTGCACAGTGCTTTGACTAAATGAAAGCAGTGATTATTAAACACCTGCATCTTTGAGAAATGATTTTATACTAGTAAACAGAAGAACTGCTATTAAGGTACTGTTGTGCACTCGACCCTTTTATCAACAAACTAAGGTCACGATCGTGAGAAAATCGACTCAGACTTACAATAGGCAGTTATAGCTTTTGCTGTACATAGAATGATCAGGTCTGCCACATTATTAACCATTCAAATATACATATTGACCAGTGCCTTGACTACTTCTACAGGTTCACCATCAAAATAGTTGTAGGGGTATATTTCAGTCAACATTTAAGAAGTAATCTATACTTTGTTGGTAACAAAAACACATCATACAGTAATATAACTTATAGTTTACGAAACTAAAGACAATAAATTTATTGACTTTATCCACTGATTTATTGTATATTTTAAAAATACGAGAGAGAATCGAAAAAATTAACAAACCTTGAGTCCATATACAATAATGGCTTGAAAGGACGCTTTATTGTATGATATAATTCAGTCTCATTATCCAGTCTTTCCAAAAGTTCGTCAGTTTTCCGTTGACTTTCTACACCATCAAGACCAACTGTCACTGTAGATGGCATTTTTAAAGGGATAGGTAAATGTAGCATACAATCTCGAAGTACGTTTTCACGGAATTCTGGACGACTATCAGAAACTAATGGCATGAACAGTAAATAGGCATTCGATTCCCATAAATCGATCGATGACAAAGTACCAAAATTTATAGTTGATTTTATACTGTTTAAAATCTGAGCTGCACCTAATCCTGGTCCTTTTGGATACAAAAGATTATCTGAAAACCATGGAATGAGATAAGTCACCACAAGCATCTCAAACACGTTTTAACAACACACAGACACGTTAGTAGAAGTTAAACTTTAAGCTTTTTTAAAACTTATTCATTAAATTAGAAACAGAAAACTGGGTCAAAACAAATACAGTTAACTTTTGTAGGCAATAAATATGAAATACATCTAAATACCAATTGATACTAGACGAAAAAACGCTGCGATAAATAAATACGGCAAAGAGCACTCCATAAGAATTTTTTCCTAACAACTATTTATAAGTCAAATCTTTTAAATACACTCCGATAAAACTAACTAATCCAAAAGACACTTTATAATGATCCATACTTTAAGTGTGAGTCCCCAGTTGCCTAGATCAAAGTAGGTGGAGAGGGGCTCAAACCTGGGGCTTTGTAGCTGAAAGTCAAACACTTCAGTCTTAAAGACACCCCGATACAATAAGTGAACATTGTTACGGTATCGTTTCCTGAAGATAGTTTTCTTTCCATAACTCAGAATAAAATATTTTAGAATCCCTAGTATGAAATAACGAATCAGTAAAGTCCGCTTAAATTTAAAGTTACCTACCAAGTTCTGAAAAAATTATTCAACTTACATAAAGACAAAATAATGATAAGCTCGAAATCTTTACGCACAACTATCAACTTGTCATAAAAATAAGTATAATATAACATGATTATCTTGTCCAGTTATTTAACTTGCATTAATATAATAACGACACTATCTATCTACTTGCCTTCCATTGTTTAGAAACACGTATAGAAGTGCAGACTGAAACTTAAAAATAACGATGGAAAATACAATAACATTTTAGAACAAAATATTTAGAACACCACCTCACCATTAAACATTTCTAACAAATGTAAGAGATAATAAAAGCAAAAAGCACTTAGCACATACATACGCATATTCATTATATGTTGAAGAATCATGAACTGTAGTTGGCACTTCAGCAGTCTCCAAATTTAAGAGTTCTGTGTTTGTTAAGTATACAACAGCTGGTTAGAAAAACAATGACGGTTACAAATGCATTGGATCCCGTAATCCAAAGCTCACAACCAATTTACATATTGTGTTTATCACTTATGTTTTACCTAATAACCTTCACAAAATACTTTACGTGACCAAGTCATAAGCAAAAGTCCTAAAGAATTTAACCCAACTTTTGTTGAAGTGAAATAAAAATACATAAGTCGAGTTTCTTCATTTATTCTAAGGCAAGTCCCTTCTTTTAAGCTCATCAGAATTAGAATTTCATCAATATAACAACATCGTCAAATCAGAGAACAGGGAATTACGTTCTATATACACAATACGTGCAAAATGGTATTTATACTTTTAAGAACTAAAAGAGATAGCTATCACAATAAATTATTATAGCTAAGGATTAAATAAGAATATTGCAATTTTTCTAAAAACTTTTCAGGATCTGAATGCCTTGAAATCAGTAAATTTGGATGGGATTAGCAAGCTATTTGTCGAAAAATGCAAATTCCTTCCAAGTAAATATGATAGTTAACATGATCGATTACTGGTGATCCTCCTGTAAGAGCAAAGTATCCTATTAGTAAAGGTGCGCAATATACAAACCTGTCACCAAATAGCAGATAATGTCGGAATTTATGCCTCAGTGGTATTAGAAATCGATCGATTGCAATTGCGGTTCTACCATTAAGATTAATCACCTGATATCATGGTACCAAAGAGAGGGCAATAGACTTAAGTTTCGTGTTTGTTGGCACTTATCAAAAAACGTACTTGCAGGTTTTATGTTAATGATTTAACTAGAGAAATTACAACACAAGTCACTTATTCTGACGACCAAAGACACTACCATAAAACTGTTCGTGCAGCGAACCGATTGAACTCAAAACTATTTGAAATCTAAGTCCTTACTTTTTAGTGACTACCGAAATGGAAACAAATTAAAAAAACGACACACTACACTCAAAATTAAGTACTTGCTGAGTTCAATAACTCACTTGTTCTTAAAAAGAAAGGTACTAGCACTGTCTTCAAATAAAAATAGCATCAATTATTTACAAAGGACGAGTCTGAGCACTCGAATTTGAGCCAAACTTTGATTGTGTGGAAGCCAGCAATAAAACGCAGATACTCGGATTAAAATGGATGGGAGGAGATTCAAATATAAACCATCTCCCTCGTATAGGCTATTTCGTTTGCCAGTAATATGTCAATTGTGAAGGCTCGGATAATATCTTTACCCAACTTACAAGAAACTCACTTTTATTTATCTTGCATCCAGATCGAAACTGCATACATTTGACTTTGGATCAGTGGGTTGCAGGTACACACTATGTACAGCTTACTTCAATGTAGACAGTTGGGTAGCATCGCTGAACCTCGTGAAGTGTAGTTTAGTAATATATATTCTTGGTTATTTGATAATATAGTGAGATTTCAAATAATTTTACATACCTTTGACCCAGTATTTTATTAGGACTGATTACTTTATTTGTAAGGAAAAATTAAATTCGTGATCTAGGTGGTACACTAATCAACAAAAATATCCGTGAATACAATTGTACAGCTGTTAATTGGAACGGTCTCTTCGTACCATATTCTCCATGTTCATTAACTTATTAACATCGCTAAAGCATTAACTCAATCCCTTCGCTACTCATCTTGTTAATCTTATCTAGTCATAACTTGTGATAATTTAAGCTTTTGCTAGAACCTAAGGTGATTATGACTGACTGAAAGTAATGCTGAGGGAGTAGTGAATCTCTGGAATTGTCTATCGAAATTTGTTAATTATCGCCTGAGGACCCAACAGCTACTCTTTTTAGCAGCCCCATTTTCTTTGCGACTATACTGACCAAATCAGAGTAGATAGTATCTCAACATAAATGACATGACTCAGTTATGTCAATCATTAGACATTCACAGCCGTATCTAATTATTTATAGTTTAAACACCAATGATTTAATGGAGTCATTAGTTGATACCTGTAATTTTTTATAAGTAGTCTTAAGTCGTTTAAATTCTACTATCACTTCCCGAGGCCGTAAAGCGATACAAGACTGCCTTCCATACAATATATCAGATTTTTAGGATGAATTCAGATTCATGAGATAAAGAAAGCAAAACAATGGTAGCAGATCTTAAGTTTTCGCTGATATTTTAATACTTATGAAAGCTTTCGCAAATATCTAACAAAGCGATAAGATTACTCAATTTTGGCAGAGTCTTAATGCGTCAACATGAATTTTACAGGTGCAAAAAACATCATGAACTTCGACCGGTTGTCAAGAATAATTTAAATTTTATTATTTTTGTAATTTAAGTTAAATGTGTGTTCTTTAGGGAGATATGTGCAAGAAATATCTATTTTACATGAATTTCGTCAAATGTATGTACGTAAAAGCTCACGCATTGATTTCTATTCCTTATAAGTTATGACTGATTAAAATGCGTAATAGTTTCTTTCAGCATAATCCAAGATAATGTCGAGGGTGGATGCAGATGTGCATCCACTAAAGTCAATAGCAATCGATGTCAGTTGATGTGAAACCTCTTCACTATTCATTACATCGACTGTGTATTGGGTTAAGTACTTTAATCTCTGGCTACCGATGTTATCCTATCTGATACAGAAAGAACCAATTTACAGTATTATCCCAGATTATTGATGTCGTTTAGTAAACCAAGCAGTTATTAATAGTTGAAGACTGAAATTTAATGAACATAGTATCACGAGGTTAACGATAGCGAAAATGATTAACTTATATGGAGGGTAGTTTGGAAGGGTGCATATTATTGTTGGAGGTGCACACGAATGATAATCCCAATGCACTCCCGCAACTTAGGTTGATGTCATGAAGTGACCGAGACAAAATATGTACCTGCACTCACTGCTAACGACAAACTATTGAGGGGAAAACGGAATGTGAATATTCCGGCCCAAATCTATTTCAAATGACTCTTCATAGAATGGGAATGCTACTGCAGAATACCCTAGTTGAACACTTAACACCAACTACCAGTACAACCAGTGATATCGTTTTACTCCTGAACTCCTGATACAGCATTATTCATCCTATAGTAGCGGCAACTTTTTTATTTAACTGACCTTTCAATGATGGCAAAATCCCACTTTGTTTACAAATTAAATCAGTGTGGAGCAAGTCAAATCATTATACCAGGATTTTAACACACGCCAATTTGTTAAGTTTTATAAGGCTCGTCTTTATACTAATGACTACGTCTTCCAATACTCAACTTGAATAGAATAGTATACAAAACAGACATAATTTGCCGAGAACTAAGACGATGCACGTGAATGTCCAGTAGTTAAACTGGATCGGTGGGTACAGATGATTCATCTAGAAAGGCTGAAAAACTCTGATTTCAAACTAGTGGTACACACGAGCTCCAGGATTCCAAGGGAACACGTGACCGCATCTCCTAACGTTTCTCTACTGCCTTGTGAACTAGATGTTTAGTCAGTCAGTCAGTCAGTCAGTCAGTCACAACGTAGAACTTCGTACGTACGTACATCAGTTCGAGTTGCCATACCACATTAGCACAGAGATGCAGTTGTCGATTCAAATCCCATAGTGGTAGAAGTAGTAGGAGTATAATCAGAAATCCAAAAGATTAGGGTTTGAAGAAACTATTGAAGGAGTATAGTACAATGAAATAAATTTGGAAAGAGAAAAATATAAAGACATGAGGAATTCAGAAGATTAGAATTTGGTAGAACACAAAGAGTGGATGCATCTTCGCCATTGCAAACGATTTTCAGCCATGTCATTCAAGGTTTCTAACCATCGGTTGCTGTCATCTCGCGAATCCCAACCACGTAGTCTACACCTACCAACATGGCCCAGTCCACTTGTCAGTGACTTCATTGATTTGTGCCACGTTTTGGTCTGGCCACCCATAGCTTTCTTCCAACCTACTCCTACACCATGAAACATTGCACGTCGGGGCAGTCGGTGGTCGGGCATACGTAACACATGTCCCAGCCATCTCAACCGATGAAGTTTCACTACTTCATCAATCGATTTGCCATCCCTACCTAGTACTCGTTTCCTAACAACTGCATTACTTACCCGGTGGTCCCAGGATATACGAGCAATGCTTCGAAGACACCTATGATCGAACACTAGTAGCCTACGAACATCCTCTACTCTTACCGGCCATGTTTCACTGCCATAAAGTAGGACGGAGCGAATTGCTGCACAGTAAACCCGTCCTTTGGTTGCTAGACGGATATCTCGCCTACGCCATAAATGACGCAAGTTGGCAAAAGCTAGACGAGCCTTCTGTATCCGTGCTGAGATTTCGTCACATACCAGACCACAAGGGCTGATGAGGCTCCCAAGATAAGTGAAGTGGTCTACACGCTCAACTACTTCACTCCCTATCATTAATTCAGGTGTCGATGCAACCCAATCCTGAAGTAACATTTTGCACTTCGAGGGAGAGAATCGCATTCCGAACATGCCTGCATAGTTGCTTATAGTGGTCAGAAGACTCTGCATGTTGTCAGCGTCTTCACCGAGTAAAACTATGTCGTCGGCGTATTCTAAGTCAACAAGTGAGCCTCCTGGTAAAAGTTCAACTCCTGGAGGTTTAGCTGATGAAAGTGCTATCTCTAAAAGTATGTCAATGACAAAGTTAAACAAGAATGGGGAGAGTGGACAGCCCTGACGAACGCCACTTGTGGTAATCAGTTCTGATGACAGTTCGCCATAGGCTCTAACTCGACCATTTGTGTTCGAGTAGAGAGCCTTTATGAGGTTAATGTACTTCTTTGGTACTCCTTTCAGTGACAAACATTGCCATAAAACCTCACGATCAACGGAGTTAAATGCCGCCTTAAGGTCAAGAAATACTACTATTGTGGGACGTCTGAATTTGTGTCTATGTTCTAGAACCTGACGTAGGGTGAATATCTGGTCTATGCAACCACGTCCAGGTTAAAAACCAGCCTGGTTTTCTCTAGTCTGCTCTTCACGAGCTTTGGTTAGGCGACCTAGTATTATTGAAGCTAATATCTTAGACACTATATTAGTCAAACTGATCCCTCTGTGATTGTCACAGGAGGACTTTTGTCCTTTCTTATAGACTGGCACAATCAGTGATTGGGACCAGTCAGATGGAATTACGTCCAGTTCCCAGATTCTACCTAAGACCTCAGTCAATCTCACTGCTAGTACTGGACCACCATCCTTAAAAATCTCAGGGGTCAACCTGTCAGGGCCTGCTGCTCTTCCTCGCTTCAGATTTCCTATAGCTTTTTCAACCTCACAGAGGGTTGGAGGACTTACATCAATTTGCCATTCAGGACGACTGGGGATCGTGGGTAACTGAAGTGTGGCTGAAGGCCAGTTGAACTGATCCCTAAAGTGTTCTGCCCATCGATCCAACCTCCTGGATTGAGAATGAATAATATGCCCATCTTTATCTGAGATGGTTTCACTGATATTCGGGTTCCTAATACCGGTTTCTTTAACGAGTCTGAATAACTGCCTACTGTTACCTATTGCCGCTGCCTTTTCCATCTCTCTTGCTTTCGCTACCCACCACTGTTCACGATCATTACGTAGACTTTTTATAAGCCTGCGCTTAAGTTGACTCCGCTCTTCGTTATGCTCAGAGCCAGGTGGGATGAGTTTACGAGCATCTATCAGTGCGGTAGATGCTGTCGAGATCCATTGTTTCTCCCTAACGTTATGGTTTACCTTATTAGCGGATATCACTGCTGTTTCCACAGCTTTTCGGATGTCATTCCACGCTGCCTCGGGGTGGACACAACTTACATGGCTGCCTAACTGTTTTTCTAGTTGTTCCTGAAATATATTCTTAGCTTGCCTATCATTAAGTAGAACCCTTAGAGGCTTCCCTGCAGTGTCTTTCCTACGACCAGTAAGACGCAGACAGATACGTGCTCGCACTAGAGCATGATCTGAATCTAAACATGTGCCCCAGAATGAGCGACAGTCTTCTATCGAGCCCCTCCATTGGTGGCTGATAGCGATGTGATCTAGTTGGGTCCAACGTTGGGACGAATTCGGGGGTCGCCATGTCAAAAGATGTTTTTCCTTATGCTTAAAGTTAGTATTTGCAAGAAATAGGCGGTTATCTGAGCACAGCTGCAACAGACGGTCGCCATTATCTGTTCTTTTAGCCATGACACCATAAGATCCACCCAGGTGTCTTTCCCTTTCACTTAGTTTACCTACTTGAGCATTAAAGTCACCTGCTATTATTACTACATCAGAACGCCTAGCTTCTCGGAGAAGGTCAGAAAGTTTCCTGTAGAACTCATCTTTTATATCGTCTGAGCTGCAGTCAGTGGGAGAGTAGGCAGAGACGACGAAGAGGCAACGACGAGTTTCCCTATCTTTCCGGGTCCTTACTGATCCGTTTAGTCGGATAGCGCATAGACGACTGTCTACTGGGATCCAGTCTAAAAGAGCTAGTTCTGCCCTACGACTTAATGCTATACCTACTCCAGCGAGGCCACGGGAAGCAGCATCAGGGCTTCCAGATACACGAAACGTGTATCGAGATGAATCTTTATTTTGATTAGGTGAAGTCAAATGAATGTCACTACTCGGATCTTGTATGCGCGTTTCGGAGACGCAGCACACATCGATGGTGTAAGATTCTAGAGTCCTAGCTAAGGAAGCCTGTTGTCCTATTTGGCACAATGTTCGGACATTAAAAGTTCCTACATGTAGTTTAGAGCGTGGTTTCAGGAGACCAGGAATAACGTTCTATGTACTCGAATCGTTTGCCCTAGCGGTGCGAGGTGATAAAAGGACGTGGGAAGGGTTAGTCGTGGAGATAACAGAGTTATTAGGTGTAGGAAGGATTTGAAAGCGACCAACTTGGTCTTGTGTGCAGTTAAGGGTATGAGGGCTAGTATCACTTCCCGGCTGCCCACACCGTGGAAGGGTATTTCTTGAGGGACCTGAAAAAGAAGTTGGATTAGTGTTGGTCTTAACGACCTGGGAGCGTGACCGCAGTGCCCAAGGGACATCTGCTTGAGGCCGGTCACGCACGGCCTTTTTGTGGGGGATTTTTGACGTGTTAGCTCCGTTCTTCAAAAGTCCTTACCGCCGGAGACGGAAATCCGTGGGATAAGGCGAGGTGTGCATTTTTAGGGTCGACCTTTTCTAACCCCACCCCTCCTTGTGGGAAGGCAGCATCGCTGTCATGCTGGTTATCTGAAGGAAACACCTTACTGCTTTCACACCTCTGTACAGTCAGCAGTACGACTTCGCCTTCGGACCTTGGGATTGCTGCTTTTAGTCTCACCGCTCTTCAACCGACCTGTCTGGCATGGTAGGACCTTGAGGAACGATTGTTCCAGCCAGCATAGCTCGATTGGATCATCACGATAGGCAAGCCCGACCACCACGTCAAGGTAGCAGCAACGGTCGGGAAAATGCCAAGAAGCGTCCGTTTAAGGAAACCATCTGTTTCGGTCTAGGTACCCGAGCCGTACCCCAGACCAAAAATTTATGCGGCATATATATTTTTGGTGCCCCTTTGTACCGATGTTTGTGTTTAAATAATTAAATAAAAGACCATGCAAACTGACTATATTTCTTACGAATGAACATATTGGATATTTTAACTTTATCATGATTTGCAGAATCACACCTTACTTTAAACTGAAAGCTTGAAGTACACAGAAATTGGTTATTAAATCCTGTTGACACAAATTGCAACTTGCTATAAATGTACTTTCCTTACTATCTGCCGTTGGTAGCCAGTTTTAGTTTAATAAACCTACAAAAAGTGAACTAATAATTTAGGTTGTTTACTTTCACAAGACATAATACGCACGCTTTCGTCAGTTAACTACTCATTATGAATAATATATATCTTAACGGAAATTATACAGTGCAAAACAATGAAAACGTACAAGATTACGTAAAAATTTACATAAGTTTATGTATGAAATTTATGAAAAGACTGTACAAATAAGAAAATGAAAAAGATACAAGTCTGAATCTGACCAGTTAGAAATTATTTATCAAACACTTTCGAAAAGTTCTTTAAGATGACGTCCAAGGCGCTTTAGAAGTAAACTTTGAAGAGGAGTAAAAAGAAGTTGGGAACTTCATGCTACATCGACAACTGAACGAGGTAAGTCACCATAATTACGAGATCTGGCGCGCATTAACTGTCTTTGTCGAATGGCCGATGGTGAAGCAACTGATGAAAGATTAGCAGCGGCTGGGCTCACACGATTGCGATTACGCCTAACGGCTGACCTTTCACCTCCATTAGCGAAAGCAGCACCAGACTTTAGGGCCTCCATTAAATTATCAATGACATTTCCCTCTTCCTCTGTAGGTGCCCTGGGTCCTGAGCTATTCAGAATAGCTTTATCCTCACGTTCACGCTGACGGCGTGCTTGCTCCTCCCGTGCCTTTTTCATTTTTTCTTCCAACGCACGCTTTTTAGCCAGGTCAGAAGCAGAACGTTTAAAGGCAACATGGAAGTCTTTCAAATCAGAAAATAAATTCTCCATATGGTATTTGTTGGGGTCAAATGCTAAGTATTTAGAAACTGTCACAAATTTATCCTGCATCCGTTTATGCATCATTTCTAGCTGTGACAACTGTTCTTTAGCGGATACAAGGAAATCTTGCATTACAGGAATATAATTGTCATTAGGTTCTTGAGCTTTGTATGTCTTTAAGTCTGTATCAATATTGGAAACGGACTTCTTCATTTCTGCAATGTTGGCTCTTAGACTATCCTCAGAGACACGGCAAGCTCGTTCAACATGCGAGAAATCATCCAGAAACCCTTTAACAGTTTCTGGGAATTTTCGATCAAGAGAGCCAATCAAAAAATGAAGTAACGTCTGAGAATTGGAGACATCTTTTGTCGCCTCTAACTTGGTTAGAAAACTAATTTCAAATCCAATCGCCTCTGCATTCCTGGAACCCGCGTTCATATAATTGCCTAATAGCAGAACCAACTCTAAGATACGTTTGAAGTGTTTGCTGAAATGTATTTCCTGCAACGCTTCGTTTACGTCAACTATCTCAGGCTTTACTTCACTAAGTTTTTCATTAAATTTCATTTTAAATAGGATTGAATTTAGTCTAGGTATGAGTTTCTTAATATCACCAACTTTGCACACAAATTGTTCAGGTTCCGCTAGTGTCTCATATTCATCTTTAAGTGAACTGATCTTCGAAATAACTGATGGTTCTGGGAGAGCTTTAACCAGCTGCTCTAACATATTTGGAGTTAATAAACTTTCATCAACAGTTAGGATACGCCGACGAAGCTCATCATATGGCACTTTAAGTGAACCAAGAAGAATCGACAGATTTTGAGCCACTTTGTCGTCTAAATATCTCAGCTTTTTCGTCTTACGAGATTGAATACCTTGTAGATTTCCAGCTGCAGCTGCGCTATCTGATGTAGAATCAGACACCATCACCTTAGCTGGCTTTGTGCTAAATTGAGCACTAAGATTTTTTAGCAAATCCCCATACTCAAGCTCATCCTCATGAAGTTGGACCCAGACAGAGTCTTTATCAAGCATATTGGGCTTAATTTTTTCCCAATTGGCTTTTTTCATAGGGACATCCAAAGTGTATTTCTTTTTTGGTTTCATACCAAAAGGAAGTTCGTCCGGAGGTTTAGATGACTGGAAACCCGGCGGAGGTGGCGGAACACCTCCCATGGGAGGTGGTGGTGGCGGGATACCTCCCATGGGCGGTGGTGGTGGCGGAATACCTCCCATGGGTGGTGGTGGCGGCGGAGGAGGAGGAGGAACACCCTCCATAGGTGGTGGTGGAGGAATGCCTGGAGGTGGTGGTATACTTGAACTTAACGAAGGTGGAGGTAAGATATCAGGAGTAAGCTTTATTGTAGACCTGTCTCCCGAACTCAAATGACTTTGTAATGTTTGCACTTTGGCTTCTGCCTCTAATTTAGCTTGAAGAGCGGCATCTAACTTAGCTTGAAGCTCCTCAACACGAGTTGAAGCGTCAGCTTCCTTTAGTGCATCTACTAATAATGCGACAGTACTCTCAACATCCAGGCGCAGAATGTTCATATGCGGATCAGGATCGACACCATCATTCTGAATCATAACTTGACCAATCAGTTCTTCCAGAAGAGTAAAGTAAGCTAATCTATAAGGTTCATCACGAATGAAAAGAAAATGCTGTAGTATTGACAGAAAATGCTTCTCCGATTTGCTCCCCATAATAGTACGATGAAGAATGTGGAAAATCTGGTTAGCATCATCGAGATCACATTTGACTGAATCTAGTCGCTCAAAAACATCGTCCAAGTCCTGATCAGCTCTTGAACGGTAGATTGTTATGTGATTTTGAATGTCAGCGTCCAATGAATTTTCAAGTTTGTTAAGCTTTTCAATAATTCCTAAACCATTAAACTCACACCTTAAATGCACCCTGTAGTCAATATCGAAAGAGCTCTCATCAAGACAACTGCGGTTCACTAGAACATTAATAAACTGCAACGAAGCCCGCGCAACTTCAGGACAATCCAGGGCTTTAACTAAAGGCATGAAGCGTTCGTCTGGTGTCCCATTAAGTTCCGCACTAAATGTTAGTCCCTCCAGAACGTTCTTGTAGCCTTTAGCATTACAAAGAGCAATACTAGATAAAAGCTCTATAGCACAGTCCACTAAAGGTGACTGATCACTGTCCAGGCACTTGGCAATAAATGTAGTTGCACTTTCATGGTCTACCAAAGCATATAAGCCATAACCGCAATTCCCAAGAGCACGGATACAACGTAAACAGTGTAGAGCACAACTAGGGTAGTAGTTTGTTAGAGTAAGGGCCAGAAAGTGTAGCAAATTGTTCAGACCGTTGTTAGATGGATTGTTAAATTCCCGAACCCAACTTACACCATTATTTAACAAGTTTACACGTAGGTTTTCCAATGAGTTTAGCAGCTGCTTTGGAGAATAGTTTTGTGGAACCAACAAGAACCTCGCACAATAATCAGGAGCGTTTTTTGAAGATCCAAGCTTCTTTCCATACGTTTCAAGCATCTCGAGTTTGGTTTTTATAGGTTTTTCTCTCAAAGATATAGTTTGTTCTGTCGATAAATTCATATCTTCCAACATTTGCAAAAATCTCCGTTCTACTTCGTCATCACTCACACTACCCATATTTGCCGATGACGGTGGTGACTCGCTACTTCTAGAATCTTTACTATATTTATCTTTATGCTTTTCTTTAGGATGGTCTCTGGTACTGAATAGCTTCTTTAATTTGTTTCCAACAGTTTCGTCTTTCTTGTGATCCATTTGTGCCTGTAACGGAACGCAATTTTGATAGGGACGGAAAAAATAACATATGACTTATAAACCATGATATCAATACTCATAGCTAACCTTTGAGGAAATCCCTTAAACGTATGTTTGACATTCGCGGGCTTTCAATACTTTTGTAATACCGGCACAATAAAATGTTCTCTTAGATTCCAATATAAATTAGAAATAACCGACTTGCCTGAAAATAGTCAAAACTTTCCTGAACATACTCGCTTACTCTTAGAACTTTACTCACATTATTCAAACGAGTAGTAATCACCATTGGTGACAAATTCAGAATATCTAGTATTAAGTAGTAATTTATATAATTACTTTCACTGGACAGAAGTCGTGTATTTATTTTTTCTCTGGCCCCGTGTTCAGATACAATCGCTTACAACACATTTATCATCCTTATGTCTACATTATGCACAGGGTCAATATTAAACAAAGCAGCTGAAGTCCCATTACTGTACAATTCTACGTCTTACAGTTCCTTACCAAGACACATTTACATGAATTTCAGTGCTGGCCTCTTCATTCTAGTTACAAGTTGATGTCTTCTCAGACGTTATTCGAAACTGTGGTATAAAAGCGAATTACTAAAATTAGGTGAATTATTGGTGATATGTGCACCAGGGCGACACTTGCTCTCTTAACTCTGTGCCGTACAGCCCACAATTTCAACACTTTGAATGGGATTCGGCTGTTGAAGAATTTAACAAAACTGGTGTTCTCATCTCTTGTAATGCAATCTTCTCAAGGTCAAACAAGATAAAGATGTGGAGATTGACAGTCAACTTGTATTTTGTCGTACTCAAAGGTAACCTAATGGAAAATGTATTTAGATATTGGCTTAACTAATGCGTCTATCAAAGATTTTAAACGTATACAGAAGGTAAAAACTGAGGGAAAGTAAACATGTTAATAAGTGTTCGGAGTTAGAAGCAACCAGAAAACCGCTGCATGTTACATGATGATACTCAATACTGCACCTAAAACAGAGTCCACAAACTTGTCTGCCAATTTTTGGGACATGAACGAGCAAATGATACGGTTTGAATTATTAGCAGTTACTAACCACGGACTCGTGCAGAATAATAGCTAGCCTTTGCAGATAAGTTTATTGAAGTTCATGCAGTGATAACAATGATAAGTGGTATTATTATTTCTGATTGACAATCACCCACTGTTCCCTGATCGGACAACGATCCATGTGTAATTGTTAGTCAGAAGAACATATATACAAACAAACGTCAATAAATTCAACTACGTTAATAAAATGTTAATCATCTAAATCTTATCACTTGACTCCCATGTTATCCACTTTATGTCACTTATCAAGTTCGATTCTCATCAGTATGCAGACGGAAGGTTTTAGCCATCCATTTCTCGATGCTTAAGCAAGTACATACATTTGTATTTGCTCGTCTAGGGTTCTTAGCGGACCGTAGGACGAACATGCTTGAATGTATACGAACATATGATGATAATGGACATCTCCATCAAAGATGATCTGATGAATGTTGGTCAAGTACCGATTGAAATATCAGTGACTTTAGAAGTTACGTGAACAAGCAAGTTCAGGGACAAAAAGTTTAGAAGGCATGGTGCCAGAGAAATTGTTATTGCACCTGGGCGTACGCGAGCATCCTGAGTAGAAATCCTGTAGAACCTAAAATGTGCTAAGGATATAGTATCACTACGTACGTTGTGGTATGATAATTCATGCTCGTTACAATTATATACAACAAAATCCGTTTCTGACAAAGTAGGCTGAAGTCGTGGGACATGATTACGAATCCCCTGTAGTCTCAATCAATCACAAACGCCAACAAATTGTTATCGATAAGTCAACCTTGAAGTAGACAAAATGTAATTATTATAGGAATGATTAATATAGTAGGAGGGTTTAGCAAGGAAGAAAGGATTGCTATAAAAAAGTCACTGGATACAGTACGACAGCGAATCAATAAATTTTGCATACTTTGGTAGTATGTGAGCCTCTATTAAACAGAATTTGCAATAAATGCTTTATGAAATATGGTAGATTCGCTGTGCAATTGTGGTATCTTTGTGAACTAATGACTCCTTCGTACTTGATTACTTGCTTATTACGAATTCCAAATACAATATGTTCGTTTGTGCTCACCTAGTTCTGTCCGACGTGAATTGTACTATTTCGAGAATTCCTAGCTGGGACAGGGGTTCGAATACATCCAATCATTATATTGGCGTCACGATGGAGCCTGTGGCTGAAAAGTAGGATATACATCCAAATCCTAAAACTTTCTAAGACAATAAGGAAAGGTTTGAAATCCGAAGTATAACCAGAGATGTTAAAGATGATAAAATTGTGGCTCACTCACTTACATTCATCGGAAAAAAAAGCCCACAGCATACTCAAAGCTCTGGCATTCCCAGATAAGCCGATTTCTCTTCCCTATGCAACTCTCAAACAACTGCTGTTAAATAATATAAAATGTTCTAATTTCGAATGCCGTGAAGGAGCAAAATCTCATAAAACAATCCGTCAGAACAATCAGAAGGCCAGAGAACTTATCCTTAAATTGCAGGAACAAGTCACAAAGTGTAATTTTAGTGATCAACATAATGTCTAGCTGTGTGGTTGATTGGTTGCAGGGATAAAGATACCAAATCCGAAAAGAGAGCTTATGCAAATGCCAAGGTGTTCCTTTCCAGATGCTAGAACTGCGCATATTAACTATGAGGCATCGCATGAAATTGACCTACAGAACACCAAGAATCCTACTACATTATTTAGCTATCCCAATTCATAGATTACTCAAGGTCAAGAAGAAAACAATTCATTGAGGAATAGCAAGGCAGGCCACAAAGGTAAACACAAGTGTGGTAAACGTTTTCCCTATGGTACATTTCATCCACGTAATTAATATGTATTTTTTCATGCTAAATGCATTAAATATGGTAAAGTTGGACACATCCTTTCAATTTGTCAAGCTAATGTTCATTTCGTCTCAACTAATACTAAACTTCTTAATCCGGATCCTATTAACTTTGGTGATTCTAATAGTCATGACCATCCTGACATACAACTTCTAGTTATTCACTTCATATTCAAAAACAATTATATCTGTACTGTGGTGTTTTTCACGACTCTGTTGGCGACACTGACATATCAAGTCCATCATTTCGGTAGGGAACTTAAAGTCATTAAATCCTGATGCCATACTTTCGCCTACCAAATTTTTCTATTTCTAGTAATACTGGCTGTAAACTTTCTATTCTTGGATGTTGAATTTGTCAATCAGCGATGATAAATCTTCAATTGTAAATTGTGAATTTCTCATCACTGAGCGTGAGCTGTCTATACTAGGTCTAGGAAATTTACGAGAGCTTCAAGGTTAGCTTTCCCTATTGACTACTTGAAATGGTTCTAATGAAGTATCTGATAACTCGCTAACTACGGAATCGAAGTGCGGGAAATTACACATGACTCCAAAGTTCCTTCATTATCACGTGCAAGCAAGAAATTTCGAAACCTTGAAAACAAACGTCAGTTCTATTACTGCTGCAAAGTTCAAAGACCCGGAGAGTAGAGCAGATAGATTCCCTCACTTCATAGTTACTGAATCGAACGCAAATGAAACATTAACGACATTGCTTAAACAAAATGTCTGCTTAGGTAGGTCAATAAATCTATGGTTTATATGTGATCCAGTCAAAACAACTGAATAAGTTGCAAGGAATCAGATCATACAGAGTACATACCCAATACATAGTTGGACCGATACACTATGAACCAAGGGAGAAGTACAGCTGATCACAGAAATTCAGCTTCTCACTTAATAATAATAATAATAATAATAATTTATTCTCAAATAACAGATTGTTACATGAGGCATGCCGGTTAACAGGCAAGATCAAATTGTTAAAGAAGTTGCAATTTTCACTGTTGAAAATTACTCAGCTGGGTTGATATTTCATACGATATGAATGTAAATGGATTTCGTAAGGAATATGTCAATACCACACTTGGCGCACTTTATGGAGTTAGCGTTGCAACATACAACTGATGGTCGAAAACAGACACATGCGAAGTTGGGGGCTTTTAGAAGTTTCGAACTTATATCCATCCAGAATATCGGAAGCTTTAATAACGGTGTAGGACTAAGTCACCCGTACCATATCTGTTTTCTGTGGAGTATCTGCAGGAGGCTGAGAAAGGTGTAAGAAAAAGGAAGAAAGCTATGGTGAATGTGGTATTTGTACGGGCTTATGATTTTCTTGTATCTGATTACCCGCTTATTAAAAATTCCAAATACAATAAGTTCGTTTGTGCATATTTGGTTCTGTTTGGCTTAAATTTCGCTGTTTTGGGAATTTCTAATTAGTACATCAATTTCAGTACTTCTAATTATCATAGTAATTCAGGTAATCAGATGAACTTTTAGAGAGGTCGTGTAATGATACCATTTACTTGTGAAAACCTATTTACTTGGTATCATAAAGAGGTTTAGACTTTCAAACATAAGTGGGTCAAATATTCTACGTTTCGTCATTCTGACTTGTTGCAAGTGATCATGCTCGCAATGGATCCATTCCCTAGTTTATGGTTTGGATATAATCGTAGGTTAGTCGTCCATATGGTTATCTCTCGTCAGTAAAGTGTTTGTCCATTCACGTAAGGGTGAAGTTCAAAATTCCGTTACTTGCTGCTGTTCCACCTTGGGTTTACTAGCATCCAAAATATATCGACCTACTGACTCTGTACATGGCCCGGTTAATACTCATGATACCATCATGACATCAGGTATAGACTCTTGACTGCTTTTATTTATATTGCCTGAAGTAAAAAACATCAATAATTGTAGCTACATGAAATGAGTGGAGACTTACATACAAATGCCCTGGTACGGCCGAGAGTGGGGAGAGTCTACTCTCCCTCTCGAAATGCTCTCACATGGCCAGCGAATATATAGCCTCTGACAGGGAAGTCCTACTCACTGCCTTCTCGTGCCACGGGTGTTTTTTACGAAAGTGAGAGGACGAAAAGCGAATGTCCGGCGCTGTAACCGGGTTGGTGGACACAGTGAGTCCACATAGGGGAGTTGGAGAACCCTGATTCCAAACCAATGGTGCACATGGACTCCAGTATCCTGATGGAAGGAATGGCGGAAGAACCTGTCATTGGTCAACGGCTACCATGGGACTGCATCTCCTCACGATGCTCCACTGCCTTGTGGATCAGACCTTTTGGTCAAAGGCTCGGAGTGTGGCCTCCTAAGAAAGCCACCTACTTCGGTTTGCGCACCCGGGCAGTATCACAGCCCACACACAAATAAATGAATGGATGAATTCTATTGACGATACTATTCCTGCTCATACTAGAAGCAAGACAATTTACATTATTATTATTATTACCTTTATTATTATTATTATTATTATTATTTACCATATCGCTAACTCACCCCCTTTTATCCCCAATTTGTGTAACCTTACTTTTCAACTTATGCAGCAGCTCGCTCTTGGTGGAAAATATGTCCTATCTAAACGATCTCCAGTCACTGTCTGGTTGAAAGTGAATGCTTCCACCGATTATGAATACTGAAGCAGTCTTTCTGAAACCACGTACGCCGTTCAAGCTGGCTTCCTTCAACGTTCGCATACTAATGCATATCAGACAACAGATAGGGCTGGTTATGTCTTTGGAAGGGCTTAATGTTGATGTTTGTTGTCTATCCGAGACCCGTATTCAAGACTCTAGTGAAGTACTACAAATCCGCTCTCCATATGTCACTTCGAAAAGCTTGTTTCACGTGCGCTTATCCGGGGACCCTGTGGCATCTTCGTCTGGTCTTGCAGGCGTTCGTGTTGCACTAAGCGCTAGGGCTAAGGCAGCACTAATCGATTGGATCCTCATTAACAGTCGGTTATGTGCTGTTAGATTAGAAAGTTCCATCAAAGTGAGACGAAATCGGCGTGAGAAACGGTGTCTTTTCGTCATCTCCGCCTATGCCCCGACAGATTGCAGCCCGGATGTAATCAAAGGATGAGTTTTACCATCAGTTAACAGTTCTTCTCCAGAAAGCGCGTTCGACAGATATTGTAGTATTAGCCGGAGACTTCAATGCTCAGGTCGGGTGTCTAGGCACAGAAGAGTGTCGTTTAGGTGGCCGATGGGGACTTGTTGGTCGCAGGACAGATAACGGGGACCGTTTGCTGCAACTTTGCACAGACCACAACCTGTTTCTGGCTAGCACTAACTTCCGGCACAGTCATCGCCGGTGTGCCACCTGGCGTCCTCCCTCTGAATCTCAAGCCTGGACTCAGATTGATCACATCGCGATCAGCTACCGCTGGCGTGGTTGTGTACAAGATTGCCGCTCCTTTTGGAGTACTTATCTGGAGTCTGATCATGCCCTGGTCTGCGCCAATCTCACCTTACTTTTCAGTGGCCGAAGGATTGACCACCACCAACGGATTGATGTTAGTAAACTGGCTGCAACTTCTGTTGCAAGTATCGAGTGGAGCTAGCTTCTAGGCTAGCTACCATCCCACCGAAAAGTATAGATGAGCATTGGTTGCATCTTCACGACGCCATGAAAATGGCGAGTAAAGCCGCTTGCGGCTTCGCGAAACGTCCCGCTTACAAGCACTGGGTTTCTTCTGGCTCCTTACAACTGATGGAAGCCCGTCGGTCTACTCCGGGTGACCGTGAGTTTGACCACAAACGAAGGCTGTTACGTAATGAAATCGGGCAAAGCTTGCGTAAGGACCGGGAAGCCTGGTGGTCGGAGCGTGCTAATGAGATGGAAGCAGCAGCTGCATCTGATAACTGCCGGAAGCTCTTCCAACTCATCCGAGCCACTGGCAGCAAGAAGTCTGGTGTGAGTGAAACAATCTACGAGGATGATGGGATGCCAATCACTAATATCTCTCGACGTCTTGGACGATGGGCGGAATTCTTCGAATGGCAGTTCAACTGGCCTGCTGCTCCGGCAACATCAACCAGCTTGTCCTGCCCCCCATGGCCGGTGACGACTGATCCACCAAACGAGGCGGAAGTTCGCAAGGAACTCCAACTCTTGAAGCGCTACAAATCACCGGGCGCAGATGACTTACCTCCGGCTCTTTTTAAAGATGGTGGTGACTTTCTGGCTAAGGAACTGACTGCGTTGTTTGGAAAGGTTTGAGAGCAAGAAAGTGTTCCAACATCTTGGAATGAGTCAATAGTCGTCCCTATCTTTAAAAAGGGTTCACGTTGTTCCTGCAATAACTACCGGGGGATAAGTCTACTTTCGATTGCGTCCAAACTATTGGCTTCTATCATTCTTCGTAGGTTGTTTAAAACCCGAGAACGATTGACTCGCGAGGAGCAGGCTGGTTCTCGTTCTGGTCGAAGATGCATTGATCACATATTCACCCTCCGCCAAATGTTAGAACACCGTCATACTTATCGCAGGCCAACAATCGTAGTGTTTCTTGATATCAGGGCGGCCTTCGATTCGTTGGACAGGACTGTTCTCTGGGATTGTTTATTGAAGAAGGGTGTGCCTGAGAAGTTCATTAACATCTTAAAGGCCCTGTACACGAACACCTCAGGCAGAGTGAGGGCATACAACCACCTTTCTCCCTTGTTCCATTCGAGCAGTGGGGTTAGGCAGGGTTGCCCGATCTCCCCATTCCTCTTCAACTTTGCCATCGACGACATCCTAGAAACAGCTCTGGTGGATGTAAGTAATGGCGGTGTGAATATGTTGCCTGGAGAACGACTTCTCGACCTTGAGTATGCGGATGATATTGTCTTACTGTGCGATAATGCCCAAGGCATGCAATCAGCATTTAATCAGTTGGCAATCAGTGTCCGCAGGTACGGCATGTGCTTTGCACCCTCCAAGTGCAAAGTACTCCTACAAGACTGGCAGGATTCTCATCCTGTACTCACCCTGGATGGTGAGCAGATTGAAGTAGTTGAGAAGTTCGTGTATCTAGGTAGCCATATAAGTGCTGGTGGTGGCGTGAGTGATGAGGTTGATGCACGTATAAGGAAAGCCAGAGCGGCTTATGCCAATCTGGGCCATCTTTGGCGCCTTCATGATGTTAGTCTGGCTGTAAAAGGTCGGAACTACAACGCGTCGGTGAGAGCAGTTTTGTTCTATGCTTGTGAAACTTGGCCTCTCCGAGTTGAGGATGTTAGACGTCTCTCTGTGTCTGATCATCGTTGTCTCCGAAGGATTGCTGACATCCAGTGGCAACACCATGTTAGTAATGCAGAGGTTCGGCATCGTGTGTTCGGGCGCAGAGACAATAATTCAATTGGTGTCACCATCTTGAAACACCGACTTCGGTGGCTTGGACATGTTTTACGAATGTCGTCCCAGAGACTTCCACGTCGTGCATTATTTGCCGACTCTGGGACTGGTTGGAAAAAGCGGAGAGGAGGTCAGTGTATGACATGGTGTCGTGGCATGAAAGAAAGCTGCAAAGGGCTAGCTTCTGTTGGTCCTTCACGACTCCTTGGTTGGGGTCCGAGAGATGGTGCAACACAGTGGCTAGAGACGTTATCAGATATGGCTCAGAATAGAAGCCAGTGGCGATCCCGCTGCAACCTTCTTTTACTTTTTACATAAAGAATGGTTCTAACTTTCTTAACTGAAAGAGGCTTCTGGTTGTACATTTCAGTCCGCCTTATCTTTTCATCCCTTCTCTTCCTACTTTCATTATTTTGTGTGGCGCATATGTATCTGGTGCCCTTTTGTACCAATATATATGTGTTTAAATAAATAAATAAAATTGTGTTTATATACGCATGCATCAGATGTTAGATATTGAGATCGTGATCATCAGTGGTTACTCAAGCTAATGAATTGAAGTTGCTACTTAGAGCAACCTAAAATCAGTCACCAATGTCGACTTCGTTATTGGTACTGTTGTTATGATAAGCCGAATCCTAAAATTTTAGATTCGTCATAATGTGACGACCTAATTCATAAGATCCTACATGGATGTCACATCACTGTATATTCTGACTTGTCATGTTGTGACAATCAGCAGTACGATGTCCAGCACTTCCAACGAACATATTTGGCTGTGGATATAATAGTAAATTTTTATATAAATAAAGACTTGTTACACAAGGCTGAGCCATGCTATACCTATCAAATTGTCCCCGCATTCCCCATTGCTGACCTCTCCGTGTTAATTGTTGAACATTAATTTTCGCAGTTATTTCATGTGGTTAGAACCAATACCACTGCGGACCTGCTACTCTAAAATACTTCACCAATACAAAGGAGAACGGTATAAATTCGGACAAAAGATTGGATCCGTATCGAGACATAATTTGACGGACGCACACAGCCTCCGGAGGCACCATTACATCAACTTGACACGAAAATAAAATATAAGTATACAGTAAGCTATTTTGAAGAGATAACAAGCATCCGTTCGGATGCCGAAAGTCGAATAAATTACAATTTGTCAAAGACGTCTGCTTGCAACTTCAGCTTAAATACAGTTGTAGTGGTATCGGTCACAATCATACAACCCTCAAAGCTGAACGTGAAGTAGCTAGGAAAATAGATGTTCAACACTTAACACGAAGATAAGGTAAAAAAATGATGAACGCGGGAATATACAATTCAATCGAATGGCATGGCTAAGCCTTACGGACGTGGTCATTCTGTATAACTTGCCTTCGCCCACATTAAGTGTATTATTGAAGATTCAAATGGTTGTGGACGGAATAGAAGAAGCTTTCGCTTAACGGGCCTCCGTGTCTAGTAGCAGTGGATCACCAATACCGCCAGACGTCACAAGTCTTGTACTTTGACAACACTTTACCGGTAACACCTATAACTGAATAGCACCCACCCAGTGAAACCAAAGGTCAGAAGTGAAGAGGTCGGAAGATATATCTGATAGGCTATCAATATATCGAGGAGTGACTGATCTAAACCGACTAGTGATCACAGGAGAAGTTGAGCAGGGCGTTCCAACGCGTGATCTGGCGTGGATGCGTGACCGAGCGCATTCAGCTAGGTGAGTCCATTAAAACTAATCCGATCAGCATCCAATGTAGAGCACTTACAGAGCTATTGATTTTGGGGATTTTTTACCGCTACATTATTCTGTCTTCGGCCCAAATGTGTTCTTTACAAACGCCAAATTTATCGCTGATTGTTACGAAACAATGAGTTGGAATATACGATGATATGACCTCCGCGTAAGATCTTATAGACTAGGTCTTCACATCATTACACATCTACAATTTTAGGATTAGGTCTATTATTGTATTAGTACTCATAATAAAGTAGACCATAATTCTACAGAGCCTTGTAACTGCTCGTATCCTTTATCCTTGTACCAAACCCGCAAAATTCAATGATTTTTAGCTTGATCCACACTGATATAAGGGATAGGTTGTTCACGTTCCTGTTGTAATTTCTCTTATCACAATCCAGCTATTCCTGTTACTTAGTATTCTTGAACACCAATTCACGGGACAAGTACCCAAATCAGAGCACAGTCGAACAGGAACAAAATTATATTCCAAATAACATGGGTAGATTGAAGTAAGAAGCACAATATGAAAAATGTTGGCATACACATAGTTTTTACATGACATTCTAGAGTGTTCTCCAAGTATTGACTAGCGCTGAACTGATAAGAAATAGCCAATCAAAATGCACCAAAACACAATCGTGCACAGAGCATGCTCTTATCCAATCTATGTCCCGCTAACAGTCCCTCTAAACGTCATTCAAAGATTTGGAGGATGAAGTTACATTCGGTGAGATAAATAAAGACGCAATCATTGCAAAATTCCTGTTTTTTAGTTTGTAGATATTAAAATTATTATGTATGATGTAATCAACATGGACCTGTTCGATTTTATTACAAGAAGACAGACGTAAAATGTACGAGTGGAAGAAGAGCCTTTCCATGAACCCTACAAAACATTTAAAAAGTTGGTTAAAAACTAACTAATCAAAGCGCAAGTTTTATGCATAAAAGTCTATGAAAAATGTATTAAGATGGACAAATGAATATTGGACAGACTCGATGTATTTGTGACATACTGAAGTTCGTGCAAGTATAATGTCAATAAACAACTGGTTAGTCAACCATATGTAGAGCAGAACTAGGCGCAAGCCCACATCAACTCCAACAACATACTGAGGTGTGTTTGTCAGAGCAGATCCAAAACACAGTAGGTAGTAACAGTAATATTGATGGTAAAATGGATTAGGGATCAAAGGCAAGATTCCAGGTAAAGTCAAACAGTGAAATGAAAACTTCCGTAACGAATTCAGAAGCTTGGGTTCTATGGGGAAATAAACTATGAATGGCTCTGAAATATTGAGAAAAATTTTGATCCTTGTAATTCAAAGTC
Organism: Schistosoma rodhaini; assembly: GCA_944470415.2. NCBI lineage: Eukaryota > Metazoa > Platyhelminthes > Trematoda > Strigeidida > Schistosomatidae > Schistosoma > Schistosoma rodhaini. The sequence goes on along the minus strand of OX104037.1, from coordinate 29,493,147 downwards.
TTTAATCAATAGTTATGGTAGTCATGCTGACCCAATCATGTAGTTTTCACCTATCAACAGGGATCAGTTAAGTAATTACTGCATTCAATGAATTATGAAGTGTATTGGTTTGGCTTCTTCCAGCTTTCTTCAAAATTACTCCCTGATTATAGATCATCACTCATCAAGGTGGTCGGTGGATGGGGAGTACATAATGCTCGTATCAATCAATTTAGTCTATAAAGATTCCTATCTGAGCCTATCCTCATATTTTCAAAAACGATAACCGTGGATCTAATGCGAACTGTCCGAAGTTGCCTATAATCGAATACTAGCAGTCTACGGATATTTTTCAGAGGCTATGTTACGCAGCCATAAACAAACATGTGGTTCTAATGGAGCATAACAAGAGTCTAGGTATATGACGCAGAGTCGGTGGAAGTCTCCTGTTGGACCTGTTCAACAATGGTCGATGGAGGTGTGGTCTACTTCCATCCACTTTCCAGTGGAGGTTGGCATCTCAAATAATGTCGCCCTCCGTGCATAAATTTGTTACTCACTAAGAATAGACGGTCATCAAAGTATAGTTGTAGCAGACAACTGGTAGCATCTGTTCGTTAAGATTAGATATAATAAGGTACACCTAAGTGTCTGTCACTTTGGATTACACTTTCTGTCCGGACTTATATATATATATTGTGTAGAAACTACAGAGGTAAATATGGTAAATAGCGCTGCACTGGCAAGCCATGCAGTCCCAGTAATATTCCAAAGTCAACCTTTGTTTGATCCCTACTATCTTTCGCCAGATATTCGATGGCCGATGTGAAGTTAGCATAAATTAGGCTTCAAGGATGAATTATGATGATGATTCGGTGTTATTTAAATGTCGATAAACTGTACTTGTGTCAAAGAACCCACGTGAGTTTGCGCTCAAGCTGCCAGGTATATCGAGGGTCGATCGTGACAGTTTGCTTCACTGAATACGTGAGGTGAAATGTATGGTCATACAGAGATCCTGTACATATGTTTTTTAGATAGCATACGTCACTGACACGCGATTTTACAGTCCTAGGTAAGGAAACCTGATAAACATTTTGACATGAGGTTCAAAAATAAAGGGTTCTAACCTGCAGTTTAGAATACGATTATACGATACCAAGAATAACATTTCGTAGGTTAGAAATTTAACACTGGTTGAGTATAGAGAGTAAGTTAAAGGGAAAAGGTTGATAGTGCGATAGCAGGAATACCAGGAAGTGACGAAGGGATTTGGTTTTGAACAAGGGAATCACCCAGACTGTTAGAGGTATGAGAAGGCCTGTCACGTGTCGGCTCCTGCTACATTTGGATGAAATGTTTCCTCGGGGGACCTGAAAGTAAGAACCTATTGTTAAAGGTCATAGAGACGTGGGAGCGTGACCACAGACCGAAAGGAGAAGCTGACTGAGGCCTGTGGTATATATCCTTCTCGCCAGAAATTTTTGATATATTGGCTCTGTTCACCGGAATGCCTTGCATCTGATAATCTGTGTAGTGAAATGGGTGTGACAATGTTAGGACCAAGCATTTTCAATGTCTTTCCGCTATAAGAAGACAGCATCTCCGCGAATACTGGGAGTCTGATGGAAATACATTTTTGCCACAAGAAGCACAAGCATAATCAGTGGATCAGTATAGATACTCTGTGCAAGATTAGGGATGGGGAAACAAGAACACAGCAATCAACAGCAGCTAAACAAAAGTAAAAATAGTTAAAACACAGGTCGAGTACATAGAAGTGCAAAATCGAATAGAAAAAATCATTACAACCGATAAATGGGGATGTATGAAAGAAAATACGTACGTGTGTGCTCACCTAGTCCTATTTGGTTTAAATTACATCATTTCGGGGATTCCTAGTTAGTACAAGAATTCATCTACTAAATATCATTGACCAACATGGTTGATTTTGTCAGAGTCGATCATGAACCTATCGATCTACAACACTGTGGGTCATTGTCGAATAATCAAATTGACGAACTCCTTACTATACACCAACTTCCTTGACTATGACAAGCATTCAACAGCACAGATAGGAGAAACTTATACAATCCTTCTCCACATTGTGGTGCATCTGAAGCTATTCTCATCGTTTTACGAAACTTCAACGATTAACTGAATTACAAAGATATGCAGAGAGAACAGCCCATAGATGTATTGCAGTTGAAAGGTGTTGTCATAAAAAGCTGTTTATTCTCATCCTCTCTCTGTCTGACCATTGTTAGGTGATGTGTGAAGATCTTCACATCTCTGGAGCAGCACAGCGAACAGTGGACATCCATGAAACAAATGGATGATTTGACCTGTACAGATCACACAGCCCTTCTATCCCGTACATTGTAAGATGTGTAGGTGAAGACGAACAACGTGACAGCAGTTTCAATAGGAGTATGCCTCAAGGTTTACAGGAAAGAAAAAAGTAAGATCCTAATGTACAACATAATGAGTATGGGATGGGAGCCTTAACATGAATGAGGAGCACCATTGGTAAGCAAGGAGGATCTGACTCCAATATGGATGTAAAGTTCAAGAGTGCAAGGAAAATATTGCTGCACATGAAAAACATCTGGAACTTGAAAGAAACTGACAGATGACACCAAAGTTAGAATGTTTAATACAAATTTTATTGTGATGATTTGATGTATTTGAATTATAGTATAAACTGGTAATCCCAAAAACAAAGCAATTTAACCAAGAAGTATTAGATGAACATGAACGAATGTATTGTATTTGAAATTCAAAAGCAAGCAGTCACTAATACAAAGGAGTCATTAGTTCAAACACCACGGTTATATTGTACGGAACTGAAACTTAGAGAACCATTACAACTATCATGGAAAAGGTACAGGTATTTTCAAATAACTTTCTACTCAACATATTTCAGATATACTGACTAAAGACCATCGGCAAAAATGGACTTCGGCAGATAAAAAATCAGCTTCCGGCCTAAGAGTAAATCAGAAAAAGACGCTGGAACTAGATAGGACACACTTTGGATATAAGGCGGCATCACAAGGTGTACTCTAAATTGGAATCTGCAAGTCAAAAAATGAAAGGACAGATGAAATGATACATAGTGCTGGGCATTTATGAACATGAAAAACACTTATCAGCAACTAGAAATCTGAGCCTGGTACAAACCTGGTTGGAGATTCTTGGTTTCAGGCCTATGCCCCAGCAGGGGTAGCAAACTTAAGTGAGTAGAGGAAATATTCTGATACTACTGTCAAACATGTCAAGTAATCTAACGAATATAAGTTAAAAAACGTATATTTTATATGTTTTATGAAAATGAAGTGATAGGAATTATTTGACCTGCTTTGTTAGAGCATTAGAAAGTTTTCATTGTAAATTGTATGACTTTAAAGAGACTCATCGATCTTAGGTAATTAACGCTCATATCATCAAAAGTTTTTGTCAAAGTTATTATTGATTAGACCATTGAATCTGTAAATGTTAAGCGATAAATATGTATTATCCACTTGTAGTGATTTCCGAATAGTTATAATTGATGTGATCCCACCACATCAAAGTTACATGTCAAGAGTTCTGAAGAAAATGAATTCATAAGTAGAATCTCTTACCAGCGGAAAGCAAAACTTTTACAACAACAGTGAATTTCTTTTTATGAATTTAGACTAGAATCAAGGTCAGCTGGGGTGGACAAACAGACAAATATCTCTGTTACAGATTGATGATCACGTAGACTAATACAAGCGTGTTCTTAAACACAATAACAGAACGGAATTAAGCAATGTTATTCGTAATCTTAATGTGAAAGTGTTTGCTCTTGAGAATACTGTTAATGCAAACTTAAGAAACAGTAGTATGAAAAAGAAAGTTACTAGTAATATAATCAAAGTGGATAAAATCGCTTCTACTTGCTCTGAAAATATTTCCAGTACGTATAACGTAATATGTATATTTTTCGGCATAATATGTGGAATATTGTTTCTAATAAAGAAAATACAAATTTCCATTGATTATTACACATAACGCCAACGTCCAATAGATAAAGTTTTATTCTATGACAAGTTGATTTTGGTAATTATTTAGGCTACTGGTTCACATTAGGGCTCATAAAGCATATTTTTCATATGAAACTAATTTGATATATAGTATAATGTATTTGTTCATGTATGTTTTATCTTTATTACAATCTAGAACCACGATTGATCCCTCGAAACCATATAAACTGACATAAATTAGGCTACTAATTAACTACGGTTAGGTTTAAAACCCATTGAATATAAGGAGTTCATTTATTACACAGTAAAATGCAAGTAATCACATTTTAACATGAACAATTTGACTAACTTTATAAAAACTATGATGTTCAAACATGAGATTATAAATTTAGGTATACTTGAGCTGGAGCAGATGACAGTGCACAAAATGTTTCAGTGGTTTATTTAAACCAGTCAACCGTCCAATTCATATTGGTATACAAACACTGAACGTTGTAATTTTAAACCTTCAGTTGCGATAATATCAATTTATTTTGAATATTTCGTTACCTTCAGTAATAGCACATATATCCTCTCACCTTTTTATGTCGATCTTCGTAGTGCTGTTATATCATATATTTTTGTGATGATGCATATCTTGACTTTCGCGTGATTTCTTCCCTTTCCAGTTGTATTTAATCAGAGAAAAACAATATGGACGGAGAGGCCCTAAACTTCTTAAAACTATAAATAAACTTTATGTAAGTAAACTGTTTACAATTTCATCGACCCCATTCTAATGAGATTCCATTAACTTGTTTGAAATGTTAATCACAGACAATCCATTTTATTAAGAAAGATGATATAATGTAACAAGCGCTCTAATCAAAGAGATTGACTTTGAAATTCAATCATCAAAATAAAAGCTGTGGTTGCTTTTCGAGTAATGTGTATGTAATCTTTTCGTCATCAATGAGCTAAATATTTTATCGTACATTTTGCTATAGGCATGTTGTTTTATGAATCATAAATTTATTATTCATTGCGGTTTACACATCTGAATAAAGAAAATGAGAACATAAACTTCTTGTTAAGTTTTGCTATAGTAGATTCAGATAATAATGGTATAAAATCGTAAATATATAGAGACGATACTAATTGCTTGTTTATAAACATATAACCTAGAAATAAGCTTCAGGGGGTCACATCTAAATTCAGGTCTTCACAAAAACTTTTAAACTGAAGTGAGATTCGTTTTATATTTGTCCTTCCGACTACATCACATGAAGGAAAAGTCATGGATTTTTCTAAACATAGTGAACCCATACTGGATATTGTCTTGTTACTTTATACAGGAAATAGAATTTCGTGTCCAGTTTTTCTGAAGAGAGGAAGGATAATCTTCTCCAATTCTATAAAAGAAAAGTTTTATTATATGAAAAATATATCCAGTTTGATATTTTGATGCTAATGCCAGAAAATTATCATAATAAGGATAAAGTAGCCAGTTATAGTTACATGGGATATCTCACTGTACAGACCCGATGATTTCTCACTCAGTTGTTTGCTATGTATAAACATCCTGTTTACCAGAAATACATAGATTTAACAAAAGTTAATAGTTTAGGAGAAAATATGGAATGTCCTCTGACAGTACTGTCCCACACAAACAAACTGAAAATGTACAGTGCCTAAGTGACCTATTACAATCTGTATCTAAAACCATTTATTCCTGAATAGCTAGTTTTATCGATGATAATGTGGTCATTATTACTTACAAATGTTCATGTTCTTTAAAACGGTAGTCTTGTGAACTACATTTCAGTGAGCCCTCAAATGTAGATGATAATATTTACAGTCATTAATAAAATACGGTATCTATTACATTGTTGTGAATTCGGCTCCTAGAATTTGTAAAGAAAAGACGTCCGGTGATTGTTAAATTAGTGGATGAAATGAGTTGACGGACTTATAATATGCAATCTTACAATACAACCGACTGCTAACTGGTTGAGTTATCTATATTAATCAACAACTGAACTCGTATCGGAAGACTAGATAGATATTGAGTGGAATAAGATTTTTATTTTGACATGATAGCACGCTTATATACGAAATATTGAATACAAGAATACACGTGATTTGAACTCATATGACAAATAGAAAGTTAGAAGATATGTCAGCTATATGTCATACACTGTCCAATATAATTAATGTCTAACTGATAAGCTTAACTATACCGCTTGCATCCACCACAGTTCTTGTTTGTGAATTCAAGTATTTCTGTGAATCCGTTTATCTGTAATGCACAAACAGAATCTCTTCACAATGTTTGAGCTGTTGTCATCCAGTTTCGATAACGTATAGGAAACGAAGGGTTGCTACAATCATATCTGATAAAAAAAGAATACAGAGCAAACACTATCTACTCCGCCTTCATGAAGATAACGGTCACAAACATTAAGAAATTATCTTCTTTAAACTACCGATGATATGAATTGAATTGACATCAGAGTCGTTTATTCGAAAAAAAGTGAATGCAAGATCTTTCATCATACACAGATTTACAAGTCACAGAAATAATTTCTTAACTCATGTATCAAAGTTTTATATAATTTTTTTTGATTCTCATGTGTTTTTTAATAATTTACTTAATCCCTTTACTATTTTCATTTTGACTTAATTTTCATTCGTTTTTGACTGTGAATTTTAATCTTCTAATAACTATTAATTCTGAAATGTTATTGATGTATATTTGATTTTCTATTTATGAATCCATCTATTATTTTAATTGTCCAAAATTAGTTATCATTCACTCAGTATTTTTTATAGTTGAAATCATGAGTCAATTGAAGCTAGACTACCATGGAAAACCTGGAAGCACTGGACGGCCGTTTCGTCCTATTGTGTAACTCTTCAGCAGTGCGTATCCACGATTCCGCCTCGCGAGATTCGAACTCAGGACCTACCAGTCTCGCACCAGAGCACTTAACCGATTGATCACTGAGCCGGAATCCGATGGCGCTTATGTCTAACTTCAACCAATCCACGAAGCTGAGCAACCGTTCACCAATTGTCTATCAGTCTATCGGTGAGATAGTAACTCACTGAAGACATTGATGGATATGTGGCTCAATTTCGTTGATTGGTTGAAGTTAAACATTAACATCGTTAGATGCTGTCTCTATGGTCTAGTGCTTAAGCGCTCGCGCGCGAGACTGATAGGTTCTGGGTTTGAATCTTGCGAGGCGAGGTCGTGAATGCGCAATGCTGAGGAGTCCCACAATGGGACGAAACGGCCGTTCAGTGCTTCCAGGTTTTGTATGGTGGTCTAGCTTCAACCGACTTATGCTTTCAACTATGAAAATACTTAATCTCCACAAAACCCCCCTTCTGATTATGTATAAATTAACTGTTTTACCTGGTAAATAGTATCTAATTTAGTAAATTAATACCAGTTTCTTTTAACTACAGTGATTTTCTATAAGCGGATTTTTTTTCAAAAAAAATATAAATTCATCACGTATTTTCTATTTTTTTTTAGAAAAAACTCTCAAAAAAAAGAATTTATTCAGCTGTTTTTATTCTTCATTTTCACTTTACATTGAATCGGATACGAACGAGAGAAAAAATTGAAATGTAACATTATTAAGAATTAATAATAAAATCAGATTAAATAAACGGTAGAACATCAACATTTATTACATAACAATTGGTTAATTGAATAAAGTAGTAGAGTATTTCTCTAAAATGTTTCTACCTTAGCTACAATGGTGTATTAATTAAATGGAGAGACTATAATTTATGGACGAGATTTCAAGGTCACAGCGTCAATTTCAGTACATGATGCACATGTACAATCGATTCACAGAGGATCTTAGAGAAGACATGACAATTAAGCGACTAGAATAAACAGGAGCAGTAATCAAATGACTTGTAGACTTTGTGCAGACTACCATAATGTTGTCCTTCAATGTAATATATGTTGGAGGAAGACGTGTGCTAGAATAGAAACTATTTTCACTCGATCCTGATTGAGACTAAGGCAAATTATGATAATTGCTCCGAAATGTGTAGTAGAATCAACAGTAACATTGCAATATTCGCAGATGTTACTGAAGCTTCGGCTCTTCAGTGGTATTAGTATTGTAGCGATATATGGGTAATAAAAATGAAAAACTTACGTAACCGGAGTACACACAAACAATATGAAGTTATATTGTTGAGGCTGAGAGAGTTTTTGCGACCTTATCATGCCTCTAGAGACCAAGTATTGTTGGGCCATATGGATGAGTTCCTCTCCCTTATGTATAACGATTTTAGAACCTTTTGAACCTCTTCCTAACATTGACAAGTTTTTGGACCATGTAAAAGAAGTGTATCCACTTTTAATTCTTTGATTTTGTTTAATATATTTTTACTCCATACTGCCTATCCCTGATTGGCTAATATTTTCAAGGTCACTTTCGATTCGTGTAAAGGTCGTCCATAAATTATAGTTTCGCCGAAAATGTTTATCATAGTAAGTTAGATAAAAAGTAAAATCTCCTAATGTCATCACTACGAACTTTTGAAGCCTTAAATCTACCGTCTATAATATAAATGATCAAGCTGAAAACTTTTATTTCAACGTGTTTAATTTCTCTAGTGAGTCTTAACATTGGATAATGTAGAAGCAATTCCATAAGTCTGTTTGCACGTTTTAACTAATGAAAGGGATATGATATAGATTATTATTATTATTGTTATTATTATTATTGTTAACGTTAGGATGTAAAGTCACTGTACAGAAACATAAATGTTAGCTCTAATTACAATCTGACTTTTTTTTAATAGTGGTTATCAGTGAAATATAAGAGTCCTAGACTTAGAATGAACAAATGTACACCATCATTTGCAAGGGATGAAATTATCAAAACATTTATATTTACGGCTGAATTTTAATCGTTCTTTATTGGAATTGGTTCGTCCTGTGTGGATTACCTCGGTATAATCCTTTTTTCTACAGCTTTGATAGAATAGATGAATAGTGGATAGTTGTGAAATCTAAGATGTTTGCTTCAGCTTATTTAAGACTCATAAGCTGGACATACTTGAATATCAGTATGAAGAGTCAATGTGAACATCAACAGCGAGTTGAGGGTACATTCAGCTGAGTTCCAAATAGGAGAAAACGTGAATCCTGGATTCCTCTGCTATCCACAACTCTTTTGTTCTATAAAGTATTTATTTATATTCCAGTGTACCATTTATTACCAAGATTATCCCCTTGGGTCATGGATCTAAACACTAAAATGACAAATTTGATCACGTTATGATAATAGCCCTCGTATTCAATTTGTTGGTTGTCACTATAGTTTAAAGATGTTAGATTAAACAATAGCCCTTGGAAGTTTGGATTCATAATGCTTAGTTGAGTGTTGGACAGAAAATTCTCTCAAGGAGATGTACCAAATTCATTTTGTTACTATCACCAATCTGTTCCAATCAAAAATCTAGTCTAATTCAGTCCAAGTTTAGGCCAGTTTCTTCTGTGTCAGAGCCATTCAGCTCAATTTATTTGATGCAGATAGAATTAATAAAAGTTGTAGCAAATAGTGCCGGTTTCACATAATATAAGGATAATTTATAGAGAAGGGCTCGGTGTAAGTTTGACAATTGTACCCTGTAAATAGACTGTAAAATAATAAGTTCAAGTCAAGCCCAGCTTATTAAAAAAAATTTTAATCTATTGGACATCTACATATCGGATTTATCCATTTGAAGTATTGCAAGTCATTGAAATTAAGTTAGAACTAGAACTTGGACATATCTTCATGTGATGTACAGCTTAACGAAAGTGTTTACTGAAAAAATAAGCCACAAGAGAGATGACAAATAGATATCCAACACACTAGTTCTAATGATTTGGATGGCCGAACAATGCGAATCTAAACGACACAGATGAGTCATACCCTACTTCTGACTTGCATGCAAATATTTTAGCTATATGAAATTGAACTCGAAAGCGATTTTTTTACTGTGAAATGTCTTGATTAATAACGAATCAAGTCGGAAGATAACACAGTAGAGTATCTGAAATTCTTGAAGAAAGAAAATTAGGGTACTTTTTCAATAATTTTCATAATTTTGCAAATCTTAATAAAGAGACATTTCATCAGATTTTGATGTGTCTATTTGTCAAAAAAATTCATGTCATCCTTACATTGGTTTAATGTTTAAGTCTCAAATCTAGTATGCGTTTGAGTCTCGGATAGTTTACGAATTTTCAAAATGAATATTTGAACTAAGCTTACCATAGAATTTTATATAGTTGAAATCATGAGTCGATTGAAGCTAGACCACCATGGAAAACCTGGAAGCGCTGGACGGCCGTTTCATCCTATCGTGTGACTCCTCAACAGTGCGAATCCACGATCTCGCTCACTGTATTGACATTTATAATCAGTGAAACTTATTTCACTACTTAATTTAGGCTAGTGAATATTTATTTGAAGGTGATTTTCATCCAGAATTTATGTTAATTAAGCTAAGTTACGAATAATAAGTATAGATAACTTAATTCTAATTCAGCATTTCAATAGTATTGTACTCGAGGTCTTAAGTACGGTTTTATCCAAGAGCATAGATGTATACTTCTGAGTAGTAATAAAATATCACAAAACGGTTGACTTGTACATTGAAAAATGAATATAAGTTCAGTATGTGCTGACTGGAATAAATTTTCATTTCATGGTTTGGTCGATCATTGAAAATACGATTTGTCCATAATTCTATCAAGTTCTAGATAAACATCAAACTCAATTTCACACAACCAATTAATTGAAGTGAACACAGCGAATGACTCACAGGTCTTCCATTTTTATGTTATGACAGTTCAGTATGGATCAGTACTCTTTTTTATTCAAAGATCATATTCATTCATGATTTCTTCATTTACATATACTAGTTCATCTGTCATAATCTTCAATGAATATACAAGTAAAACGCTTGAACTTGAAAACTTCATCGCAGACACATATAGTTACTTGACAATCATTTGTGATTATTGGAAATGTAGTATTAAATAATTAATCAAATATGATCACATAACATTACTCTTAAAAAAATTGGTTAAATAGAGCTCTGTAAACAAAAAGTGTACCAGTAATTTGTTCAAATACAATGATTTCAACCCTACTTTTCACAAAGATCTATGAGATTCCAATATGGGTGAATGTGACCAATGAGTATAAAAAATATTTCTGATTGGGATCATAAGTAGACTGATGTTAGACCACCATTGAAAACCGGTAAGCACTGGACGTCCGTTTCGTGCTATTATAGGACTCCTCAGCAGTGCACATCCACGATCCCGTTCGCTGGATTTTTGAATAATGTACACAATTCAATCGACATCACATCCCATGAGTCAAAGTCATTATTATTACTACTATTATTATTGTCTACAGTGAAAACAAATCATCGGAATTTGTGCTAAAACAGGATTAGAAAAATTTAAAAAACTATGGAGTTTCCTTCCATATTTTCCTGGCCATTAGTTATCGTTTCCGGATTACCCTGTTTTACCCGTAGATTCATAATAATTGGTTTTTTCTTCTAAATAAAGCATATCATGTGTACTTTCTAAGTTAATAACTCCCTTTTCTTGATATGTAAGTAAAGTGATATACTATCGTAGAAATAATACACTATATTAACCATTAAAAATGATTAGAAATTATAGTTAAGATAAAAGTATGTAAATATTAATTGTTGGATGTTAACATTACGACTATTTAGATATTGTTTCTCTGTAAACCTATTTCTTCGAGAATAGTAGTTATTGAGGATATTTATGATGTAAAAACACAATTATATCTATTGATATGTTCGATGTCATTTATATCATCATCAAACATACCCTGAAATACAAGCATAACTACATTGATTCCATACAATTGATATACAATCTCCCAGGTATATCGTTTATCCTCAATTAAGTGTTATTTTATGTTACAGCTGTCAAAAGTTTTAAACCTAATCTATACATTCAAAGGCATGTTGCTATTAATATTTCATTTGCATGATTTCTATGTACTTATTTTAAGATTAATTTGAGAAAATTTATTCTTCATCTTATATGATCTCTACGCATTTTACCATGACAGTCAGTTCATGACATTCTCAGTTTTCCGTTCTATAATGTTCAAATACCTATCTTATAAATGATCAAACTTAATGGATTATTCTCACATACATTGACCTCAGTTTACTAATCCACATTCGTGTTCTTTCTTAAATAAGTCAGAACTCTTCTGTAATGTCAGGTGCGAAGATGCAGTCAGCAGGATGGCTTGGACCCAAGTTTTGTGCAAATTGGTGCGCATCAGCAAGAAGTATCTACCTCGCAGGGATTGATGGTTCATTTAGGATTCCACCTACTATCACCCATCACATTCAGAGGCGATATCATACGAATATTGAAATCATAACTGACTCCTGTAGGAGACTTCCACAACTGATTGATCAGTAAATAGTAAGCTAAATTACTACTGCCTAGTCTTTATTACTGATCTCAGTCCTACCGAGTTATCCAAGACCCCGATAACTCAGTCGTGATCTCTTTGAACGTGATGCTGAGTGACATCAGTTCAAATCCTACTACCAGTATCAGTCCTCCATAAAATTACTAATACAGTTTACAAGTGGCAACTAGCATGTAACCAAAGTCTAAGGCTTCTTACAAATCGCTCACAGCCACTCAAAATGAGACAGGTGCATTGTGATGTCGAGTAATAGATATATAAATTCTTCGCTTCAGCATTAATTCCGTATGCATATTAGTTGTGTTAATCTGTTCAACAAAAATTGCCAGCACTTGGGCACTTCGATTACTTCGCCGAACTCAAACTGCTTCTTGAAAACGACATATTTTCGTTAGCAGACTTTCCTCGCTCATACAACGGGTAAGAAGTGTCAAAACGCTAGCAATATAGCTAATGACTAGAAATATAGACCGGAATTAAGTTTTTCTTCTTATTTGGCATCATAGTATATAGGGAGTCTACCATACAAAAGTTTAAGGAAGTCCCAGTCATGCGAAAAATATCAACACAAAAAGTAAGCATCGTAATAACTTCTCATCACTTTATGGCTGTACAATATAACCGTTTTAGGAGTAATATACGTCATAACTGCAGATAATATCACTGATTTTTAAAAGCCTTCGGTCGATGAGTCAAACGATTCCAAACTCAGGTGTTTTAAATCTAATCATTTGGTAAAGTAAGTAAGTAAATCATTCCCCGTACGGATAAGTAATTCAAACAGCTTACACTTGATAGACAGTAAAAGTGAACTTTGATAGGCATCTTTATTAATAACACTTAAAGTGTAATGTCAACTCGTTTAAAGAAAACAGTGGATCACTTGGTCAATCATTGTTCTTTACCTATTTGGCTTACTATATACTCCTGTTTAATAAGTTCACTGACTGTAACTAAAGGTGACGTATCTTGGCCCTCAAATGCCCTGGTACGGTCGAGAGTGGGGAGAGTCCGCTCTCCCTCTCCAAATGCTCTCACATGGCCACACGTATATAGCCTCTGTCAGGGAAGTCCTACTTACTGTCTTCTCGTGGCGGGGGTGTTGTTTACGAATTCGAGAGGACGAAAAGCGAATGTCCGGCGCTTTAACCGAGTTGGTGGACACGGAAAGTCCATATAGGGGAGTTGGAAAACCCTGATTCCAAGTCAATAGTGCACATAGGCTTCAGTATCCTGAGGGGAAAAATGGCGTATGAACCAAACGTTGGTCACCAACTACCATGGGACTGCATCTCCTGAAGTTGCTCCACTGCAGTGTGGACTAGAACTTTAGGTCAAAGGCTCCATGTGTAGCCCATTAAGAAAACCACCTACTTTGATTTGGGCACCCGGGCAGTACAACAGCCCTCACAAAAATTAATGAGATTTGTGTGGCGCATATATATCTGGTGCCCCTTTGTAACAATATTTGTGTTTAAATAAAATAAATAATGAGATGGTGTAGCTTGAATGCCCATATATACAATGTTTATCAAACTTGATTCATTTTAAGTAATCGTAACGCTTTATTAAATTCCAAACTAGCATACACGACAGTACTACATACCAATGTGAATACAATTCCTCAGCTGAACAATATTTTAAAAACCATAGATAGTTTGTAATAATCATAGTTGAATGTTACTCGTACATGCTGATTTACCTGGTCATCAAGACAAGTTGACTTCTCTAACCCGGTAGTCATTAGGTTAATTTTAAATTGTACTCTGAATAGTTAATTGATATTCAACTGTCAACGTCATTCCTATACTGATAAAGATTCGAATAAAATCGTAGATTCTGGAAATTCATTAAATACAAATAACTCATAAGGTAATATAATAATCCTTAAAGTATTATGGATACGACAAGGTTGATTTTAAAATCGAAAAGCTATGATAGATCTGTCCTAGGGAACAAGAAACAAACCGGATATCTTATGGCAGATAAATTATTATTATTTGTTGCATAACTCGGTACTTTATAGTGCTGTTCATAGATACCGTAACGAATGTTATGACAAACTGAACAATTCGAAAACTTAGGACGACAAGCATCAATTGAAATGGCTAAAAGGGTCTATCTAAAGCCGAGTAAATCATCTGAGTTTCACTTTGTACGATTACAGTACCAACCTTTGGATTACATATACTCACTAATTTACTCTTCCGTTCATTCCTGAACATTTTTTCTAACATTCCGTTGTGTAGCGTTGTGTCAACCACGAAAAACAATACTGATTCAAGTTATTGTAGCCAGTTTTCATATAAACTAGATGATTTCGGTTTTAATTGATTGATGTTGAAATAGATTTTCACATATCACCTGAAGACCGTCTTACACTGTGAATAAAGTTAGGCGTTTAAATATGTTAAAGAAACAATACTCGAAAACTACGAAACAAAAAAGAGTTTAACTTTATATGTATGGACATTGGCTTCTTTTGACATGAATTACACAATGAATAAGATACAGGAAATAGAGATAATGGTAGTAACAATAATTATCCTGATAAGCGTAAATACGTCACAAAGTTTTGTTCTTTCCGAATAGAATATAGAGAAGTAACAAATAAGGAACATACCAAGTTGAAAAATAGAGGCGACCCATGTGTAAAAAGGTAATATGGATAATAAACACTGATCTTGTAGTAATAATAGTGTTAGTGAAAAAAGGAGAATAAAAGTAATAAGTCCAAGTTACTGACTGGACAAACAGAAAGTGTATATTACTGACGTCGTCAGATAAAAAACCCAGCATTACGATGAACTAAAAAATAATTAAGTGCATTATGAATTATAGAATATTTGTTGACTGCAATAAAATGATTGTCCAATAAACAATAATAAATGGGAGATGGTGTGAAATTACAGTGTCATAAGAATAATTATTATTAAATTTTCTTTCGTAAAAATAAAACAACTAACTTACACACACATAAATAATATGAAAGAAATCCATGTTTTCTTTTTGACAGAGGTAGGAACTTGGATTTCATTCAACATACCACAGTCCCCTATCATATGCATTAATCGTGAAGTTGCTATTTGATAATGTTGCTGTAAAATGGTAGTAGAAAAATTTGACTTAACATACATATCTACTAAAAACATGGAATGTCATAAATTTACAGTACTCGATAGAAAAACAGATCAAAAATTAAGAATACTTAATGGTCACTAGGCAAATAATGAAGCATCAGTGAATTTGTTGGCATACATTAACTCCATATATATATATATATATATATATATATATATATATATATATATATATATATATATGATATTGCAGAGAGAATTTGTTCCCAAAGAAAAATTGGACAATTATTAGATTCCCAAAAACTTTAAAAAAATTAAATGCGTACACTGTGTAAGAGTTTAAGTAGTGATGTTGAGTATCTTCAAGATATTAGTGAACAAACAAAAACGAACTAGCTGTACAACAGGTTTTCTATGAATAAACAATGCAAACATGTACACACACGTATTTAGAGTTTTAGAAAAGTTGAAAGAAGATAATTATTCAGAACACAAATGCAGCAACAAGGCACAAAACCTTTGATTAGTAGTTGTTAAGAAAAAAAAGAAGAATAAGGAAGATCGTTGAAATTGTGATGTAGAGAATAAACGAGAGAAGGCAGCTGTTGACAGGCTAAAAATATTAGAAATTGGGTTCATCTCTTTAAATTGCAGATTTGTAGTGAATGAATCAACACATACAGGCAAATGCGTGAAATAAGGTCACAAAAAGTATATATATATGAATAGGGAACAATACAAACGCATACTAATTTTATTAGCTGAAAAGAGGTCTTTCTGCTCTTGTTCTGTTTACAAAACTTAATGTTGATAGGCATAGGTTTGAAAATCGTTTGTCATACGTTGTTGAGCTGCTTGATTCGGCTGTTGTTGTTGGGGTGAAGGTTGTTGCTGTTGTTGTTGCATATATTGTTGTTGTACTGAGTTGGGATTAAACGCCGCTGCGGCAGCAGCTGCTGCAACCGCCAATTGTTGTTGCTGTTGCTGTTGAGCTGCTTGAAGTTGTTCAGCGTTTGTCCAGACGCGTTGATTACATACTTGTTGTTGCTGTACTTGAGGTTGTTGAGCTTGTATAGTTTGTTGAATGCTTGATTGTTGTTGTCCTTGATTCGGAGGGAACGTTTGCATCATACCTAAATAACAAAACACATTGAAGTGACTTAGTTATACATTCGGAAATTATATGACGTACAGAATTAGTGCCTTAATTAAAAGCTACAATTTGATGTAGATATTTAAATACGATACCCTCTAATTCAAGCTAATCAAACCATACAATTTAAGTATGTATGTCTAGTCACCTCGATCCGTGATGTCTATCAATGTAGAACGTAGACGACAGACACCTAAGGAGTTGTTAAACAGAAATTTGGTATCAGCATACACAATCACTGACGTTTAAACTGAATCGTGTTGGTAGATCCAGACTATCTGGCTAGGGTCCGTATAGTTATTGTAAGGGATGATCAGACATGGGATAGAAATGGATGCAATGGTGTAGATAAGTTTACGCATCATCGTCTCAAGATTTCATGTTTCAATATCCTCTCATTCTGAACTAAATGCCGAGATGGGTTATTAACTTACTGATCTCAAAAGAGAACTGGAAAACAGCAGTGAAGTAACATCTTTAATTCACAACAGAGAAACAGGGTTTGAAAAACTCATTAATACTTTCTAAAACTTTGTGTGACACAAATCTGAAGTTTAACAAACATAACTGTTGTTTACAGTTTGAAGTATTTAAACAGTACTAATGTGACTAACCCTTAGACCCAAAGAGCAAACGATAAACAATATAATGATATATTTAAAGAACTGACATAACCTTCCAGAAACTGAAAAGTGAAATAGACACGTCGAGGACGTAGTGCGAATATAATGTCACTATCGGATCAACATAGGCTTTGAAAGAGAACTGTATTCAGAAGGGGTAAATCGTTTCCGGATATAACTGAAGTATAGGTACCTGATATGAATCACCTTAACTTCTGCATAATACCAAAGAACCTAATTAGTCAGTGCAGTTTTAACGCAAGAGTTTAAGTTTGAATACCAAAGAAAACTGGTTTGATACAAAAGGATAATTGCACACATATTCAGAAATAACCATACAACTTTCATGACTTTAAGTAGTCAATAAAATTCAAGGGGATTGTTTTACGTAGGGTTTGTCATTACACTTAATTTAGGCAAACAATAAGCTGAAAAATAAATCTCGACTAAACTGGAACTACATTGATATATACCAGGAAGTTATTGAAGGTCAGTTACGTTTGCTTGAACGATTTCGCTTCAAATACCCTCATTTAAAAATGCTTGCAAAAAACGTTCTTTACGAACTAATGTCGCGAACAACCCCATCTACCTAGGAATTCATAACCTTCAGTGTTAAGTAACTGATAGTTTATATGGTTGTGTTCCCAAGAAATGGCATATATTTGAGGCGGAATAAAGTAAAATAAGCAAACGTTGATGGGTCCTTATCCATAACCCAAATAAGCAAGAAAAGGCCATTTAGAAAAATGTTATTAATCTCGATGGGAAACTACATACACATTAGAAGGAAGACTACTGATACCCTGTAGAAATAATTATTAGTAGCATAGTTATGGTGTGACAATAAATGTAAATCTTATTTTTTTTTTAAACAATGTTCATAAGATACTTATAATTACCGGGTAACTGATGAGCAGCTGCATATAACTGATGTAACTGCTGTTGTGCTGAAGCTAAAGCTTGTTGCTGTTGCGATCCTGGGGAATTTGATATAACCGCTGGACTAATAGGAGGGGAACCCGATGCTGAATATAACATATGCCGATTAGGGGTAGACATTTGTTGTTGTTGTTGTTGCTGCTGCTGCTGCTGGCGCTAGAGAAAACAAAACAAAGAAAGTGATTTTAAGGATTATCAAGCTTACACACCCTCTCTACCATTCATTTGTTTTAGGATGTAATCTAGTTAACAAGAAACATACTGTAATATTTTACATGACACACCTGTTAAAACAACGTAATTGGAACAATTTTATAGGAATAACATTCTCAATTGATCGATAGAAAATATTAAATCATGAATAAGCAGAACGTCAACCACCAATACTTGTAGTAGCTGTCGAGTTTCCTAATAATTCCTCCTATTTGTAACTGATTGACTGTAATACAACTTCATCGTTCAGTACGTACAATGTGACAGAAAATCTAATGGACTGTCTGTCAGTGACTACTTATCAGGTTGATTAGATACTAATCAATAAAAAAATTATAAAATGTGATGG
Organism: Schistosoma rodhaini; assembly: GCA_944470415.2. Taxonomy (NCBI): domain Eukaryota; kingdom Metazoa; phylum Platyhelminthes; class Trematoda; order Strigeidida; family Schistosomatidae; genus Schistosoma; species Schistosoma rodhaini. The sequence goes on along the minus strand of OX104037.1, from coordinate 29,474,291 downwards.
CTAGTAGATATTATAAGAGGACAATACTCATCGTTTCTTTAGATGGCAGTCATAAGAAACAAATCACATGAGCAAGGGAGTTGAAAAAGACCACAAAAGATAGTGTACACAGTACAAGTAATTGTCAGGATATCGTTTTAGTCAGATACTGACAAATAACTCTTGAATAGATAGAATGGAATACAAAGTCAAGCAAAATAACGTGTATAGAGACAGTATGAAAGTTGATATTTCATGACTTCACAGAGAATGAAACATAAATTAATACATATTTCAAGGAATTAGCACACGTATTCCCCGACATACGTCGGCAAATATTAAAAAAAGGGGAATAACCAAGGAGAAAAACACTGAGTTTAATATGAGGAATCTAGCTTGCAGAGGGAAATAAGATTGAGTAATGAACAAAGAACACTAATGACAGAATTTAAAAGAGATACATATTGCATAATATGGCTTAAAACCAGTTGTAGTGAAGGCATTCTCAATCTCTAAATTCCTGCAAATCTTGTGATCAGTATTATTCCATAATTTTCATTCTTTGAGCTTACTTTCCCTTCGTCGAAAATCTGCAATCGACGCAATTCATTAACATACAATACCCATATTTTAGTAATAAAGTAAGACAGTGACCCGTCACACAGTATACTCGCTTTCTGAGAAGCAAATGACAGACACTGTCTTTCCGAAATGTAACGCGAATTGACGAAAAATAGTCTACTTTTTTGCAGCCTCGACAAGATTTCAAGTTACCTGAAACAATATTTCGACCAATTTGGATTAAACATTTTCTTGCATAAAAAAGGACAAGAATTATGTACCGCACAAAGTCGAATGGCAATATTGTGGAAAAATAGAAAAGATGAAGGTAGTATAACCACGGCAAAAAATTAGACAGAAACAGTGAATACTCCACGTCGACAAATAAATCTCCCATTAAAGTAATTCCTGGAAAGTAAGGTTATTGTTTATTTCTAAAAGTATATCCAAGGAAAAATCAAAGAAAATTGACACTTTAGGATACTAATTAGGTAGTTTTGATTCTTTATTGAAGTGAGATTATTGATCACTGACTTTATCGACCACATATTCACTATTCGTCAGATTTTAAACACGGGCATGCTTATCAGCGTCCGACAATGATAGTTTTTCTTGACTTAAAAGCAGCATTTGTCTCTGTGGACCAAGATGTTCTGTGGCAGTGCCTTTCATTGAAAGGTGTACCTCAGGAGTACATAAACCTTGTGAAGGCTCTTTACTCGAACACTACCAGTCGAGTGAAAGCTTATAGCGAACTGTCATCCGATTTTGCAACCCCAAGTGGTGTCTGGCAAGGCTGTCCACTATCCCCATTTTTGTTTAATTCCATTATAGACCTACTACTGGTAAAAAACGTTCTCGTTGACTGAATTTTCGGGCATTGATCCCCTACCAGAAGGTCCACCTAATGACCTAGAATACGCAGATGACATAGTCCTGTTTGGTGAAGACGTTGATAAAATGCAGTCTTTTGATAGCCCTGAGTAACAATGCAAGGTAATAGATATTTAGCGGATATTTCATGATTTCCCATTTTAATGAATAGCCGAGATTAATTGTAAAAACCTAAATACGCAGCTCATTGTTTAATGAGAACATTCAAAATAAATTCATATAACTATGTTGAGTTAAAGTCTTTTCCTGAAATCAATTTTTTTACTAGATTGTTAAGGTAATAATTCAGATCTGAATTGAAGTTGGTTATCAGTTATAGTTTAGTATAAGCAAAACTTTATCCTCGTGAAAACACTTTCAAATACAACAATCATAAGTCTATTTGTTAAATTGTTGAGATAATAACTAGAAGTAGACATTATGTTGAAACCCTATTTGGTGATCAAAAATAAAAACAAGTGGTACAAACAATCAATGAAGTTTCAACGATGATCTATGTGGCAATTCAAGTGAAAAGTATGAGATATAAACTAACAGGAATCCTTACGATTTAACAAAACTCGTTCTTATAATCATGTTAGTATAAACAACAATAAATATCGTTTTTACTAGATAAACTGAAGTGACGTAAACGGCAGTGAGCTTAGTAAATTGATGCTAATAGAGACATGTGCACACCATCCATTTCTTGAAGTTCACATTAGAGACTCGCTTAAGCTAGACAAAAACAGGAGTTACTGAACAACTTCTTTGTCGTGGACAGGTACTCACCAAGAACGACTCATTTAACGTCGCCAATGATGCTATTTTATTAACTTTGGATGAAATAGCTTATGAGTAGGTGCAGGAACAGAAAAGTGACATTCTTAATAAGAGAAATTCCGACTCATCCTTCGCATGGATGAAGATTATGGAACCCTCCCTTAAGTCACACTTTATGTGAGGGATAATTAATAATACTCGTCTGGTCAAAGCGAAGTAGGTCAGATTAGAGTAAACTCGACGGGTTAACTGTTAAATCATCTGAACACAATGTTTAGCGTACAAATATATAGAATATAATATATACATTTTCGAATGAGTTTACTAGCCAAAAAGGCGATCATGAATTTGTGAAAATCACCAGTTACGCAAAAAATGATCAGTGATGACCAAATATAATAGATAAGTCTTATTGTTCACTTGCAATGGTGTTGTGAACATTAATAATTGATAATCCGATGAATACAGTCTTCAACGTAGCCACTGTTGTATTTCTTTCAGTTTGAAGAACATACTACTACTATTTAATGTGAATACACAATTGCCATTTTAAATATTTAAAAAAAATGCGTTGACAGATTTTGTTCAACTATTTTTGTTGGTGGACCGACAGACTAAACTTTAAAAATTAGCTGACAAGATATCTTGGTTAGACATGCAGACAAATAACCTAAGACATTTGCCTAGTCAGGGTCAATATTATATATCAATGTGCTAGAGCTACGCCAACGCAGATGCTATATATACATTGATGTTCTGTCTGTATGTCGCTCACATACTAACCAGTTTTTTTCTCTACCCAGTCAATGACTAATGATAAACAAGGTCTGACTACAATGGTTATAGGGTGGGTGGTGGGGAAGAGGAAAACAAAGACAAACGAAACATGGTCAATTCTTTAGGTTTTACGAAAAGACAGTAAATCTATTTTCAGGTCGGGTTTTTTTCTAACATAGACGACTTATGGAAAATGTAGCCTATCGAAAAAATATAAAAATACAAATACGTTTTACTAAGATTACGAACAAAAAACCAGGATTGTGGGGTGTGGAATGCACTAGTGGGAAAACGCCTTCAAAGCTTAACCTCACAAAGCAAACAGAGCACCTAACTTAATTGCTTATGGATGCCGAGTAATTTTTTTTTCTAAATAAGGCCTGCCACTAAGGCAACTGCTAGAGTGACTGTCTTGTGGGTGAAATTTCAGAAACCTTTGAATATCACAATTCGAATACAAGAAATGTGAAGGTGAACATGTGTAACCACAATCATCACAATTGAATTCACGAGTCGATCTAAGCTAGACCACAATTGAAAAGCTCATACTTATAATGTCAATTAGTTAAAAGTTCTATTAATAGTGTATATGATTAATCGGTAGGGTGCAAAAAGAACAAAACTGAAATTGTGATATAAGCAGAAAGTCCGTATTGACACTGAAGCATATAAAAATCACATTGAATCTAACATCTATTGATATGAAACGAACCTGTTAGACTATATACACAAACAATAAAAACACTGCACTGGAATTGAACAAAAGACATTGGTAAGCTGTTATGAAGATATCATATTTGTTAATTCTTAATTTCAAATGGTCAATGAATTTTGAGGGGGTCCTAGCAATTCATCGACATTTGTCATAACTACGAAAAACAAACTAAAAGGTTGAATAGATATAAAATATTTAGGATTTCAAAAAAAGATCGCACACCACCAGTGAACAATTTGAAGAAAGCACTACACAAAGCGTCAAGGATGAGGACCACGAAAGCGAATTTAATTTGAAACCAGCACTTAGGAGCACCCCCCAGAAACTATAGAGTTTAAGCTGTTTTTTTGATAGAGCCAATAATAATAGACTGTAACATAAACGACATGACAAATTGCTATTAGTATCACTTTTTAAAAATTAGTTTCTTACCGCCGAATCTTAAATAATAATAATTCCAAAGAAAATAAATATCAATAAAGAAAAAGGCATATACACTACTCTTTCAAAATATCAAACATACCTGCATTTGTTGACGTTGCAACTGTTGCATTTGGGCCAATGCAGCTGCATTTACTGCCTGATATTGAGCTTGTTGGTTTTGTAGAGCCTGGAAATGTGCAGCTTGAGAGTATTGTTGTTGTTGCTGCTGCTGCTGACGTTGTTGCGGTTGTTGTTGCTGCTGTTGTTGTTGAGCCGGGTACTGACCATTGTATTGCATTAGTAATTGTTGTTGAGCTGCTGCTGCTGCCGCCGCTGCTGCTGTAGCAGCTTGACCGGTGTTGAAAGGGACCATGGTTGGAAATTGTTCATTAAGTTTCTGTTGAAATTGATTACCACCAGCCAGAAATGGCATTTGATTTAGACCATTAGGTGTGGCGAAATTACGCCCCTGATTAAATTCTCCCATATTTAAAGGTGGCCGAACACGTGGAGGTGGCGGAGCTTTACGGATTAATTTGGGGAGCGTTCGTTCTTCCGGTGGCTTATCAGCGTACTCAATAGCTTCAGAAACTACAGAATCGATGACATCATCTAAGTGAGAGAGTGCAAGGTTTCCACTTCGAAAATGAGTTTCAGATTCCGGAATACCTAAAAACATTTTTTTCAAAATTGAAAGAACTTTAACAAAAATTAAGAGGAAGGATATAAATTTTCTAGGGTACCACGGACCATTCGACGAACGATAGAACAATCTTATCAGTCGGTTGAATACAGAAGTAGTTTACTTGATATTTATTTATCTAACACAAAACAATCTCACTAATCGCTATGTTTTGAATACGTCTACAATTACAAGCAAGAGACACGGATGTCTTGTCTTACGGTACGATCGGGATTTAACAACAGGACCATCAAACGGTGATTATAGAACGAATATAAGCCCTAATTTTATGTTAATTTGCACCTGAATGTACTAGAACGTTATAATTGTTCCTTTATCACATAAAAGATATAACTAACGTAAAAATAGGCACAATATATCAACTTCAATTGTTACATTTGTGTTAAAAATTAGAAACCAGAGGTAAATTTTTTAGCAACTAAGTACACACTTATACATTTGGCTGCAGCTAACTGAATTAGATGGAGAGATTTAAAATAACAGCCTGAGGGGGGGGCGATAGTGATGGACACCAAAAGTAAAGATAAATCAAACTGAAAAGTAACAAAACTAGTATATCAAAGCATGACGATGTTTGAGACTAATGAATATAATGTCTTAAACATTTCAAGGCGATAAGGTCAACGATCAAGGCATCGGTCTTCCAGTCATTAAATCACAAGTCCGAACCCCACTTTGCCAGCCAGTTAGTATCATTGGTCTCCAAACTTGATCTCGTTCGAAGCCAAGTACGATAATTCACCTGGTAAATTGGTTAAGCAAATAGACAATCCCGATGATCATGATTCATGTCGCCTATCATTCAGACATTGATTATTATTATCCTACGAACAAGGCAACATTGTCTTTCCCTATATGGCTTGGAATGACATTAGTATAAAAATTAATTAGTAAAAGAACTACATCTATTCCTTAACTTCCGCTAAAATAATGAACACTGTTCAGTCGTACATTCGTTATGTGATGAAAGATTATCGTATTATCAAACAGGCAGTTAAGCATGATGCACTAACTTATCATTCCTGGACTGTGCTGGGAGTAGTGAGCATGTTTTTCGCCAAACATTTCTAGTGGAGAGAATGAGTCACACAACAAGACGTCGTCCACCAGAAAACTTTGAAGCAATTATAAATATAAGCCTATTACCATGTTGCTTCTAAAATTTTCACAACTATGGACATTAGAGACTGTACTGACTAGCTCCTAAACTGCTAACAAAAATAGATATTTCTGGCTAACAAATGAGATAGTGCAACACAGCTGGTCGTGTATAATGCATTAACACTAGTGGGGATATCTTTAGCTGTTCTATCTACCTGGGAGAATGGCATGACAAACGAGTGGCGAAGGAACAAAATCTAAACATGGTTACAAAAATATTTCTTAATAGTCCCAACCCACGCCATATATGATGGTAAGACATGAGATCGCCCACTATAAAGCAATTACACTGCTTAAGTTTTTTCTCCTATTCAATTGCTAAGATATGGATAATTAAGGTAAATGATGCAACAAGCATACAGTGAGTTATAGAAACGACTATAAATGTTTTCTTGATATAATAGTCAGCCTTGTCTATTGTGACGACTCAACCGAGCTGTTGCTCGGAATACTATCATTGAGGTTCTACTATGACAGATTAATTGGACAGTAATAAAGTTGAAACTAGCGAACAGTCAGAGGACGGAGTAGATTTGAAATAACCAGTATCTTGAGTGACGCTGCATTCTCACCAAGCTCAAAGATTAGAAATGTCACATTACACCGTGCTCAGTCGATTTCTAATGTCGAGAGTAAGGTTCGAGAAATACAGGACTAATAAAAAGGTCGCATGTGACCAGACTTTGGCAGTCGCATTATGGGGCATGTGATTACCTGTTACAGGGATCGAGTGTAACCATTAGCCTGACCTTGGAAAATGTAGATAATAACGACTAAACTTTTACACATCTGGAAACATGTTAGCTTTTATGACTTCACAACTGTAGATTTAGCAATTAATTGAAAAGTGTTTCCGACTAAACCCGTCCGACAACGTTCTGCCCACTGGAAGCTTGGACAATGAGTTCCATGTTTCTCAGTTTTATATAAATGAGTAATTGCTAGCTAACAGTAAAATTCGGGAGTCGTCGACAATGCGCTATCTTAAGCTTTTTAATTTCAACGCCACCTTGAACTTACACTATATTACAATCAACTGGTAGTATGGTTATGTTCACGACGTTGCGTTGTCATGGTCAGAAAAGCCATTGATCTAAGTGGATGGGGTTCGGAAAGCTTGGTTAGTTTTTGCTAATATGCACCACCTGTTGTGCAGATGAAACATTAATAAGCGGAACAGAGGACACGTTTACGGAGCAGCAGTTCGCTGTCTTATTTTATGATTGTGAAACGTAGTCTCTAAAATATTCGTGAGCTACCAGTATTTGATTATAAGTGTCTCCAAAGTATTGATCGTTTATGTTGAAACTAACGTGTAACCAATGCTGAGGTTAGGGATAAGGTACTAGGCATATATGATGAACCGGCTGGTAAGGTAATGAATCTATATCAACTGAGGTGGTTGTGATGTTACATAAGCCTAATCGCGACGACCTTGAAAGGTGTTGTCTGGTTTATAAATATAATAATAACTAATCTATTCGGCAGGTATTTTAATGGGCCACGCTCGGAGAGCTACTGGTACTACCCGGTTGCCTAAACGGCGTAGATGGAGTGGGCCACGTACCTAGGGACTTAGTGACTGAGTGGAACGTCTCAACCATCAGGCCGCCTCTAGGGTTTGTTTGTGACATTAGTCCACATTAGCCCACTCCTGGCACTAGACTTGCCCCCAAATGCCCTGGTACGACCGAGAGTGGGGAGAGTTCACTCTCCCTCTCGAAATGCACTCACATGACCACACGTATATAGCCTGTGCCAGGGAAGTCCTACCCACTGTCTTCTCGTGGCAATACTGTTGTTTACGAAATTGAAAGGACGAAAAGCGAACGTTTGGCGCTTTAACCGGGTCGCTGGACACGTCCAGTCCACCTAGGGGAGTTGGAAAACCCTGATTACAAACCAATGGTGCACATGAGCTCCAGTATCCTGAGGGAACAAATGGCGTATTAATCAATCGTTGATCACCGGCTACCATGGGACTGCATCTCCTTACGATGCTCTACTGCCTTGTGGATCAGACCCTTAGGTTAAAGGCTCCGGGTGTGGCCCCCTAAGAAAACCACCTTTGGGCACCTGGGCAGTATCACAGCTCTTACACAAGTCGAATGAGATCTGTGCGGCGCATACGTAACTGGTGCTTCTTTGTACCAATGTTTATGTTTAAATAAATTAAATAAACTATATGCTAACTCTAACTAGAGGTTAGAGATGCCAGGTGACATGACCTTGAATCGATCGGGGAGCCAAAATCCTCTTATTCTTCGTCTTTCTTCAGACCCTACGCGCCGAAATCTTATACTTTTTCCCGCACCTAATCTCACCTACTACTACTTTTACTGATGCTGTTACTACTCCTACCATTTGGATTGAGAATTTTATTTTGCTGTGCTAATGTGGTGTAGTAATTTGAACCGATCCATGTATGCCAGGTTTTGTTGCATGTAACTGACTGCCTGAAGTAGATTGATGTAAACATATTGACTACAATCAGACTGTTTCCGAACATCAAAACATGTCAGTTCAACAAAGAGTGGTGAGCATAGGGTGGGTTTGCAGGATGTAATGAAAATAACGAATACATTTGCTCAAGACTTGGTAAAATATCGGGCATTTAAATACTAGGCTTACCAAAGCTCTTTACAACTTCACGAACCGGCCCGTCTACATTAACAGACTACAAATATGACGAAACGTCTCTAATGCGAAAGAATTAAAAAACCCTGTTCAATTTAGAAATGTAGAACCTGGTACAAATGTGCATTGGCCCAAATTGCTGTCCCATATTGAGACAAAATAAAAGTAACACGATGAATAGGAAAGGAATAGAGATTATGGAAGCAGTCGCTGTGAGAACAAATAAACACTGAAAATACAATTCGGAAAGGTACTTATGGAGAAATACTAAAGCCTAAAATCAAGAGGAGGACAAATAATGAAAGAATCTGTACCACCGCAACTGTTCTCAGCATTCCAAAGTATTGATAAGTTATTGCACACATTCTAATCTGGTAGTCTACATCTACTAACGACTCGTTTCAAGTCAATGATTTAATGGGCTGATGCCATCTCTAGGGTTTCCCGATCCTGTTTTCTTTGAGCCTGTCTGCTCCAGAAATCATTCCGTATTAAGAGGTACATGTAACACGTCCAAGAAACTACAGTCGATGAGGATTTGAAGACAAACCAACCGACTTGCCATCTGTGCTAGGTACCCTATGTTTAACCTCGGAATCGCTTAACCAGTTGTCCCACGATACACAAGCAATGTTTCGAAGACACATGATTGAAAACTAGTGCCTCAAGCATTTCTTCTTCCAAATAGTTTCATATCAACGGCACGAGAGCGGGTTGCTACGTAGTATACTCCTTCACTGAAAATTGGCTAGTAACTTAGTGAATGGGAGACACTAACAGAGAAAACGCTGACATCAGCGAAAAATGTGAGGTAGGTGGCAGGCCGACTAATGATTTCCAAATAAGTTTTAGAAAGTAAACAACGTATCTCCAGAAATACTTCAGTTGACTTATAGCCTCCTGAACGCTAGGAAAAACCAAATAGATATGCGCCGCATAAGTCATTCGATTTGTGTTTTAGTGGTTGTTAAGCACTAATACATCTAATAACGTGAGGGTCCGGAAAAGACAACTCCCAGAGCCAATGGGATTTTCCGTGACAAATTTTCCTTACTGAGCTGATGGGGAATGGCAACTTGGAGTGATGTACACCTGTGTCAGGTTTTATGCTGTTCCAATGACTGAAAACCTCACACGTTAACACAGACATGATTCTACCACTTTTCGAGAATGGGAGTGAACTGGTTAGTTGAGGGATTTAATTCCTAAAAAATTAATTTCAGATTAAGGTGATTATCATCCCTATCTTGAAAAAGGGCGTGTATAAAACATGAGATAATTACCACATAGTATGGGGTTACAGTCAAATATAAGCTACTGAGTTTAGTTATACCTCAAAGATTGAGCGAAACTCGTGAGGCCAACCCATGAAGGGTCTGGTTTCCGTAAAGGTCATGTATGCATTGATTAAACCCCTAACCTAACAAACGCATGAAGACTGTCATGGTCTTTGCAGACTGACACTCGTTCCTTGATACTAGGGTTGTCTTTGTTTTATTATACAGGTCTGCGATCTGGGATTATCTGTTGAAAGATACAGAGCACCTATCAAAATCTTTGAGACAGTACAAAATACAGATTGATGGTATTCAACCATTCCCCTTAATCGCTCCATACAAGGAATATGATTGTTTAGTCTCAATATTAATCTTTAGTTTTGATACCGATGATACTTTGGGAACAACGATGAAGTATGCAGTATGGACCAGTTAGCCGAAGACTTCTCGACTTTGAATATAAACTGACATAAATTACGTAAATTGCACTTAATCAAAGAGCAATTATTGTACGGAATGCACTTGACATCTTCAAAATAAGAATTTTTCAAGACTGGCACGAGCCTGTATGCACCCACAATTTTCAGTAAGCTGTAAAACATCTAACAACCTGTGTATATGTACTAGTATGAGACTGGGAACATCAAAAATAAAGTCACTGAGTAAACTAAAGCCAAATTATCTTACATCACGGATACCTTTTGCTTGATTATCGTGACCAGTGGTTATAGAGGAGCAACAGTTTACAACTGAGCCCTAATTGAAGTCCGACATTTTTAAGTAATAAGCACTTTGTGTTTAGTATACAAGACCTTGAATAGTATGACAAACGGTGATTACAATTTACGGACGATCTTTGAGAGACGTTAAAGCGACTTTGAGAACATCCACCTAGGGATTAAATGAGGATAATAAATTAGAGAAATTGAGATTTGGAATTCAGGGCTAGGATTAGATCTAGAACTTTCATCACGAATTGACATTAGCCTTAATGCTATTTAGCCGAATTCGGCACCAAAATTAACGGCTTGTTATCCCAAATCTGCTTGGTTCGGCTATAAATTAGTCTCACCTAACCAACAATGGTTGTGTACCGGAGAATTCGGACTAGCATGTTAATGTATTCTAAGACACAAGATTTCCCCTTTCTCAAAAACCCACCAGTTTACTTTTGGTCAGGTCTTCTGAAAATCACCAAGGTCGTCTTAAGATTACGACTGAAAATTTAGAATGGCAGTTTTGTCAGGTAAAACGTCAACTTATTTGATGTAGTGAAGACAGTGACTCAAACATGGAACCCAGACCCTTCAAGTGTGTTGGCTTGAGTTTTTTCAAGGGTGACAAGTGCGAACCGATCAAGAGGTAAAAAAAAGGTGAATGCAGGAGCGCCAGTCGGGAATAAATCAAGGGCACAACATGGGGGTCGCGAGGTGATCAAGCGGAAACATTATTTGCCACTTCATGGTGGTACAACTCATCAAACGGATTTATCGTACAATTTTGCCATTAAGCTAGTGCATTTCATAATTTACTCTGGTAATTGTCAACTAATAAACTATATAAATATGGAGAAGAGCTTTTCTAAATACAATCAAAGGGCACAATCGATTTTAGAGGACATTTCATGACGCAGTGTATCCCTCTTTAGTAGACAACCAGGCAGAATGCCTAACTAGTTACCCAGAACGATTCCACGATCGCCTTAAGCCGTAAAAGGTAGTCTTTGTGAATGACTCACCTAGTAGTGGTGGGGACGCAACGCCTGCTAATTTGTAAGGGCGTCACAATCCAACACTAAAAAAGCCTAAGACACTAACAATGGGATCAACTTTCAGTGAAATTTGCTGCTTTCTGGAGTATATTGTAACCAAATCTAACACTAGGAGTAATAATCGGTTTCATTGGTTTGCTTAGGATTTCTTAGTTATCATTGTTTCAATTAGAACTCAAAAAGCCAGATTATTCAGGCGATTTATCCAAATTTATCAAAACGACAAGAAGGGTATAAATTTGAAATAGACTTACTCTGAAATGAATTGTCCACTTGCTCAGGGGAGGCTGTCATGACGATAGTTTTAACAAAACACCTTAATTGTAATCAATTCTTTGCGCTAACAGAAGGAATCGTGACTTAAACAAATATATTGGACAAACAACTCACATCACTTGTAGGGTTTTAATAACTGCAATTTACATGAACTTTAAATATTTGCATGTCAGTCAGGTACTGAGATTATAAAAAGATGCTGTTAGTCATTAGAAGGTCACTTCGAATTCACATATACTCCAAAGCATAATTGTCTAGTAATTTAAGTAACGCTTTATCATATGGTTCCAAATGAACCTGAACTGAATAAAAATATCACGTTTTCTCTTAAAAGGCTCCTGAAAAGTCGCTTATACTAAACCACCAGGCTGCATATTCCGGAATTTTACTACTGTTAACTAGTAGAAAGTGTCCCGACGGTTCTGTTCTGCTATTCTGTGTCTCCAGATCCTGTTGTTGCCTCTTAGGTTCGTATAGAGTCTGAGCTTAAATAAGCCATATAAGGGGATACCCAGCATTGTTAATAATCCTGCTCTGAGATAAGTAAATTCTCAAAATAAATAGCTCTCTGAGTTGAAACGTCGATGCTAACCTCATCTGGTCTACTGGACACACCCTTGCTGAAGGTGATCGGTCACTCCATGCTGCGCTTCTTGGAACTGTTTTCCAGCGTAGACCAAACGCTTTTTCACAAATCGGTAGTCTTATAGATGTTTCTTCAAACCTCTACCGTTCTACCTTCTGATTTCACTGGGTTGGTATACATTGATTATAAAGGTGTTACGTATAAATGCGTTATCAAACTCTGAATACCTGTCGTATCTTTACCTGTAAGTCATTGACAGTTTACCTCTTGGATGCCTTAACTCTAATGAGTGCAGGTTCAGTGGCCTGAGATACCCTTTATATGACTTGAATTTGGGCCATCAGACTGATTTCTTAGCTCGAGTGTATTTTTATGTTTTTGGAGCGAGGGCAAAAGCGCTACATTCCCATACTTCAAGTTGAGTTGAATAAATCTATTTAAAATCAAGTTGAAATTCTGACTGACAAACTGGTCAAAAAATGCGAATCAGGATTATCAATACAAGGTTTTCCCTCAATGCATTTTCATCATAGCTAACCTAAGGCTTTAGATTATAGGGTACCAAAACACTCAGATCGTATTCAACCTGCCACACCTTCAAAGATGAATCGTTGTGATTGTGTATGTGGTTTGCAACGCAATCCATACGGATTGTTTTACTATTTGAAGTGCTGAAAGTAAGTGCATTATTATCCAACCCAGCTTGAAGTAGAATTAGATCCCTTTGGAGTTTTGGTTAATTAACCTGGTTGAAAACTTTTCCCCAAAGTTTAGTACGATCAGTGGAAATTACTAACTCAGATGATGGCGTCCCACCACTGATAGCTCGTACGTCCACTGTTGAAAGAATTAAGCTAATTTTATGTTTTCGTCTTAATTTGGCGTGAGTTAAGTATTTACCCATTCTCAATTGATCCTGACCGTATAAAACTTAACATTTATACATAAAAGGCACTCATCAAAACATCAGGGTCACGTCATGATACAGTCCTCACGAGGTATTTTGCCATAAATTCCACTCGCGTCTCTTCAAAAGTTACTTTAGAGCCCGACACCGGACGAAAGAGGAGCGTAGATCATGAAATCAGCAACCTCATTCCGTACAAAGTAACCTTGCTGAAAAACGCGAAGAAGAATACACAGTTTAAATCACTTAAACTCTGCCATCCGAGTTGAACGATATTCATTCAGAAGAATTATCACACATCATCGTCAAAACTGAGATTCTTCTCAAGTCACGAAGCCGATACGACAACTGACAACCACAGCAACAATCAATACAGGCACATCAAATGTACGGACAATATCCGGAACTGGGAGGACAAGTCAAATAGATTTGCAAATGAGGAGATACAACAAAGAGGTGCTCGGAATAAGTAAAACACATTGGATCCAAGCTCGACAGAAAACATTAGATTCGGGAGAGACGTTGCTCAGGGAGTTGCTCTGATGCTATCCAAAGAAGCAATAAAAGCAATCATAGGATGTGGATCTCATAGATCCAAAATCACCAAGGCATCCTTCAAAGCAATGAAGGAAGGAATCACAATCAATGTAATCCAATATTATGCACACATCAATGATGACAACGAAGACGATAAATAACAGTTTGATGAGAGGCTGAAATCGGTCGTAGAGAAGTATCTACGAAAGCACTTAACAATCCTTATGGGAGACCCAGACACCAACATCGGGTATGAAAATATCATACAAAGACATGAACTGATTGGGAGGAAGGAAAGATAATGGTGACAGATTTGAAAATTTATGTACATTCAACAAAATGGTTATACGTGGCACTATATTCCTACACAAACGCACACACAAAGCTATATACATCTCATCGGATCACACTACACACAACCAAATTCAAAAGAAGAATGGAGGAAGTGAGAAGCAGGAAAGGAACCTACATAGTTTCATATCACAACCTGGTGATTTTCAAGATTAAACTGAAGCTAAGTACGCAATAGACAACTGGACGAACAGCATTACAAAGGTTCAATACACACTTCAATCGAGATACTTAAAAAACCAACCAATTCAACACAGCTCTCAATAACAGGTTCCAAGTCTTACAAAATTTAATCAAAGATGAGAACATTAATACGGAGAGCAATCGGAAAGAAATCAGAGAAGCACTAACTTCAACATGCCAATAGGTGTTGTGCCCCAAGAAGCATCAGCACGAGGATCAGGTTCCCATCGAAACCCTCAGTAGGATTCAAGAAGGAAAGAAAAAGGACAGAGACTTCTTCTGAATATCACTGATCAACATGCTCGATTTTGTCAGAGTCGATCATGAACCTATCGATCTACAACACTGTTGGTCATTGTCGAATAATCAAATTGACGTACTCCACACTATACATCAACTTCCTTGACTATGACAAGCATTCGACAGCACAGATAGGAGAAACTTATACAATCCTTCTCCATATTGTGGTGCATCTGAAGCTATTCTCATCGTTATACGAAACTTCAACAAGTTGTACGAATGGACTATTTCGTGGAATTTGCCACTTAATGTTAACAAAAGTGGATTTATTAACATTGGCCGTTGCCTTAACTTAAATCTGGCTATACACAAACATACACTGAAACCTCTAAACACTGTACGTGACTTGGGTTTAAGATACAGCGACAGTTTGAACTTTTCGGAACACATTGCATCTCAAGTATCCAAAGCTAGAAAGCTCATCGGATTCATAATGATTAATTTCAATAATACCGAATCGAGATTATTATTATACAGAAAATGTATCTTACCAATTCTTGAATATGGTATCTTAGTTTACAGTAACTGCAGGCATAATGACCTGATTAAAATTGAAAGTGTTCAAAGAAGGTTCACCAAAGCTGTTTTGGGGTATTCTGACAACAAAGACTATCACCAAAGATGTCAACAACTCAAACTAGAACCTCTCTGGATCAGTTGTATCAAACTAAAACTTATTTTTCTCTACCGGCTTCTTACTCTTCGCTATCTACCCCATCATACTCTATGATACCGTCCCACAATCTACGCAATAAGGAAAATATTATAGCGATTCCAAAAACCCAAACAAATTTACGCCAGAATTTTTTCGTTATTCGCTACTCAACCATCTGGAATAGACTACCAATGAACCTCCGATGCAGTGAAACTATAATCCGGTTCCGAAGTCTTCTTGATGACTTTCTTTCCGAAAGTGGATTGTGTCACCTTTTGAATATTAACGTGCTTAACAACGATTTATACAAAAATGGTCCGTCATCTACCTAACTGACTGAAAATCAAAGTGAAACCTTTGAAACTTTTCACTTTATTTTATATTTATCTGAATATATAAAGTCTGCTTATGTTCGTATTTATAATTATTACTGTTATTAATATCATTATTGGTCTTTCGACACATTAGATATTCATTTCATCTCTTCTTGTCCTTCTAAACATATTTTATCCAAAGTCTACAATTAAAAACAAAAAACCCCTATGTTCCACTTAAATAATTTTTTTTCTTTTTTTCTTTTTTTCTTTTTTTCAAAATATTCACAACATATAACATATAAAAAATTTATATTTAATTATTCTTTGCAATTAATTGTGACTATGATAGCATCATTGTATATTATTATTATCGCACTAATGTTTATACTACAACCCGGTTTCACTCTGTATACTGTTACATAATTCTACACATATTTATCCGAGTGCAGTAAAGGTTTATTATTATTGTTACTATTGTTATTATTATTTTAAAATTATTTGTTCATCTCAAAAGTCTATATCCATTACACTATTATGATCATGGTTGAACCCTTTCACTATGTGTTCATTTCTTTACTCTCTCCTTTTTTTTCCTTCTACATAAATATTATTCTTAAGATTACGAAGCTTTGGATTAAGGCAATAACTTGTGTTACGCTGAATTAAAACTTATCAGTCTCTTTTTATCTTCACTATGTATATACACCTAATACACATTGATTATCTTTTGCACTTAATTGAAACTTTCAGGGCATCACCCAAAACTATGACTGTGCTAGCACAAACACTTATTCTAACGTCATATCTTACAGCAATAATAAGTTATTTACTTTTTAATTTATTTTGTTTTATTTTATTTTTATTACTCGTTTTTGCTATACATACATAGTTGTTTATTCTTGTTCTGCGTTGAGATATTTACGTCTCCCGCGTCTCCTTTATTTCTATTTCCTTAGTTTCTTCCTTTCCTCCTTCAAAATCAATTCAAAATTCTTGCTAATTACACAGAACCTCATTTATTATTACTATTCTATTATTAATATTTTATTTTCCTTTTCCATCCTTTCTCAAACATGGCATATGTATTGTTAACATTATTGAAAATTGTGTATTATTGCATTTTTGAAGAAACCCGAAATGGTTTCTTCACAGCAATTATGTACCCATAAGGTGTTTGTGAATAATAATAATAATAATAACTGAATTACAAAGATATGCAGAGAGAACAGCCCATAGATGTATTGCAGTTGAAAGGTGTTGTCATAAAAAGCTGTTTATTCTCATCCTCTCTCTGTCTGACCATTGTTAGGTGATGTGTGAAGATCTTCACATCTCTGAAGCAGCACAGCGAACAGTGGACATCCATGAAACAAATGGATGATTTGACCTGTACAGATCACACAGCAAGGACAATATTGTTTCAATTGAAAAACATCTGGAACTTGAAAGAAACTGACAGATGGAGCCAAAGTTGGAATGTTTAATTCAAATGCGACGAGAGTTCTACTGTTATCTATAAACAACTATCTATTCAAGTTACTCCGAACCCATTGGGTGGATGCCATCAGTAACAACCTACTGTCACATAAATTCTTAATGTGTTGTCCTGGGAACACTTTGATAGAAAAAAGCTGCTCACAATAATGGTCAAAGCTTGTCGTGTCATATTCATTTTCAAACTTTACTTCCACTAGTAAAATTAAAGAGATCCACATAATCTCAATCACTTAGGCCTGCTCTATCATGGAACAGTTGACCGTCTATGTTTATTCAGGGTTGAAAGAAGAATATGACTGTATACATATCAGCGTATTACGCCTCTATTCTTGCAGACCTAAATTAATGTAGTCGATTGTTCAATCTATTCGACCCAACGTCAGAGTTTGCTTTGATTGGCGTTATCGTGGCAGTTGGAGGTCCTACATTACAAGAATTTTTCATGAATCACTACCGTCTTGCTAAAAGTATAATATTTTGAGTACGATGACGAAAGAGGCAAATAAAATCATGTCTGCATGGACGAGTCATTCAGACTCCATTATATTCCCTCGTCGATCTTCATTGAACGTCGCTAATCGTAACCCCACACTTAACCTTCATTGTTAATCTATTGTCTTCATATAAATCCAGCTTGGAGGGTTAAGTATTTTTTTCCTACCATCACTAAAGTAAAACAGTACTTTCAACCAATACTCAACCAGTATCTCCAAATCGTTAAAACAGCTACACAACTGCCATGCACTTCAAACAGTGCCATCCAATTTCTACAATATGAAAATTCTATTTTGAAACGCACACAGACAGGGTGTGAATGGCGTAAAACATATTGAAATGTGTGGCGAATGAAAGTAATCGTTAAAACCGGACTTCAATAATTTTCTAATGTTGCATCGTAAACTACTCCAGAAGTTTCAAAGAACGACGGACAAATAATTTCGCAACCTTTAGCCAAATGACGAGAAAAACCAGAATCACAAGCGACCAATACCTCAATTTTGTTCATACAGTGTGAATTACTAATACGACATTCTAAATAAGTTATATTAACAACGTTCATGCCAAACCCTAAGTTTTTAGGTTTCCAGACCAAAATCGTAGAATAAAAAGCCAAAGCAAGCTAGAAACCAAAGGTTTAGGACCAAAAGTCCAAGCAAAACAGGTTCAAAGCTTAGGTAAAATAAATAAATTAAGAGTCAGTAAAAAAGATGACACGATGATAATTTTTGGCAAGTCAAATAGTTCGAAATTCTCCTGCAGCAGTCTGTATTAGCATAAGTTTGGAGTTAGATTCTTCCTCATCAAGTGTGTACTAATACGAAACAGTCTTCCGAAATACGCACGTCTGATGGGCTACACAGGTTTGTAAGACTTCCTGATAAAGCCCTCTCTTGTGTTGATATAGAACGCGTGAACACATCTGCGTCCTATCATAAACCTTCCACATGTCTAAACTATGTAGATCCCTAAGTTTGACTTCCCTTACTCTCCTTTGTAGTTGCACTGGATATATCTCCGTAGCCATAATAATAATATATTTCTGTAAACGCAGGTACACGCCGTTTTTACAGGCATGATCTACAAATCACAACATTGATTGACTCACAGTATGCTTTTCAAGTAGGATTGTTAAATAGATTATATAAATAAAAGCAAACAACAGCTCATTCGTGCAGATGTCTTGAAGCGTTGACGATTAGGTTTATGCTTTAGCATTATGCAGAGCACAGTCTACAAAATATTTTCCCAATTGGCATCGTGTTCACTTTACACACCAGATCCAATCTCGGCTTAATTGTGTTACAATTCTGGTCGAGCAAAGTATCTATGCTTACTTACTTACTTACTTACTTACTTACGCCTGTTACTCCCAATGGAGCATAGGCCGCCGACCAGCTTTCTCCAACCCACTCTGTCCCCACCCTTCCTTTTCTAGTTCTATCCAGTTCTTATTAATTCTTCTCATGTCTGTCTCTATTTCTCGGCGTAATGTGTTCTTTGGTCTTCCTCTTTTCCGTTGACCTTCAGGATTCCATGTGAGGGCTTGTCTTGTGACGCAATTAGCTGATTTCCTCAAGGTGTGCAATAGAACGTTTTAGGTTTATAATTGTGACAAAGTCGATCCTCAGAGTGCTTGGTGTGAACAATGACCTTGAGAAAACGCGTAAGCCTAGTTTGCTCCAGACGTCAGAATTTCCGTAGCTGTGCCCTCAGGGCAAGGTTTTGAAAAATAGAAACATAGAAGCACTAAGGTACTTGGATAGAACCGTTTAAAAGTGCTTAACTTTTTGAAGTGGAACAGAGATATGATAAGTTGGGTTAAATTTCTACTAGCTTTCATCGCTAGAGTGAAATGTGATCAGAGGCTCCAGATGAGAGAATGCAGTGATGAAGAACAATGAGTTGTGATATTTAACAAGATAGAGTAAGTTCGAATGAAGGAAGTCCGTTTATTAGAACGGAAAGTGAAGATAGAGAGTAAAGTGTTAGGAAAACTAATAACTATATCTTTTATTGTCTGATTTTTTTCCATTTTTGTTCATCCTATGCCAGCCACACAGTCCTAGTGTAAAAGTTCGCGTTAGCATGTTATTAGGATGTCTTAGTAGAATAGCTAATCATAAGTTCGAAAGTTGAGCGTAGGAGATCAACCTCAATATCACAAAATTGATTGACTTGTTCTCAATCATAAAAAGTCTGATACAAACAAAATGTTCTGCCCAGCAAACATGGGTGGATCGAATTCATCGCCCTCACCATCAGTGCTTGTTGGTCAGTAACTCCACCCTTCCTACTTTTGTGATGTTAGGCTCATTTAAGATTATTTCTGGATATACATCATACCTCGCAGAACGCTCTGTTTCGCATCCTGTTGGAAAACACTATTTCTATAACTACCATCTTACATGCTTATCAAGCAGTTACAATTTATAGACTGTGGGTAAGGCATCAATGCAATGCTTTAAAAGACTAAAGTAAAAAGTATAGGTTGCCAATCAGATTATAGGCATTAAGAAGTGTGTAATGTAGAATAGTAGAGTTATAGGTAGGGCAACAAGTGGTGAAATAAAATTGATGGCAATTCAACGCAGTGTACAAGAGAGTAAAAATCTGATAATGAATAGACAAGAAAAAACTCATATTAACTTGGTACTGATGTTATTTTGTTCTATTCTAACCGGTTTATGGGTAACAGAATCCATAGATGCATGATCATTGGTAGTAGGCAGTCAATTGTGCGGTTCTGTTGGCTTTTTAGGGTAGTAATGAGTGTCCCTTGGACACCGAGTTTAGTTGAGTAATACCGATAGGTTCAGTGAGTTACCAGTCTACTTCAAGTAAAAAAGTAGGGAGCATAAATTATCTAATACAACTGCAAAGTAGGAAAATAGGGCAAACTGAACTTAAAGTTCAATTCGGCCTTTACGTGTAGAGAGCCTATCATGTCTGTGTGGGGCGCAGGTATATTCGATCGTGCTAGATCAGTGCAAGCGAGTGCTCGACCAATAAATCTTACAGACTGATGTGTGAGCGAGAATGATAATGATTGGTTGTTTTGCTGAGTCAGACATGTAGATATTGTGTCAGGTGTTCTATGTGATATATCTGTATATTCCTTTCCTGATTATTATTGATTGACTGTTCCCTGTTATTGGATTGTGTCAGATTTTTGTGTAGAAATATATTGACGTTACAGTCAGACTAATCTCGTGTTCTTGATCTGAGTTGTGTTAAAGTACTGTAGAATAAACACTGGGAGGGAATCTAGTGTAGATATTCGTATAAGTTAAATTAACGTCCCACATACGTGTAAAAAGTGAAAGGACTGTTATAACAAGAAATCCTATCTTTACAACAATTATCCTACCTTTATAACACAAACATATGCAATTCGTCTGCCATGAGTGTTTCAGAGAGAAGACTGTTCCATATTAATTCGTGAGGAAAAAGTTTTCTCTAGTTTTTGATCTGTATTTCTCAACTTTGGCAGTAGACACTTTGTCTCGAAGGTTGTATCCATGTGAATCTTGATAGAGAAATACATTACATGTGGAATAAGTAAGGTTTTTGAGGAGTTTAAAGTAGAGAATCAAATTGGACCTAAGCCTTCAATTCCAAAGTGGTACCAGTCCTAAGATATGTCAACGGGAGCTGTGGTCAATGAGTGAGTCGGTCCTAAGTATTTTGAGGGTGAGATCTCGTTGTATTCCTTCTACCTTAAGTATATCGGATAAGCGTAGGTTGGAAAATAAGAACAAACATTATTCGACAATAGTTCTTACACAGACTTTAATAAGAATGATTTTAGATCCATTTTAAAAAAAATTACAAAGAATGATATAGAACAAAAAAGTATCATTACTGCTATTATTAATACGATGATTAAGAGGATGATGATAAAAAGCCACAGGATGTAAACAGCAATCATCTAAGGAATCATTTATATTACTATCATTACTACGAAGACTAATACGACTTCTACTCATAATACTACTAATGAAGTCATACAACTTTCGCATTTTAAATGCTTTAGGTGAGATATGTTCAGAGAAGTTAAGACTGTGAAAGTAATGCACCTCTAGGTCAGCTACTGATGTCAGTCTGAACAGTATGTCATTGTTAAGTGCCAGTTTTATTTTAAGAGACGTGTCTCCGATACATAGCCAACCGCATTGCTCTGTGTTGAGCTCTAATCTCCAGCATTTGCACCGGTTGTCCATGATGTTGAGTTTGTGTTGGATTGTTTGCATAGTACTACATATCTCGCTAAGGCCAGTTTCATAGATGACTTTTAAGTTAGCAGCGTAAAGGCAGGTATCACCTGTGCTAAAGCACTTGCATACATTGCTGATGCAGATTGTAAAAAACAATGGACCCATGACACTACCCTGCACAACGCCACTGGTTGTTGGTTGAGGCGTAAATGTTTAAAAGCTAATCTTGGTGATTTGGTATATGTTTTTTTCAGAAAAGACTTGATCCATTGCAGTAGGGGGCTTACAATTCCAACTGACTGACGTCTGTTGATCATGAGGTACTTTATCAAAGGCTTTCTTAATGAATAATTCTTACCTTTGGTTCGATCTTACGTTGAAGTCATGGAGATAAAAGAAACGGAATTTAAAAGAGCCAAGCGAGTTCAATGTCATGGAAAAAATTTAAGAATTCAATTCACCATAAACCCTTATTTCAAAAGTAATTCTTTTTGCTGAATTCTCATACGCTCATCATATTCGAGCTTTTGCTTTGGTTTGCATCTTTTGTTGGTTTTGCTGTGATCCTACATAATTGTCAGTGTCTTTATAACCATACATAAATGCTTTGAATAATACCATGTGTAGTGCCACTTTCTGAATTCCTAGAATGTAATAATGACATGTTTAGCGCTAGGAACCACTGAAAAATTTGAGACACAATAATATGTTTATAGCAACAGTGGCGTTTAAAAGGACGAGTGAGTTGTAAACAAGTACATGAAGTACCTGTAGTGAATATCCCAAATACGGCTCACCAGTTTGTAGTGGATGTTGAGTCGAGGACGGACTATGATCACCACTACAATTCGATTACGCGCCCAATAACGACTTGGTTCCTTTAATAGCTCGTAAATCAGAAAGCTTTATTAATCCAGATCAAATATATTTATTGGCGATCTCGTGGTATCGAAATAATACCGAGACGTGCCAAAGAGTACAGGCAAAATGAGCAGTGCGTGAGCAAGTTCGAACCAAACAAGGCGGAGAGCAAAACAAGAAGTGAAACTAATACAGTTAAACAAATACAGTAAAACAATCTCTGGTACAATTGGTTACAATAATAATAATTGTCTCCGTTATTCCAATCGTGTTCTTATCGAGACT
The DNA here is from genome assembly GCA_944470415.2 of Schistosoma rodhaini. Taxonomy (NCBI): domain Eukaryota; kingdom Metazoa; phylum Platyhelminthes; class Trematoda; order Strigeidida; family Schistosomatidae; genus Schistosoma; species Schistosoma rodhaini. Next base: position 29,451,161 of record OX104037.1, on the reverse strand, counting down.
GGCCGGTCACTACATACCTGTGTTTTTTGACACTACATCAGTTCCATAAAGCAGTTGAAAAATATGGACTCTTGGTTGTAGCAAAAAACTACAGGTAGATTGCACTCCGGTTTTTAGACTTTACTGTCTGAAACAACTCGATGAATACAGCAGTTATGGGATGTTTTAATTTAGTGTTTCCGTGTCTTCAGACATCTGAGTTGTCGTCTGCTAGCAGTTGTGAAGATACATTTAATGGAGAGTTTCTACGAAACATCACTGCATATTTCCGGCTTTTTAGCGAGTATGTTGACATTGACTAATTGTGAAGTAGTATGTGTCTTACACTGACATGTACTAACATTCCCTCAGTTTATAGCACATCCATCTACCCAAGATTACTCCTGTGACAATCTACTAGTAGGTTTGACAGATATACATTGGAAACCAAGCGATTTGGCCATTGGATACGGAATATAGCTGGCTTTGTTTTCTGTGAAGAACTACAGAGAACAGTTTGTTTTTACATCTGACTACTAATTAACAAATTCTGGAGGCAATTTAAGTGACGTTAGCAACGCGATAATATAGAAACAACTTTTGATTTATAATCGTTATTCGATTGATTGGTTGGATCTATAATTCTAATTGCGCAGCTGCAGTTAGTCTGAATCTGATTGAGCTGGGGATATACTTGCATTTATTCGGGGGATTTCAACGGCAATTCCAGCCAATTGATCGTTTTGCTCATCACAGTTAGTATGCCAATTCCCGTGAGTTCATACTTATTGTTAAAATGATGCACACACTATTTTTTCAGCTTTTGGGAGCAAAGTTAATACGACTCATACGGTCATTGCATATTATTTGTCAAATAATAATGAAAAGTCGGTAAATTTATCCAAGCAAAAAGTACATCTACCTTCTTTATTGCTTATATACAGTTTTTTAAAAGCTCAAAGCATACGGAACCAAAATATGTTGCTAGTGATACCATACGACTAGATATTCAGGAGTTAGGCAGAAATAAAGATTACAAAGGTCTAGGTGGATGATATATTCGAACGACGGTTCAAATGGTTCAAATGGTTGAGGACGGAATAGAAGAAGCTTTCGCTCAACGGGCTTCCGTGTATAGTAGCAGTGGATCACCAGTACCTCCAGGCAAGAACCTAGGTATATAAACGATAATAGAGGAAAAAAAAGAATTTGGTAAATCATAATAATATGTTATCCTTAGTCCTTAAGAATAAGTCAAGTTCCCTCTAAAAGGACTCCTGGGAGGTCTCTTGGACTAGCTCAGTCGGCAGCGAATTTCAGAACTTGACAACTCTAACGGAGTAGAAGTTGTGTCTGCAGTCTGTCCTGCTATGTAGGGTCTCCAATTTCTGGGTGTTACCTCTCAGGTTAGTGTTATGACTAAGCTCAAGAAGATGTTTAAGGGGATGGCCAGAAGTATTAAGGATACTATAAGTCATAAGAAGATCACCTCTAAGACGCCTGTACTCTAACGGGTAAAGGTTAAGTGATTTGAGGCGCTCTTCATAAGGTTTGAATTTGAGTCCCCGAACTGATTTCGTGGCTCGACGTTGTATACGTTCCAGAGTGTCCTTATCCTTTTGGAGGGAGGGAGGAAATACTATGTTTCCGTACTCTAAATGAGGACGAATAAAACTGTTGGAGATTATATGGAAGGTTCTACCGTCAAACTGGCCAAAAATGCGCTTCAATGTTACCAGTGCAAGGTTTGCTTGAGAGGCGTTTTTGTCACAGTTAGCATACGATTTCAGGTCATAGGGTACCAACACTCCTAAACCTTTTTTAGCTTGGGAAGCTTATAGAAGGGAGTTAACTAAGTTATAACTATAGTCTGCAACATGTCTCAGATGGACTACCTTGCACTTTGAAGTGTTGAAGGTAAGTCTGTTGTCGTCTGCCCAACTTTGAAGTCGGATCAAATCCTCCTGAAGAACTAGTATATCATTATGATTACGTATCTCTCTCCAAAGTTTCACATCATCAGCAAAAAGCAATAAGTCAGATGAAACTTGTTGAGGAAGATCGTTAATATAAATCAAAAAGAGAAGAGGTCCTAGTATTGAGCCCTGGTATATGCATTGAACGTGAAACTATTAAGCTAACTGCCTAAAAGGGTGATGTGTTTGACGTTGACCGTACTGAAATATGTCCACAATGCTTGGTCAACTGTCCTCAGCAGGTATTGTCCCCTTGAGTTTGATAAAGTCATCTGAATGTTTACAAAACCACTTATTTTAAGGAGTTATTTACAGTTACACGTCACTTTTCAGGAAGACATTGACATTATGCGTGTAGTCGTGTCTTGGTTTCTTTGGGGTCATTGTACAGGGTTAAGATTCTGATGAGCACTTTAAAATTTGGTTCGGAAAATTTGTAACAGAGTTTTGAATTTTATTATGGGGTGTTATACACAATCATTTTTAAAACAATCGTGTCTTTTTTGGTGTAGTAAGATAATAGAGTTATCTAGTTGTTGGTAAGTCATGTGATTTGACATAGTCCGCATTTTTTTCAAACTAAAATCATTCTTAGACTAAGGAGAAAGTGCTTATAAGATTTAATTGTTCAAAGTAATGCACTCCAAATAAATGTATGGACGATATCGTCGCGATAATTAAACCATTTTCATTCAATTAACAGAAACGACTAACAAGTAATGTATTTGTTTTGCATTACTAATTCTTTAATTTCGAATAAGTCAGTGTCTTTATATAAACACAGAGAAAGCAGTACATAATCGGGTATTAAATTCCATCTGTTAGGGTTTCTAGTTTATCAACATGATTACTAGTTGATTAAACTGTTGTCATATGTTAAAAGTACTTATATATGTTAAAAGTTTGATGATTTGCCTAATATTTACGTTTTCCTGTTGATTCAAGTTGAGTCGATTTTGAAAAATGGTATGATGAAATAATCTGTTAAATGATGTTCTATTATGTTTGAATCAAAGTAAATTTGTCAGAGCTTATAAATGTTATTCTAAAACAGTTTGAAGTTATTTGCTGGCAATCATCAATTCTGTACTCTACCTGGTAAGATACGAAGGCCCTTTTAGTTGAATTCATTCGTAGAAACCGATCAGAAAACAGCCGTTTTCGATATTTCAATTATTATGTTAGACGGCTAATTTCAGAATCTTATCAAGAATATGTACCCAATAACTTAATGATACCTAAAGACATCGAAATCAAGAGACGATATTTGTCTAATATACGCTACAGTTATGATAAACAAAATATATATAAAAAAATTTAACATAAGTAGAAAAATAAAGTGTCCTAACCCCCAGCGGCATCTTCCAAAACGTTTTTGTAAGGAAAGTAAATCCTTCAGTCAGTTGAATAAAGGAAAACCTATTCCACATACAGTAAATTATATAACATAACACGTCAATGCCATTGAAAGTATCAACAAGTAGCGAAAATAAATGAGGCACTTTATTTTGGAAATAAACAAGTCGTTTAGGGTAGATACATTTTTTGAACTGTAGGATATCCAAGAGGAATAATTAAGTAGGGAAGAAAAATATTCTTGTAGCTAAAGGAATAAACTCATAGAGTGAACATAAGAATATTGATATATAGGATAAATGGGTTGTAGAAACCAAAGAATAACACTCATCATAAGCAACTTTTAAAAATGAACAAATGTACTCCAGCTACTTACTACTAATAAGTACGGTGTTCTACGAAGAGACAACAAAGAATGGAGTCAGATAACAAACAAATTTAACGGGAAAAAAGTGAGCAAAAGACATCAAGGACACTGAAAGTTATTTACTTGCACCTATTAATCCTCGTAAGGCATAGGCTACCGGCTAGGATTCTCCAACAAACTATGCCCTGGGTAATCCTTTCGAGTTATTCCCGAGTGGCATTCATTCGTTTGATGTCTGCTTCTAATTCTCAGTGCAATATGTCCTTCGGTCTGCCTCTTTTCCTTCTACCTTCAGGATTTCAATTTATTTCTACGTTGTAACTGACTGACTGACTGATTCCAATTTATGGCTTGTCTCGTGATGCAGTTCGATGATTTCCGCATTGCATGTATAACCCATCTCTAGTATTTTTTCTAATTTCCTCTTCAGCTGGAAGCCGGTTTGTTCCCTGCCACAGTGGGTTGTTGCTGATAGCATCCTGTCAATGGGTCTGAAGTATCTTGCATAGAGAACTGTTTATAAATACTGGTACTTTTTGATGATGGCTGTAGTATTTCTCTACTTCTCAGTTCGGTACAATGGAGCTGTCTTGACGTTTGTATTGAAAATTTTGACTTTTGTCTGACATTTGCTTTGAGTTCCGTATGATCTTCAGTTTTAAGAATTTTGCCCTTCCCTTACTTATCCGTGGCTTCAAATATTCGTCAGATCCCTCTTGTTTATCAATGAATACTAGGAGTCATAGAAAATATTTAACTGCAAGGATCCTTTTTCGGATTAGATTCGTTTAAATAGTGGATTGGCATTTCACTCTTTTCATTCTGAAACCACCAACTTGTAAAAATATCAACTCAGAGATTCGATATGTTCTTCACTAAACGGTATTTAACCATTGATCAGTTATTTCGTTTGTATATCTCAGTATTCAATGGCAGCTTCTTGTCAAAAATCATCATTCGTGGTTTACGACATAAACCCTGTTAACATCACAGTTTGGTTGGTTGAATACAGTATTGAGCAAATGATTTACTTCCGATCATTAACTTAGTTTATATAAAACAAGTATCAACGGTAAAAGAACTATTTTTTACTGCCTACGAGTAAAAGTATATTTGTAGTCTAAGTTAAACTTACCTTTACATATTGTTATTGGTTTCAACCATCTCTATGTGGGATTCCCATTTGATATATTAAAATCACTTCGATTTCATTTTAAAAAAGTCTATCAACTAGTATGAATGACCAACAACTATGAATAGTTATTCACTAAAATATTTTAGTTCACTTTAGTTCTGAAAAGAAAGCAGCTATCTTTGTTTTATTCTCTGCTATAAGAGAAATGTTCTTCTTCCGATTTATTCTCCAAAATTGAATTGACTTTTACTAGGAGTAACATCAAGAAACTTTGTACTAGGATAGTCTGATCAAGTTTAGTTCTGATAATCACGAATGAGACAATATAAACCATTAAATTTAGTCATAAACATCATGCTTGTTGTTGGTTATCGTGATATTTAAAACGATTGGCTCTTATTTTAAGTATCATTTTGAACAGTGAAATTAAAATTTAGATGCATACTGATGACAAGTTCCGAATATAAATAAATTCATCCTTCGGTTTTCACATTCAATTATAATCTAAAATGTCATCTTTACATATTAATAATAGTGACAGGACATATTTTGTAATCTGAATTTATTTATATTAAGAACCCTGTACTGTGTAAGCAACAAGGTATATACTATACAAAATTACTTAATAATGTCATACTAGCTAAAATGATAAGAAAACTTTCATTGTTTTTTTTGTCCGCTTATTGTATTTGTGGAAATCGAACACTGGGTGAAGAACGACCATCTCTGCTTTAGTTCAGAAGTTACATTTAGTTCTCACTCGAGACAGTCATTTCTAGTTCCATATTATAAAATGTATTTCCATGTTATTTATTTATCATGTTCCTGGTTAGGAAGAAACACAGGAGTGGGGTTTTATTTAGAATGCCACGTTGTACGCAATAAAATATGTATAGTCGCCCTTCCGATGAAGGGAATAAGAAGCATTCACGGAAGAAGATAACGTGGACGAAGATTTTGATATATTCAGTTGTAAATATCCAAAGCGAAAACTTCAAGGAATTCAAACGAAAATAACTACATCTTCTATTAAACTCAGAATACTGAGAAAAATATTATGAATTATTTTTAAGGCTAATAATAACAGAACTGACAAAAATTGCTAAATCAGTGTAGGTCGTTAGACATGAATAGTAACTGGAGAGGTAATGGTTGCTTCACACTGACTAGTTAGTCAGCCTCTTCCCGTTACATTGTGGATCAGTGACTCGGTGGTAACTCGTTTACAAACCACAGTGAGTGACATGCTCTCAAGTCTATCAGTGAAAACAAGATTTGCTGACAAATACATATGGTTAGTTAAACAGTTAAGCACAAAAACAGTTACAAATAGGGTTGTTCACAATTCTTTTAAAAGTCTAAAAAACTGGAATGGTAAATATATCGATACATTTATATCTGGGTTAAACCGATTTCTATGGTCGATTTATTCAAACCATTTCTATGTGTTAAGAGTTTTAGAGCTAAAAGAATGAGTAGCTTACACTGAGTCACGAAACATCAGTTTATATCCTGCACACTGATCGCAAATGTAAAGTCCGGAAACTTTTTATAACTCGTTATTCTCTTGTTAATATTCCATTCGTATTGGTGATGAAAAAATTGGTTAAGAATGAGGATTTGTGCTATTTATTATTTTTCTTATACAGTTTCTTCTGATAACCAGAATTATTACATTCACACAACGCTATTATTATTATTACCTCGGTTAACGAGACGAAATTCCCCGATTATGCATTGTATCCACATAATTTTTCTATTTTGCTATATTATTATATTGATTATGACTTGACACGTTACTCCAAATAATTCTGACCTTTATTAGATGACCTTTCTAATTTTCAAATAACACAAATTTGAAGTATATATATACTGTAACAGATGCAAACGTTCACCATTTTTAACACTTAACATTTTCGAATTCAGAACAACGTATATAAGCGAACAATATTGTTTTCGATTTAATCCTCATCAGGCTTTACTCTAATATACAGTAATATTTATAAGCATATACGAAATTATTAAACTAATCTATGAATTCAGCTGCTCCTATGGAGAAAGCTATATTGGGCGCACTACCAGACAACTGAACCAAAGAGTTAGTGAACACCTCCCTTCGTGGTTAGGAAAAGGTATTGTCAAGTCAACATGGAGCTCGGTTCTATCACACTTGATCGGTAGCGGTCATATAGTTGACAGAAATCAGTCATTTAAGGTTATTTATCTTATTCCTACTAGTTTTCCTTCAATATCGTCTCTTACATACAGCAGAAGCTATGGGAATTCAATCCAACAATCCAAGCCTTTGTGTTCATAAGAAATTTGTAACACCCTTATCTCTCCTTTGACCTTAATAAATTTTATTTTCCATACTCTTTCTTCGTTTATTTTTCTTCATCCCCCCTACCAATTATTTATTTTTTCGAATATACGTTTCACGGTTCAATTATCTGAAAACTTCTTATTACGTAATCTTATAATTTTTATGAATATTATTTCAGTGTCTATATTATTCTAATCATTGACCTATTTTCCCATTATGTAACATTGATTCAAGCCTTTTATTATTCTTTTCACAACTAGTACACCTGTATGGTAAACAGAGATGGATAGTGGCTAGCAATGGAATCCAGTACACCTGTCATTACTTATTATTATTTTTAGTTATGTAATCTATTCCACTGTTATCATTGACTCATAAACTGCCTTGATTGGTTTAATAATTTCGTATACGCTTATATTACTGTCCAATAATTATAATACTCTTGGTTCGGGTTCAGTTTTTTATTCTAGCACTCCATTTCGCATCACACTCTACTAAACTTATCGAAATAGGTAATTAAGTATACACATTTTTTGGAGTTTACCTTACAGCTTCTCTTGTTCCCTTAGGTTCTCTAGTGAGTCATTTATTTAATCACGAATGCCCAAAAACTTTTTTCCTTGATTTTTAAAATGCTCAGACTTAGGAAAGTAGTTTTTCGTACTATACACATATCTATATGTTGTAAGTTATGTACTGATATACTGATTGACAATTGGAAGGGGAGATCAGATGAACTTACATTGAGCTATGGTAAGATTTCCAAGATTGAGGTCTAACAATTAGGCCTTGATTAATTAGAGAGTGACTTACAAACTGATTTCCTTCAATAACCCATGGCAGTTTTCGGCAGTGCGATTGGTCGTTATTTGCCCGATAGTAGAGATGATGTTGAGTTTTCAAAATTCTTCGAGATAACAAACAAGGCATTTTGACCTTATTGGAATTTCCCAAATCTGTTGCAATAAAAAGTTTAAACCACGTTTATGAATCCAACAAGATACAGTTATCAATCTTGTTTTCCTTGATGGCCTTGTTTTCTTGAGACTGTTACGCAATACTTTTTCCATGATCTTAATTGTAACTTATGGTTTTTCGATTTTGTTTTTGAGGTATGCTTAGCTAGTTTATGTTTTTTTTTATAAGTATTTCATGATCGGCAACATAAGTCCTCAATTTCTAGAAGAAAATTCTGTCCACATCCCTTTCTCAGTTTTCTCTTCTAGAATATTACATATTTAAGCGTATATAAGCAAAGGTTTAGACAATTTGTTAATCCTTCCGTTATTATTGTCTCTCATTACTCTATATCTACATATCCAACTCATAAAGTATCCATACCTCTTCCGTTTCTAATGATTAATACTACTGTTCATAAGTTGTAAGCAGCTGAAGAGTACTGGTGAAATAAATTGACTCATATTATTCTGCTACAGTGGTTTTTCTTTCTTGATTCAAAGATAAGAAACATTCATCACTTATGAGCTTTACCATTCAGTATTTTTTTTATCTAGATTGACTAGAATTCTTTCAGTCCCAATAAAGACTCCTAATAGATGAATATTTCAATTTAAATATCATTATCATTAAAAATCACTGGCGCTCTAGTTATGTTTCAAACTTCTCCTTTAATAAAAAATAACTTGTACTTCTTTTTATAATGAACAAAATACATAGCTTTCTATTTATTCATTATAACTTTGCTCAGTAATTTATACTAATTTATTTACAGTTGGATGTATTTCAAGTCCCAGCTGATGTGGCCGAAGCTGAATTAGCCAGTCGCAAAGTTTCAACAGTTTTTCAAAATTTTATATATGACTTACCAATACCATTCTCATTATTACTACTTCTATGCGGATTTGGTTATTTGTTAATTATCGGTATAATTTATGCAATTGTAAAATCCATATTGGCGAAGCGTACGCCAAGTGTTAAACCATCTGCCAATCAGCTTCAACCTTTCGCTTGCTGTCCATGTTGTTTATCAGTTGCTGATTTATGCAACTGTTGCAGAGTAACTTCCATTGATGCCTGCCTTAATGGTATTTGCCCCCAACGTAAGGTAAGATCACACAATAAACATAAATAATGATTTTATGTGTCTCATTCCTTAAATGTATTGGAATCGTTAGTTTCACCATATTCTTTCTGAACAATTGTTGACCAGCTTACACTGCCGATTGTTTAATTCGCTCAAAGCCTTTAAACATTACTGTGTAAGAAGATTGGAATTTGATTAAAATCCTTTAATAAACCAAGTCTAATTGTTTAAATCATTTTAGGTTAATTTGCTCTTTTTAATTTAATGATAATATGGGACAACAGAACTATTTGATCTTAATCCTACAATTTAATAAATTTCCTAAGAATATTATCAAAAAACAATAAAATAAAAATATTCGTTAAACAATTCTAATGAACTATCTTGGATCGCTACTATGGTTTTCCCTTAACACCAAGGTATGACAGAGGAATTACAACGGATCTTGAAAACTTACAAAGTTAAAGCTTTCTACATGACAACTAACGCTCTAAGAAACGCCATACTTAAAATAAAAGATAAGATCCCGTTTACTTCTAGACAAAATTATGTCTACAGATTACGTTGTGTCGATTGTGATGTGTTCTATACTAGATTGTCTTCTAGTGAGATCTCGACTCGTACCCAGGAACACGTAAGTTACACAAAATTACCTCCTCATAATCCTGTAGAATTGGAAAATCTACGATTTGAATCAGCAATAGCATTACATGCTATTTTCAATAATCACCAGATTGATATTAGAAATATCAAAATAATTCAAAAAGATTTTTCCATCTATAAAGAGAAGCGAATAGCGGAAGCGTTTCACATAATGCTAAATCCCTCTTCTCTCAGTAGGGGAAACAGGTCTGACTATTCATCTAACATGGACTGTTTGTCCAAATGACTACATTTGACCATATATACTTTCCCCACAATCTGCACACACACACACACACACACTCAATTACAGCTCCACTTCTTCACATTACAAGTGTATACATTTTCCACACCCACTTTCTTGCGCACAAATTGATACAGTGATATGTCATACAGAATCACCACGATCAAAATAACTTGGCATTAACATTTACAAGCTTATTATGAATTTGATCGTACTCAAAATATTTAGCATTGTTTCCTTGATACTTGCATTAATCTTATTTCGGTAAGTTATTTACTGACAAGAAGTAGTATTTTGATATTATTTACAATTCACACCATTACCGTACAAATTAAAGTCTATCCTTTGCCATTATAAAGGTCACACATTTTTTCATCATTAACAGTGCACACATACACACTCACAAATTTACATACATGTCGCTTATGAATTATCTTGACGGAAATGACATGACATTGATTTATTCAGAATTGTTTTTTGATTGATCGCACCTAATATTCGTGTTGTTCCGTTGTACTATTTACACTTGGAATAATCCTAATTTGGTTATTTATTCTCTGATGAAGTGGCTTACACTGAGTCACGAAACGTCGGAAAATCTAATTTTCTACTCATTGGGATATTACAAATTATTTATTTATAAATTTGTCTATGTATCTGTGTGAATATGGTTAAAATAACTTTATTATGATTATGCTCTACTACATATGGAGTTGTATGTGCATCCTCTGTGTTAATCTATGATGATAGTTGAACTTGTTAAGCTTAAACAATGAAGGACAAGAGTATTTTTAGATTCGATTTTGTGGTGACTGACAACATAACTCTTCTGAACTTCGCCATCTTTATAAACCTGGAACTTTATTGAGACGGTATATGACTTTTTAACCAATGAGAATATAAAAATATCGATGTAACACCACAGCTTATTGGATTAAAACTTGGAAATCGACAGAAGGATATCCAAATTTCCTAACATAGGATATTCTGAATACGTTTCGTTGTTAGTAAACAGTTACACAACATAAATGACCTAGATTATTTCAATCACACAATTATAGTTGATCAGTCCATTCAAAAGTTCCTTCTTCGTGCCCTCACTTGACTCCAGTTAGATAAAAATCTCCATTCAATTCCGTATATAATAACTCGGGTAACTATTATGCAACTGTGGTATTAAAGATTAAATATGGAACATACTGGAAGAATGAGTTTCAAGTATTCAAAGATGGGCAGGCAACCATTCAAGCTAATGAAAATGGCCAGATTGTCTATTTTTTTATTTGGTTCGGTTATATATATGAAAAGCAAACAAATAAAAGGACACACGGAAAGGAAAGTATAGATAGAGGGAAAATCTTAATAAGATGATCCTTGGGTAAGTGCTATTAATTGACTGTACGAGAATCTGTACGATGCTGTTAAAGGAGTCAACAATGTCAAATATGTGAATGTGAGCAAAATACTAAATAAGATTAGAACGACTCGTCTGTAACATGATTTATCTGGTTTTATACTTCTTAAGTAGGTAGATAAATGTTCTGAATTACTACACTTTTGTATAAATTTATCAGCCTAGCTTCAATAATTTTCTAATATACAAGGCAAAAATTGTTTTTCTGAAAACATAGATCAAGTATTATATGCTACGATGACTGTCATTTTTCACTGTTTAATATGCGACATCTAACATTTCCGAGCACTTTTCCGTTGATTTGTTGTTTCAGTGCTACACATAAGTGTTAATTTTACTGAGAACTTCTTTTTTGTCATCCAAAGCTATCTACATATCACTGTAAGATAGTATAGATTGTTGAGTTTTAGTTGAGATCATAAACCGATCAATGTTAGACCACCATTGAGAACCTGGAAGCACTGGACTCTCGTTTCGTCCCAGTATGGAACTCCTCAGCAGTGTGAATCCACGATAACGTACTCAAGAATCGAGCGCAGGATCTTCGGTCTCGTGCTCGCTAGTGACTAGCTTCAAGAGATATTTCTCAGAGTTCTGGTGAGAAGCCATGGCCAGTGAAGTTTGATCGTGTTGGGTTTGGGGCAGTTACATACTGAAGACAATGGGAGATGGTCGCACAGTATTGTGGATTGGTTAACGTTAGACACTAACACCGTTACATTCCGGCTCAATGGTGTAGAGGCTAAGCTTTCGGGTGCATGACCGAAGGGCCGATCCCTTTAGTGCGGGATCGTGGATCCACACTTCTGAAAAGTCCCATATTAGGACGAAATCACTCTTCAGTTACTCCAGGAGTTCAGTGGTGGTCCAACATTGATCGGTGCATGATCTCAACTATCCATATGTCTTATATGAACACGCTACAGAGTGAGCTATTCAATAAGTTGGGTAATCTAAATAATTGGAAATGATCTTATTAATTCAGTTTGCTTACTTTTTGATTTGCCATGTTATTTGACTGAGAGTACTATTAGTCACAACTAGGGTACATAATCACAACCTGTCTTAAAATTTAAACGTTTTTAAAAAATTTCGACTGCTATTTTGAATTTAAACTGGAGGTTTAGAGATTTTATATGATAAGACTGCGTCTATAATTTCCTACAAAATTCATTTTGTTATGGGTTTTATGAATCAAGGTAAGACTATAATTTATGGACGACCTTTGAGCGACGTCGAAGTGACCTTGAGGATATCCACCTGCTTACTTGGGCTAAATGAGGGTTATAAACCTGTGTGAATAATAAGGATTATGGTTTATAGTTGATGTTAGGAATTGAAATTGGGGTTTTCATCACGAACTGCCATCAACTAAAATACCAAAACGCTATTTAGTCAAATGGATGAATGAATTTCGCACCAAAACTGAAAGTCTGTTATTCTATATCTGATTGGTTCATCCATAAATTATAGTCTTGCCATGAATCATTTTATTATTTATTTGAACACATAACTATTGGTACAAAGGGGCACCGAATACATATGTGCCGCACAAATCTCATTTGATTTGTGTGAGGGCTGTGATACTGCCCGGGTGCCCAGACCGAAGCAGGCGGTTTTCTTAGTGCGCCACATCCGGAGCCTTTGACCTAAAGGTCTAACACACAAGGCAGTGGAGCATCGTGAGGAGATGCAGTCACATGGTAGCCGGTGACCAGCGATTGATTCATACGCCGTTTTTTCCTACAGGATACTGGAGCACCATTGGTTTGGAATCAGGGTTTTCTAACTACCCTAGGTGGAATTTCCGTGTGCACCAACCCGGTTAAAGCGCCGGACATTCGCTTTTCGTCCTCTCAATTTTGTAAACAACACCCCCGCCACGAGAAGGCAGTGAGTAGGACTTCCCTGACAGAGGCTATATACGCATGGCCATGTGAGAGCATTTGGAGAGGGAGAGTGGACTCTCTCCACTCTCGGACGTACCAGGGCATTTGGGGGCTGCCAAGAATCAACATCTAATTTTTAAAAAAAATTTAAGAAATATTATAGTGAAACTGTAATTTAGAGACAACTCCGCCTGTAGCTCTTCTAGAGTGACTGCCGGTTCCAAGCACGGGTAAAGGAGGAGGGTTGGGCATGGGGTTAACGACCCCATCCCGTAGAAAAACTAACTCGCTAAAAAAACGCTAACCAGAAAAAATAATTCAAACCATTTAAACTGGCAAAGCAAGGACCGTATTCTTACAATTGAAGAACATATGGAACTCAAAACAACTGTCAACTAACTTCAAAGTGAGAATCTTCAATGCGAACGTCAAAACAGTCCTACTGTACGGAGCTGAAACGTGAAGAACTGCTACATCAATCGTCAAGAAGGTACAAGTATTTATGAACAGTTGTTTGCCCAAAATACTCAACATTCACTGGCCGGATACCATCAGCAACAGCCTTATGTGGGAGAGGACGAACCAGCTTCCAGCTGAAGAGGAAATTAGGAAAAGACGTTTAAAGTGGATAGGACATACATTGAGGAAATCAACAAACTACATCACGAGTCAATCCCTAACTTGGAATCGTGGAGGGAAGCGGAAATTAGGAAGGCCAAATAACAAACTACGCCGGGAAATAGAAGCAGATATGAGTAGGATGAATGACAACTGGAAAGGATTGCCCAGGACAGGGTTGGATGAAGAATGCTGTTGTGCGGCCTATGCTCCTCCTAGAGGGGTAACATGCGTAAGTTAGTAAATAAGTATAATTTATAGACGGCTTTTGAGCAATGCTAAAATGACCTTGAGGATGCTCACTTACTAACTAGGACAAAATGAGAGTTATAAAGCAGTTTGAAGAATTGGAATTGAGATTTACAGTTGATGGTAGGGGCTAGCAATTAGATTTAGGATTTTCATCAAGAACTGGCAGCAGTCAAAATGCCAAAACGCTACTTAACCAAATGAGTGGACGAATTTCGTGCCAAAATCTAAGACCTGCCATCTTAAATCTGTTTGGTTCGTCCATAAACTATAGTCTCACCGCCATCATTTTTTAGAAGAATCAATTTTATACATTCTTATTTTATCATGGACAAAATAATAGATGAAAAATATGCATTTCCAGTTCATCTCATCAGTAACTTATGCATAAATTGTTTTTTTAGACTCATGACTTTACGGACTTAATACTATGTCAAATATGTCTTGGACGGCCTGGTCGAATGAAATCGGCTGTACCAGTAAGTATAGTGTTTCATACTTGGGTAAGACATTTGTAAACGTTTAGTAGTGTGATCTACTTTAGTGAATGTGGTTAACTTTTGCCAGTTCAACTAGTAATATTGTACTTCTAACATACATTTCTGTACTTTTATTGAGTGTAGAACAGTCAAAGCATGGGAGGAATGTAGAAAATATGTTAATAGATAGAAAAAGCTTCATACAACTAGATCCTTCGATAAATTTAAACGGAGCAAGAACAAAAAGATTTGGTGAATAAAATGGATGCAATCTATTTCATGGTTTCTCATCAGCTCCATACAAATTAAAATTACAATTATTAGTATAAATATAATAATTAACAAATGTTTAACATACTTTCATGTGAGGGTTTTTAGGAAACGTAAGGCGTTTAAAAGAGTAATTGTCAGATATCTTTTAAAACACGAAGTTCAGCGAAGGGATCCCTTTTCAACGAATTTATTATCAAGCTGTACAACCGTATATATATGAAAATGTTTTGTTAAAGTACTAATTCCATGAAGGAATGTGAACACAAGTAACCAAGATGACGTAATAGAAAGATTATAATACCAGATTACGTAATACGGGTAATCACAATAGATTTGATGAATATAATAAGATGATTAAAATGAATAAAATGTTTTGGTTACAATAATTAAAGGTCATAGAGGTGTACAAGTAAATAAGGTGATATGATGAGTATTCATGAATAAAATAATGAGAATATAAGATATAAGTAAAGGGGAAATGGAGTAATAATAGTAAAAGAATGATAATAATATTAAGGCCATGGTAACGATAATGATATGAAGTACTTCTTTTGTACGCATAGTTCTGGTTTGAGCTCATGATATCTTTTAAACAGTGGATATAAAGATGCAAATAATGTATTTGAAAATAATTAACTGATAAGAAATGTCAATATTTCTCCGTTTGGCAGAGGCAATCGTTATCGAATGTTTCCGAACCTGCCTATGTATGCAGAAGGAAAGTGTGGTTAGCCTTTTCCTGGCATGGTGATCGAGGGTTCACCTAACAATCCTTAATAATTGCAACTTTAAGTCCTTTTTTTAACCCTGTTCCTAATATTTTATCTTTGTTTTTATTTCGTCTTCTGATATTTATCTCTTATATATATAGGCGATCTCAAATGATATTTAAGCAATAATAATTTTATTAGCTAGTAAGAGTCAGAAATAAAAGATCACTTGACTGACTATTTTCCGGTAGTGTTAATTTCTTAAGTATAATAAAGTGACCATTAAATCATATTTTATTAATAGATGGGAAATATCCATTGTAATAAGCTTTATTCACTGGTGGAGGTAAGACGGTACTTGTTGTTTTAAAACATTCATATATAGCTTAAACTGTTGATATATGAATTAGATTAAGTGATTATTCATTTTCTTTTTATATTCAGCTTGTCAAATGTCCTGTATGTTGTCGATCAGCCTATTGTGAAGACACCGTTATATGTTGCTTCTTATGTAATTTTCGATCGAAAGCTTTACTTCAGGACGAATAGAATAAATACTTTGGTTCTTTATAGTAATATTATATACATACTTTTGCTTGGAAAAAAAATAAATTTTTATTTTTACTTTTCTTAAAAAGACTTCATAGAGGGAAATTTTTTGAAGAAGATCGTTTGCTTCAGTTGTACAGATGTTCTTATATTTGTTTAACATTTATAGTAGTGTTTTAGAACATAATATAGAATCGCTTTATTAGACTGTTTGAAAATATCGAATATCAGAAGAAGACTGTATTGCATTCCAAAGGTTAATCAAAAATGACAAGATGAAGATAGTTTACAAATGAAAGATAAGTATACAGTTGGTGAATATAAAAATGGCAAAGAAAATAAAAATAAAATGTATTAACAGGTAATCAGGCAAATAATAAGAGAAAAATAATAATTGATCATTAAATATGGAAGCAGAAAGGAGTCTAAGAACACAGTAAGAATGGAGATTAGCTATGTACTTATAAATACAGAGTTTGAACTTTAATAATCGATACATGCGTTCTTATTTTGTATCCCCATCAATCCATCTACTTGACCACGTGGATGACTTTGAAAGATGATCCTGGGAATGCTGTCCGGATTTTCAGTGTTCTAGAATTGAGGTTTTCATTGATAAAAGATGAGGCATCGTGAGATATCCATCAACCTCCCACCATAATTAATCAGTCATTTCATATATCCAGCCCTTTTGATGCTTTTGAACAATGCAAGCAGGACAAGATTTGCTGAATAAAACATACTCAATCGAAATGGAGTCCTCTGAACAGCTCTGAAAGAAGAAGAGGCGTTTCAACAAAGAAAATATTACTCTCGATGACTTCATTTACTTAAGTTGTACAGTCGTATTTATAGTTAATTCTATTCGCTAAAATAGTAGTCTATAGTAGGATATTATGGTGCTAAATGTTTAGAAAACTGGAAGGGGTGTCTTGTATTGAATTGAAAATCAGGCTTTGAAAGGAAGTTATGCAATAATCGTCTAGCGAAAAAGTGGAAAGATGAAGATAATTCTCAATTTGATAGCTGTTAAGAACAGAATAATTAAAAGTTGTAATAATTTCTAATTAATAGTTGGGAAGGTATAGAAATAACAAAACAAGATAAAGACGGTAGATTATAGAAGATAAAAAAGTAAGTTAAGACCATGGAGAAAGGAGGGACTGAACATACTTCGCACACCAAGATTAGGTCTGAACTGGTGGGTAGCAATGTCTTCTGTAGTACATGAGTCTTTCATTTTCGCTCCTATTGAGCCGACTCTCCCGACTATATGTATGATATCGAAAGAAACCTCTGGTGAAGTGGTTAACAGAAAAACTGACAGCATAGAGACGGGGTCACTACTCAACCAACTTCTAGATTACTATTTGATTGCTAATTTCGAAAACACCATACAAAGACCATCAATTGACAGCATCTATCAATATATGGGATATTTAGATGACACTTTCATTATTTGTGGCAAAAAGTCAGTCACAATGAGTGAAAAGGCATACAGGTGTGGTTAACACCGGATACGTGTTACCTGTTAATGTTATTTCAGCTGGCAATAAAAGTAAATAGCGTGGTGTTGCAAAAAGATATTTTATTGCAAAACATAACAAATGTATTGTTACTAGTGCTAGTCAACTCAGAAAATGTAGAATATCAAGACGTCTTGGTCCGTCACGTTTTCTGTGTTCCGCAGAATATGTAGTGACCTGCTTTTCCCGACGAGAACACGATTGGAATAATGGAAACAATTATTATTATAACCAATTGTACCAGCGATTGTTTTATCGTACTTGTTGTTGTTTAGCTGTATCAAAGTCACTTCTCGTCCGGCTATCCATCTTGTTGGTTTGAACTTTCTTACGCTTTGCTCCTATTGCCTGTACTAATTGGCACGTCTCAGTATTCTTTCGATACCACGTGATCGTCAATAAATATACTTGATCTGGATCAGTTACAGTCTTGTGGTTTGCGAGTTATCAAAGGGACCAAGTCGTTTTTGGGCGCATAATCTCATTGTAGTGGTGATCATAGTCAAATGCGACTCAACGTCATCTACAAGGTCATTAAAAGTTACATTTATAGATCGTCAATATGGGTGATCTATTTGCATAGCCTCTGTCTACTGAGTTTGAACAGGAATGGCTTGACTTCCTGCTATGTCAAACCTAGTGATTCATGCCTAACGTTGATCAGTCTTTTGTGATAGCCGGGAACTATGGATCTTTTTATAATTGCAACGAACAAACGTGATATAATTAAAAAAATATGTTAGTACAAAGTCGGACAACTGACACATGAGCCAGTTCACAGAGTACAACTGATTAATCCCCCTTTTTCATCTTCAAAGTTGAAAATATCCGGCAAACTGTTCATCGACCAGTAATATGTCATTTAACTTAGAAGTGATAGGGTCTGGTGTGTGATTTTTCTATAGCTGAGTTAAATTTTACTGACCGCACAGTACTTCCTTTAGATTCAACGGCCGTTCAACCCGGAATCGAATTTATTCGAATTTATCACATCCCCGAAGTCATCAGGAGCTCTGGAAGGTCTCTCTGGCCGTTGATAACCAGAAAGACCAACGGAAAGAGGGAAGCAGCAACTGGTTGGAAAATAACGAATAGTAATATATCCTTGAATTCCAGTTTTGTCGACATGCTTAAAGTGGTGTACAGGTTGTTCAAAAATAAAAGAATTTGTGATCGCAATAGCAAAGATTGACATTTCAAAAAATCTCAAGTAAGTCGAATAAGTCAAATAAGTCAAATAAGTCTCAGATAAGTCAATCGACAGGCGATTGATAGTTTCCTGAATAAATAGATAAAGGGTTGGTGAAAGCAATAATATTACTGTGTTGGCACGAATGGTGCATTCTTTGTCGATTTTGATTATCGTACTGTCACTGACTTAAAGCAAATCGATTAATTCTGCTAGGTTTTCCTGTCCACACGTATCTAGTTTCGATGATATCTTTATTTAGTAGGCTTACTGAAAGTACAGGAGTATGAAACTTCATAAAATCAATCGTCATTTCGTCGCACGGGTTTATTTACCACTCAGTATTCAGAGTTTAAAAAACCGACGGTTGTAAACTGCGGCAACCAATAAGGGTTGTAGACTACAAGTATATCTGAGGCAGCGAAGGTATTTTTATATGGTCGCAAACTGAGGGAGCTGCATATTAATTTAATTAATGGACCGAGATATAGCTAATCGAATTAAAGAAACCAAGGTTTATCACATCGAACTTATGTCAGTGATATTGGTGCGAAACGCCCCCATTGTTGGAGTAGATAATGTTGTCCTCAGTTTGTATGAGACTCAGCTGACTTAGTAAACTGATGGTCCGCGCGAGCGTTCGTTTCTCCAGACTGTAAGATCATCTTTGTTGGTGGTCTATGTCGAAATGATTGGGGGCCTACTATAGTTAGACGAGAATGGTGATGAACCAACTAACGCCGAAGTCACACCTCGCGATCAGCCCTTACGTGGATTGAACCACCGACGCATCAGAGGATCATGGACGCTATGGAGACTGTACAACACAAAAGACGTTATCACAAGAATATATTAGTTAAGGTACAACCACGAAATTACAGAAGTGAAAGAACAACCACCGCCGCGTAGGCCAGTCCATGGCATGTAGCACGTTGTATTTCAACGTTTACTTGGGAGCAGGAGCGAACTGAAACAGCAACACAACAGTCAGGACAGACAAGTGCTTCGGAAGTGAGAACACGGTGTGCTGGTGCAAGAGATATATTTGAAATTGAAAAACGCGGTTTTTATTAAAAAAGGGGAAAGTTATTACAAAATAGTTTTACTCGTTATTCTGCAGGTTCAGAACGCGTAGGGCTTATTCTTCTTCTTCCAGTGCATTCACTCTTTGTTGCTCTGCAATGAGAAATACAAACTCACATTATCAATGTTGCATGTAATGATTTTTATTACTGTTACAGCATATAATTTTTTTGATGCGCGTTGACTATCCTTGACTTTGACAGGGATCGATGATCTGTTCGATATTCAGTGACATTTCACCGACCCTACAAGACCATCAACTGGACTGTACAGTTTTTCTAATGCTGAGTACATTAGCAAACGTTGTATATACAGAAACCATATATTTTATAGTGAACACGTAAAAACAATACATCAGGTGGTGGACGATTATCTAAATCAGTTGATTGGTGGAGTTCGTTTTGATAATGGCGTTCAGTTTTTCCGATCAACAGGTCTCTGTATTGATATGTGATGGTGTTAAAAACTGTTATGAATTGACTTGTATGATGTTGATGAGTCGTTAGTGAGTCAAAAGCTGAAGATGCTGCTTCCAATGTTTCGAACCAGTTACGTCGCCAAGTTTTTCCACATAATTAGTATACTAACTAAAAGTTTTACGAGAAGTTACGTTGTTTGATCCAAAGTCATGAGACGAAAACGACTGTTCACTCATTATTATTAGTAGCTTATAAGCCTGGTCGATTTCAACACCTTTTAATCACTCACTTTCAAACAAATCGATCTTCACATTATCTTAAACCCTACACTTCCAACTGACTTGTAAACATCATCAATCAGTAGGTATGAATATGAATAGTCAGTTTACTGAACATCAAATCATTGAGTCTAGAGCATGTCTCTAATGTAAGCACACACGTTCAACAAACTATTACCAGCTATCCGTTGGAGATTCATATAATTATCACTATTTTCACGTATTAAATAGATTTTCGATAATAGTTCATATGCCTTAGTAGTATTACTAATGATTATCACGAGATCGAGGAAATCTTTCAGTAACTAGGTAAGTCGTATCAAACTTGGCAAACTAACTGGGATGCTAGTAGGAATTCTTCCTCTCTGAGATCAGACTTTTGTTCCTTCAGTTAGCCTACTAATGAAGATGCAAATGGAAATGAACTCACGCAGACACTATGCCAGCGTAAACGTCAACTGGCTTTCTAATTTAAACCAACGATAATACTTATATCAACAGTCCTACGATTGTGATTGCTTTCTAAGCACAAAATGCTTATACTGACCATAAGTCAAGTCAGTGACCGACGGTTATTACTATGCATCTTAATGTGATTCGTTAAAACGTCTCTATAATCGATCATTCTTCAATATGCCAATCCTACCTTGTTTATCTCCTGAAAAATCTTCACTTGGATTCTCGTTTTACGCATGTGAATAGTTGAAACAAACATTTTTTTAAATTACTAATTGTATATTACGGTCAGTTGCATCCTCCTTCTTTTTGATTTATCTTTCATCGTATTTCAATAGTGGGACAGAATAGTTGAACAGCGAGGTTGTCTTTTTCAAACACTCAGTTTTTCAGTATTCCAAGCGATATGGGTGTTTGAACACCTAAGAAATCAACCCCGGTGCGACTAAACAGAACCAGTGATGACAATGCTGGCATTATATTGTTTACTAAAAACCCCTCCGACTGGACAAGAAGGATAGTGATATTAGGCCTTAGGGAAGGAATGTCACCTTCCATTCACCCAAGAAGGGAGCTACCAGTTCAAAACATTCCATACAAGCAGAGGGTAACGTCTTCCAGAATCCTTATAAGTATGAACTGATGACCTAAAGGCATAATCAAATATGATAAAACATACTAGGACCCGCAATTCCTCTGGTCTGTTGTCAGGAGTAAAGTTATGTATAAGAGGTAAGGGCTACACGACCAAAATGTATTGAGTAGGCAGGTTACTTACACACTCATACCAGACTTATTCAAACAAAGTAGTCGAGAATGTACATGCGTTTTGAATTGGAAATTCTGACTACCTATGTGTGAACACAGTCATTCTACGTGACAGAATGGATAACTGTGTGAATTTCGTGATGGAGATATTGCTCATCATATGGACGTGACCGTAGCCGGTATCTTCTCAAACCACGGTCCAAGAGCTGGCAAAATCCAACTTATCTTTAGTTTGGAGATACAGGAAAGTCGGAACAGTAGGATAGTCTGCTATATACTAACTTTCCTGTATGGTACATCATTTAGTGTATATTCAAACATTTGCCAACCTAGATAAATGTGCTCGGCACTCAGTATGGCTACCCGATACTGCAAAATGTGCAGTTGAAACTATCTACAAATGATCCACAACTGAAAACTAGCAGGACAATCATATCATTGAAAGACAAAGTAATTCTCTCAAACTAGAACGCACATCCCAATATTTGGATAAGTCTTTCCTCGTAAAGTAGACTATATCAATGACACATGCGTTTGAAGTACTAACCAAAGCTCTTATTTTAAATTTCATTAAGGAGCCAGGCTTATTCAAAATGTGCAAATAAACGGCCAGTCGCACTCACCTACGGACTGCATCTTCGCTGACGAGGAGTTCTCAGGGAAATCGTCTATCTTCTGCATCTCTTAAGAAGAAGGATTCATTACGGCTGCAGTTTCATTCGTATAACAATACTAGAAGGTCATGAAGGTAACACGAGCCAAGATTTCATGCCCCTGAATGCTCCAGCTCTCCTTAAACTTGTTTTATGTACTTTTGGAATTCTTGCTAGACATGTCCCCAAAGTGGCCCCTAAAAGTTTTAAGTAAACTAAGGCCGTATGTAATCACTCCAATGATCAAAATGAAAAGATAATGTTGAACATAACACAGAAAAACCGGCGACGGTAACACTTGCAAATATTTCAGAGAGACTAGAAGCGATGAAGTAAAGACACTGACGGAAGACGTGTAACAGCAAGGAATAAGGCAGAAAATAATGTGGCCTCCTTTCAATATATGGTCAGCCAGAAATAACCGTGATGCTGTACGGCACCGGACAAAATGGCGTTTCTAAACATTTCAACCTCTGTCTATGGGCAACTTAAACGACAGTGTCTGTTACAGATCAACAGGAATTTCAAAGGTAAACCCGAGTACGAAGCTAGTGCACCACAGACAATATCGTCTGAACAAGGAAACATTTTCGAGTCTAAGCAATGTCCATTATAGCACACTAAGAAAAGCATTTACTTTGACAATACCCTTTTGCTTACTACCCCAACTTTCCTTCAACCAAGATGGGGTCCCGGAAGAGCAAACTCTGGGACATATCACTACGGTTTACAAAGCAGACTGAATCATCGATCTCCTAAATTACCAACTGGTAGGTCTGTTCTAAATGCTCTTAGAAGCTTCAGAATCTCTGGTTTACAATCGTCTGTTGTCTTTAAGTTTATTCTCAACCCAATGTCGTAGTTTTAGGACGCGTTATTCCTCCGTAAATATCACTGATACTCAGAGCTCGACAGTTTTCTTAACCGCAGTTTTTCTTACGTATTGTGTTAAAAACTGTTGAAAATTAAAATCAAGAATAATGGAATGAGACATATTTAAATAAAGACAGATGTACCGTATTGTATGGAACCTATGTTGATCAGTTGTTTATGAATATGAACTTCATGGGGTGTTCAGATATGATCTGGCGCTGACGCTGGACTCCGAGCCTTAAGCTAGGGACTTTTCCCATTAAAACTACTAAGGTCGGAATCAATGTCGAAGACCTGGAGATACATTTACTCCTACAACCTTGTCACGAATATGTTAGCTAAGATGAATAGGTGTCCCGCTATCATAGATCATAAGAGTAAGGCAAATGGAGTATATGGTATGTTTCAAAACGCTTTCCCAAGAGTCTTTCATGAAGAAACTTGACATCATATAGACTAAAAAGAACGTGTATTGCCAATTCATTATTAATTATCTTTTCAGACTTGCCTGGAATCATCTGTGATAAATTGCTTCTAGACGTGAATTTTAGTGAAGTAAAAGTTTTGTTCCATCCGCAACCATTTGACTATTTGAGCTGTGAATTGGACATTAAACTCGCGTGTACTCAAAAGTGTAGGCTTCTTATGAATTTCTAGTGTGTCCGAAACACTTGGGGAAACATCATTTTTGTTTGAAATGTCCACTGTGTATCAGAATCGCAGTTTACTTCTTGATGGAAGTAAAGTTTGTGAAGGACCATCACTTATTTCTTTTAGCCGAGTCAGTATTTTTTGGTTATGGAACGATTTATTCTAAAAAAAACAATGCAGTTATGGTTAGTAGACAGTTTTAACACGAAAATTAAGCTTCGTTCATGAATTATTTGGGTTATCGTCATGGATTTAGATAAGTTGTAGGGATTAAGTATTGCAGGGATTAGTTTCACACTGATATCTGATTTGTTCACTCATGTACTTTACGTGTGCCTACTTTTCCTATGTCGGAGCTAATTTACTATGAAGATCACCTGGAACGATTAAAATGTTGTCCTGACCAGACAAACATTCGACATTTCACGTATCTTGCCCATCGGGTTACAAACTTCTACCATACATCATATAGTATTTATTTCTAATCCTGTTCCTTGGTCTTAACAAACTACCAAAATGCCGTTTTATGGTATTTACTAGTGTTGGTTTTACATAAAATGCATTATATGGATTAATCTACTTTTTTCTTACACTACGTCTGGAAATAATCCTATGATGTCCTTGATGCACGTCCAACCTACACATTTCCCTTTCATAGGCCATGTTTCACAGTTATAGAATTATACAATGCAAACTGCTACGGAGTGTGCTTGACACATGTTTGGGGAATAGGTATGTCTACCACACTATAGGCGTCACAAGTTGGCGAAACCATTCTAGCTTTCTTAATCTTTCTTAATATTTCACCAGATGCCAATCCACCATGCTTGATGTGACTATCAATATAAGTGGGTTGGTTGGCCCTTTTGACCTCGTTTCTTGTGAGCTGTCTAGGCGCCGCTACAAACCCGTTTTAAAGCAGCTCTGTGTATTCAGAGTCCGTAAGACTTTATTTAATATTGTGTCATGTATTTATTCAAGATCGTTGACTTTGTTCCCTGGCATGGGATCAATCTGAAAAGTTCGACTTTAATTGTACTTTACAGAAGGTTACCTGTGATAAATTTAAACAAAAATGTAGATGGTATCTAACATTAACTAACTCATTGTCCATAAACAACCCTCGTAATGAAGCGAAATACCAAGCTCGAGTCCTTTGTTTGTCAAGCAATAAGCACCAATATAAAATTTACCCTGGTGTCTTATGGTTTGAATCATTTAGTTTTAAAACAAATACATGCCCGACAAACGTAGGAAATTTGCCTTAGTTTCCCAAACCATTTCTCATATCTTGTCAAGTGTCCAACTTTATATAAATTTTTATAAGAAGCCACTAAAGTGGCGCTTAAATATTGCTACAGATAATCAAGTTATATTTTTTATACCCCCAAAAAATTATTAGAAACTATCGAGTCCCTAGACGTATAATGCATGAAAGCTAAAGTAGTAAAACCAAGGTTTAGGTAAGGAGAAATTTCTCTCTAAGATTGCTAAATAAACTGTTGATTGTATGAGATTATAAAGCCTATAATTGTTGGAAATTTGAGATAGCTATTGACACTATGGACTATCATTCCAGAGAGTAGTTAAGTATATCAAATACTTTGTCTCTTCGTAAGCCATTTATATCTTCGATGTCAATAGTTTTTCCTTAAAATAACATCTGTAAAGTTAGGTATTAAAAGTTGTGTCTAGGTTACATAATAACTGTTTAGTCATGTCTTACAATGATGTTTGTCGTTTTAAAACGCATTGTTTATTGCTCCCATTAGGGTGTATAGTAATAGTTATAGATTTGGGTCTTGCTATCAAATAATTTACTTTTCCTTTCAGATAGCTTTATATAGTGCCCAATCATCAGTTCTTGGATAGCTTCTTAATTATCACTTCCTACTCTGCTTAGCTTACTTTGGTTGCAAACTTTTTCTTCGTGATGTTTGCACGGCTACGTAATTGTGAACGTGTAATATCTGATACGTACGTCATCAATCAAAAAATACACACAGGAAACACGATTTTCAAGAACACTCGTGCTGGGGTGGTTCGTCGAACTAGAGATCAGTCTCACCCCCTCACCTACGAGCAGGCAAAAAAGCCACATCAAATTGGTTTAATGAAATCCTGGAATTCTTGGAATACTTCAAATTTAGAAGGAGAGGACCGTTACACTTCAGAAGTTACCCTTCATGACCAGTTTATTCGAACATTTATCAATGGAACTTTTCCTTTGTTGGTCCAAAGTGAAGTATGTTTATTTAATTGTGCACAATTATACATTTTTTTACACTACACCATTATATTGATGCTAAATCTGGTCTTCGATGCATAACTACGTTGATTTAGTGTATGGAAATTCAGCTTTTGAAAGTTCTGTCCCTCTCATATTGAAATGTAAAAATTCAGTAAAAAAATCATCTAATAATTGTTTAAGCTCGTACTCTTGATTCTATACAAGATGTAACTCAGGACCATTGGTTCTTGTGGTAGTATATCAAGATTCGACCCCCATTTTCAATGTTATTTGGTTTATAATACATTGCTACCACCACTTGGTGCTATCAGGTGTGACCCATTTTCATTCCATAAATTACCAGCTACGCAGGTTACTTTTATGACTTTTAGCTCGGTTAAATATCACGTGATTTACCCATTAATCAGAATGCAACTTATGCAATCTTAGCAGTGTGCCAAACCAATGACGTCTTGACCGGTATAAACAGCCTAGCGTCCTTATTGGTCTTTTTTCCTGCCTAACCCTGGCTGTTGGGTCCAGAACACCAGTGTCAGCTTCCACTATACGAATAATCTATTTCAAACATATCTGGTTTATATACAAGCCAACCAGACCACATCGCCCCATAAAGTAAAAGCAACATTTGTACAAGGTTAAGTCAAAGAGTGGCTGTGATTGTGAGTGACTGTAATTAATAAACTTGGTATAACTGAAGGATATTAAATCGTATAATAAGAGGAATATAAATATACATAATTTAGTTACTCAATAGTTATACAATAAGAATATATGTAATATTAGTCCAGAAATAGTTCTCAGAGTTAACCTATAATTTAATCTTCACTAAGATATGTTACAACTCCTCATTAAGAGTCTGCGACATCAATTTCGTAGCGGGTCACTAATGTAAAATAACAAATGATTGTGACTCAGTGGGTTAATTCTATCTTCCTTGATAGCTACAGGTCCGACCCCGTATGTAGTCAAGGTTACGTATCATTTGAGTCTCGAACTAGTATGTAACAGCTGTTGATTGATTTCCAGTTTTTACAGATTTTCCGAATGATTTCAGTCTGTGGTAAAAGCTATCTTCGAATTAACTAAATCCTCACATACTATCTCAGTGAATATTTTCACTAAACTGTGTTCAGATAATTATCTCAGCTAAAATCAGAGTTCGTTTTTGCGACCAATCCTTGTGAGTATCGAAATAAGGAAGTATTGTTACCCAACGCTTTGAAATCCATATTTTATCTCTTAGGTGTGAACGACTTAAAATATAGGGGTAAGTGATAATAATTTGTTTGTGATGAGTCATTACGGAACTGCTTCTACAGTTTGGTGGTTTTTCGAGGGTAGGTAATTCAAGGACTAGGTAAAGCATTACATCGATCACTTATGTATCCTTTCTGGTAATTTATGTTGCAAATCTCTGCATCAGTCTATGTACCGCATAGTTAATAACTAAAAATCCTGGAAGCATTTATTTTCATAATAAGATGTTATCGCCAATAATCACATTCTTGTTATTACATTTCTGGATTAACTTCTCTCATTTTCCTGTTTATTGATCATGTTGATAAAATTCAAAGTCCTTTGAATACCTTGTGTGATTCAGGTTTAATTTGCACCATTGCCCTGCTTGATTCTATAAAAAGCAACAATTATCCTTACAATCCCATTATTTTTAAGGCTTCAGTTTAGGGTTGCAGCACTCATAAAAACTCCGTTCGATAATTATAAACTTGCGTAATATATGGAGAAAATAAAGTTAGTATGCCTATCAAAGGGCTCTTATCATGCATAACAGTCCATTGTGTGTTAACGACTATAAATTCTGGTCAATAGAACTAGCAGATTTGTTTTGTCTGCATGTGTTGTATCGTAAATCTCCTAACAACACTATTCATTTATATGTTTCTATGCTTGGTTGATGTTGATATCATTAGGTGAAATTGAAATATTGTGAATGTAGTAATTGTAGAACATTTAGAATTTTTAGTATATAATTTCTTCATTGATCCTATAAATAAATAATCAATCCATATTGTTACTTGGTAATGACTTTTCTATAGTTTTTATTGGATTCATCATACAAGTTAAGTGAATTTTATTAATTGAAAGAAATCCATTTAGGCTGTATTTCCAAATGTTATTATTATTTTATTTAAACACATAAATATTGGTCCAAGGAAGCACCAGATACATATGCGCCGCACAAATCTCATTTGATTTGTGTGAGGGCTGCGATACTGCCCAGGTGCCCAAACTGAAGCAGGTAATTTCCAAATGAATTTTATCTATTATTAAACATTATTCTTATTCATTTATTTATTGATGATATGACGTTTCTTTATTCTTCGATAATATTTTTATACTAATTCACGTTGTGTATTCTTGTATTCGATTGTTGTACTAGAATTTCTTGTGTGATCAACAAATAATAGAGTTTTGTATTTATTGTTTTTCGGTGTAAATCACATTCATTTTGAACTACTTTATTTTTTACACACCCAAAAGGTTATTATCAAACGACAGTGTAACGTAATACGCGTAGCTTTTCTATTATTAAAGCGAATATCTCCAGGAGAAGTCAGTTTCCTTATTGGTTATACAGAAGAAATGCTTTCTCTTATACTACGATGTGTTGTGAAATTAGAAGTACAAATGGTCATATCCAAAAATGATGTTATATTTCGATATGTTTAATCATTGGACTGAATTATTATTTATTATATTGCATCCACAAAAGTGATATGTTTTGTACAGTGTATCATTATTATAGCCTTTAATAAACTGCCTATTTAATTATAATCATTCTCATGAAATTTTGATCAATCCAATAGTTTTCTTATAGTTTTAAGGGTGATCCTCTTCCATAATTTCATATCAGTTTTTAAAACAAATTCATAAAATTAGTCAGAATGTTTGACGGGATTGTTTTATTCTGTCCTATTAATTTTCAGTCGTAGATATCTAAGAATACTAATGTTATGACTGGTATAACAATCGTTATTGTATATGAAACGTGCAATGATACAGAAAATACGTACGAGCAGTCTCGATTGCTATTCGGTCCTTCCTAACTGCCTAGCCCAGCCAGTTGAGTCCAGAACACAAATAACAGCCTCGGAAATATGAATCATTATTCACAAGCACACTGGGTTATATATACTAACCAAACAGACCCAATTATACCAAAAAATAGAAAAATAACATTTGTACAGTAATTGGCCAATGTGGCTGTAGCTAGGGGGAAAGTAATCAATAATAATAGTTCCAAGGTCAAAACAAAGGTTGTGATAAGAGGAACACGGAAACGATTAGGTCACTTATTTAACAACTATCCAATAGGGAATGGGCATATTGTATTTGTCCATAAATAGACATCAGATTTAGGTTACTCATTTAACAACTATCCAATAGGAATAGGCGTATTACATTTGTCCATAAATGGACATCAGATTTATGATTCATAATTCGCCAGGGGATACAACACCTCCCCTTTTTGAGAAATCCGGAATTTTAATTTCCTCGAATTCACCCTCCCCCACGAAAGACTGTTGGATCCTCATATAGCCAAGTTACTATTAATGCGATATGTTTGTCACCTTTAACAGGGAATGCATTAGAACTGAAGAGATCATGAGGATCGACGACATTTGATTCGAGGTCACCAACATTTGATTCTTCTGAAATAGTTTTCTTGAATTTCCTCGGAACCTCATTAGTAGATAATGAATCATTAGGATAATCAGTATCTATGAGAGTTGTATTGGATTCTTGATTATCATTAAATACATCTGACAATTTTCTCTCATTTTTATAAGAGAATTCAACAGAAACATATGAATCATCAAAATAATCTAAATCTGGTAGAACAATTACAGAATTTTGATCATTAGATTCATTAGAAACATTTTCCGTATCATGATTAATTTCATTTGGTGCCACTGTATTCCATATACTGCTCGATTTGTTTCCCGTTTCTTCGTGGGCGGGTACTGCAGCAATTTCATGAGCATTTTGCAAGACATTTACTTTCTGTGAATAGGATAATTCATTGTTTGCACGTCCGTTTTCGGGATTAATAAGACTTGGACCGTGTACAGGGCATGTCTCTGAAACAGGTAGTACTGGGTTACTGGGCTGATCATGTATAACTGCTGCGCTTAAATTATTGCTTTGTATGGATTCATTGAGGCTTTCGCCGGCATATTCATTAGTTCTGTAACTGTTTTCCAGCTCTGTACGCAATTTTGAAATTATTGCGTCAACTTCCGTTTCACTCCCAAAGCATGGGTGATTCAGCAGCTTCGCGTGTAATTTGTCAATGAAATCCAATTGACTCTTTCTGAAGCGCTGCTCTTGTCGCTGGATTAGCAACTGAAATTGGTCGGAAGTTAAGGCCATTTTTTTAAATGTAAATAATAATAATAAATCCAAAAAAAAACACCGGCAATTATTATGGATTATTTAATTCCGAAATGACGTCAGCGGCTGCTGTATTTTTTTCCAGAATCAACGTCGCCAATTGTTATGGTTCGTATAACAATTCGTTATTGTATATGAAACGTGCAATGATACAGAAAATACGTACGAGCAGTCTTGATTGCTATTCGGTCCTTCCTAACTGCCTAGCCCAGCCAGTTGAGTCCAGAACACAAATAACAGCCTCGGAAATATGAATCATTATTCACAAGCACACTGGGTTATATATACTAACCAAACAGACCCAATTATACCAAAAAATAGAAAAATAACATTTGTACAGTAATTGGCCAATGTGGCTGTAGCTAGGGGGAAAGTAATCAATAATAATAGTTCCAAGGTCAAAACAAAGGTTGTGATAAGAGGAACACGGAAACGATTAGGTCACTTATTTAACAACTATCCAATAGGGAATGGGCATATTGTATTTGTCCATAAATAGACATCAGATTTAGGTTACTCATTTAACAACTATCCAATAGGAATAGGCGTATTACATTTGTCCATAAATGGACATCAGATTTATGATTCATAATTCGCCAGGGGATACAACAACTAATGTTGTTACTCTTGAATTATAATATTCGACATGAATGTAAGCTAACTTTAAGCTAAACTGAGTTTGCAGTAGTCTTCATGTTTTTGCTTCTGAAAATACTGAGTTCAGAAAGGAAATTTTGTTTGATTTTCAAGAATGATTGATCAGCAAGTATAAAATCCTCTACTGTAGTGAACCTATGTAGATTACAACTTCTATGAACATTATAGGCAATCAAAGTAGGGAAACAAGTAAACTTGAGATAATTTAACTTATTAATAGTTTAGTAATTCATATCCGTTTTGTTCCCTAAGTTTTTAACATTTTTCATAAGCAAGTTTATTCTTGTACGTAAAGAATATTTCTCAGAGATACATTTCATTAAGTCAAGTCTGAGCATAGCCATAATGCGAAAGTTAGACTAATGACGTACTTATTTGTATGTTTTCAAGACCACGAAACAGCCTTTCAAAAGCTCTTAAAACTGATGCCTATGTCCACTGAACACTTTAACTGAAAATTCATTTTCCACTTACAAAATAATACAAATACACATTTAATCGGCTCGTAGCATTAGTAGTAAATTGTATTCCATCCCTCAATACTTTGTCGACCAAGTATTTCAGCCAATGTAAGGTTCATAAATAACTTGACATTGATAAAACAAGTAAAAATCCGGTAGTTTATGATATTTGCTTAGACTGAATACCCAACATCATTTAGTGTTATATTGCAGTGAAAGGCATTTATTGCTGAATTCATTTAGTGTATTATCCGTTTACAGTCCTACATTAGTTTTAAGTTATGAGTTTATTCTTAAACGCCAGTAAATATGTCACAAATACCACACGTGGAGGATTACATTTACATAAACACGATCCATCCAAACTTCCTGTATTAAATAAGTGATAGCAATAAACCCTTGACCTAACTTTTGCATCACCTCTACTCATTCACCCTTTTATGTGAAATATAAGCAGCAGATTTCAAACCGTCAACCCAACTGCCACTCTAACCACCAGACCAATTCATGAACGTCGTGTATTTTCTCCACCAGAAAACCATATACGTTATGTACGCTGTTGAATAATGCTACCTTGAGTATGAGAAGGACAGAGATCAATGTCTTTTCTTACCATTTTTAAATATGGTTCATTGGTGTATACATATTAGTGTCAATAAACATGTTTCTAAGGTCTACTTAAAAAGAATTCTGCAAATCGTGGTTGTATAACACTGACGACAACAATCGTGGATCCTCATTTAAATAACAATAATTATATGCAAAGATTTAACAATGTGATATATATATATATATATATATATATATATATATATATATATATCATTCTCTGATATCTAGCTCGTATTGTACAGAAAATTTCTCAATATCACTAAATATGAGTGGTTGCTTTTCATGTTTCAGATATTGTTAAATCCAATTGAGTAAGAATCAGTTGTTTGCCGTATTTGCCACAAGTCAACTAAGTGATGGGAAAGATGTCGAAGGTGGATTTATATTTGATATATTAGAATTTAATATGT
The DNA here is from genome assembly GCA_944470415.2 of Schistosoma rodhaini. Taxonomy (NCBI): domain Eukaryota; kingdom Metazoa; phylum Platyhelminthes; class Trematoda; order Strigeidida; family Schistosomatidae; genus Schistosoma; species Schistosoma rodhaini. The sequence goes on along the minus strand of OX104037.1, from coordinate 29,418,211 downwards.
CAGCTTGGGTCATTTTCAATTGCTCTGTACCTTTGGTAACCTGGTTATTTGAATTTTGTAATGTTAATGTTTGTTGCGAATTAGTAGAACTTCCAGTTGTTGACGAGGAAAGAATTGGGACGACAGACGTATCAGACTGCATTTGACCTGAGTAATTAGATGAAGTTGATGTAGAAACTGATACTGGAACTGATATAGTAACAGAAGCTGTAGTCTTATCATCTGCTAATTTATGACTTATTGAGGGTTGGAGTGATATGTAATGACCTTGAACATTAGAGTCCGGGGATAGATTCATGAGATTAGAGAAACTTGAATTAGTTGGTTGTAATATGTTATTTTGTCTCGCTACATTGATATTTTGAAGTTGAGCTAAGTGAGTTTGCAAACTTGTAGTGTCTATAACACTGCCATTTGGGCTATGACCCAATGATCCCACAATACTTGATGTCCCTCCAGCAACATCGTCGTATATGACATGCGGATGCTGCATTCGTATTAAATACTGTGGGAACGAGTGAATTTCACCTTGTCCAAAATGACGTACCGGAGTCTGTGGTGAGTATCCATAATTGTTCACCACATCACGATTAAGATTTGGTGAAGGAGTATTAAGTGATGGAGCTCGAAAGTATGTTGGTGTGAAGCTAACAAACTTATTTGTGTCATCAATCATAGGAAATGTTAGATTGGTATTTTCCATATCTAAAGTTGGAGGTTGCATTAATCCGCCAAATTGTTGTTGTGGTATGCTATTGTTTCTTAGGTTTTGCATTCCATTTTTTCTGAAAGTACCTGGTAATGAATTTGTCGGAATGTAGTTTGTAGGCGAATTCTCCTTATATGATGTACCATTGTAGAGTAGAGGGATTTTTTGTATAGCAGATAAGCTGTATGACGAATTAAGCACTCCATGATCTGAGCCATTTATTCTAACATGGTTCATATACGGAGTCATAGTTGCTCGAGGTAGAATTGGTGTCGTCATAATTAGTGAACCCTTCTTCATTTCATCAGGTAGACAAAGACAAGCAGCTAGGCAACTTGTCTTACTTGATCCTTCTTGTGATGCATCTAAAGTAAAGAAAAATAACGAAATGCATGGAAGAATATAGACTAAGGAAATCCACTTAGTAGTTAGAAAAGGATGAAAACTTAATTAATGGTTAGGTTCCGTGGCCCAATTAGTAAAGAATCGTGTCAGCAGTTTAATGCCTACTGGTTCGAATCAGAGTGTAAATGAGGTTTACTTTTGATTAAAGTTTTTATCTCTGTGTACACACATACAGATAATTAAATTAGCTTTAAATTTCCTGGTGTAAGTAAACGGCGATTTGGGTATTGCTATCTCATTTGCTCTATAGATTTTCTATTATAACCAGTATGTACAATGCATAAGTATGTTTCTTCAGTATAATTGCTGATTTTCTTGACTGATTTGGTTAGTTTACACAAATTATGTAGATTCACTGTTTTGGAACACAATGATTAATTATGCTCATAGGAAATAACTGATCATTATTTAAAGTAAGACTTCATGACTTTTTGGAAAAATGTCGACTTAGCCTAATTTGTGTCTTAATGATAATTCATAGACTATTTTTCGATTTGAGACTGTACGATAGTAATCATAAAGGTCTAAACGAATAATTAATCGAAGTTAATATCAAAATAGTTATGTTTTTGTTAAATGTATACAGGAAGATGTATTTAATTTAGGATTATAATTAAAATGTAAGTTCTAAAGAAAAGGTCCAGAAAATATAAATTATACACCAGAAAAGGGTTTTTGTGGATATTTCAGTATTTTCATAGTTGAAATCATGAGTCAATTGAAGCTAGGCCACCATGGAAAACCTGGAAGCACTTGATGGTTAAGTGCTCCGGCGCGAAGCTGGTAGGCCCTGGGTTCGAATCTCGCGGGTGCGGGATCGTGGACGCGCAGTGCTGAGGAGTCCTATAATAGGACGAAACGGCCGTCCAGTGCTTCCAGGTTTTCCATGGTGGTCTAGCTTCAATTGACTCATGATTTCAACTATGAAAGTATAAATTAACATAGTAAATATAAAAATCAACAATTCTATTTAATGGCTTACCGATATAAGAACGAAATAGTAAACATCGAATGCAGAATCCCAAATTGATGAGAATTGATAAAACCAAAATCGACAGTATAGTAAATAATACTTCCGGTTTTCTCATATAAGATGCTATCAATAAAAACAAAACAACACTGACTGTATTTTGATTAAATGAAACAGAATTAGTATGATATTCAGTGAAATTCATTCCATTTTTTAATCTTCCGTTAACAGACGATGTCATGAGCTACTTTCATGAACAATCCTTCCACTATCGAAATATAAACGAAGCGCTTATCAAATTAGACGCTTCACTAAAAAACTCTCCTAATGTTGGAATCCAAACATCCACAAATATCACTCTTAATAGATTCTCAGTCTCGATGTTCGAAATAGATAATATGCGACGATAATGATTAGCGTGGTGTAAACTGCAAATGGGTAATATAATCAAAAAATCTCTGTATTTATTGATCCGAATGTAGACTATGGATTAGGTATTTGAAACGACGCTTCGATTAGTCAAAGGGAATGAAACCGAAGTCAGGGAGATGGGTTAAATAAAAAAAAAGCTTCATCCTTAAAAATTTTATCTCCGTAAACTGGATATCATTCTTGTTTTCTCATTGATTTTAAATTAACTTTGTACAGTTTGTGTGATACTCAGTATAAACGAACTAGTGTTTAAGGCATCACAATGGATTGATATCAGGAATCACCTATAGTTTTATAATCAATCTTACATGGTATGCAAATTTGTATAGAACAACCAAATATAAATAACAGAAAGGATCTCTGAACTTCCTTTGCAAATTTTATAAATAACAAGAATTTAAAAATAGTAATTTTGAGTAATCTGTTGTAGACTGTTAAAAGACTCTAATCAACTCAACACAACATTGACAATTTTGAAAGAGTGAATTCAATGTAACAATATTTTTAGATGTAAAATTTGAAAAATGTTTTTTACTTTATTTAACTATATCAAAATCATTCCTGTCATTATATTGAACATTAAACGAAAATGTTACTAAGTTGATGTACATGTAAAAGTTGAAATATAATTTTCACCAAGAACTCAAATTAATATGAATCATCAATTGGAATCATGGAATAATAGAAATTTGTGATGTTCTTATTTTTCAGGGAGTAAAATCTTATGTACATACTAGTGTAGATATCTATTGTATTCTATTTGAATTATGCTGATAAACTATGTAAATTTTAAAGTCCTTTCCTTTCGTATGCTTTTAAACCACTTTTTTGTAAACCATTGACGCTGAGCATACTTTTATTGATTCTCTATTCTTGTCTACATAATATTCGCTTTCTATGCAATAATGTAGTTTTTGTCTTTCAGGGCCATTACTTGAGTACATATATGGCTGTTTTATAATCATATCTTCGTCATTCACAATACAGTTAAAATTATCATACAAATCATCATGGAGATTTTCAGTGTTGAAAAACTTCCATTCACTATATACTAGCAGATATACTAGAGTCTATCCAAGCCTTGTGTCACTGAGATGGAAATTAAGCAAATACACTTGATTACATTACAGAGTGACTTTAGTCAGACAGTCATTTGAAATTTGATTGTCTCGGATGATCGTAGATGGTCTTAGATGTTCCTTCCCATAGTGAAACTTCTCAGGAGCGTATATCTACGACGTCACTGAACTCAAACCCAAAGACCTTAGGTCTGGCATCGAGTGATCTAAATTTAGACTAAGGAGACAGTATTTAATTGTTGATATGTCTAACTTCAGTTAGCTAGCGGTATTGTACAACCATCTTTCAATGCTATCGATTGGTTAGTTGTTTAAATTTCCGGCAGCAAATTTTTGAATGACAGGCGCTCTATCTTTCTAGTAACTCTTTTGTTAAATATATTTGTGCTACTCAATAAGAACTATTATCGTAGTAAGACAGAACCAATGTTAATCGTATTGTATTGGATAATGATAGCTTTTTTCATGTTAATAGATCCAGACAACCATATTTGGTAGGCAGATGTTTTTTTAATGAAAACTACATTTGCATGGTAAAGATGAATTAGTGGCCTATAGGTGCTGGATGACGCGAATTGTTTGATAAATACTAAACTTTAAATAGTCAGGTTAGTTCCTCAATACAGAATACACAGAAAACTCTGGCGAAGGTCATCCTTTTCACGATTATTAAGGATTATTTTTTTTATCACTTACTTATTTACATACGCCTGTCACCCCTCATGGAAGATCATAGGCCGCCCACCAGCATTCTCCATCCAATACTGTACTGGGCGATCCCTTCCAGTTCTTTCAAGTTGCTATTCATCCTTTTATTGTCTGCCTTCAATTCCCAACACTGTGTTCTTTGGTCCGCCTCTTTTCCGTTTCCTTTCAGGATTCCGAGTTATGGCTTACGTCGTGATGCAGTTTGTTGACTTCTGTAATGTGTCTTATCCACCTTCAATGTTTTTCCCTAATTTCCTCTTCACCTGGAAGCTAGTTATTTCTCTCCCACAGCAGACTCTTGCTGATAGTATCCAGTCAACGGACATTGAGTATCCTGACTAGACAATTGTTTGTAAATGATTTTACCTTTTTGATGATGGTTGTCGTAGCTTTTCAAGTCTCAGCTCCGTATGGTAGGACTGTCTTGATGTTGGCTTGCAGATAGTTGTTTTGAATTCCATATGTTCTTCAATTGTAGGAATGCTGCTCCTGCTTTATCAATCCTTGCCTTTACATCTGTATCAGATCCTCCACGTTCATCGGTGATGCTGTCCAGGTACGTGAAAGTTTCCATTTCTTCCAGGGCTCCTCTACCAAGTGTGACTGGGTTAGTGTTGTATTTGAGGATCTTGCTGTTTCCTTTGTGTATGTTGGCGCCTACTGCTGTAGAGGTTGCTGCTACACTGACCTGCATTTGTTGAAGTGTGTGGGATAAAAAAGCAAGGTGATTTGAGAAGTCCAAATCGTCTAGTTGATTTCGAGCTATCTATTGTATTCCATGCTTCCCCTCAGATGTGAAGATCTTTATAATCCAGTCTACCACTAGAAATAAAAGGAAGGGAGAGCCTAAGCAGCCTCGTCTTATACTGGTCCTCACTTGAAAAGCGTCTGTCAGCTGCCCTCCATGCACAACTTCGCAGTGTAGTCCGTCGTATGAATTCTAGATGATTTTGACGGTTTTCTCAGGTACACGATAGTATCAAAGAAGTTTCCAAGAGGTCCTCCTATCTACACTGTCAAATGCCTTCTTATATTCACGGAAGTCAATGTTTAGTGACGAGTTCCGTCCAAATGGTTGCTCGATGATGATCCGTAGTGTTGCTATTTGGTCATTGAACGACAGTTCATTACGGAATTCAGTCTGTTGATCTCGAAGTTGGGCGTCTACCGCGTCTTTCATCCGGTTCACTAACACTCTGTTGAAAACCCTTCCTGGTACTGACGATAGTGTGATGCCTCTGTAATTCTCACGTTTGCTCAGATCTCCTTTCTTTGGTATCTTGATGAGGTGTCCTTATTTCCAGTCTGCCTGTGGCACTTATTCTTCCTCCCGAATCTTCCTCAATAGAAGGTGGAGCACAATAGCAGTTACTTCTGTGTCGGACTTCAGTACTTCAACTTCTATGTTGTCAGTTCCTACTGCTTTCCTACCTTTGTAATGCTGTCCCCCCAGTTGTCCAGTGTTTCTTTAGCTTCGGTTTAATCTTGGCCACAACCAGGTGATGACCTGAATCTATGTCAGCTCCTTTTCTGGTTCTTACATCTTCCATTGCCTTTCTGAATTTTTATTTATGTAAGTATGATCGATACGTTTCTGCGTAGTGTGATCCACTGATACCCATGTACCTTTGTATATGCGTTTGTGAGGGAATATTGTGCCACCTATAACCATTTTGTTGAATGAACATAAATTTGCAGGTCTCTCATTATTATCATTCCTTTCTCTTAGTCCATGTCGCTTTATGATATCTTCATACCCGACGTTGTCCATCCAGACTTTGGCGTTTAGATCTCCCATCATGATTACCGTGTTCTTTCCTGGGCACTTCGCTATGATTGGTCGCGCTCTCTCATAAAACTGGTCTTTATCATCTTCATTACTATCATTGGTAGGTGCATAACATTGGATAACATTCATTGTGATTCCCTATTTCTTCGTTTTGAAGGGTGCTTTGACGATTCTGGATCCATGAGATTCTCATCCTGTAAGCGTTTTCCGTGCTTCATTGGACAACATCAGAGCGACTCTCTAAGTGTGTTGAGCGTTTTCTTACTCGTGACCAAAGTACAACAGCATTTCTCGAATCTATCCTTTACTATCCATCTTGGGTCCAATTTGTTTCACTGATTCCAAGCACTGCCAATTTGTATATCCTCATTTCCGTAGCTATTTGACTAGTCTTCCCAGTCTCCTACATTGTCTGTACGTTTCATGTACCTATAAAATTGTTGCTCTGGTTGTTAGAAGGGGCATTGGCCACTTGACATCCGGAGAAACTCGCGGCTTTCACCATGAGGCGTGATAATTCATCTAAATGAAGATCCTTCGACTCGGAGGGAAGAGTTTAAATGGTTTAGCTTGTTTATTCTGATTAGCGCGTTTTTGGCAAGTTTGTTTTGTATGGGATAGGGTTGCTGATTCCATGCACAACACTTCTCCTGAACTCAGGCTTTAGACCGGTAGTAGCCCTAAAGAGCTACAGGAGGAATTGTTTTTGTATCACAATCAAATAAAGTTTTACTTACGTGGTTGATTGTTGACCAAATTATTTTGATTAGAGTGTGTGTTTCGTAAAATCTCTGTAGGTAAATTAAGAAAAAAATATATACATATTTATTAAAAGCATACATCGTGTTCATTAATTGTAATTAATTAACAGCTTGTAATTAATTGTGAACTTCAGTCAATACATCACATTTCAATATCGTTCCGATGTGTTACCGACTCTATTCGAATATTCGTGTTGTTCCGCTGTACTATTTAAACTTGGATTAATGTAAATTTGGTTACTTATCTTCCGAAGAAGTGGCTTACACTGAGTCACGAAACGTTAGAAAATCTAATTTTTATACTCACTGAGATATTACAAGTATATTTATTTATTTATAACAATCTATCCAATGCTCAATTTATTCAAAATTATCAAATCAAAACTTGATAATGATGCCTATTTCAACAATCTGTCTGGCGTAAAAGAACAATTCCACTCAGTTCTTGATTTACCTCGTTAACGTCCTTTATGTAAATCAATTTACTATACATAATTATATTAATGACAGTTATCGCTTAAAAGTAGAGCTTTGTGAAGGTAAATATCTATTCCGAAATCCTGACGGAGTACTGTGGTTTAAATATTCAGAGAAAAATAATTCAGCAGTACAAATATTTATACTTGTGAAACACTTAATTCCCAATGAATTGTCATTAAAAACCAGTAATTTAACCAATGACTGCAAATTTTAGTCGCTAACATGTTTATTTTTCTGTATTTATCATTTCGATTTAGGATTATAGGATAGTAGTAACTATGTATGTGAATTACTTTCGCAAGCTTAGAATTGTAGCTTATAGAATTGGAATAGAAAGACCTTGTGTTGAGCTGCCTCAAGACCTAAAAAGACAACAGCACACAGAACAAATGTACAGATTACCAAAGTCATTATGATACCACCTACTATATCACCTACGAACAATCTCGTAACTGTTAGTCGGGAACTACTGAATTGCAATTTCAGTAGTTTTAAAACGTTAAAAAAGTAAATTATAGTTCAAATTGAAAGTAGTTACATTTAGAACAGAGATACCAAGGTTTCCTGTATGGTAACATACTTACTGAGCTAATTAATATACCAACTAAGTCTGTCTTAACGATTTTAGTGATAAATTCTTATCATTTGAGAAACAATGTTAGGATGAAGCATTACTTTTGATCTATCAACACCATTTCGTAAAGTATAAAATTTGGTTGAAAATCAAACATGAAAGTTCCAAGCACTTTGTTTGTTGTCTGATACCCTAACCCTAGTTCATATAACTTCATAATTCCCATATATATATCAATTCGGGCTACTTCATTATAAATACTAATAACTTATGGATGAACACAATAACTTTAGACCACTAAGTAGATAGTCAATAGTGCATATTTTTAAATCAATCTACAATATAGTGTGATAATCGTCCATTTCCACTTCTAGGGTATAATATGAACAGAAAACAACCTATTGTATTTACTTTGAAGTTCAAAGGAAGAATAAGTGTTGAAAAATTGAAAGAATACTTCATTGGAACGAACTATATAATGGTATAGTGATCTGTTAAACTTAGGGTGTTTCAGTTAATGGGTAATTAAAGTGCGATTCCTGTAATTTGACATCAGAGAGTGCTAAGAGTATTGCTAATAACTATTTTAACTATTAAGTGTGTTACAACATTAGGGATTGTGTTTTGTCGCGTTTGGCTAATTGTATTTATGAATACTACTATTTGATCATTGAAGTTACAATATACAATACATTACATCAAACCAAATTTCCAAAATATTATCATACACTTTTCACTAGATAGTTCCAAGATGATCCTCTCAAAGTTTTAGTGAGATGCTGTGACCTGTATAGTTAGCTACTTCAGCAGAGTAGAAGCAAATTATCAGTGCACAAATAAGAAATCACACTAATTCACACATTAATTCAAAATGAAGATGTAAAATACTGAATTATAAGTCAGGAATCATAAATTTTCTTGCCTACTGTGTGACATACATGTCATGAGTTTTATAACATCGTTAGTAGACAATGCCAATACGTTTTGAACCAAGAAAGGACAACTGTTCCTTGTTTCCTGAGTTGTAGTGGTTTGTGATAAAATATACTCAAGTCTCCAAGAAACCATTTATCTGTAGTTCGGTAGACGAACTTATAAAAATAGTTCAGAAATTGTAGAAATATTACATCAATCTAGGTGATTCCATTGTGGAATAAGAGAGGAAAAGATAACGAAGAAATTTAATGAAGAACAGTAACAATACCAATGATGACTAAAAGATAAAAAAAGAATGAGAGAAACGAGTAAAGTGAGAGAATGAAAACGTTTTGAATAACAAGTTATCCATGGTGAAACATTTGCAAATATATTACCCATAATCCTCAATAACCTTGAAAATAAAATAATTAGGTATCAGAGCTATCATTCAACAACAAATAATCAATTTCCTGATAGATTCGACTTGAGTCAAAAATTTTCCATACTTGTATCTGTTTACGAAAATGACTTCTGTGCTATTATAGCATCAGATATCATCAAGCTTATCTCAATGTATACTTCTATCTGAATATACTAAAAAACTTTTAACAGAAAAATCAAATTTGCACAACTCCATTTGCCAAGCGATAATGAATATAAGACCACAATGAAAAAATTGAGCGAAATACATATACTTGATTATTAGTAGGCTATAATTAGTCTATTTAATTATCATCGTCTAGTAAAACACGTAGCTACTGGGTTACATTTAGTAAATGTATTCAATTAAACCACATATCTTTAAGTAATTTAACTGTTTTAATATGAGTGAGTTTGGATTTCAATTCAAGGGAATTCTAAGTGTATTTCAGTAAATTATTCAAATATTAAACATCCATCTCCAACTCAAGCTTAGGAACAGGACAGGCATTATACTCACTTATTTTAAAGTAATTAAATTATTTAATATATGTTGTTTAATTGGATACATTTATGATAAGTAACACAGCGGTTGCGTGTTTTACTAGACATATATTTGCTTTGAAATTTAAGAGGTTCTATTTTTTGTCTTCTATTAATAGGTAATCAATTAATTCTAAAATATTGAAGATCCTTTCTGTGAAAATTTAACAAATAAAAGAGAACAATACTGTCTTCAAGTGGATCATCATCAAGATTTACACCAATATACATGAATGTTTATATGAATATATGAAAATATTGGATCGATCAAGGTAATTTATGAAATGTTAATCAAAATGAACAAGATTGCATAACTACACATGATAAGTAAAAAGTACAAATTACTATTAAAACGACAGGTGTACACAGAAGCGTGTATAGAAAGAGCTCCTTTGGTAGTTAATGCGCAAACTTGTGTACTTTAACACTCATCTACTACAAAAAAATCTACTCAGAACAAAAAATCATCTGCAATTGTCAATGAAATATTTACGGAAACAGGTTATACGAAATTTCTTCAAAAAGTTTGAGATATAAACCGCTTGTAAGAAACCCCTTTTCCTAAAACTACAATTTAGCAGGAATTTGACTGCATGGTAGTTGAACAAGAATATTAAAAAAGACATTTTATGAAATTAATCTTACAGTGGGATTTTTTAGTAGACCAGTGATATCTACTCAACTAAAAGATAAGTTACCTGGGTTTGATTCTTACGATGCTTCAGTGGAGATAGCTATGTTGGGGGTACTGCCAGTGAACTTAACTGTTCGATGAGTGAACATCTCGCAGCTCGGTTAGGAAAGGGTATGATGAAAACAATATGAAGCTCTATCATGGAACACCTGATTGATGGTGATGGACTGGTTGATATAACCGAATAATTTCGAGTTATTTATCGCATACCATAGACTCTTACATGTAGCAGCGGCTAAAAGGATCTGAATCACATAACCCTAGTTTATGTGTTCAGTAGATATTCATGACATCATAGTCTATTCTGTGGCTGGATATGACCTAATAAAAGGTTTTATTGATTGTTTTCATGTATTGTACCTAATTGCCATACTTCACCACCTTCCGTCTATTTTGTCAACATCTGATTATGTACACACCTTTTATTACTTAATTTTAGTAAATTTTTATCCAATTTTGACCTATTTCCAATGTTGACCTAATGATTATTTTATTATTCTTTTCACAACTAGTACGCCTGTCCTTTTACTATTAATTTGTACTTTTTACTTATCATGTGTAGTTATGCAATCTTGTTCATTCTGATTAACATCTCATAAATTACCTTGATCGGTTCAATATTTTCATATACTCATATAAACATTCATGTATATTGGTGAAAATCCTGATGATGATTTACTTGAAGACAATGCTGTTCGCTTGTATGTGCTGTCCTAATAAATTAGCTGTTTATTTGCAATGTTCTTAGTTTAATCATTAATATCAGAAGGGGTTTTGTAAAGATTTTAGGAATTTTCATATTTGAAATCATGAATCAATTAAAGATAGACCACTATGGAAAACCTGGAAGCACTGGACCGCCGTCTCATCCTATTGTGGGACTCCTCAGCCGTGTGCAACCACGATCCTGACTCACTAGATTCGAACTTGGGACCTATGAGTTTCGCGCGCGCGATAGCTTAACCACTAGACCACTAAGCCGGCATTCAACGGTGTTAATGTCTAACACCAATACATTCACGAAATTGAGCAACCATCTATCATTGTCCTCAGTGAGTTGATATCTCACAACAGACCATCAATAATAGTTGTGATATTGTTTTACTAAATGAAGTTCATATTTTGAGTTATAAAATCTTTATTACTCTTGTCATCATAAATACACAGTATTATTCTGAATGGGTGTACTTAAAATCAATAAGTTTATAATAAGGTGATCATCTCTGATTAAATTGTTTAATCAATGTCTAAGAAAATTTTAAAACATGTTACTATGCTAAATAAATTAAAATGTTGTCTTTTACTCCTATGATAAATTTTGGCATTGATTACCTAAGTAACTAAAAAAAAATTGAAAATTAATCATGAAGGACGAATCAAATATTTATTTCAATTATTTTAACAGACATTTTCAATTGTGTTTTGTTTTTTTCTCAAATTGTCCTGAACTCAAATCTAGACACCATATTGATCTTAATTCACATGTTAACAATCTACATCAATGTTATGTAGATCAGTAAACAAATAAGTTTAGTTAGTGTACACTATTTGTCTTGAATAATAAAAAAAAAAAAAGTGACTAAGAATTAGTAAATATGATGGGTATAGTAAACAAGATAACTCGTTATCAGGTCAAATCTCAATTTACATAATGATCAATTTATTAAATGAATCAGTTAGTTCTTGGGTTTCAAATGGTAAAAAGAAAAGAAATAAAGATTGATTCATTGATTGCTCGGTTTTAATGTTCAGTTATCGTATTCACATCAAGTGATCAACTGTAATGACAATATCAATAGATATTAGGTCTATTTCATAAGACGACGAAAGGCTAGCAAAGAAAATAGAAGGGGTCTTGTGTAAGGGTGTTCAACGTAAAATGGAAGTAACCGATTTGATTAAAAGTAGGGCTATCTTGTTGCGAACCAGTGTCTAAATCTACTTTTTGGGGACATATTTCAGGGATCCCCATGAACTTTGTTACTTACAATAGAAATTATTGTAATTTATTCAAAATCTGTTATAAAAATGACAATAATTCCTCTAGATTTGAGGTATACTCAGAGTCAAATATCTGAGAAAAGACTTTACGTTTTATAAATTTATTTTTCTTGACAACCATGACAGTAAATATTCACAATTATATGAAATAATGTCCTCTGAGTACGTACCTAGTTCTATAAAATCAGTCAAACTGGTATATACATATACTTTTCCTCTAGATATTGATAACAAACTTATGATTCTCTAGTCAGCACAAGCCTTATAGACTAGTCTAGCTGACTACATTCGGAAGTTTTTTAGTAAATTTAGTTAGTTAAAAAGTATCTAGTTATGTTAGCTTTTCATATTTTGCTCAAAGTGACCATTCCTTGAATAAAATACCAGGACAATTTATTTATGGTAATGCTTTTAGTTTGTCCTTTTCCTTTCCAACGTTATTCTAAGAGTAAATAGTTTTGATCTTGTCTGATGGATTCAGTCAGTATACACATAACGTCTTCATTGTTTGTAAGGATAATAATAGAGTCAACAACATAGAAAATGATAATTATCAATATAGGTTTGTGGAGATCGTTGTGTCTTAATTTTGATCATGTGTCCAATGTGCGGGATCGTGGATGCGTACTGATGAGGAGTTCAATACCAAGATGTAAAGGCCAGACAATGCTTCCAGGTTTTCAATGATGGTCTAACATTGATCATTTCATGATCTCAATTGAAAATGATAATATCTACATATTGGACATAAGTACTATTTGAATATTCCCAGGTAAACATTAATTCATCAGCTACTGATAATAAATTGGTACTCAGCAGTTATCTGGTGGTAATTTAAGTCTAAATTGTCATGTACATATTTGAATTATCCTAGAATATAACCCTACATCTGGAAGTTTCTCAGAGGATCAACTTAATGAACTGGAAGATTTATCATTTCTGCATAATCTGATAATATTTAGAATGATTCTCATTGATAATTGTTGGATAATTTTAGTTTGGAAAGTTTGAAATTACTGCAAGATGGAACAATCTTTTACCTAATTTCGACTGTTTTCTTTTTTTATATTAAATGCTCTGGGTATAATTCAGGCTAATATTTATAATTTTCTTCAAATCAATTGTAAATCTCAAGTTCAATTCCTTTGGGGATAATAATAATGTTTTCTAATTAAATCAATAAAAAAGGGTTGTTTGTGGAGATTTTTTGTGATTTTCATATATAGTTGAAATCATGAGTTGATTGAAGCTAGACCACCATGGAAAACCTAAAAGCAGTGGACCGCCGTCTCGTCCTATTGTGGGACTCCTCAACAGTGCGCATCCACGATCCCACCTCATGAGATTCGAACCCAGGATCTATCAGCCTCGCGTGCCAGCACATAACCGATAGATCACTGAGCTGGCCGACATCCAACGGTGTTAATGTCTAACTTCAACCAATTCACGAAGTTGAAAAATCTCACGATAGGACGAAACAGTCGTTCAGTGCTTCCAGATTTTCCATTGTGGTCTAGCCTCAATTAACTCATGATTTCAACTATATAAATTCATAAAAATGGCTAATTTATTATTTGAACTCACTTGCATCTGAGTCATGTTTCTCATGTTTTACTAACGGTTTTGAAAGTGGATTAATTTCATTCATAATTGGATAACTTTTTAATTCTATCTATGATTTTAAACAAGAAAAAACAAACAAAATAAATTTAAAATGATTTCTATTAAACACTTTTAAATTCATGAACTATATATTTAAGTCATATGTAACAGTTCAATAAAAGTTGTCCTCTTTTTGGTATCAGATTATTCCGATATTCAGAACAATTTTTTTTATGAATAAGAGTGTATAGTGTTCATAATTTATTAAACATTTGGGCATCGAATAACCCAACCACCGACTACCCCGACGTGCAATATTTTATGGTGTAGGAGCAGGCTGGAAGAAAGCTAGGGGCGGCCAGACCAAAACATGGTATAAATCCATGAATTCACCGACAAGTGGACTGAGCCATATTGGTAGGTGTAGACTACCTGGTTGGGATCCGCGAGATGTTAACAACCGATGGTTAGAGACCTTGAATGACATGGCTCAAAATCATTTGCAATGGCGAAGGTGCATCCACTCTTTGTGTTCTGCAAAATTCTAATCTTTTGAACTCTCCAAATTTATTTCACTGTATTATACTCCTTCAATAACATCTTCAAAACCCTAATCTTTCGGATTACTGCTTATACTCTTACTAATTCTACCACTGTAGGGTTTGAATCGACAACTGTATCTCTGTGCTAATTTGGTATGGCAACTCGAACTGATGCACGTACGTACAAAGTTCTACGTTGTGACTGATTGACTGATAATATCGAACAAATTAGTTAATACTCTTATATGGTAGCATTATTTATAACATAACTAGATATGATTATATCAAGAGCTAGAATTAAACTTTGTGACTAAAAGATTTGTGTTCATTACTGAATTATGAGGCTTGAGATTGGATCGTAATGATGAATAATAATTAGGGAAAATTTGTTTATAAATGTATGAGAACAACTTAATCATTAGTTGGGAAGTTGTTTTAGAAATAAGAACCTGTCTTTATGTCCCCTTTTAAGGGACATTATCTCTCACATACATATCGATGTTTGTTTTCTATGCGATGCCACCTATTAACTTGAAAGTAATTAATTATTATAAATATCGGTTTTACACTGAATGTTTTAGCATTGTTGAAATCATTCAAAAGTCATACATCTTAAAACAAAAGAATACTTCTAGTTTTCACAGAAATCTAGCCTTCAGTAAAGGAAGAAAAGAGAACATTACATTTAAAGGTAGAATTTTCACTCATAGTTCGTTTGATTAGTATCCTTTTTGTGATAGTTTGGGCAAAACATAACAACTTATTCTGAACAAAAAATTTTCGTCACGATTCCACATCAACTACACAATCATTGAAAACTAGGATGCGCTTTACATGAACTTCAACCTTAACTTTAGGTTGTCGATCGAACCGTACACTAATTATTTAATTGTTCTCCAGATTATATCAGTTTATGCAGAAAACTTCATTGGGTTTACATTCTATGGAGAGCAATACCATGTCACTTATATTCATAGCTGTAACATATAGCTTGATAATTACACTTTCATCTGCTAGAAATGACTTTCCTTACCTTCAGCACAGAACGTGAATGGAAACATGTATGGAAATTTGTTTATCTAAATGTTAATCTCTTTAATGTTCAGAAGACATCGATTTAAATTTGTTAATCAATCTGTTGATAGCTAAAAGTCATGTCTAACCACTCTTGTTTCTCAATCTTAGATTTTCATATATGGATCACGACTTATGATCTTAAACAAGTGCTTTCAAACTGGAATGCTACGTGCCTCTAAATTTCATAACTGAACAACATTTTTTCAAATGAACTAATAAACAAAGAATCTCTAAACTATAAACAATCAAGAAATACTTCATTTATTTTTAGTCCCTTGTCTGTTTTCTATGATGAAATAACTTAATTCGCCTCATATTTGTATTTCTTATTTGGATTCTCAAAAAGTTTACAGTGTTAACATTTACAATGATGCTCATAGAATCAAAGAAGCGAACTCATCTAATAATTCTCATCAAAGCTAATAACTTTTCTAATGTAATACATATACACAGTTAAAGTTAATAAATTGTATTTGACTGAATAAATCATAGAAGTATCATTCAAGTGAAAAAATCAAGTTGAAGCTGATTATTTACCTAGATGTCTTATGGAAAGATATGTTTAGCTGACTCTAAGTCAGGAGTCAGGCGTAGGATCAAGATCATATTATACTGAAATACTGAATACAATTTAAAAAAATGCTCTACAGAACTTTGTCTTATGAGTTTCGAGAAGAGACCCAAGTAGTGTTGAGTTTAGTACTACGTTAATTAATGAATATTTATTGTTGTTGATTTGCGAAATAAAACAAAACGAATGCTCAAAGCTCTATATTTTTCAACGGGTTTACAACTAGTGTCTGACTATGGTATATAATACCTTGAGAAGTTGTTGGTTAGACAAAAAGTGAAGATAAAATTTATGGTCACGGTGTATAGTTAGGTGAAGGTTAAAACATTTCATAAAGCAACACTATCGACCTTATTTTATACTTAGGTGTTACATATAAAAAGAACTAAGATGTAGAAGGCTTTTATTAGATATGACATTTTAATAGCCTTCACAATGTTTTCAGTTTGATCTGTTTGATTAGTAATAAGGGTAAGTTGTTGCAATATATGTGGGAGTATAAATGATAACTTTATTTACGTTACCAACATTTGTTATGTATTTTCATTGAATTATTGTTTCTAATCTTTTAATAAAGGTTTATTCGTAAATTTGTCAGGGAAACAACTCAAGTAGTCTTTTTCATTTCATTATAGTAAGTAAAGAATGTTCTCACGAATTCCAAGCGTTTGGTGAAATGTAAGTAGTGATAGCACTAGCTACGCAGCATGAACTTGTTAGGTCTTCAATCGAGTGAAATTTTTAAAACCGAATGACATTTGTGTGATTCAATCACCATAATAAGCTTCTTTGCATTACCATACACCATATATCATACAGTAAATTGCGTATTTCTACTTAGTTAGCATTTATAAAGCTGATATACAAAAATATCTTACCTCAAACTTGGTACTTTCCAGACCAGCATGTGTACAAGACCATAAACCTGCCAGTCGTTTGTCAGTTCGATCCACGTTTAAATTCAATACAACAGTACCATTCGGAAATTCAATTTTCTGACAAAATACTGTTTGGTCATGAGGTACACATCCAGCCTGATACTGTGTTGATTGCGTGCAAGGATTGGTCGGTTGACAACCTTGGTAACAATTCCCATCCGTCGTACTTTCTCCCAAGGCAGGACATGTCAAGTAGACTTCTGCGTCAGGTTTCGGATGATTTATACGACATGTAATTTGAGTAAAATTCTGACCATGATTCGCTTTCAACTCTGGTTTAAAATCTATTTGATAAGTATCTGTGTCATACAAAGATCTTTTGTGTTGTCTGTTTTCGATTCGGTAATAGCCAAATACTTTTTTACCTACTTCAAAGCTATGAATTCCTGAAAGAAATAAAATAGTAACAACAATGATGAGAGTTTCATGAAATAAATCACGTCATTAAAACGATAAATCGATTAAAATTTCAGCTTTTCCAGTAGGATAAACACCTAGTTTGGTTTAAGAAGGTCAGTGTTATCTTATGAAAAACGAATAGTGAACTTAGCTAATGATTTCAAAAGAATATCCGAAAAGTTTAGCTCAGTTTTTTGGGAAAATTTGTTATTACCAAATCAAGCATGAATTAATTCTTTATGACGCTAGTTCACTATGGTGTTCGACTGTATTCTAACTACGTGATTAGCGGATTAGTCATCTATAACATTTGTTTAAATGGTACATATATTCAATTTTCATTAATATATAATGCAAAGGAATCAGAGTGCTGAAATATTATTCTTAATCAACCTTTTGTATATCAAATAAATCTTTTAATCTTCTGTCTTTATTGAGTCGTATTTTACTCATGGATATATTTTTCAAAGTAGAAGACATGAGTTGCAACTGATACCAAGGGAGCTTCGATGTAGTCCACAGTAGATGTTTCGTGACATTGTCAGAAGAACGAGGAAACAGTTTTCGTCATATTATCCATAAAAAAATCTTGGATCATAAAAATATCATATCCATCTGTTCTTCTCTCACACTGAAATGTAAAAGTAGTAGTTTATGGATAATGTGATGGTTTTTTATCATTGGAACAAAATCATCGATCTACGTAATGTTTGTTTGTTTGTGAATAGTAGAAATATTATAACCAAGGTATAATTTTAAGTACCCAAGGCCTAGTAGGTTGAATGAGTGTACGAAAATATATAATTTGTAATTGCATCCTAGTGAATACATAATGATGATATTTTCACACACCCTTTTCGTTATCTACCTATATCTAACAATCACAAAAATTTTATATAAGGATAGTTAATGTTTTATCTGTCGAATTCAGCAACCATCTAAAGAGTCAATGTATAAAGATCACATAACTATCAATCATCTTTGAGGATCAGTAAAGGAACACATATTTGAATTATGACTTATGTTGTTTTCAAGCATATATCTATTCTTACTGAACTCAGAAACAACTCAACAAAATGGACCCATAAGATAACTTAAAAAAGAAGAATGTAAAATGTACTTTAAGTAGAAACTGTCTAATCAGTGAATTATTCAGGTAAATTTTATCAAAAATAGCCTAGTTTTGATCTTCATTCTCCTGTAAAACTGTCAGTAAACTCCAGATGAAAGTTACAAAAAGTCACCACATTTTGACAGTTAAATTCAAATAAATATCTATTCAAAAAGTAAAGCTTTTCATTTTCACTACTAGAAAAAACTGAACAAGCCTAGACGCATGGTTTACACGGTGAGTCTGAAGAAATATAGTTCAACTCTACTAATGAATTAATGTTTATAGTTAGGTGCTTAAGTTATAACAATCTATTTACCCAACACGGGAACTTTTATACAAAACTTAATTCAAAATAGCATATATTTTTCAGAATACACGAGTGTATATATATGCCAACCATTTTAAACACGAAGTTTATTTTATCATTAAAGTAGTGGGATGATCAAAGTTTTCATTTTCAAGACACCTTGAACATAGGTGTAAGAACTTTAATAGAAGCTCAAAAAGAGATTTTTCGGATCTATTTTTACAGATCACTTGTAAACACCTGAAGCAGTAATAACTGGTGTCTTCAACTCTTAAAGGTTCACATTAGCCGAAGAATTCGAACACTTGATTTTTAACCTGTTTCTTTAGTTGGGTTTCAGTAAACTATGAATTCCTTTTCTTAACTGAAAGAAAACTCAAATAATTCACGATTTAACAAATAAATAAACGTCTATGTGTCGTTTTTAATTATTCACCATTTATGCTCTTCATTTAAACAATATGTTTTAATAATATTAAATAATATAATACCAAACCAAACACTGAAAATATACAAAGAAATAAAAAAAACCTAAAAACAAAATATTAAGTGAAGCAACCAAACATATTCTAAACAAAATCAATGGAATAGACCTTGCATTATACAGGACATCAATAGCTTAAATGCTTCCAGGTTTTCCATGGTGGTCTAGCTTCAAATGAATCATAATTTCAACCATAAAAATTAATAAAATCTCCACAAAACAACCTTCTGGTAATAATCATATGCTCACTAGTGACTGGCTCCATGAGGTATTTCCTGGAGTTCTAGTGAGAAGCAGTGACCAGTGGAGTTTAAACAAGGTCTGTTGGAAGATATCAGTTCACTGAGGACAATGATGGACGGTGACACGATTCCGAGGATTGGTTGAAGTTAGACATCAACACCGTTGGAGGCCGGCTTAGTGGTCTGATAGTTAAGCGCTCACACGCGAAACCAATTGGTCCTGGGTTCGAGTCTCGTGAGGTGGGATCGTGGATGAGCACTGTTGAGGAATCCCACAATAGGGCGAGACGTCCGTCCAATGTTTCCAAGTTTTCCATGGTGGTCTAGCTTCAATTGACTCATGATTTCAACTATAAAAAAGTTTATGTAAGATTGCTGTAAATTTAATTTCTAAACATGACTAAGTTTGAAATTCTTCATCTTAAATAAAAAATAAAGACTTTTATAATAATGGCTCCAGTAACAGTATCAACAATTTACTTTATTAATTTATAAAGGCAAACACACAAATTTGTAAGTAAACAACACGATCTACATTGTTACCATGACATAATATATTTGAGTATATTGATTTTACACAAAAAAAGATAGGTGTCTAGTGTCTTATTGTCTGAATATTGATATGAGTAGAGATTAACAGTGAAATAGCAATTTTTTTTAATGAATACAATAAACAAAACAAAACGATTGGAAAAGGGTAGAAAATTGAAATCTTACTTAATTCATATATGCATTTTAGTCTGCATTGTGCAATGTGATGTTTCCATATTCATAAACAATAGAACAGTATACATACAGATTGATACATGAAAACGATATTTCATGTTACAATTACTCGTGTAAAATAAGCTGACATAGTTTCAGGTTGTTGAAAAATGAGATGCCTTTTTTTAAACTTAAAATTTACTACTACTTATTAAGTAAGTTTTTAAAAAAGTGATATAACATACTTTCTTATGTGCAGATACTAAATAAGATTAAACCGTAAAAAAAATGATGTGTTTAATTTGATTGGTTTATAACTTGGTAAATTGTCTTTTTTAGATCGGAAGGGGTTTTGTGGAGATTTCAGTATTTTCATAGTTGAAATCATGAGTCAATTGAAGCTAGACCACCATGGAAAACCTGGAAGCACTGGACGGCCGTTTCGTCCTATTATGGGACTCCTCTGCAGTGCGCACCCACGATCCCGCACTTGCAAGATTCGAACCCACGATCTACTAGTCTCGCGCCAGAGCAATAAACCGATAGATCACTGAGCTAACCGGCATCCAACGGTGTTCATGTATAACTTCAACCAATCCACGATGTTTGGGCAACCGTTCATTAATTGTCTTCAGTGAGTTGATATCCCACAACACATTTGGTTGAACTCCACTGGTCACTGCTTTTCACTAGAACTCCAGGAAACATCCCTTGAAGTCAGTCACTAGTGAGCATATGATTATAGATATCTAACAACGGATGACATTGATTGCTTCATTTATTTATTCTTTTTGTTCATATTATGAACAAGGTCATCCATATATTCGTTTAAAAATCCCCATCATTATTAAAAGACTAATATTTGAACGAAGAATATTCTTTTCGATGAATTGTCTTCAGGTTCTACAATTATATATCCAAGTAAATAATCCGAAAAAAGGTGGCCAAGTTTAAGGCAGAGTACATCGTTTAAAGCATGTAAATTTAGGATTGTCAAACCAAAGAGAATAAAATTGTTAGATCTCATACATTTCTCATTTACGTTTGGATCATCGGCTAGTTGTTAGTGTTGTATGAAATCTCAATATTTTCATTGCATCAACTATTTCATAGAGTGAAAAGATAATGGTTTCTTTAAGATCTGAAGGAGTATTTATTTATTTAAATCCAGAATGACATTTTAAAAGGTCAATGAAATTCGATGTGAAACAAGTATTACGCTTATATTCAAATGAACACAACCGTAAAATATTAAGGCAAGCTAGAGACAAATAACTTCCTTCTTTTATTCATATATATATATATATATATATAAAAATGAAATCATCCTAATTACGTAACTATCGTTAAATTTATCTTCATTGTCAAGTAGTTAATATAACATATAACTTAAATACCAGAAGGGGGTTTTGTGGAGATAATAATCATATGCTCACTAGTGACTAGATCCATGAAGTATTTCCTGGAGTTCTAGTGAGAAGCAGTGACCAGTGGAGCTCAAACCAGGTCTGTTGGGAGATATCAACTCACTGAAGACAATGATGGACGGTTGCTCAATTTCGTGGATTGGTTGAAGTTAGACATTAACACCGTTAAATGCCGGCCAGCTGAGTGGTCTAGTGGTTAAGTGCTCGCACACGAGACTGATAGATCCTGGGTTCGAATCTCGTGAGGCGGGATTGTAGATGCGCACTGCTGAAAAGTCCCACAATTGAACGAAACGGCGGTCCAGTGCTTCCAGGTTTTCCATGGTGGTCTAGCCTCGATTGACTCATGATCTCAACCATATAATATAACATAATTGTTTATTTTTTAATGTCACTTGATTTTCACTGGATAGTAGAACTATCTTACCGTCAATCATTTTTATAAGAAAACCAATAATCTAAACAAACTCTGACCAATTGAATTATTAAATTAGGGATTATATACAACATAGTTTTAATCATGTAACTCTCTTTGATGTAAAAGCCTTTGTAAATTACACAAATCTTTAGGTGGTGACGGACGAAACAGTTAAATTTCCTCATTAATTTTACTAGTGTGGTAAAAGCCGATTAGAAAGCTGACCGCCCGCATGGCTCTTGATGAATCCTGCTTTATTTTTTAGATTAATTGAAGTATAAAAGATAGGAATAATCAAATGTTGATTTTACGGTACAGTGATATCACGATACTTAAAACTACTAGGTTTAATATCGACTGGTGTCAACTGCGTACGCGCTAAGAAAAAGTAACTGAAGTTGGTTTCAGATGAACACTATCTTCAATCTTGACACTTTATGTTTCATTATTCAAAAAGAGATCAAGAAGTTCCTTACGAACGTGTCATATGAAATAAACAAATGAACAGTTAAAAATAAACATGTTTTTCCATGTATCGTATTTATGAATCTTAATTTTTTCTTAAAAATTATATGTCAATGATTTCCAGTGATTATAAGCAATAAATTTTAAAGTTGTACGTAGTTGTGATATTATTTTTTCAATACTTAAATTACTAATAGCTCTTCAACACAATTAATCCCTTTTTGTTAAATTTAAAGAGTATTCAGAGGATAAAGTCAATCAAAACTACGTGATATGGTTGCACTGGTTGATCGTTGAATAATAAATTAACGTGTTTGTTTAGTCCTTTATCCTCATGCAATTTTGTTAATCAATATTACAACTCATTGATCGATCTATGTAAAAAAATCTCAGTCGTACTTTAGGTTAGTAGTTGTCATTCGAAAAGCTCAATAGTAATAATAGTTGTGCGACTGAGTGATGCGAGTTTGGATTTCACATGCCGCATTAGTCGCTTCAAGATTCCAAATACATATTGTTGACAGGTATCAACTGGGATAGAATCTATGTTCAGTATTTCGTGCTAATTATCGCAATGTACTTAACCAATCATTATACAATAATGTTTTCTGGAGGTTTATATGAGAATAAAACCATGGTCATACTGAACAAGTAAAAAAACAGGAACCAAAATTTTAATGAGTCGAAATATTACTCGTACTCTCTAGTAAGAAAAGTCATACTTATTTCTATGATGGTGGTCTTCTAGATGAATAATGTTACAGTTGAGAAATGGAAGCGTCATTTATACAATTCTACAATAAGTTTGTCTTATATTAACCTTAAAACTTTAAAAACCCATATAGTAAATATCATAGACATTTTGCAATAGTTAGTACCGGTCATTCATTTTTCATCATGAAAGTTTTCTATTAGTTTAGTTATATTCAACTGTATTCAAGGCATCATATCTTCTGAATGGATAAACTCTAATGTAAATTTATTTTTTGCATTCAGCTATTAGTCAAAAAGAAAACGATGATGACAATCATAATGTTTTAATTTTTCAGTGTTTAATATAGCAATAAATTGTAAGCTGTTGATAAAAGATCACTCGTACATGGGATTAGCATATAGATTTATTTAGTTGGAATAAATCTTAAACAAGAAAATTTATTACAATTTTATACAAATGGAAAATAGGTGCCCCTAAATGTTTGATTAGACCATATAACAGTATGGCTATGATATATCTAAATATTTACTTTTAAACACCATGAAATTTATAAGAACTTTCGTCTAAATTTCAGCGAATAGTTTCACAGCATTTGGACACCGACTTGATATAAGACATTAAATGGGAATAATATATTTGTAAACTCTCGGCGAATGAATTTGAAGTAAATCCAAAGTTTGGCCTGGCAATCTGGTTCGAGCTTTTTCAAAGAAATATTTACTGTCTTACACTATGAAATCTGTTTTCATATTACTCCTGTGATCGATTGTTTGCTTTAAGTTTTGGAATGTAGAGAGAATATCTGATTATATTGTCAAATATTATCAATTTATTAAAATTTGTAAAGTTTTTAAAACCATTTTATAACTGATATTTTCGTTTTCATTTTTGTGTTAAATAATCAACAAATTGGAAACGAATAAGCAAAGATGGTTAATGACTAACAGTGAAATCCAGGACGCGCGTTTCGTCCTATTTGGGACTCGTCAGGTGGATGTACCTGCATCTCAGAGTTGATGTTCACTCTGAGACTCGAATCCAGTACCTTTCGCTTCAAACGCCATTGCGTTATCCACACAGCTACTGAGTCCTGATAGTCACTTGCTTGTGCAATGGCGTTTAAATCGAAAGGTACTGGGTTCAAGTCCCAGAGTGAATATCAACTCTGAGATGCAGGTACATCCAGCTGACGAGTCCCAAATAGGACGAAACGCGCGTCCTGGATTTCACTGTTAGCCACTATCTATCTTTGCCTACAATGCTTGTGAATTAAGGCAATATCAAGGCAGTACGCACAGTATGGACATATGCCAATTAGAGACTGACCAGTTGCAGTCCTAAGCATCAATGGGGAGATTCAAACAAACAATTCTGAGTTCAAATTGGAAACGATTTTGAAATTTTTCTTCACTTATTACTTATAACACATATTTTGTATTTGTAATCACTACTGAATAATAATATTGGTTACAACAATTTATTGATTATATTCTCATATATATATATCACATTTCATGTAATGGATTATTTACATGTATGTATGTATCCAGGTGTATATTATCACAACTACCAGTTCATATTGTCTCATCAATACAATACACCCTTATTTTAATCTATAGCAAAAAAATATGAAACAATCAAAATTCAATGAATAATATATAAAACCAGAAAAAGTAATGAACATTGTAAATCTCTTTTTTTTCTGCGGGTAACCCCATTATTTGTTGATACATAATATTGATGAAAGTTCAAATATACGTGTGTTTAACATGATCATGTAGTGTAAGTAGCAACAATATTTTATATTAGTAAAATTATGTTAAAAAATTTCAATTTAATTATTTGTTGATAATTTTGTAAAAATAAATAATGACAAATAATCAAATAGTTGAAAGCGTGAGTTAATTGAAGCTAGACCACCATGGGAAACCTGGAATCTCTGGACAGCTGTCTCGTCCTATTGTGGGACTCCTCAGCAATGTGCATCCACGACCTCGCCTCGCGAGATTCGAACCCACGAACTATCAGTCTTGCGCCAGAGCCCATAACCGATAGACCTCTGAGCTGGCCGGCATCCGATGGTGTTTATGTCTACCTCCGACCAATTCACGAAATTGAGCAACCAATCACTAATTGTCTTCAGTGAGTTGATATCCCACAACAGACCTGGTTGAACTCCACTGGTCACTGCTTCTCATTGGAACTCCAGGAAATACCTCATGAATCCAGTCACTAGTGAGCATATGATTATTATTATTAGAAGAGGTTTTTGTGTAGATTTAGTATTTACATAGTTGAAAGCGTGAGTCCCACAATAGGACGAAACGGCCGTCCAGTGCTTCCAGGTTTTCCCTGGTTGTCTAGCTTCAATCGACTAACGCTTTCAACTATGAAAATACTAAATCTCCACAAAAAAACCTTTCTGATAAAAATAATCAAGTAAAAGGAATTTTATTAGTTGGATACATGATCAAAATAATTAAAATTGTGAATGAAACTGTTGTCTTTTTTTATAGATCATCATTTGAGTATCCTGTGACTTAACTTACAACATATTCAACAGATATTTTGTCTGTTACAAAGTTATACAACTATATACAGTCTACTTAATTGTTAGAATTTTATCAAGTTGTAGACTATACTACTCAACTGACAGTATATTGAATATTTAGTTGAGAGTACATTGTTTTGAAGTGTGCCAATTAAAGTTAAATTTATTATTTCAGTTATCCATGAAAGAATAACTAATGGAGGAATTCAATAAGTTAGACGAATAGGACAAAGTTAAGGATTTTAAAGGGTAAAGTTAAGTAATTTATAGAATAATGTTAGATAGTTAGAGATAATCAACAGGAAGCTTTCGATCGAGATTTAATGCTACTTGTCTCAAATCACTGTTTGCATATGATGTATTATTACAAAGTGCTTTGTTTAGACAAATAGCTGTTGTAACAGTTCTTGGTTTTGATGTCATACAGTTTGTGGGGCAGATTACGTCATTATACAACTATAGTTATGTTGAACTTCATTTGTACGACTTTATATTGATTTTTATGTTTTTTTGCAGCCAAATGTCATCGGATGTCTATTTGACAAAAATATATGTATGACATAGTAATTGACAAAAATAATAACATTTTTATTGGCATATTCATGAAATTGATATCCTCGTGCCAAAATGGTTGAGATGTTATTTATCCACCCCATAAATACTATCACCTATATTACTCTTAAAATAATAGCCTCAAGTTATTCATTTGAAACTTAGATTATTGGTGTGTTGTTAAAGAATACTGTTCAGTAATTTTCTCCCAATGAAGAAGGATCAAAGAAGACATTTTTCGTGCGCAGTACAGTAAGTTTATAAAACAAGTCATAAGCATATGAAAATTCGTCATAGTTTTTATGCCACCTCACATCATTTAGAATATTTTACTTTTCAAACAGATGAGTATTCATTACCAATCAATTACATTAGGATACTAAGAAGATAGTTAATGCAAAATTATCACACACTGGAACGAAATCATGAAACTTACTTAGCCGTATGGTAACTAATGTATAACCAATGTTATTTAAAACAATTTTTAAAACATTCTTTGGCAAGAAGAGATTCTAGGCGTCTATATTTGAATCTTTTCTTCACTAACATATTATCCAAAGTAATTAAAAATATGAAAGCACCATTTTCAGTAAAATATTGTTTAAATTAACTAAATCGAGAAAATAAACTTTAAGAGTAAGTGTTATAGTGCTTCCTAAATACATGATATTAAAAAGATACCCAAAAGTTAACTATAACTGATAGCAACGATTCTAAATATACATGATTAATTTCTAATTAGTTTTCAATAAATTAAATCCAATGGATTTACTTTACAAAAAGGATGGTTATAAATACCCCCCCCTAGAGAATAAACACCAAAAAACTAATGACCCATATAAATTGAGATAGGGTTTATTCAAAGAAAGGATTGTATCATCCTTATTTAGATTGTAATAGAGATTTATTTTAATCGTTAATTAGTGCTATTAAACATTTAAATTAGTGTAAAATTGGCATAATATCTTTGAATTTGAAATTCAGCATCACATTAACTCTTATTAGGTGAAAAAAAAACATTTTGCGAGTACGGTAGTTAAATATTATTCATCTATAGTATTTCAGTATTCCTTGGAGACGTTTAGTCCTCCAGGGTTGTTTTTTTTGTTTAGCTAAAACTAAACTGTATTTTGGATTTGAGATTTTTAGAGTGAATAAGTGAAAAAAATTGTTATGTAACATTGTCCACAACTATAGAATCTTTGCCGGTTTATCTTATTTAAAAAAAATTAGATGAAACAAGGTTTCATTGTTCTTAACATCAAAAGACAGTATAGTTACTATAGAATAGAAAACATTATGACTTAACTTACTTGTTAACTTAATTCTCTAACTATATTAAAGAAGGCTAGTTTATAGATGTTTGTATAACCTATCAAAAATAGAAGGTAAACCGTGTTTATGAAACCGTATGTTATCCTTTTCTCTTCTAAATGCCAAAAATGGTAATTAGAAGTCCTCGCTTTTATGATTTGTTAGCAAATTTACAAACTAGTTATTTTGTCAACCAACTGATTTTCTACTGATTGTAGCAGTTGTATAAATTACAATCTAGAATGTTTATTACTCTTTTACTTGGAATACACTCTTTACTTTGACACTATTTTCTGCTATTTTTCACAATCCAGAAGATTTGTAGCTAAACTAGATGTTTTTCCGTGTGTTGCACTCTCTAAGCTATGTGCTTTGATGGTAACGCTTTCTGGATAACATTAACAGCGTTTGCTGCAAGTGGACGTGATGAACGATAACATAAGCTTCACAACTTAACCATCAAGTTCAGAGAATGCAACAAGACCACAACCGTGTTATCTGTTTATGTTTATTAAAAAGCTCAGTTCCATTAACTTTTGGGCTTGATCTTTTTAAGATGGTCAGTGTTTTCTCTTTTTTAGTATAGGTTTCTATTTATTTTGTTATTAAAAGAGTTTTGATCGGTGTTTTCGTTATGCTGTTTATTAACTACGTTTTATAACACAATAAAGGCTTTTTGGATGGTTTGTTTAATTTGTAAGTGATGTTTGTCAAAGAATGACTTCATTTACGAAAACATTGAAAAATAGAAGGGACTTGATAGCTGAAATTTAAGAGTATATTGTTTTCTGGAGAGTTGTGAAAATTACTAAATATTGTAGTCTACATCATGAATAAAATTTAGTCAAATAATTAATGGAAATCAGAAAGCACTGGAAGACTGTCTCATCACAGCGTGGAACTTTTTAGCTGTGAGCTCTCATGAATTCACCAGGGACTATTTTATCAAATACATAGTTTTATAAAAATCACTATACAACTAATTACAATTTATTTCTCATGTCATTCTAAACTACAAATCTGTGTGTACGCTGATGAATTCTTAAGTAAATGTAAGCATTTATTAGGATTTGTAGGTTCTTGTGAAAAATAATGCTTTTTATATATCATTTATCGTTACATTTGTTTCATATTTATACATTTCATATAAGCTATCAAAAACATTCCATTTCTATTGAAAGTGACAGAAAACGAAAGCTACGAAAGGATGTTACTAGATTTCATCATTTATAAAAAAACAAAGTGGTATAGATAATGTCAGTTCTGAAATGTTCATCTAAACGTCATCATAATTCAAATCAGGTAAATAGTCAATCAGTTGGCAATATGATCAATTTAAATCACCGGAAATAAGTCTAATGAATACATCTATAAAAGACTGGACTACTCTATAGTTTTATTCATACAAACAATTATCATTATTCATTCAAACTACTTTTTATTTAAATCGATAAATTCAAATTATTAATTTTTATGTATCTATGTGATTTGAAGTTGTCTATACTAACTAACAAAATACATTTTTTAAGTGAATGAATATTTTCTGATAAAGTTGATAATGAGAATGTGAAAATAATGAATATATGCCCAGTAATAGAAAGGAATGTTCCGGTTTAAATTTTGTTAACCACCTTAAAAGATATTTAATCTACACTAAGCAATTATATTTAGCTGTTTTCATAATAAACAGATACTAGTTGAATAATTAAGAAAGTCCTGGCTAATGAGTTCAATTTAATTAGAAATGAAGTTTGGTTTCTATCAGAAATTGAGATTGAAAACATGAACTAGAGAATTCTGACCCAACCTTATGAGCTGATCTTAGTCATCAAAAGACTGGTAGGGTATAGGTCACATCCCATATTAAGTCTTCATTCGATGCTTCTGAGGGTTACAAAAATAGAACAAAGCAGAAACTTATTGTTCCCTTATTTTCGAATTAATGAGAAAGAAATGTTTTATACAAAGTTTCTTGGATATTAACTAAGTGCGTGAGAGTAAAAGCTAGTGGATGATTTTCGCTAGGATAAACCCTAACAACAAATGGTTTTGGTAAAAATATGAAAAAACGACTATTTTCAAGTCAAAGAAATGAAGCTTAGATTACTACAGAAAGAAAGTTCTAAAGATTGGGCTTAAAATTTAGCGAATTCACAGATAATGGCTTGTAAAATATTTACGTTTTGAAAAAACTCCAGATATAGAAAGGATGGAATGCTGCTAGTGTTGGAATCTAAGATACTTGTTTCGTCCTATTTAGGACTTGTCAGTCGGATTTACCCTCAATTATGTACATTTCATGTGGTATGCATAAACTTATGATATAATGACCACATAAGGACAACTCGCACAAGATGTACATGTGCCAACTCAAACTGATCAAAATTATTCGAAATATCAACCGCGGGATAATCGAAACCACTCTACATTATATCAAGATAAAATTAGTCATTTTCAGAACGTTGATTGAGATTCCTAATAAAAATGTGTTAATCTCTGCTACTAAAAAACAAGTTTGATTTGGTAACAAATATACTCAAGATATCATTAAAATATATTTATTATTAATTTTCTGTCTAACGCTCAATTTATTTGAAACTATTAAGTCTAACCTTGGTACTGATACCTATAAAGTTTGGTTGAGTAAATTTATTTCTATTTCGAAATCTTCTGCTGATAACTCTTTGTTAAGTTACTTCACACTCTCAGCATGTCATATTAATTCCTTTTACTTTCACTTCACTGTGACTTTAGATGACACTATTATGTGTATTCTTTTTAAAAAATAAGTGATCATATTAACTAAATTAAATCAACGAATTCAGTTACTTTCATATGATCATAACTACTACTACTACTGTGGTGTATAAAACTTATGTTTGCAGATACAAGTAGTATGTAACACCTGCCGGAAGTTGAATCTCTGCTAGTGGAAGGTTGAGGAGATTGAAATGAAGAGAAGAGAGAAGTAAACTGAAAGAAGTCAAGATAACAACAGGACTGAAGGAGAAAAAGCTTGTAAGAGACAATTTAAAGATGTGCAAATGAAGCATTAGATGTATGATTTTCAAATTTTAGTAATGTATGGTTGCGCACTAAACTTCCCCAACCTAAGTGTTCATTAGCCCACAAATGCCCTGATACGGCCTAGAGTTGGGACAGTCTGCTCTCCTTCTCGAAATGCTCTGACATGGCCATGCGTATATAACCTTTGCCAGGGGAGTCCTACTCACTGCCTTCTCACGGCATTACTGATGTTTACGAAATTGAGAAGACGAAAAACGAATGTTTGACGCCTTAACCGGGTTGGTGGAAACGGAAAGTTCACCTAAGGGAGTTGGAAAACCCTGATTCCAAACCAATGGTGCACATAAGCTCCAGTATCTCGAGGGAACAAATTGCATATGAACTTATTGTTGGTTACCGGCTACCATGGGACTGCATCTCCTCATGATGCTCCACTGCCTTGTGGATCAGACCTTTAGGTCAAAGGCTCCGGGTGTGACCCCCTAAGGAAACCACCTGCTTCAGTTTGTGCACCTGGGAGGTATCACAGCCCTCACACAAATCAAATAAGATTTGTGTGGCGCATATATATCTGGTGTCCCTTTGTACCAATATTTATGTGTTTAATTAAAATAAACAATAAAAATCTTCATTCACTACACTACTACTATTGCGAATGACATTAATAATAAAACTATTTTATCCGAAGCTAGAAAACAAACGAAATTTACAAATCAATTATTTACACAACACCTAAGACCAAAACGCTGAACTGGTTATAGTCAGTAGATTATTTATTGTAGAGAGTTCAGTTTTATGAAGTTTTATTTGAGACATGAATACTGAAAATATAATGATAACCATAGGTGTTATTTCAATTTATATGATTTCGAATTCACAGAAAAATATTCATTTCACGTTTAAATACTTGTGTGTCAAAAAATCAAGGATGAACATTTACCAAAATGGTTTCAAAAAACAAATCGAATCAAATGACCCGATAAGAGTGGAGCATAAGCATCCATCATCCTCTATTGCCATACATATAATCGAAACAGGTCATAAGATTGATCTTAACTCGGCTTTTGTGGTGTTGTATAAAAGTGTAAAAGGACATATACTAAGGCCTATTAAAGCCTTAGCCGTACGAAAATTCAAACTCCCTTTTTGTATTCAAAAACAGTGTGTTCTCACCTTAAACCTACCATGGTAATATTAACTTATTAATAAGAGTGATTAGGTTTCAAATTGTTTTCACATTATTATTATTATTTATATAAGGGGTTTTGTGGAGATTTAGCATTTATCATAGTTGAAAGCGTGAGTCAATTGAAGCTAGACCACCATGGAAAATCTGGAAACACTGGACGGCCGTTTCGTCCCATTATGGGACTCCTCAGCAGTGCGCATCCACGAACCCGCTCTCGCGAGATTCGAATCCAGGACCTACCAGTCTCGAGCCGAAGCCCTTAACCGATAGACCACTGAGCTGGCATCCAACTGTGTTAATGTCTAACTTCAACTGGTTCACGAAGTTGAGCAACCATTCACCAATTGTCTTCAGTGAGTTCTTATCTCACAACAGACATGGTTTTGAACTCCACTGGTCACTGCTTCTCACTAGAGCTCCTAGATATACTTCTCGAAGTCACTAGTGAGCATATGATTATATTAATTATAGAAGGGGTTTTGTGGAGATTTAGTATTTATTATAATTGAAAGCGTTAGTCAAGTGAAGCTTTCAACTATCATAAATTATTATTATTTTAAATTATTAGCCTTATCTCCTCTTACCTCGAATTTTCAGTCTAGTTGACCTTTTATTTTTATAGACAAATGTTATTACCAAGTGTGATCAGATTGTTCGAAATGTATTGCGCTAATATATCAGCACATTGTTCTGATAATCTTCATCTTCTTATTACACTATCGAAATTTATCAAAGGAACTAATTGCTTTAAAGTATTTTCTATTCAGCATCTTTTTAAAAATTCTATTGTTATATATATTCTTTTTCAATATTGATTTTGAATCTGGAGCCTTTCTTTTAACCATGAATAATTGAAGCACACACATGCACTTACATACATTTACATTACAGTTAACCGTTAATGATAAACGAACTATATTACAAGGTCAATCAAACTAATTAATTTAGTACATTATTATAAAAATTTAATATGCGTGAAAACAAGAAAAAAATTGATAAAAAGAAAAAAAAGAAAACAAAAATGAAATACAATTTTTTTGTTTTGGTGGAAAAAAAAGAGAAAACACAACTTTGGCCATATTCCAAAAATTACTACTGAAATTATTTAATTTTTATGGATTACAAAAATTTTTCAATGTTCAATTAAATACATTTTTAAATATTAAAAAAAAATTAAGAAAAAGCAAATAGTATAATTATTCACACTAATGACTAATATTAATTTTTGTTTGATTAAAGCACACAAAACTCATTTTTTACAAATATAAGTATTTACATTCTTATACACTCTTATTCTGTTAAAGTATAAAATTGTTTCTATGGAATTAACAGCTAACTTCATATTCCAATATTCAATGAATGACAGAAAGATTCTATGAGAGATGGTTTGCTTTCTTTTTTTTATAAAAAAAAACAATATTTACAGTATTTCGGTTATTATTGATTTTATATAGTTAACTCAATATTTAGGCGGTATATATATATATGTCTGCTTGTCGAAGTATTCTTAAATCTATTGACTGGTATTATAAGCATAGATGGATAATAGCAAACAGTGAAACCGAGGAGGAGCGTTTCGTTTTATTTTGGACTCGTCAGCTGGATGTACCCGCATCTCAGAATTGATGTTCACTCTGGGACTCGAATTCAGTATCTTTCGCTTCAAACGTCATCGCGTTATCCATTCAGCTACTAAGTTCTGATAGCCACGTGGTTGTGCTTCCTGGATTCTACTGCTAGCCAATATTCATCTTTGCTTATAATGCTTGTCAATTAAGACTATATAGAGGCAATACACACAGTATGCACATATACCAATAAGAGACAGATAAATTATAGTCCTAAACATCAACGGGAAGATTCAAACAAATAATACTAATTAAATTTATTGACTGGTAGTTCTAATAATACTTACGATAATTAGAAGATTGTCTAATATGAAATTAGTTAGTTTATTAGACAGAGTGACTTCAACCAGAGAAATGAGTAGGATTAGATGGATGTTTTGTTTTAGAATGTCAGCTTACAGCAGGATGTACCTTAATCCCTACTAAGGATCAAACCATAGACCATTAGGTCATGCAACCGAAGCTTGAACTTTAAACCCTAAAGTCACCATTTGATGATTCATAATTTTAGCATCATTCTAATTGCAGTGTTGCGTGATCATCATCTGTTGTTATCGCTGCAGATAATATCATATTTAATCTTGTTGGATTAAGCAACACATGGTTTTCGAGTAAGGCTCTTGAAATTATTTCCTAAGGTAGTTATCAATGAGCAAATGTTTGTTATCAAAGTGAGATGTTTTTATAGATTTTGGTCTCAAAGATAGTTCTAGAATCATGGATTTCAACTCAAAGGTTTAATAGTAACACCTAAGGGACTTGAGTTCAATCTTTGTCCAGGTAGAGAGTGCTCACCAATGAAGAGTCCCGAACTTGGATAAAATAGCTAATTAGTGCTTATGGTTTCCAATAACATTTAAGTTGTCATTGTTCTGTGAAGAAATTATCTATTAATTAAGCTGATACGCGCCATCTGTACAACTGAATAATATATTTTTCGTTTACATCACAGACTGATTTTAACAAAACCCGATAAGGGGAAGTAATAGTTGTATAGTGCTTGCCGGTAAAACATTGCGTTCCAACTTGTTATCTGAAAGTTAACCAAGTGATAGGAGATTCAAAGCACTTGAGTTTAGCCTCTGATGGGGTTGTGACTACATTCTAATGAACAGTCTCGTGGTTGTTTGACTGAATCACATTCATCATAAAGGCTATAACACTCAATATTCTTTATAGTTTCCACATAAATAATGATGTCAGCACACTCCTTCGATTCTCAACTTGAACGTAAAATAAAATAACGTCCTTTAAGAATAGCTACTTGAAGGGTGTTGTAAAGTATATGCTAGTAAATGTAGTAAGGCCGTCTTTTTTCTATCTAGAAATTGTCAGACTTATGTAGTGATAAGTAAATAAAGGTCATTGAAGACTTTTAAATCAGTATAAACTAATATGAGTCAGATTTTAAATAAAAGGTGAGATATTAAAACAAACAAGATAGTCACCAGGCACGTAACTTCAGACAAACTAAATATTGGTATTATTGGTATTATCATCAGTATGGTTAACATTATTTTTGTAACCGAGGTAATTACGATTATCAGTGGACCAGCCATCGACCGTATGTAGCATAAGTACTTTTAAAAATGATTACAGCCAATTTACGTAATAAAAATGTCAATAGTTTAATATTAAAATGAAAAATTTCAAACACTGAATTTTGTTTGCCAAATTGAACAAATCTAAAAATAAACAATATTGCAAAAATTGGCAATAAATCCTCATATTACAAGGTTTTTTATTACCTGAAAATGGCCTACAGTTGCAATGATTAGAAGTGAGTATCAAGAGTTTGAAATAATTTATCAATGGGATTAAAAAGGGTGTTTGAAATGAGACAAAAAACAAATTAAGAACGAGAAGACATGAAATGTTACTTCAAAAACTGTATTTGCGACTTATGTATATTTATATATTGAAATACTTCTACTGAGGTCACTTCCAGATGTATTTCGCAACATGCTTTACGTGGGGAAGCAAGCATTTAGAAATAACCTCTATTTAGTTTTATGAATATGTTCCTACAAAACGTATTCCTTAAAGTAGGGATTATTAACATATGTGATCGTTAAATTCTTAATGGTTTGTAAATACAAAGTGGATACCCCCTTAGTTCTTAAAATATTCAACAAACAACGAACACCCAATGTAACTAGATTGAAATGGGAAAGTTCCAGTTCATTCAGCATTTAACTGTATAATTACTCAATGAATCCGAACATAATTATCCAAAGTAAATGAAATGAATTTTAGCATAATATTCAGTTAAAAATTTATTTGAAAGGAAGCGTACAGCACAACCAAAAATCAATCAGTTCATGTTTATTTTCATATAATTATAACAGATGACTTTGACTTAAGATATTCAATTAAATTTAGTCGCTCTTAAAAAGCAATCAGTGGGGTTGTAACTCCGCCAAGTACTATTGTTAACTAGTTCGTGAAGTAGTTCAATTCAAGTCATGAGTTATAACTAACACAATGAACTATTTTCATAATGTAGACTTTAGTGGTTGTCTGTATACTGATTGACTGGTTAGAAGTGCTTATTGTTGTTTTTGTTCAGCCCCTTGGCGTTAGTCGACTATTGATAATCAATTCCTAGCAAAGCTATGAGGACAAGTCAGTGAGTATTACGGTGCCTTGATTTGGTCTCAGGTAGTTGAAGGCAGTTGGTAAGAATACCTCAAGTGGGTCTCGTGATGGTTCGGTTCATCAGGAACACGTATCTGTAGTCTGGTAAACATTAAAATTCATTCACAACTCACTAAACTCAACATTAGTTAATACTAAGTCAATAGTTAGTGTAAATATCCCAGTCTTGCAGGAAGTCATCAACAGCCGTAACATCTCCGACCATGACTCTATATAATTCAATTTTAGATTGACTAAGATTGCAGATGAGTGTTGTTGAAGAGTTTCAAGTGGTGAAACACTTACTTATATCTTGGATTTCCTGAAAATTAATAATTTCGAATATTTTATAACCTTGCAACAAAACTAGTAATAAACGTTCCAATATTTAAACGATCGTTTCGAGTAAATGTATTCTCACCCATTAATACGAATAAAGGTGAATACATATGATTGTCTATGCAAAAATTTAGAGAAATAATTATGTTGATGATAATACTTGTAAGTTGAGAATCCTAGTTTTTTTGTTATTGAGAGCAGAATACAGTTTAGTAAAATCTTTTGATATGTTTTGAAATTAATTCACGAAACTAGATAATGGAGTATAGGTTGTCATGTCTTAGTGTGAACCAAATGATTTGACCCATTTTCTTTTGTTTTATAAATAAGAATGGATTTTTTAAATGTTAAATGTAATCCTGAGTAATAACAATATGAAAGTTCTGTAATAACTATGCTTTCATCCTTTTTTCTACCTTCACAATAAAAAAGTAACATTGGAACAGATAATGAACTTGTGGTAGTGTCAAAGATAGGTGAACATACTACTTATTAATCAATATTAGTAACTAGCGAAATGTCTTAATTTGAACAAAACATTTTCATGGTGTGGTTAAGTAAATTTAAACTAAAATATCAGTGTAAGAGGATATGTTTAATTTATTCCAGTTATCACTATATTAAAGCCAATGTTGTCGAAAATGTACCAATGAAAACTCGTCATATGTCAGTGATAAAGAAAGAGTATAATTTTTTAATAAGTAAAATCTATTTTTTGTACAATTTTCGCTTTTACAAGTACAAGACATAGAAACGAATCAATAATTAAATCATGCCACTTTCAGGTATTGGTCTCCTGGTTTATACAGAGAGACCAAAGGTGATGAGTTCGACTCCCGTATGCATGATTGTTGACGCACACTGCTGAGGAGACCATCCGAGGAAGAAACGGCTATCCCCTACTTCCAGGCTTTCACTGTAGGTTTTACATTGATTGATTTTTTGATTTCAATTAAAAACCAATAATCTCCACAACCCTATAATGACAATTCACTTAAATCTAATTGCGTAGTCAAATCATTTGGTTCACACTAAGACATGACAACCTATACTCCATTATCTAGTTTCGTGAATTAATTTCAAAACATATCAAAAGATTTTACTAAACTGTATTCTGCTCTCAATAACAAAAAACTAGGATTCTCAACTTACAAGTATTATCATCAACATAATTATTTCTCTAAATTTTTGCATAGACAATCATATGTATTCACCTTTATTCGTATTAATGGGTGAGAATCCATTTACTCGAAACGATCGTTTAAATATTGGAACGTTTATTGCTAGTTTTTTTTGAAAGATTATAAAATATTCAAAATTATTAATTTGCAGGAAATTCAAAATATAAGTGTTTCGCTACGTGAAACTCTTCAACAATACTCATTGATAAAACAAAAGAATATGGGTCTATCCAAATTCTGTTAAATGAATAAAGAAACAAAATAGAACATCTAAGATTTACTTACCGTTGTAATATAATTCACTTATAATATATAAATACAATAATACCGATAATATCCAATTTGATATAAACATTATATGGTAGATGTATTATTGTTGTTTATAGATATTTTGGATACATTTAACTAATTGCATGATTATTACTGATAAATAAGAAAACAATAAAAGGTTATTTATTATTAAATAAATGCAAACTTGTATTATTCATTATAGTTGATAACTTGAAAAAAATAGAAAAAAAAATTATTAGTTTCCTATTGAATTTATTCATATATCACTGGTATAAATGTAATCAGGAAACAAAATAGTTACTAAGTCACTATTTGTTTTTCATCAATATTTTGAAGAAGAAGAAGACAACGAAGAAGAAAAGGAAGATTATTATTATTATTATTGATCTACTATTGTTAATTTTGTTTGAACTTGATAAATTTTCAAATTTTTTTTTGTTTACTAATAAAGATGTAAATCCAATCAGTTGATAATCATTCTTTGTTTCAATATTTGTAAAAAGAAAAGAGAAATTCGATTTCGTTTTGTTTGTTTGTTTGTTTGTTTGTTGTTGTTGTTTTGGAATAGTAATTGTATCAAGATATTTTCATGCCTTTTTATGAAATGACTTCAATTATGATGTGTTCTTTCATTAGACAGAAAAATATTTCTAATTGAAATCTAAAAATAACAACCAGTAGATGAGTAGGTTACATTGTGTGCGTTGTATGGTGATTATATATATAAATGAGTGTGTACACATGAAGTAATTGGTATTTGTAAGGCACCAGCCTTGATATACATAGAGATATTAACACACACACAGAGAGAGACAAGTAAACTACACTTTGATGCATAACACCAATAGGATTGATTTATTCATAAATATATTCACATGACAAAGTAATTTTGAGAATAGTGTATACAAAGGGTAATGCAAAAAGTTGTATATGTGTAATTTTTACTGTTTTAAAAAGAATGCTATTTTATTAAAAAATGTCTGTGAATTTTACCAGAAACAATGACCAAGAAAACTAAAATGGAGTTTACAGATTTTTGCTCAATTTATTAACTAGATCTGAATTTGATAGTTTTGTTAGAACGTTGATTTATTACAATAGAGGTCGACATAAGTCTGCGATCTCCAATGAATATTGATGCCAAAGATATTCTGTGATATCTACTAAAATTCAATCCCAGATACCCGACCGTAACTTCTAAACTAAGATAAAAATGATCATCGATCCCAGCGTCTTAATGAAGCAGAATTGACCAAGTTGTTTACCATTTGATCATGCTAAGCAGGTGAATTTGATAGTTCTGAAATTAATGGTAAAAACTACCAGGTACTAGGATAAAACTATATGGATGACGGTTAGTTACCGTAAGATGCCTCATATAGATAATAAACATCAGATTTTGATTATTTGAATGATATACCCGTTAGTTATCCGACCGAATAAACTTTTAATAAGTCGAAACAACTATACATTCATTTGTATTGCTTACGTACGATGGAAGTGCCAATTGAGTACTACTGTTAGTTGTAGAATATCAGATTAAGATAGAGAGAATTTGTTGGTCAAGATTTAAACTTTCCCGAATACTGAATATCTGATATGGGGGGTGGCGACGACATGGCTTGGAAATTTTTAAACATAATCAGGTCAGCTAGATTTTTTATCTGATTATTTATAGTGTATTTTAGCAGGTTACATATTTATATAACAATTAATCCTAGAGATCTAATGAGTAGACTACTTCGAAATGCTTCATTACATTGCTGTACTTATGAATGATGGCATTTAAATCCTTTTTAACTGTCTTATTTGATTATCATTCAATAAAAATAACATTAACAGTATCATCTAATGCCTATGTTATTTATCCATCTGTTGGACTTTGTACGTTTCATATAGCTTTGGTTAGGTTTTCTACTTTGGCGTCAGACAGTAAGAGACTGTTGGTACTTAATGACTTTATTTATCTTTAGAAAGTAAGCAATCGACCGAAATGTAATTTTTGTCAACATAACCATATGAATGAATGATATAATAAATCAACTAATTAACACCAGTATAGTTTACATGAGTAGTATCAGTTTAGGTTTTTAGTATGTTCTATTAAGTCTCATAACGCTACCCTTTTGATTTATTGGAGATCAACAACTGAAAGCTACTATTTCAAAAGAAAAAACAATAGAGTGGATTAATTTATATCTACTATGTTTCAGTGTATATCCTTATCATTTTGAAAAATAACTGGCAAATTCCTCTGATAAAAAATTTCAATTAACCAGATTTGCTTAAAATCAATTATTTTGCTACAATTAATTTAAAATGGGTTTGTAAGATAACTTACAGACTAAAAAGGTGTTCACCTATATCTATTTCAAATCGAATGCTCTCTAATAATGTGTTTTGAGAGATAGGATTGGGTGACAAACAAGTACTTGGTTTATGAAATACAGTAGTTCTAAGGTCGGTGATTAAATAGATTCTTCTGCAATTTTCTCTCAGACTTTCAGAGTTAAACACGATAATACATCATTTTTGGATGAGAAACCGATGAAATAAACTTCCATTGATTCCTGATTAATAAGTTCGAATTGTTTTACACTATCCACTGTCTCATTTTGGGAGGCTTCTTCGTCACTATGACGTGCCTGAAAAATAGTCAATATCATACGGAACTCCTATGATGGACTAAACTGCCAAATTGTCCACGGAGGACAACTCACCGACTCGTTTGAATTAAAGACCGGTGTTAGGCAAGGTTGCCTACTCTAAACCTTTCTCTTTCTCCTGGTGATCGACTGTATTATGAAGACGTCAACATCTGGAGGGAGGCACGGGATACAGTGGACAGATAGGATGCGGCTGGACGATTTAGACTTCGCGGATGATCTGGCTCTTCTATCACAAACGCAACAACAAATGCAGGAGAAAACGACCAGTGTAGCAGCAGCCTCAGCAGCAGTAGGTCTCAATATAAACAAAGGGAAAAGCAAGACTCTCCGATACAACACAATATGCACCAATCAAATTACACTTGACGGAGAAGCTTTGGAGGATGTGGAAACCTTTACATATCTGGGCAGCATCATTGATGAACACAGTGGATCAGATGCAGATGTGAGGGTTGCGGATCGGCAAAGCAAGAGCAGCATACCTAAAACTGAAGAACATCTAGAACTTAAAACAATTGTCAATCAACACGAAGATCAGAATTTTCAATACAAATGTCAAGACAGTTATACTGTATGGGGCGGAAACCTGGAGAACTACGAAAGCCATCATCCAGAAGATACAGGTGTTTATTAACATTTGTCCACGCAAGATACTTTGGAACCGTTGACCAGACACTATCAGCAACAACCTACTGTGGGAGAGAACAAACCAGGTTTCAGTGGAGGAAGAATTGCTAGAAGTGGATAGGACACACATTGAGGAAATCACTCAACTGCGTCACAAAACAAGCTCTCACATGAAATCCTGAAGGCCAAAGGAAAAGAGGAAGACCAAAGAAAAACTTAATCATATTATGAGACATTTGCTTAATTTGATTGATAAAATGCTGTTTTATTGTTAAAATGTTTGAAATTCATTAGTCATAATTAGTTACTAAAACTTATAGAGTTCATTTTAGGTTTGTCATTGGTGAGGCCAGAGTTGTTATTAAGATAATGAATAATAAGTTGTAATAACCAACATTGTTGTACATTGTGATGTTCATTTGCATTCACTTGATGTAAGTCTTCAGTAAAAACGAATTTTGGCGTTTAAAATTTTTAAAAATATGACCAACTTATGACATTTTAAAGTACAATAAAAATAAAATGTAAATGAAAATAAACCACCATGGAAAACCTGGAAGCACTGGACGGCTGTTTCGTCCTAAAGTGGGACTCCTCAATTGACTCACGCTTTCAACTATGAAAATATTAAATCTCCACAAAAAACCCCTTATGATAGTAAGTGAAAATGTTTATCATTCCGCTGTAACTTTTCAACAGTCATGCCCCCCCCAAAAAAAGTTATTACATTCAACAAATATTACAAACACACTGATATACGATCAATTTATTGATTATTTAATCTTTACTCTTCACTATTGAAAGGTAAACCAATTTCAAACAACTAACTATTCATTTGAATGTAAATGAATTATCGATTACCATGTACTTATTTTATTGTAAATTTTGTCTGGTACAGTGAAGGATATACTAAACTCATGTGTACCTTTCCGACCACAAGACTGAATATATATATATATATATATATATATATATATATATATATATATAGAGAGAGAGAGAGAGAGAGGAAACGATTTTCAAAACACTTTAATAGTTCAATAATAGAAAGGAAATACTGAATGAAATAATAAGTTCATCCATTCTACTTTTTTCTTAAAAAAGTTTTCTATTTTACTTAAACTCAGTTTACTACCAAATAAGTTTTGATATAGGTGAAAGTAATTCATTTCTAATTATTTGAAACAAATCACTTAGATTAAATTTAAAAATTTCATTAAAAAGAAAAAAACAACTAGTGTTGTATCCTAGTGAAAAAATAAATACGGTTAACTTCCGGGACTTATTAATGGACGATTACTCTATGTATATTCTTACTGTTTAACTGTTGAGTAACTGGATTGTATCTATCTATATTCATCTTATTAGAAGCTTCATTTTGACTTATGGATTATTATTATACGAATTACTGTTCCTAAATTATATTCAGTTTATTGATTATTGTATCCCATGTTCATAGCCACATTTCGCTTGATCTTGTACAAATATTATTTTCTATTTTATGGTATGATGCGGTCTGTCTGTCTGGTATATAAACCAAGTATGCTTGAAATAAATGGTTCGCATAGCTGAAGCTGTAATTGGTGTTCTGGACTCAATTGGAAGGACTAGGCTGACAAGAGACCAATAAAGATGTTAGACTACTCATACTGGTCGAATGTCATTGATTTGTCACAGTGTGAAGATAAGACAAGTCGCATTCCGATAACTTACGTGATAAAAACCGGACATAAAATCAATAAAGTCACAACAACTAGTAGTGTGAAATTTTGAAACACAATAAAAAACGTTTAAATGTAATTAAAAACAAAGTCAACCAATTGCAATGATGAATTTATTTGACGAACTTGGAGGATTTTGAAGAAAAATTTAGTGAGTACGAAAGAATTATGTAAACTGTTAAGGGATGTAGCATTGAACAAACTCAAAACAAACATTACCTATTAGATAAGATACATTTTTAATACATCTGATATTTTTGGCGTAGATAACTGACATGGTTAATATCTATATTGAATAAGCAACTGGGATATGCTATTACCTTTGCCAGAAGAAAAATCTATGGTTTTATTGACAAAAGAAAACTAGCATGAATTAGAAGTCTAGTAAAAACATATAGAAGTACCTATAATAAAGTTTTTAAATGTTGCTGTTAAGTCATAATCGTACCTTATCAAGCTTGTTTACCTTTATAAAATGTAACAACAGTAAAATAACCTTAATATTCATCCAAACATCACAATAAAGAAGGTAGGTCTTGATAACAAAGCGTTTTATTTCATGAAGTAAAAAATTTAATACAACAATTTTCTTTACATAGTAACTATAATAAACTTAGCAGCATATAATAAAGAGAAATGGAGAAGTAACCAATTAAAGGATAGCAAAAGCCAATTCGGTAAGATGAATTAAAAGTAATCGAGGATATGCTTATTTACTAGCAA
Source organism: Schistosoma rodhaini (assembly GCA_944470415.2). NCBI lineage: Eukaryota > Metazoa > Platyhelminthes > Trematoda > Strigeidida > Schistosomatidae > Schistosoma > Schistosoma rodhaini. The sequence goes on along the minus strand of OX104037.1, from coordinate 29,374,273 downwards.
AAGGAAAAAAACCTAATTTATTTGAGACTTTCCTAACAGATACCTAACCTTGTTATATAAGTAGTATACAATTTCCGTTCGTATTTTGAGCAATTTTAAATTGAAAATAAACTTCTAGTGTACAATTAATTGGATTTCCGAAAATGACTAACGAAATTCATGTATCTGGATCACTTTAAATCTATGACATGTCGATCACAATTCAAAATTACAACATATCAGGTGTAAGCTGAATTTTACATACGCGATTTAATTAGCAGTGGAATCAAGGACGCCAGTTTCGTACCGTTTGGGACTCGTCAGCTAAATGAACCTACATCTCAAAGTTGATGTTCACTCCAATACTCCAACCCAATACCATCCGCTTCAATTGCCATCGTGTTATAAACTTGGCTTCTGAGTCCAGTTAACCATTTACTTATTCTATGTGTATGAGTTTTAATTCAGTTAGTTGATTCAGTCAAGTTGCAGTCAAAATATCAACAATGGGATAACTCAACCTATTTCAAGCTGATGTAATATTCAAAAATTTTATTTAGTAGGGTAAAGCAGAAATAAATTCTTCATAGATGTATGTAGGATTTGAAAGAGCAGTGGAAAGCAGTTTAGATGCCTTTCAAAAAAATCTAACCCTATTTAATGTCACTGTTTTAAAATTTCGATTATCACGGAAAGACATAACTGCAACAGAATTTTTCATAGTTAAATCGTGATTCAACTTATCTTAGCCCAACAAAGTATAAATACTATGAACGGAAAAGTAAACTGTTGTTTTAATGATTACAGTAAAGTTCTCCTCATACTGTACAATTAGAAACCTAATGACAGACGGTTGGGATAATATAATGCTTTAATCTCTTATCCTACTCGATTTCTTCCCCACACACATGGGTAAAAAAAACACTGGAAAACATTTTGAAGTTGTAATCTCAATGTTAGACAATTTATCGATATAGATTTGATTTTGATCTAAAACAGCCTCTTTATATGTACATGTAAACGCTGTGATATAACAGATAAAGATGTACTATCGTAGTAATTAAAGTAGCTAGTTGATTAAACCACCTAATATTTGTAACAATAATCAAGAGTATTACACGTTTAATAAACTTTCGTGATACATATACTAAAAGCAATCAGAATATCAACCATTGTAATAAGCGGATAGATCTTAATGTTTGGTTAAGGTTTCCTATTCACTCCCCGATTCAAATATATGCAAAAGATAAGTTATAGTTTTTCACTGGACTCTCCAACTTCTTTGTAGTAAGGTACATTGGTCACAATCTTAGTTGATTAGTACCGAAGACAAATTTGTCCAAATTTTTGATTTGTAACGAAACCGAATAGGATAAGGAAATCGCCATATTACTTTCCAAAAATTTTCACTTGTGAAACGTTTTTAAGATTTTTGTGGTAGAAACAAGTGACCGAAGAATTCAAAGTTTTTAAAAAAAATTCACATTCACAATTTAATTTATTGTCAATGTATTTTATTTCTACGTATTCATCTTCATCCCAGTGACAATTCCCTGTTTCTATTTGATCTACGAAAATTTTTTTCAGTCGGGATTATGGGATCTCGGTTTTGAGAGTGAACAGTCTAGAATTAACTTTATTACATACATAATGTCTGTTTACAATAATCAGTAGCTTCAACACACAAACCCCAGAAATTTTATGTTCAGAAGACAAGCTACTTTTAAGTAGTATAAACGTAGCTGCTTGGTAAAAATTAGTCTGATATGGTCTATTCAAAATACTGTCGAATTTCCAAGATGTGTTTAAATGTTTTTATTCATACGTCGGTGATTAAGTTGTTTAAGTAGCAAGTCACTAAATTTTAGGGCATATATATCACTGAACTTAAGCTCATTTATATGCAATAAAAGTGAACACAAAATTTGATGAATGGACAGGGTTTCGAGACCATTGAAATGAATGACAAAAATTTAGTACCAATTTTGCATACATTTTGCACTGAAATTTTCTTTCAGTCATTGGAAATTTACGCTTAGTTTAGTATTTATTGATGGACACTGATTTAAAGTATTGTGATACCACTAAACTTTCCTCCTTTTATTATCAAAAAGCATACTGATCAGTTAGGTTCCTAATGATATTTCAAGGATTTCTATTACTTAAATGGTTTCTAAATTTGTGTCGTCAAAGGAATGAGTTAGAGAGTCCCTTTAAGAGTTACATGTTCATTGGAACAAGCATATTAGGAAGAACTCCTGAAGCCTAGCCCGGTGATAAAAAATTCAAGAGTATATTTTAGAAAAAATTAGAGGAACAGTCATTCTATTGTAAAAGTGATGTTTACACCGAAATAGAATGACATGATATCCAAATAACTGAAAACAACAGTGATATCTGCAAGTTAGCCAAGCCAGAAAGTTATGAAATATTTGTCAATTTCAGTGGCGTCTACTGATTCAACAGATGCAAGAAAACTGTTTTCCAGCTCTTTAGTTACTATTCTGTGACTAGCAGAATTTGAGATGTTAATAAGCCCTTCACCTTGACTCTCAACGATTTTGGAAACTTTAAAACTAATTTAGAATGAGTCAGAACAGGACACCTTGAAGAATGAGTTTTGAGGACCTCCAAGAATGATGGTAAAGTTTTAGTAATTAGAATAACTGAGGTATATGCTGAAGTTTGGAAACTTCAAATAATCCAATCTGATTTGGTTGGTTAGCTGATAGTCCCAGTTTATGAGAAAGGATAGAAATCCTCTTGTAATAACCACAGAGAAGTCATTTTGACCAGTACAGAACCGGAGAAACTAGCCTCAAGTTATCTAAGGCTTAACTAGGGCTGATTGTCGTAACTTTGGTTGGAGAATTTGTGTGGTATGATTCAGAATTAGTCTCTGAGTGATTAATTAATTCACTCTTTATTTCACTTTGGACAGAGTTTCGAAAATGCTTTTTACGTTCTTTGTACCATAGATACTTTCTTTCTGCTCCAAATATATTCTCTGCGTTAAATGGGATGTTATGATCTTTAATAATACTAACAGTTCTATTACTCTGGTATGTCTTGATTATTTTATCTCGGTGACAACTTGAAATGATCGACAAATGTTCCCGGTTCTACACTGCTATGACTGACCTAATTGAATTTATATAAACCAAGAATTATCATATGATGAATTCGAGGAAGAATACAAGTGATTGTCTGATTTCATTCTGAACAAGAGTACTACGGTAAACTAAAACAGCTGAGAACTGGTAAATGATGTTGGAATTTAAGAAAGTGATATCACCACTCATTTTATGTACAAGATAAAATGGAATTAAGTAATAGTGACTGTTTTTTTCATTTTTCTATTATTTTAGTATTAATAATGTAACCTAGAATCTTTGTTCCTTTTTCAATCTCTTGCAGTGATTTATCTGAATAAAAAGCCTCCTAGTTGCAATGGAATAATTGCAATACAAAAACTATTAGTTTGTGAATAGCAGTTCTGTTATCGTATTTGAAAACAGCTTCAATTTAGGAATGACATCAACATAAGTGAAAGATAATAATACGATAATTCTTATACCGGCTTTGAAACTCCATTATGCACACTAACTTCACAATGAATAGAGCCATTCTTAGGTAAGTACTGAGTCGGAATACAGTGGTATTAAATAATTGTTACTTCATATTATGAATTAAATGAGGTTGGATTATGATTAACCACATCACTAAATTAGAAAATGTCTCAAACGTTGCATACTGCTGAGATCTTTTACTCAGGATTTATTCATGAGATATATGAAGGGTACGTCATATCTTCGCAACAAGGTGTCTAGACAAATCTCAGTAGCGGTAAATTCCGTACTAGTGCTAATAGTAGAAAAGAATCGGCATATAAAATATGACTCAAGAACGAATTCGTGGAAGATAAAAGGATTAAAAGATAGCTCCAGAACTCAAGATCTAAGGGAAGACAAAATGTATATCATCGCAGCCGATTCTGAGACGTCACACACTGTATTCAACCATTGATTTCGACTACTGAGCCCATCCCAGCCAATTTTAAACTTAATAACATAGTTCAACCACCAGTCAATGACTTCATGAACTAATACCTCATCTTGGTCTATAAGGTCCCATCTTTTGTCTACCCTACTCCTGCAATATCAAGTGTCGCACGTCTAGTAGAGCGGTTGTTCGGCATCCGTAATACTTACCTCAATTGATGAAAATCCGCTAGCTTGTTAGCTGATTAGCCATACTTAATTAATACCGTTGGTTTTATTTCAGGATTACTCACTTGATGTTCCCAACATACAGGAGTGATGGTTTTGAGACATCTATGATCAAATGCCAGTAACCTACATATCTCCTGTATTCTTAAAAACTACGTTTTACATCAATAAGGTAAAACAGTAGAACACGATGCATAAACTCGTTATTAATTTGAATACTCACAAGTTAATAACACAGACTAAGTGATTTCGTGAATACCACTTAACAATTACATTAGATGATAACCATACAAAGATATCCGTTATTTGAGCCTCCATAATATCAGAGTAGAGAATAAAGAAAACAGAATGACAGTGAGATGTGCATTTATCAAATAACATTGGTAATAGTATAGATTAATAATCTTTCCAGTTGAAATATCAACAAATTACATATATATATATGTATAAAAAGAAACGGGAAATGAAAACGCAGAAAAACTAATCTGCAATTAAAACTGAAAAATAGACCAGATAATATTTCCTTGATTGTTGTTCTCAAACGTAAAGTGAGTTGACTATAATATTTAATAGTGTGAATATAGTTATATCTAGTGATACGCGCGACATACTTATCTATACTGATTGTTACTAATGGTAATATGTATATATATCGAAAAGAAAATAGTAGTATTGTGTGTGAAACTTGTGATTATAAAAAGAGAACAAAGAGCTAAGCTACTAACATAATCATCAGTAATATATATATAAATATGTACACATGTTAGATGTAGTGGTGCACAGAATACAACAGATAACCGGGATTACAGGGAAATAATGAGGGGAAATCTATGTATTAAGAACACACACATATGCCTGCATCAAAGAGTACCCAAACACCTTTGACAGAGATGGTTGGAAAAACCACAACTATTGACAAAGTTCCAGAAAACAAGACAAGCAGAGGAATATTTGGAAAAGTACAGTTATTTACCAAAATGGAAAGTATTTACAGTTAAATCTGTGCTAGTATGTATACTAACGAAGATATTAGCAATAAAATTGTAAGTGCCATTTATACAAATGTGGCGCGTGAAACAGTGAAAAAACAAGTACAATGTATGAATCAAATATTCATGGCCAGCTATTAATCATTACAATAATAATAACAAATATTCATAAAAAATGTCAAACTATTTAGAAATAACATCAACTTCAGAAGTAGTCAATGAATTATTACTATTACTGGTGATTGTTTCATCTAGTCTACTCTCTGTTACTGTTGTAATAGTAGTATGATTAGGTAGTGATAATAAATCAGTAACACCTGATGATGGGACTATTGTGACTTTAGTATTCTCCTCTTGATTTTCTGCAGTGTCAGCACCTAAAGTGACTGAGACAGTTTTTATACCAGAATTGGCAGAACCTTGCATTGATACTGTTGTTGTGGATTCTGTCGAATTGTTTGTTCCATTATTTGGTGTAAACCTCTGAATATCACTGCGTAAAAGTTCCATTAGAAGAGAATTAGTTGATAAATAAGAAGATAGATCCAAATCAACAAGCATCAAGCGAGCAGCCTGACTTGTTTTGCGTAGTTCAGGAATTCGATTGATCAATTTGTTAAACTTATCATTTATATCAGGTGACGACTTGGTGACATAATCCATTAGTAGCCGTCGAACAGATTCTTGATAGGATCGAACTTGAGAACTTGCTTTTAAATTGTTCAAGTCTGATTTTACAAAATAATCAAAAAATGTTTTTAATTTTAGACCAGTCAGCATATCAGAAAAGCTTAACTTAGAAATCATGTACACTTCTATCATTAAAGTTTAAATTATTAAACTACACCTACTTGTCTAAAACCACCAATCGCTATTTATGTGTGTTTATTTCATAGCCATTAGATAATTTTGCACTATAATAAGTCTGGAATTGTTTTTTACAGAATTTAGTGGTTATAAAATGGCTGCGATATTAATCTAAAAGTTATTTGCTTGCCCATTGTTGTATATCGTAATCAGTTGTAGTTTATACTGTTCATACAGTTCATACTTTTTTCAGAAATGTTCGTTCAATATTGTTCATTTGAGCACGAGATGCGCCATAAGTCGTAAATTTTACCTGAAGACGATGACATAAGTATAGTTTATCAAGCGACCATATGGAACTTGAAACCTGGAATTCACATACTCTTTTAAGTGAGTACACCACATTAGCACAGCGAAATAAAATTATCAAGTCAAATCCTGAACATGGATACTACCTTGACGTGGTGATCGTGCTTGCCCATCATGACGAACAATCGAGCAATATTAAATGTAACGTTTATTCCTTAAAGTCCTACCACTCCAGGAAGGTAGAGAAGATTATAAGCAGCAGCTTAAGGCTTCAGAAAGAAGTCATACTGTTGATCGTACTTGGAAGTAATGATAATTTTTTCCTCGGATAACCAGCACCTCCGGTGATGCCACCTTATTACAAAGAAAAGGGTTAGAAAACGTCGACTACGAAAATGTCACACCTTAAATAACTCCACAGATTTATATCTCTGGAAGCAGGGCTTTTGAACTACGTAGTTAAGATATCAAAAATTCCGCGCAATAATGCCGTATGTGACCGGTCCCAAACAGTTATCCCTTAGTTTTTTTTGGTCATGCCTTCACACCTTCAAGTCCACTACTACTAATGCAGTTTCCTTATCAGGGCTACAAGGTGCATGGTTCCGCAATATGAGCAGCTAAAGTGAAAATCGCTCTCGTACCTTCTAGCAGCACTCCAGATAGCCTTGAATAGTTAATTAGGATATATATATATATATACATATATATATATGGTCTTATTTCTGAATGATTGCCTTCAGAGGTTTTTTTCCTAATCTTTGTCTTTGCATTCCTGTTCAATATTTTGTACCGTTCATCTCGAAATACATGACTAATTGATCTCTCCTATTCAGTTTAGAGAACGCAACATAAAAAACAGTAGTTAAAATGCCAGCCATTGCATATATCATTACATCATATACACTAGATAATTTCTTCCACGATCTCAAGATATAAGATTAGTCTTGGATGGCCTTCTAATCTAACATTGTTGAGATAACTAAAACAACTGATTAACAAAACTGTTTCTTTTGGAGTTAAAACTCTACATAAAATAAAGAATGATCGACAGAAATTTGATCAAATTAAAAACCTTTCTAAGTGAATACAAATGTAAATTGTTGAATGACTTCATTTAATGAGCCTACTATGTCATTGAGAACTCACCTGCTTGCATTAGGACAATGACCTTTAAACATGCATATTCCACAATATCCAGTTGTAATCTTGTTAAAGATTGAGTGAGTTGTAAAATTCTCTCAACTATTTCTTCAGCACCCATTTCACGTGCAGCTTCAAGATTGATACATTTACTTGAGGTGAGGCGAATTTCCTAAGAACAATACATTTATTTACAGAATAATAATAATAGGCTACATTGACAATAGTAAAATCACGGTTGATACAACACCAGTAAGGCCTACCGGATTAGATAAATAAAATATGTTCAAACTGTTGAAGTGATTAATGCATTGAAAGGAACGACGAAATTGTGTGTTAAGTGTTATTTTTCTTTTGAAATCATAATATAGAATCAAGTACTCAAAACCGATTGCTAACCGTGGACATAAGAATAATTCTGCTAAATTGTCTAATAATTTATCGATCCGGAAAGTCAAGTCGTTTCAAAACAGCTCAGTTGTTTAACAGAAAACCAACAGAAGAAAGAAAACATTTTTTAAAAATACACAAATTTGTCCGATATTTTAGATCCTAAAAAAGATGTTTAAGCTCTCTAGTCAAGTAAGTTGTTTTGGTGAACATCCCCTGATAGATAAAATGTAACATACTGAATCCTGTTTTAATCCAAGATGTATTACACCAAACAAACATCTGGTAAAACCACTCCAAGAAAATAGATATCAATTTTAGTATACTATCAAATGAATTAAACTATTTAACCTGAGAACTCATTAGATAATAACTTTGTTTATGTTACCTTACATATTTTACTATGACTGAGTTACTGAGGTGTAATGCTAAATAACACTAAATAACCAGTCAATCGAATGGGATTTACAGTAGTATTACAAGACATACAATGACATACATACACAGAGAAATTTGAACACTTACCGAAGGAGTAGGCAAAGAGCGCCAGCAACAATCAAGACACAGTAGGTCTGCCCAACAATTTTGTATTAAAAGGATTTGATCGTCCGTGTCGAGTAAAGAGAAGTCTGGAAGTGCTCGAGACCAACGCACTGTTCGATATAAACGTTGGTCTGCCAAATTCAACAGTGCGCGGTACACAGCTGCCTCGTCATCTGAAACCCCCTCAGGTGCTGCAGTTTCTGACGCAACCGCAGAATCGATTTCTAATGCATCTTCGGGTTCCGCTTCTATGGTTTCCTCTACAAGGAGGATATCCCGAATAATCTAGGGTACATGGGAAATACAAAATGAATCACTTATAATGGGAATTATGGTCTTTTGAGGCAACCCGTAGTAACAGAAATAAACAACATCTTAATGACCATCTGTTATTCACCTAACAGATTATTTTTATTAGCATCTTCATTATTGTACGATATGATATATTTTACACTTTGAAGACAGGATTTTTTGGTGAAAAGAAATGATACTAATGATGGCTTTGTTAGGTGATTAGAGGGAGCCCACAGAGAACCCTGGACGTAAGTTTCGTGCTAGCTAATACTAGTCAGCAAGGAATACCTAGGATCTTGAGGGAGGCCAGTTCCAAGGCCTAAAAGTCGATTGCCCTCAATCATTTACCTATATGGATAACAGTAACGATGCGAGAATTCACACAAAAGATATCGATGAGAAAACTAATGGTATGAGATTGTGATAGGACTAGAGACACGATGCAACAAATGACGATTAGTCCAACTCAGATACAACAAAATAATGTGATTGACTTCAAGTAATAGAATAAGTAGCATATAAAAAATAAAGAAAAAACATAAAATTACCTTTGGGAGTTGTTCCCTGGTACGTGGAATTGACTCGTTCGAACCACCGATAATTACCTGTCTACCTAAATACGGCGAAACGACATTTGTTGAGAGATTAGTACCACCAACAATTCCGCCTCCACATTCTAAAATATTTGGTTCAACACGCAGACTACCAGAATCTATTTCTTCTTCATCATTATCATGAGTACCGAGAACACCAGGATCCAGATAAACACCACCACCCGCGTCTTCTGAAGCTGGCAAACCATCGGGGCCTAAAGTATGCGCAGCAAGTCCGACAACAGAGCAAGAAAGTTGATCAGCATCATCTGACATAATACTTTGGTCCGTCAATCCACCTAGCATATTCCCATCCAGATCTGAAGTTGAAAATTCCATACATGAACTAGAGATGGCCAGACCAGAAGTAGAGCGATTCCCACTAACTCGTGCTGCAATCTGACGCAAATAACGTGAACCAGGATACATGCTACGTCCACCACGTGTACGATCCGAACGAATAGCTATGCGAGGAATCCATGATTTACAGATCAAAAAGTTATCTAGCATACTGAATGTTAGTATTTTCAGATACATCGAAAGTAAGCAAATACTTTACTATTCTACATGTGGGAAAATTAGATTAGAAACTCCTGAACATTTTGGATAAATAACTTAGAACATTTGGTATTAAGAATAGTTTGAGTCGACATTTAATTGTAGCTGTTACCTTGATGCAGTGGTTTTGATGGTTCAGTTGAACTATACTAACTAAGTTAGTTGGTAAGTGATATGAACAAAACCAGTAAATTTTAGATCTCATGATGGTAACTCAATGATGACTGTGCAGGGGATTTGATAATAGTAAGGCGTCTGTCACACCCAACAAGTATGTCTAGTAGTTCCATTGTCTCAGAAAAGGTTGAATCAAAAAAGTAGGATATTAATCTATTAATTTCCGAAGCCCAGAGTAAAGGTTAAAATGTATAAGGTGAACACTAGTGGACAGTAAATATTCTGAAGATTGTATTCGAAAGAATTCAAATAGCTATATATTGAACTGCCCTGTCACGCCCCTAAGATGATGGGACCATGAACACTAATCCAGTTTCTTGTCCAGGCTTACCAAAAGAAAAGATCATTCTGTGATATTGTTAGCCAGGAAGTACTAATTACTCGCCCACTGCTAACATCACTTTAGTTCACCTTATTAATTATCAACCATTTATTTATAGGGAGTACCAGAATTAGACAGAGACAAACACTGATTTAGTGACTTTCAGCATTAATTAAAAAGTGGACATAAGTCATACAGCTATCGTTGTAGAGAATCAATAAAAAACTGTCGCCCAAATCAGAACATACTTCGATGTTTTCTTTTGAGCACGAATGTATTTGCCTTACAGGAAGACTTGAGTTTATTTAAAAGATTACAATGTCAAGAGTACATTCAGGGAAGAACTAGCTAATAACTTGAAAGTAGAAACAAAGTCTTTATACTGAAGTAGTTTGGTATGATAATTAGTTTGTTACAATAAGTTGGTTAGCAAAATTTAGTAGGAAGCAAGAAATATACAAAATCTTGATACCTTTATTTGAATTAATAAATGCGTAGACTACGTTTTGAAAGGTCAGCTTTTTACGTAACATTCAGACTAGGCTACTGGGACCATGGGTTGAGGGTTTTGAAGAGCAGCTAGATTGAGTTCCAACGACCCTGCAGTTGCTATCTATTCAAAATCACTAAGAAAGGGATGTTAGGTCTTTATATTATTACGATGTCGAAAACAATACTATTAAATCCAGGTTCATAGAGTAGTCAGCTCCAATAAGTTAACTGTTGAAGTGTTTGAGGGTGGTAGTCTATGGTTATCAACTAAACTGAATTCTTAGTTATAGTTTGGGAGTTAAACTTATTTAAACTTAGGTTACTAAATGCTTCAATCCATAAGGACGGAAATTTCACTGTCATCACCATAGAGGGGTCAGCTTCACTAACATGGTTTATAGAATTATAATTGCCATAACTATTCAGTGACTACATGAAGTTTGGAATAGATACCTAAAGATCGTTCAACGTTTCCGACTATCAACGTCTTTAGAAATAGGAAAGATATATTTGTTTATTAAAAGCCCTTTTTGCATTACATTGCGAGTATCGAACCAAAGACTTCCGAGAGAAAAGATTAACCTTACAGAACATATTGACTGGTAATATATCGAGTTGTCAGCTCTAATCATCATAGGACCGGGCAAAAATGTGCGTTTTACCAAGCTGCATACAACAGTTAGACAAGACGACGTGAGCAAGATGAATAGTAGAGCAGTCGAAATAATTGTGATACTAATGATGATGTTTATTTATTTAAACACATAAATATTGGTACAAGGGGGGCACCAGATATATAAGCCACACAATGATGATAAGGAAGGTCAAATAATCACATTATAGCTTGAGAATGAAAAATTTTACAAGAAAGAATATAGGAAATGAATATAATGAATGGATTTACGCCACTACGACCAATTCTAAGCCATGTCACACAACGTCTCCAACCATTGGTCGAGACTCTAACTAGGTAGATGCATCCACTAAAATGACTTAGATCACAAGTCGATGATTTCATGGATTGAATCAACATTTTGCTTTGACTGCCCTTAGCTTTCTATCGACTTACGCCTACTACGCCAGCCAACACCAAGAGTCATGGTAGATTCTTAGGAGTAAGTAATGCATTTCTTAATCAACTCAGTTGATCAAGATTCACAATCTTACCAGACTAATGAGTTCAAATAACTCATCTCTTACTATTAATTTACATGCTGACGCTGAACAGTCCTCGAGCAACATTTTACATTTAGGAGAGAACGCATCCAAGGTATTTAATAAATACTGCATTTTGCCAGCGTCCTCATCAAATACAACTATGTCGATGGATGAGTCATCAGAAAGACCCATCGCTGAAACGTTAGATGAAGAAAGTATAATTTATAAAGAGCCTATGAAATTAGATCAGTTAATGTACGTGCAATAAATAGATATTAAGGTAAAAACCAAAAACGATTAGTAGTAAAATGCTCTGGCAAAGATATATTGTATGGTAGTCAAGCAATCTTAATCTACTTTAGACCTACATAGTTCTCAGTCCAAGTTTACCTACCTTCAATACGCATCCCTTTATCTACGCATTTTAGAAAGCGACAAGCGGGACATTTCTTGCGTGAAGCTACATTTATTTCACATCGAGAAGAAGCATTAGGACGATGACAGGCATATCTTTTAGCATTCTGAACAGTCCGTTTGAAAAAGCCTTTGCAGGATTCACAACAAAATATCCCATAATGATAACCAGAGATTTTATCCCCACAGATTGGACAGGGACCCAGTTTCGTGAACTGTTTGACATATTGCTGCCAAGTTGACTCACGCTAAAAATATTAACCAGAAGAGAATTTCGAAAGGAGAGGTTTAGGTCTAATAAAACAGGTATTTTGTGAAAACAAGAGCTGACTGCACTGTGCAAAATAAAGCTGAATATTATAGAGACAAATGTGAAACTTATACAACGCTTATGTTCGAACTAGCGATAATCAGTTATGGATGTAAAACGACCGAATTGCTCAATACAGATAAGAATTTGAGGCGATATCAGTTTTATGGTTAATATTTATTTTAATTTATTCTATAACACACAAAAGATTTGATACAATAGCGCTCCAACAAGTACGCTACACAAAGTTAAATGACGATATTGTGAAGAAACAGGATGAAGAAAACTATAAAAGGATATGGTTTAAGTGAGAACACAACCAATATATTAACGTCACCAAGATCGAATGCGCGTCTGACTTTTTATGAAAAATGCAATAGAGATCCTTTTTTGATATAGCGACCTGTTCTCTGTAATTGGGATTAACACTAATCAAATAAGAGAGAGACAATAATGTAAACTGCTTATGTGCTAAGCATCAATCTCTAAATCTAACGAGTCCAAAACTAATGGTATAAAAACAATATTAATTACAGTAAACAGACTTGTGAAATAAAATGCATGAAAGACAAAATCGCAAATTCATAAGAACAATAACCAATCGTTAGCTACTTTAGTTAACAAAAGCAACGATACCTGAGGAGTTCCGGAAGATGAAGACCCAGATGCACCTGCATTCGCTGAAATTGTCACCAATCCCATTGAACCTCCTTGACCTTGAGACGATCGTGATCCAACTGCGCCTGTATTTGAAAACAACTCAATACCAATATTTGATCCAATAAGACGAGTAGAACCTGCACTAGACACCAATCCATTGCCGCCACAAGTAGATACGCCTAATTGTCGTAAAGGAACTAAAGTGGTACCACTGCCACTACTTGAACCAGGAACGATTGTACCTGTAGAACCAACGTGAATACTAGTTCCAGCAACTGGTTGTTGTACTAGAATAATACTTCGATCAGCTGAACTTAAATTAACACTGCTTGTGTTAACAGTTTGATTATTGTTAATACCTATTCCAGAAGTACGAAGCATTGTGTGTCCTAGAAACAGGAAATGTATAGTCACTAATTTAATTCCTGTTATTTACAGTTTATGACTTATTGGGTGATTCACAGTGAAGCAATTTATTATGCAACTCAACTTATTGATTTCGAGTTCCATATCATCAACACTTCATGGCTTTATTTTTTCTATACCTATCTTCAGACGATTTTAAACTTCCATAAGTTCTCCAAATCTTCTACAATTGTTACACAATTCATTTCACCAGTCTTCGGATTGGATGCAATTACTACCTCACTTTTATGTTCCTGAATTTCGTCTTAAAGTGACCTCACCTATGTTTATTCATATATATATATATATATATATATATATATATATATCGTTATTTCAATTCTCTCCGTCACTAATGTTCATAACTTCATATTGTATCTCAGTGTTGTATTTTAATACGAATACATATGCAAGTAACTGAAGAAGAACCACAAAATAAAATGAATCTATGTTATTCTGCCTGCAATGTTGTTTTGACTTTATTCAAACTCATAAAGGGAACGAACTACATGAAATTATATTGGTGAGATTTATGTGTGCATAACTAATAAAAGATGTAAATATCTGAGACATCATGAAGGTTACTTAGATTGACGATACTTGATGATGAACCATCTGGTCAAATTAGGAACTCATTCGCATACTTCGGGGCAAACCTAGACATGGAACTCTACAGACTTCAATTAAGACAAAACTCAAACATAATTTGATCCAATCACTATATTAACCTCTGGTAGCGAAAATTCTAAGTTCAATTCTCAGTAAGGAAACTAACACTTCGAGGCATATAGAACTGATTTTTCAGATAGAAGGAAATGATCATCTTGAATTCTACTGGTAAACTACTAACTAATACAATGAAAAAATTTAAAAAAATTATCACAATGATAAAATTTGTTAATTCAGGATAACAAACAAAACAAAATATATCTCAGTTGACAAAATGAAATGATTGCATACTAGTCAATGGTACAAAAACCCTTCGAATGTAGTTATAGAAACTAAACGTTGCTCCATTCAGAAGGAATACTAATAGTGAGAGATATTTAATTCAAGTATTCGGTAGCAAAAGAATAGTTACAGATTTGGTGAAAATGGGTGATTGTTATATCTATTGAAAGTAATGTCGGAATACTAATTATACTCAGAATTAAAAATCAGGCATCTCATGCAAACATAATATATGCGAATGCAAATCAATTTAAAATTAATTTTCGCCCACCTGCTGTAACAGCACGTATGGGTGTGCTTGCAAACACTTGATTCTCTCCACCACTTGCTAGCTGAGCTGCTGGGACTAGAATGTAAGTAGGTTGTTGCTGAATTTGTTGTCTAGGATTGCTTGATTGGGCTGCGACTGGTTGTTGTGTTGCAACGGTTGGAAATGAAATTATTTGAGTAGTAGAACTGACAAAAGAAGGTATAGTGCGTACAATTTGAACTCCATCGGAACCCGGCTGTAAAAGAAGGTAAAATACAAAGCGACATATGTAGTAATATTATACTTCGGTTATTGGGCGAAAAGATATGTGAATTGATGACAACTACTTGATATTATTTATGGAGTGTTCTGAAGACTTTATTTAACTAAATTTTAGTCCCAGAGTACCGCCTTAAACAGAGTATTTAATTTCGAACTATGCTACCAAAGGTATTCTAAGTTGGTATAACAATTGATAGGAATAATAACACTGGAGTTTTGTTGTCTAGAATACCAATCGTTCAGATGATATTGGGAAATGAAATGTACTTTCTGATTATACTCACAGACGCTAATTTAGCAATGAGTCAGAAATAATATACAGACATTGAACGAGTTGGCATTACTAGAAAGTATACATTATTACAGCCGTTTAAAGCAGTCAAGATTTTAAAATTCACTTAATAATGATAGTCTAAACGAGAAGCATATAATTCATGTATAGCTAGCTTTTGGTTTAGAATTGAGTTCCTACATATAAAATTTAAATATTCAGCAAAAACCCGTTGTGAAATGATGTACGCTTATAACTTATGGAGATAATTTCGAAGTCTTGCGATAGTTTAGCTCATGTAATAGATAAATGATGAAAAATTAGTTCAAATGAGAATATACAAATCAAAACTAGATGAGACAGGTTTCTCAGTTTGTTTTCTGAAAATTAAGCGTGCTCATTTGTCAGTAACAAAGAAATTACTACACGATTGTGTAATTTCGTGAAAACCCAATCTAATTGCTGTATGATAAATCAACAAATAGTTTAAATTAAACGGCTCTTGGGTATTAACTAATATCAGGTTGTCTTACTGTCTCACCGAATTTTACAGATCCAAATGTGATGTAATTGATAGGGTAACTAGCGCGGAGTATTTCGTTTTTGGTAGATAACCACGAAATCGACAGAAAACCCTGATTAGGATTCAACGGTAAGCAATGTCTGATGAAACGGATGTTCTTAGAAGTACTCGAATCTCCCTTACCCATTGCTGCAGTCACAGACATTATCATGAAGTGCAAGCCAGGAAAAATTAGGCGGGTATTATATTTGGACGTGAGTGCATAGATCAAATATTCGCCTTTTGTCATGTTCTGGAACATAGTGGTGCCTACCGACGTCCGACTGTTGTGACCTTCCGACAGCACTCGATAGTTTATCGATAGCTATTGATATTATTTATTTATGTGAACATAAATATTGATACAGGGGGCACCAGGTATATATGCGCCACACGAAACAATAGGAATGGGAAGAGAAAAAGAAGGTAAGGTGCGTATAAGAAAAAAAACAATAACAACCACAGATTAGTGTACGTTAGTGTAATAATAGGAATAATAACGGGGGAAACGGAAAGGTACAGCCAGAAGGATTCTTTCAGTTAAGAAAGTTAGAACCACTCTTTATGTAGAAAGTAAAAGAAGGTTGCAGCAGGATCGCCAATGCCTTCTATTCTGAGCCATATCTGATAACGTCTCTAGCCACTGTGTTGCACCATCTCTCGGACCCAGCCAAGGGGTAGTGAAAGCCCAACAGAAGCCAGTCCTGTACAGCTTTCTTTCATACCACGACACCATGTTATACACTGACCACCACACCACTGACCGCTTTTTCCAACTAGTCCCAGAGTCGGCAAATAATGTACGAGGTGGAAGTCTCTGGGACGGCACTCGTAGAACATGTCAAAGCCACCGAAATCGATGTTTCAAGATGGTGACACTTACTGGACTATCGTCCTGCGCCCGAACACATGATGCCAAACCTCTGCATTACTAACACGGTGTTGCCACTGGATCTCAGTAACCTTTCAGAGACAACGATGATCGAACACAGAGAGACGTCCAACATCCTCAACTCGGAGAGGCCAGGTTTCACGAGCATAGAGCAAAACTGCTTTCACCGATGCGTTGTAGATCCGACCTTTTACAGCCAGACTAACATCACGAAGGCGCCAAAGATAGCCCAGATTGGCATAAGCCGCTCTGGCTTTCACTATACGTAAATCGATCTCATCACTCACACCACCACCAGTACTTATGCAGCTACCTAGATACATGAAATTCTCGACTACTTCAATCTGCTCACCACCCAGGGTGAGTACAGGATTAGAATCCTGCCAGTCTTGTAGGAGTACTTTGCACTTGGAGGGTGCAAAGCACATGCCGTACCTGCGGACACTGATTAAGTGCGGATTGCATGGCTTGGACATTATCGCACAGTAAGACAATATCATCCGCATACTCAAGGTCTAGAAGTTTTTATTGAGGCAACAGATCTACACCGCCATTACTTACATCCATCAGAGTTGTTTCCAGAATGTCGTCGATGGCAAAGTTGAAGAGGAATGGTAAGATTGGGCAACTCTGTCTAACCCCACTGCTTGAATGAAACAAGGGAGAAAGGTGGTTGTATGCTCTCACTCTGCCTGGGGTGTTTGTATATAGGGCTTTTAAGATGTTAATAAACTGAGGCACACTCTACTTCAATAAACAATTCCAGAGAACAGTCCTGTCCAACGGATCGAAGATAGCCCTGATGTCAAGAAACACTACGATTGTTGGCCTGTGATAAGTATGACGGAGTTCTAACATTTGGCGGAGGGTGAAGATATGATCAACACATCCTCGATCAAAGCAAAAACTAGCCTGCTCCTCGCGAGTCAATCTTTCTCGGGTTTTGAACAATCTACGAGGTATGACAGAAGCCAATAGTTTGGACGCAATCGAAAGTAGACATCTCACGATATTTGTTACAGGAACGTGAACCCTTTTTAAAGATAAGAACAACTATCGACTTATTCCATGACGTTGGAACACTCTCTAGCTCCTAGACCTTTGTAAACAACTCAGTCAGTTCTTTAGCTTTTGACAATTAACCGATGAAACCTGTACCAAAGTGCACTAACTTTGTACAGGCTATTTAATTGAAAACTACTGGAGCTAAAGCCTACAGTAAACTGTCATTAGAATTAATAATGGCAATTGATGCTCGTCAGGACTGTCCACTTTTTCGATTTTTATCTAACGATTTTATAAACATTTATTTAGACATAACGCATTGATACGTCTATTATTGCTACCGAGACTTATGTGGATAATTTCATCTTGTCGTGAAGATATGGCATGGCGATTTAAACTGATGCCTAAACGTGCCAGATTTTAACACTGTGCATGACTGATTGACTGGTATGTTACCATCAAGTCATCTAGGTCATTGACCTCCCAAAAAATTGAACCAGTTATACCATTCGGTTACGGAATAGCATCTGTTATGTGTTCTAGTCCTTAGTTCTGATTGAATTTTGGGATCTTACAGAGAATTATGGGATTTGAATCGACAACTTCATCTCTGTGCTAATGTGGTATGGCAGCTCGAACTGATGTACGTGTGTACGAAGTTCTACACTGTGACCGACTGACTGACTTACAGAGAATATCAATATTAACCAAAAATATCAGCTATTCGGCAGCGCCGACAATATTCTGACATAGGATTACCGTCTATTTACGTTTTCATAGTTATCTACTATTGAATGCTCTATAATTGTATAATAGTACATTTTGCGTTCTAGTTTACTCTTAATTTCTTCTATCTAATGCTTGGGAGTTAAAGTGATTCACAAACTCAATTAGTAGGCGTTATTTCAGACCAGTTTTAGAAGATCGACTAACATTAGACGAGTCCGAAGGGCGTATCCAACATCTTTTTGATTTTCTCCCTAGGGTTCAGAGGACTCTAAATTGTTTCCAGGTTTTCGCTTATCAAGACTGTGTCACCTGAACTTTTAAGATCGGATAGTTGGTTTTCTGACTGTAAATCAGTCTTTGAAAAGTCTGGAGCAAACATAACTGCCATTATTGGTAAGGTTTTGATCAATATGACCAAGGATAGTAACAGTGGATATCCTAGATGGAATCTAATGATGCTGAATTGGTGATACCTATGCATAGTTACTTACATCACTACGAGTTTGGATAGAGTGCCTTGACTAGTGCAATAACCTTCTTTGGACATTGCTTTAAAGTCGAAAACGTCCATAGGGCTTTTCGATTAAACGAGCGAAATGTCGTCTTCCGATTACGGAGAGAAGTCATCGGTTTGGTTGAAATCCGAGTTCTGACGAAGGTATAGGGTCTGTAGGAAAATGCTAGTCAAATGGTTTTCCTACGATCATCACAAGTTAGTCACAAGTAAAGTAGGATTTGACATATAAATCGGTCCAATTCGCCAAAATACATCAGCACAGTGAGGTGAAGTCAAAAAGATTGATACCAAAGTAGCAGAAATAGTAGTACTATCGGTTAACGTTAAAGATAAGGCACAGAAAATCTGATCGAAACAAAGAAATCACCCGTGGAATAAGAAGTAGATGATTTTAAAACTTAAGGTCTAGGGAAAAGCAAAAAGTGAATGGATCTGTACCATTGTGACCGGTTATGAGATGTTATACACCTTCTTTAGACATTGGTTACAAGAATCGCACCCAACCCAAACAGGACGTCTGGCCCCATTAACATGGATCAACCCAACAACCAATAGTTTCATGGACTGACGTCACGTCTTGGATTGTCCACCCCCAAATTTCTACCAAGCCATTACTACCTCAGACGTTTTGTTTATCACACAAGAATCCCTGATTTTTCTTATTCATTGAGATAATGAACAATAAAGACAAATATGGTGACATTATTCTTTTTTGTCACATGGTACCTCGGTTATTCTAATAAGTAACGCTCGTGTAAGGATATGCAGCTACAGGGACTAACTGATGACAATCAACAGTCCATTCCACACAGGGAATCGGATAATTACACGTTGTTCGAAGATAAAATACTTTCACTTATCAAACAAGATCAGTCATGAAGGTACGTAAGAAAGAAATTAGTAGATGGGAAAGAGATAGTGGTAAAGTTTAGGATTTAAAAAATACAGGAACTAGAGGAGTGGACTGACCTGAAGGAACAGATAATAGCTACTAAAATTTGATTAATCAAACAAAGAGAAAAACGTAAAATTTGACTTTAAGGTGTATTATTCCAAGATGCTACACTTTATATAAATACATTGGGGAAATCGACAAGAAAAAGAGGAAATGAAAGTATCGATTTTCACATTGGTGGGGAAATAACTATTTTCCAATCTGAAAAGCCGTACAGTTTTTAAGATCTCAATTCGAAAACTTTAGCGTAACCACTACCTAGCCAGAAAGAATTCTGATCTCGAAAATAAGTGGGCCAAGAGTTATTGTAAATATTATAATGGTGCCTGGGGAAACCTATGTAACATGAAAACTAAGCGGTCAAAGGAGGCTCAAAATTAAAGTCTAAACTGTCGTTCGGCTATTGCAACTAACTTTATTGCACAACGGGATCTATAGTTTTATGTAGATGATATGGAAAGTAAGCAAATCCTATCATTAAAGAGAAAGATCTTATCAGCTAACTACGAACCGCGTACCCAGTTACATAGTGAAAATATAACATATACTTCGAATTGATAATTAGACACCATTATGAACACAAAATAGAGAAATCTATCCTACTAGAACATATTTAAAAACGTTTAGGATGAGCAAATCAAACACCATTGAAATTGTCCAGATAATTTTACCACAAAAGTGGCGTTTACTACTAATAAGCACAGATAATTATGAAATATTACAGAAGCATTGTGATTATTTAACCATAGATTAAACAAACAAGTACTAAACTTTGGCAAAATTATAGCTGATACTTAAACGTTTGTTATCAAACTTACGCTGCCAACCTGTAAAACACGATGAGGGTTGCTGGAAGCTATGGTTTGTATTTGTGATGCCGTACAACTAGATACAGCAGAGTGTTGGAGCGGAGAATTTTCCAATTTTGTTTGAGCCCCTTGGTCGCCCGACTTACCAGTGAATTTAAGCTGGATTTTCCGGGGAAAGTCATTAGAAAACATCTTTAAGTTCAGTACAATAGGACTAAGAAAAATTAAACAGTAAAATCGACACTTTACAGCCATTCATCGAAAAGTCAGTTTTTATAATTAGGTACAGATCCCCACATATTCAATGCTTCAACTATTTTATAAACACAAATAATTCAGTTACTTCATTTCAAGATCCATTTAAAAATATCGTGCTTTAAAAAGCATCGAATGGACTGCCAACATTACTAATAAGTGACTTTTAATTGAAGTTAAGCGACACTTAATACAAAGGAAGCTCGATCACTTCTGAAATTCTGATATCCGAATTATAATGTTCTGATCGTGACAGTTAGGATCAGTACATAGACGTTTATGTCATTCCACCTACTGTTACAAACTAAACAAAATGTTGCTAGTTCAGTCACTGAGGTGTCCTAAATATCATCATATTAAAAACCGTAGTAATGATTTATTCGTTTCAGAGCCTGATTGAAGAATATTTCGTGACCAGTTAGCCAAATGAGTAAGCTGTCTTCACTGTGACCTACTGTCACTTGATAGCCCATCTTAGCAATAGTTTACTGCTCCAAACCAAGACCAATCATAAACTAACAAACCTAGCTTCTGTAGTAAACCATGAATAACCTAGATTTGAGCCTGTTCTAGTATCTAGCAATAGTATCTGTTAAATATACTTTTGACCGAGAAAAAGTGAACTAATCGTCGTAATGTATTTGAGAAAGCTCTGAAAAACATTGTAAGACCTAGCACAAATTGCCAACTAACGGGTGCCAAGAATGTCAGTGAGTAATACAGCTACAGTTCGTGAAAACTAACAGCAGGCTATGGTTTAGAAACGCAAATCATACTATGAATGATCATAAGTAGGTAGAAAGACTACCTGGTTAGAACTAGCAGGTATATTCAGCTGCATAATGAAAGCGGTATGATTACATATTACCACATACAAGTGTTATGATGAAACCACCACTAGTTTAAGTGAATAACCGGAGACTGATACAGAAATTACTGATGAGCAAACTTACATCTATTACAATCTTGCTATCTTCTCGTAGCTGAATCTGACCAGACTGGGACAGGTGCATGATCAGTTCCTGCAATTTTTGTTGACTCAGAGTTGATCCCTGGGTCCCGTCCGGGAGATGGATTGTAACGTAAGTTGTGGAAGGCACATGATCATCACTAGTAGACAGTGATCCCGATGACTTTGGTGCGCCTCCCATTATGAGTTTATCCAGAGATACAGTAGCTTCTAAACTTTCATTTTTTAAATCATCTTGGATGTTCGTTGGACTCGTGACTTCAGACGCTGCCATTCCTTCATTTAACTAGAAACAAAAAGTTACACAATGTTTTTCATTGCATGGAGGAGAAATGAGTTGACAAAATCTAGTTGACATATATAATCGCAAGACAGAAATTTTGACATAGCTATCAGCCGCAAGGACGTCAACCCAAGCGACCTTCCAAAGTGACCTTCGAAGGTCTTCTGAAGGGCATAGCCTTCAAGGGAATAGGCAGTAAGTGCGGCGAAAAACCGATAATAATACGTTATAAATAAAAGAAACACGTCTATAAGAGACACATATGCAACGCCAACTCACCATAAGTGTGAAAAAACAAAAATGGCCGACCAAATACGACGAAATTCAAATTTTTACTTTGCTGCCGAGGAAATATATTTGGTGTATTAAAAGCACGTGTGAAGCAATGAAGAACATGATCTTCGCTACTAACGAGCCTTATTGAGCCTTACCATAAAATTTTATTAAACAAGCAATGCTTTTCACAGCGAGCATCATGAATATTCATCACTTAAGCTTGGTACTGTTGAGATAAATTTCAATGTACAAATGTTTAGCTTTCTGACCAATTGTTGAAAACACAAGTTTAGTCTGAGAGGCCGCCATTGAAAAGACACATTTATGTGGGCAGCTGATTCCCTGTGAACTGGATGACTTTAGGAAATTAGTCTGAACTACAAAATTTTAGTTCCATGTTTTCGAACCCTAGTGGTAAAATTTGAATACGTGATATGAAGGATCTAAAGAAGTATTCAACACCTTACGAGGACGATGGCCGTTATTGATGAGCTATGGACCTTTTATAATTTGTTTAATAACAATTTTTGATTTCTACAACATCCGAATAGGTTGTAGTGAATATTTTACTCACTCGTTGTATGTGTCAGACATATTACTTCCGTTTGCATCACTTGAATGAAACATAAAGTTTATGTAACTTTTAAGTTCCTATCTCCTTAGTTTCAGTTGCTGTAAATTATCCGATGAGATCGCCCCTGAAAACTGACCCCATATTGTTCATTGGCTTTACTTTATTGAGGCTAACTGTGTTGAGTTGAAAAGATACCACACTCCAAAAACGTGTTAGTCACTAGGAATATTGCTCTCAAGTAACTTAAGTTGTCTCATTTGATGTTGCCATTGCTCAGAAACATCTCATACGAAAATTCCATATCGGAGAATTTTATTTACTTGCACTAGGATTCACAACCATATTAAAAACAGAACTCTAATGTTGCGAAACTTCAACTATATTCAAGCTGCCTATTCAACTTAAAATTAGTCAAAAATTGAGTTATTATCAGTGGTCTTCTGAAAATACTGTCTCGTAAAGTGAAAAATATACGGGAGACGCCTATAGAAGTTGCTTATCGAATAATTTGAAACAAGATAAAACATTCCCTCGTTTATTCTACTCTTGCTCTTCCTATCGTGTGGTGAACTGAAATCTCTGTGCCTAAGATTTTCAAGTAACCTGCTTCAAGAACCATGAAATCGCCTGCCTGAACATGATGATTCGTGGTCATAGTTCATTCTGGTGGACAATGTTCTGCAGCTGGAATTTTTCCGTCTGTTGTTTCTGTGTATGGTCGTTTTCTCATGTCTCGACTTGAAGAACATCAGTCAATGGAAAGAAAATAGCAGATCACAGCATTGTGAGTGACAGATACCCAACGTCCAGCGTTTGTCTGGGAGATTTTAAGGGCAACGTGTTTCGTGTCCTTGAACTGACCCACTGTGAATGGAAAGGCGATATTGAAACTTATGATGCTGGCAGCCAGAGAATACCTGAAAACCTGTAAGACACGTGACTGGGTCGTCTACATATTCCATGTCGACATTCTGTAGGAGGTTGTGGATAATGAATAGTTGTTGCTGTACATTTTTCATTATTTTGCAAACAATTTTTGAGATTTTAATCAGTTTTTGAAATCCGTCTGATGACTATCAGTAAGCTTCAGTGAGGTCAAACAAAAGGTCAAACGAAATAGGCTCACAAAGCGTTGAAAACAAATAAATACAACCTGGAGTGCAACTCACCAGCTTGGACGAAAATATTTTACGATCCGTGATTAGAGGATTATAAGTCGGATGGAATTTGCAGGGTGAAATGATTATCAAAAATTATCCGGAACTTATATTGCCGATGCTTATTTCACATTCATACCACTGATGGGCTTCAAGGTTTGGTTATAAAAATTACTTTGAGCATTCTTAGTAACGTTGTAATTGATCGAATTCATATTACAGGACGCTGAAGAAAAGTACTGTGGATATTTTACACTGATGAACTGTAGCTCTTCGGCGACTACTAGATGAAAAATGAAACATTTTGTCCATATATAAAGGTCTTTTCACACCATCTAAGTTTAGGTTGCACTATATAGACCCACAAAAGTTTGAAACTTTCGGTAATTTTGATACAAAGACCCTGGTCATGATATGTTTGTGCTGGAAAAACAACTGGTTAGCCTTTCACAGTTTAAAACCTTTCATGAATGGCGACCGTGGTAACAATGGTAATAGTACAGCATCTAAACTGAGATATAATAATAATATATTCTGAAAATAATGTTTACAGAATTCACACCAGTTTACAGGCATGATCACTCGTCCTCATCTGATCACGGGGGGTTACGTCGTACTACTTATCCCTTGCAACTATTAGCCAGCCTAAACCAAACCCTCCTCTGTATATTGACAACCTTCCAAACATGACTTCAAACTCATTCATTACTGACTTTTTATTTGATTGGGTCGGTATTTTCCTGTTGTGAAAGTGTCAAACACAAGAGCTTTGTCAAACTATTAATATCTTTGGCATATTAATGTGCTTTTTCGGCTGCATTGTAAACGAAGCATTTATGTAAACTTTTGAGATCATTCGAAGGCTTATTATCCACATCCTTCTAAATCTAAAATGTATATCTTTTATTTATATGTTATCACGTAAGTATGCATAAATTTGACGGAATTTAATAGTCTTCAAATGGAGTTGTTCACAAATAAGTTTTCATGGCAAAAAGCAGAGTATTTTCTAGTGGTTCAAATACAGATCTCATTATTTCACTAGGACACGTTTACATGTCGCTAGAAGTGAGAGGCTCTTCTTAAGTCAGTCAATGTACATGAGAAAAAGCGGCTCTATTTCTTCCGTTTGGTACACAAGCTTAGTCAGCACTACACGTTGGTCCGCAAAATTTAATATTCTTACCCTTACTTTTTGCACTGTTGAGGCTAAGTGGGGCAATTGGATATAAGAAGTAGCCTACATCGATTTCTTTTTGTAACCAGGTTTACCTGGAAGTAGCAACAATGGTGTAATCATGACATACTCATTGGGATATTACAAATATATTAATTTATTTATAACAATCCACCCAATGCTCAATTTATTCAAAATTATCAAATCAAAACTTGGTAATGATACCTACAAACTCATTAATAACCGGATCAAATTATCCAAGTGTAAATGCAATTGGTACAATCACAGAATATTTAATAAACGATGTTTACAAGACAACATTATTCCGAAATCTCTTTTTGTAAAACCTCCAGAGCGCTCTTGGAGATCTATACAAACTTCTCAACGCTCATCTAGAATATTTTTACGAGAACGTATTCACAAATGTACATATTTACTTGAAAAATATCGTGAACGAATCAAAAACCTTGATGATCTACTGAAGATTTTAATTCCTACAGATTTACAAACCGCGATTTCTAACCTGTTTATTGAAAGAGAACGCTATTATATAGATTCATCAAAACGCCGGCAAATTAAAAAATCGAAAAGATCAAAGAAAGGAAGAAAGGTAAGGAAACGTCAGCAATAAAATCTGACCCGAATGATCTAAGAATCGTTCATAATTTGTCTGACAGAAACTTAACGAATCATGAAGTCACCCTACTGGAGAAAGGATTAAATTTCAATTTACATAGAAAACCACTCAGTACTCTTGAAGTTGTTCCAATTATAGAGCAAATAATCGCACAACTACCAGAAAAAGAATCGCATTTATTACGTCAAAAGACGTCCCACATCTTGACCAAACAAAAACGCCTCACACCAAACATCTCAAAAGAAGAATACAAGGCCCTGCTTTCGCTTAAAAAGGACAAAACAATCATAATCACAAAAGCAGACAAAGGCAACACAACAGTAGTCATGAATAGAACAGACTACATTAATAAAGCTCTCGAACATCTTGCAACAGGACCATATGAAAGGATCAATCCATTAAATTCTCAAACGATTAAAAATAAAGTCAAATCAGATACAAGTGAACTTTTGAAAGAGCTAAAACCAGTCATTGGAGCTTTGCTTTGGTTTGCTCTATATCCCAAATCATGTAATACTTCACGGTTTTATGGTTTACCGAAAATTCATAAACCAAATATTCCTCTAAAACCGATAGTAGACTTTACCAACACACCGACTTATGTTTTATCTAAATATCTGAGCAGCATATTAAAGCCACTACAGTTCGACATACATAATATGATTAAAGACACATATGACTTTAAATCAAAACTATCGGAATTAATCATCGAGAAGAATGAAGTCATGGTAAGCTTTGATGTCGTATCTTTATATACTAGTATTTCGATTGATAACTGCTTAGAATTTATTAGTGACTTACTAGAAAATGACACTACTTTGTCGGACAGATGTCCGTTAAGCATTAGTTTAATCATGAGATCGTTAAAACTTTGCTTAAATTCAACTATATTCACCTTCAGCGGAACGCTATACAGAAAAACAAATGGTGTAGCGATGGGTTCCCCTGTGTCCCCGATTGTTGCCAACCTTTTCATGACACACATAGAATCAAAGATTTTCACCAACCACACTAAACCACGAATTTGGCTTAGATATGTAGATGACACGTTTGTAGTGATAAAAAAGACGCATCTAAGATCATTTTCAAAACAGATAAATACACTTTCATCTCATATCAAATTTACGAATGAAAATGAAAATGAACATGGTGAGCTTCCGTTCTTAGATTGTTTAGTGAATAGAAATATAAATGGAGTTCTAATTGTATCCATCTACCGAAAGCCTACACACTGTAATCGTTACATCGACTTCCATTCAGCACATCCTTTCAGTGCTAAAATTTCGTTAGCCTTAAATCTTTTTAGAAGAGCCAATAAAATCATCACTTCAGAAGAGGACAAACTAAAAGAACAAAAGAATATAATTAGCATCTTACAATTTGATAATTTTCCGATGAAGATTATCAGAAGCTTATTAAAACAAGACAATTCAGCACGTAATAATAACAATAATTCGAATGAAATGCCATGGATTGGTACTGCAGTTTTACCATACCGTCATGGCACGACTGAAGAACTCCAAAGAATCTTAAAACAACACACAATTAAAGTATATTACAAAACAACGAACACTCTTCGAAATACTTTAGTTCGATTAAAAGAAAAGATACCATTCATGTCTACACAGAACTGCGTCTACAAATTAGGTTGTGTCGACTGTGATGCCTTCTATATTGGAGAGTCATCTCGCGAAATCATGACTCACACCAAAGAACATATTAGGTACACAATGAAACCTCCTAATAATCCTGTAGAACTAGATAGACTTCAAATTAAATCGGCATTAGCGGTTCATGCCATTTTCAATAATCATCAAATTGATTTCAAAAACATCAAAATACTACAGAAAGGTTTTTCCAATCACAAGGAAAGAAGAGTAGCGGAAGCTTTCCATATAATGCTTAATCCCACTGCCCTCAATAGAAAAGGAGGCCTTACCATACATCCCACTTGGACTATCTATCCTAGTCAACCAGTCTAATATTATTTACAATCTCACACCATTACATTACAAATTAAACTCTATCCTTTGTCATTACAAATGTCACACATTTTTCGTCATTAACAATGCATACATGCACAGAAAATTACATACATATCCCTTATGAATCACTTTGAACGAAATGAAAAGACATGACATTGATCTATTCAGACCTGTTTTTTGATTGATCACCTAATATTCTTGGATTGTCCCGTTGTACTATTTAAACTTGGATTAATGTTAATTTGGTTATTTATTCTCCTTAGAAGTGGCTTACACTATGTCACGAAACGTCAGAAAATCTAATTTTTCTACTCATTGGGATTGTAGTACCAGTTCATATGTTAGGCCCATATACTTTATTCTAGTTACTGGCCAAGCCAATTCACCTGTACATTGAGTCATCTTTTGATCTTGTTAATCATTTGCTTATTAACCTTGAGTACTTTTTATATGAGCGCATATGTGTACACTTCGTATCTTATTCATCATATGTCTGTCACTCATTTTCGCCTGCCTATAAATGTTAGTTAACGCTTGCTTAAAATGAGTTGGCTTCCCAGCCATCTCCAATACGCATCATCTTTGCTTCGCTTGCTTACAGTTGCTCATGTGCTTACAACTTTCTGGTCTGCATCGATTATCAATAAAAATGTAGTTGCCGCTTCCCTTTGCCTTCTGATATTATACACCGTTAAGATTGGTATTAATAACGGTTATCGAAACGAACTATGATCGAAGCACGGCACAACAAAACTGGTAATCCCGACGTACGAACACGCAACACAATTAGCGATCCCGACTTACGAACGCGAAAACATAATTGGATGTCTCGCCGAACGAACATCGACCAGAATCGACAACCTCGACGTACGAACTCACAACATAATTGGCACGCCGTATTTGGAACACGCGACAGAATCGGCAACCGCAACGAGTGAACACAAATCAAAAATGAAACCGCCGACGACATATTTCGTTGATTCTAATAATCATCATATGCTCATTATTACAATAATGTCATATAATCATCTAATGTGGAATTATTATTTTTGTTCGTATTGACATTAAACTATGACATTCACGCAGTCATATCACTAATCGAACAAATTATAATGATATGGACATTACACGTTATGATATTCGAAACTCACTGGATTATTTTTATTATCCAATGACGTACAATTTTCCTGATTCAAGTGAGTTCGTTCCAATTTTTTTTTCATGTCATTTTCGGTCTAAGATAACACTATCATAGACAGAAGTTTGGAGTCATACTCCCGATAGTAGTAACTTATGTTCTCGATAGACAACTAATGTTCATTCATTTCATTGGTACGCAGCAACCGTCGTTTCCTACATTTTCAGCGACAATCTAAACCGAACTTCCGCAATTTTTGTTTCACTATGATCCCTACTTTAATTTCTATACACAAATTAAGTATTCGACGCCGCATTACCAGCCGATTAGTAATGATTATGTTCATATTATCTATTCATTCATATGTATATCTGAATGCTGCATCATCCATTACCGATAATCACAATTCGATTACTACGATTAATATTCTATTCTCAATGCACTGTACGCCAGAACATAGAGTTTAGAGCTAGTCTCTCAAGGATACACTCTTGTTCGTCACATCCAAGTCAGCCTCACTCGCCGACATCGATAATCATATGTATTGGTATTTTTGTTATGCCTTAATACGGTTTCGTAACAAACGAGGTTGAGCGCATATCCCTCTAACTACACAAACCACGATAGGCTTCATGACCAAAAAGGAATACGACTCCGCATATCTCGTCTCAGCAGTCACTATCCTGTTCCTTTGGTCATTCTACTAATACATATTTAACGATAACTCGACGCAAACGGTAACATACGCTGACTTCGCATTTTATTATCATTATCAGTAGCAGTACAGCAATGAATATCAACCGCTGATGCAGTCATCATCCTACGGCTGGATTATTTTTTATCCCACGTAAACTCCAATCGTGTAAATTAGAATCCACTCATCGCCAATCGACTCTATTTACTCGACTGCAGCTTATCAGAACATATTTCACTGTTATTTATCCTCATATTCAATCAGCACCACAGAGCAATTACTGTTATACTCTATTTTCACTATATTTCAAATCGCTCATACGAACATGTTATTTTATCATTCGGACAGTCACTACATAAATTCATGTTAAATTTTTTCGAACGCTTACTAATGTACTCATAATCACATGCTAGCATCCCTATTTTTGTCCGCACTTTGACAATATTCATGTTCCTTTTTACATAAGTATGACACTTTCGCTTAATACGCTCACCCCTCACATGACACTGTAATTCATCAGGTATTGTACCATTTTTTCCCACATTTTGACGTTATCCTCATACCGCTTCAGTGTTATTTTTCGAAAACAGACATTTTTTTATAAATGTGCTATTTTCTACAAGGGGGCTATGTAGTACCAGTTCATATGTTAGGCCCATATACTTTATTCTAGTTACTGGCCAAGCCAATTCACCTGTACATTGAGTCATCTTTTGATCTTGTTGATCATTTGCTTATTAACCTTGAGTACTTTTTATATGAGCGCATATGTGTACACTTCGTATCTTATTCATCATATGTCTGTCACTCATTTTCGCCTGCCTATAAATGTTAGTTAACGCTTGCTTAAAATGAGTTGGCTTCCCAGCCATCTCCAATACGCATCATCTTTGCTTCGCTTGCTTACAGTTGCTCATGTGCTTACAACTTTCTGGTCTGCATCGATTATCAATAAAAATGTAGTTGCCGCTTCCCTTTGCCTTCTGATATTATACACCGTTAAGATTGGTATTAATAACGGTTATCGAAACGAACTATGATCGAAGCACGGCACAACAGGATATTACAAATATATTAATTTATTTATAACAATCCACCCAATGCTTAATTTATTCAAAATTATCAAATCAAAACTTGGTAATGATACCTATTACTTACTTACTTTCGCCTGTAACTCCCAATGGAGCATAGGCCGCCGACCAGCTTTCTCCAACCCACTCTGTCCTCACCCTTCCTTTCTAGTTCTATCCAGTTCTTGTTCATTCATCTCATGTCTGTCTCTATTTCTCGGCGTAATGTGTTCTTTGGTCTTCCTCTTCTCCGTTGACCTTCAGGATTCCATGTGAGGGCTTGTCTTGTGACGCAATCGAGTGATTTCCTCAAAGAGTGCCCTATCCACTTCCAGCGCTTCCTCCTGATTTCTTCCTCTGCTGGAATCTGATTTGTTGTCTCCCACAGTAACTTGTTGCTGATAGTGTCTGGCCATCGGATCCGAAGTATCTTGCGTAGACAGCTGTTAATAAACACTTGTATCTTCTGGATAATGGCTTTCGTAATTCTCCACGTCTCTGCCCAATACGGAAGAACTGTCTTGACATTTGTATTGAAAATTCTAACCTTGGTGTTGGTTGACAATTGTTTTGAGCTCCAGATGTTTTTCAGCTGTAGGTATGCTGCTCTTGCTTTGTCGATCCGCAACCCTCACATCTGCATCTGATCCACCGTGTTCATCAATGATGCTGCCCAGATATGTAAAGATTTCCACATCCTCCAAGGCTTCTCCGTCAAGTGTAATTCAATTTGTGCATGCTGTATTGTATCGGAGAGTTTTTCTTTTCCCTTTGTGTATATTGAGACCTACTGCTGCTGAGGCTGCTGCTACACTGGTCGTCTTCTCCTGCATTTGTTGTTATGTGTGTGATAGAAGAGCCAGATCATCTGCGAAGTCTAAATCGTCCAGCCGCATCCTATCTGTCCACTGTATCCCGTGCCTCCCTCCAGATGTTGACGTCTTCCTGATCTAATCGATCACAAGAAAGAGAAAGAGTAAGCAGCGTTGCCTAACACCGGTCATTACCTCGAATGAGTCGGTGAGTTGTCTTCCGTGGACGAGTTGGCAGTTAAATTCATCATAGGAGTTCCGTATGATATTGACTATCTTCTCAGGCACGCCGTAGTGTCGAAGAAGCTTCCATAGTGTCGTCCTGTCCACGCTATCAAATGCCTTCTCGTAGTCAATGAAGTTGATGTAGAGTGATGAATTCCATTCGATTGATTGTTCCACAATGATACATAGAGTTGTGATTTGATCTGTGCACGATCTATCCTTACGAAATTCAGCTTGTTGATCTCGAAGTTGGGCGTCTACGGAATCCTTCGTCCTGTTTAACGATACTCTGTTGAAGACTTTTCCTGGTATTGAGAGAAGAGTGATGCCCCTTTAGTTGTCGCACTTGCTCAGATCACCTTTCTTTGGTATCTTGATGAGAAGTCCTTTTTTCCAGTCTATCGGTACATGTTCGTCATCCCAAATCTTACTGATGAGGATGTGGAGTATCTTGGCAGTTGCTGCTACATTTGCTTTCAGTGAATCCGCCGGGATGTTGTCTGGTCCCGCTGCTTTGCCACTCTTGATTTGTCTAATGGCCATGCTGATCTCTTCAATTGTTGGTGGGCCAATATCGATTGGGAGGTCTGTGGGTGCTGCTTCGATGTTGGGTGGGTTCAGTGGAGCTGGTCGATTCAAGAGTTCTTTGAAGTATTCTACCCACCTGTTTCGTTGTTCTTCAATGTCGGTGATTACTTTGCCTTCCTTGCTTTTCACTGGTCTTTCTGGTTGACGGTAATTTCCAGCAAGTTTCTTTGTTGTATCATACAGTTGTCTCATGTTTCCCTCTCTTGCAGCCTTTTCCGCTGTCATCGCTAAATCTTCCACATATTTACGTTTGTCGGTCCTGATGCTCCTCTTCACTTGCTTGTTTGCCTCTGTGTATTCGGCTTGTGCCTTGGCTTTTTCTGCTCTTGTTCGGCTGATATTGATTGCTGCCTTCTTGTTCCTCCTTGCTTCAATTTTATCCAGTGTACCAACAGTGATCCATTCCTTGTGATGGTGCGTCTTTTGGCCCAGAACCTTCTGACATGTTGAAACGATTGCTTCCTTGATACCTTTCCAGTTGCTCCCCGTGGTAGTTCCCTCTCCATTGAGTAGATCATGAAAGGCCTGGAACCTGTTGCTGAGGGCTATGTTGAATTTGTTGAGTTTGTCAGCATCTCCAATAAAGGCCGTA
This sequence comes from Schistosoma rodhaini, assembly GCA_944470415.2. Lineage (NCBI taxonomy): Eukaryota > Metazoa > Platyhelminthes > Trematoda > Strigeidida > Schistosomatidae > Schistosoma > Schistosoma rodhaini. The sequence continues at coordinate 29,340,845 of OX104037.1, read as the reverse complement.
TTAAACTTTTGTGATGTTGTCCGCGCCATTGTCCAGTGCTTCTTGAGTTTTAGTTTCATCTTGGCGATCAGCAATTGATGATCGGATACTATATCAGCTCCTCTCTTGGTTCTCACATCCTCCATCGTCCTCCTGAACTTTTTGTTGATGCAAATATGGCCGATTTGATTCTGTGTAGTGTGATCTGGTGAAATCCAAGTGCCTTTGTGTATGTTTTTGTGTGGGAATATGGTGCCACCTATGACCAGTTTATTGAAGGCACATAGGTTTGCAAATCTCTCACCATTTTCGTTCCTTTCTCCCAGTCCATGTTGTCCCATAATATACACATAATAAGCATACTAAGAAAACATGATATTTTACTCACAAGATAATACAAAAACCTGAGAATACAGCGAAGTGGTTGTGGGATGTGTAAAAACGATACAAAACATAAACTTACACACTGTCCTACATGTAGTGATCGTTCACATGTCATGGAAACCTTACGAATTTTTCAGAGCGCGTTGTTTAAGACTGGTTTTTAGATCATGGCAAAGTATCGTTGTGTTCGTCAATTATCTGGGTTGACATTATAGTCTTGAGGTTTGAACGCGCGATTGTTAGGTATGAGAAAGTAATTAGGGTTTCTTCAAAATGAAGCGGCTTCAAGACGATCAAACAAATTTCTAACCGTATGTGGTCATCGAATTCCAATTTGCCGCCCGTAAGTTAAAAACAGGATTTTGTAACTCTTACTTTGTCATAGGTGTCGACGAGATGGCGAACTATGATTATCACACCAGAGAAATATAACAAACGATTATATCCACCGTCTACGATTGCCATTACCGTGTAGATGGCGTCGAGTCTTCATTGACTATGATCACCACTACAATAAGATTACGCGCCCGAAAACGACTTGGTCCCTTTGATAACTCGCAAACCCGAAGACTGTAAATGGTCCAGATAGAGTATATTTATTGGCAATCTCGTGGTATCGAATGAATACCGAGATGTACCAAAGATTACAGGCAATAAGAGCAGAGCGTAAGAAAATTCTAACCAACAAGATGGATAGCGGAGCGAGAAGGGACTTTGATACAGTTAAACAACAACGAGTACGGCAAAAAAAATAACTGGTACAATTGGTTATAATAATAATTGTTTCCATTATTCCAGTCGTGTTATCGTCGAGAAAAGCAGGTCACTACAACCGCGTGACAGTCGGGAACTCTCCCTTAAGGTTCGTGTGATAATTTGAAGTTTTTGAATTGTAGTATAAACCAGTAATCCCTGAAAAAACGCAATTTAATCAAGAAGTATTAGATGAACATGAACGAATGTATTGTATTCGGAATTCAAAATCAAGTAGTTACCAATACAAGGGAGCCATTGGTTCATTCAAACACCACATCCGCCACAGCTTAAATTAGAGTGCAAGTGTCTGTAATTAATCGCACGTCTTCTTCTTAAGTTCATCTTACGTCTGTCCGACAGTGAATTGGATATAGACTCTGTTTTATCTGGGTCCTGGAATAGTATAGAATCACTAAGTCGGTTGTGCACTGAAACAACGAATAGCTAGAGTTTAAACCGTGGATTTTTTAACACTATTCTTCGCCACGGAATAATGTTGGATCTTTATATCCCCGAGTTATGAATAATGAGACTTCATTTAAAACATATTTCACATATTGACAAAAGTATTCATTAGAAGTGACCTCGTGATAAGTATAAACAACAGTTGATATGAAGTTATCCGAATTGTAGTGAAAATCAAGCTCACTTAGTACTCGTGCTTCACGTTCAATTAGTTTCTAACATGAAGCGAACGCACTGAGGATAAATAATGCATGATATGACATCAGGATTTGATTTTTCTGAAATATTTCCCTCGAATATATATAGAGTTTCATTAAATAAGAATGAATCACTAGAAAAATCAGCATCTAACAAAACTGAATCCGGTTTTTGATCATGATTTGACTCATTCAACATATTATTCTCAGAGTCGTAAGAAATTTCATCAGAAATATGTGAATCATTATGGCAAACCACATCTGGTACAATAACACGAGAAATCGTAAAAGAAGTTGGTTGGTTAGGAACTTGTGTTTCACAATGATTCTGCGTGTCATTTAATTCTAGACTGTAGAATCATTTACGTTGATGATCTATGTCGAAATGATTGGGGGCCTACTATAGTTAGACGAGAATGGGGGACGAACCAACTAACGCTAAAGTCACACCTCGCGACCATCCCTTACGTGAATTGAACCATCGACGCATCAAAGGACCATGGATGCTATGGAGACTATACAACACAAAGGACGTTATTACAAGAATATATTAGTTAAGGTACAAACACGAAGGTGCAGAAGTGAAACAACAACCACTGCCGCGTGGACCAGTCCATGGCATATCATTGATTGATGCGCGTTGACTGTCCTTGACAGGGATCAATGATCTGTTCGGTATTCAGTGATCCTACAAGACTATTGTGTACTCTATACTGCTTTTCGAAATCCTGGATAAACATAAATGATCATTAGAAATAGTCAAATTTATAGGATCAGAATTACAAAATCTAGTATTAGTTGCCGGGAAATGAAGCGTAGTATTACAAATTGACTGAATATGTCCAATCTCACTACATTTAAGGCATTTAGAATTACGAAATACACATGAATTACATGGGTGAAACTTTCCACGAAACAAGCATTTACCAAAGTTGTGCTCATTTTCGAGACCTAATTAACAACTTCTCAATGAATTGTTATCTGAATAACCTTGTGCAGTAGGGGAATTCCTGATGTCCTGACGAATCATTTCATGAAATTTTTCTCTTTTACCATATTCGTAATTTGTATACTTTATATGGTCTAGTAGTAGTTGCTTATCAGTTGCATAACGGAGTGAAATCGGTTTGTCTGGAAATGCCAGTCTTTATTAAGCTGTATGCCACAATATTGACATCCTCAAAATCTTCCTTGGTCATAGCACAGATTTGGAACCTTTCCATGTTATCCACAAAAGCGTCAAAATCTGTATGTACGTCAAACCGTTAAATCACGGGCTGCATCGCTACGCCAATGTGACAATCAGGAGTATTTGAATTATGGTACAAACTAGGAATTTCACAAATTACTGAATTTAATCAAGAAGTACTAGATGAGCATGAACGGACATCATGTATTTGGAATAGGAAATCAAGCAGTCATCAAGCACAAAGGAATCATTAGTTCATAAAAACACTACAGCAATGTCAATGGTATGCTTGGTGTCAAGTGAATGCCGAGCTATTTCACTGTTGAGAGCCCTTGCCCCTCTCGATCTCAATTTATTTGAAATATGGTCGTGTCTCTAAACCTTCAATTAGACTGACAAGGTTATATGATGTTTCGTAAGTGAATCAGAGATTGAGAAACATACTAGTCATATACCATAGATAAAGATAAACACGAGAAAGCGACATTAATTAATGGCAATTATAAGTCAGTTTATCAACTGAGTTTGTTAATAGTTTCATCTGTATATCACTGACGTAAATGATCTGTATCGAATAATTGGAGGTGTGCTGGAGTTAGAGGGAATAGTATGATCAACCAATTAATGTCAAACTCATCACTTACGGTTAGTACCTAACGTGGATTACCCCTTGTTCGTACCCAGGTTCTACGGCTGCTTTGATGACTGTACAACACAATTGGTATTATTACAGAAATATATTGGTAAGAACAGGTGTAGGAAACAGAGTGTGACCACTGCATCATGAGCCAGTTCATGACGAAGAATTGAGTGATGAGCGTTGATTGCCCTTGACCTTAACGAGTAACGGTGAACTGCCCGATATTCAGTGACCCAACTGACAGACGATTTGTCCAGGGTCCAGTGACATTTCACTGTACTTACACATCAACTCCATCTATCATACTGTCATGACACTTCTTTATAACGATACCCAGAAACCATTTTGAATAATTATTTCTAGTTGTTGTTGTTTTACGTGATTCAGAAATATCAGAAGTTTGTAGCATTGGTGAATCCGAACTACCTGGTTATATTACGAGTTGAAATCCAGCAATATTTATCCACTTAGTGTTAATTCTAGTAGTAAGCTCAAGAGATTTTATTTTGAACGTTTGCTTGACTAATAACTACGTGATAGTCTAGTTATCGTCATCATCAATGCAGTACGATAATATCTTAGTGCAGCGACCCTATTATCTGAACTATGTTGGATGTATTTTTAGGCAACTATTATGATAGTCGAATTCATAAACCTAAATAAGTATGACAATAACAGCTATGAAGTTTGGTCAAAAAATTCAAACTTGAGACGACTTATGGAACTACAACTAGGAACAGCACGTGTACAATATAGAACCTTCACAAGTGGTTACTGCAGTTAGCCTATTAACATTCATAAATATGTAGCAACGATAATCACGACTAGGACTTGTCGAATTAATGTTGAATCTAATATAGCCCTCCTGAAGACAAGACACTTTTTCATAGTAGTATGTTGTCATTTGAAGTTATTCAATATATCTTCTGTAGCAAAAGGTTTTTGGAGTGATTTATTTGAAATATATATGGCTAATCTGGGCGAAAATACATTCATTGTTAAAAAATGACATAAACATGGTAGATCATCTGGAGAAATAATAAAACTAGCCCTGATTATTTTCGGAATTCCTATCATACAGTGTATTTGACGAATAAAAATCTAATCCTAACTAGTAGTATGTGTCCCAAAAGAATCAGAGTAAACACAGTATTGCAACTAATTCCTGAGTGCATACATAACAACTCTCGTACAATCAGTTTGGATTATGGTCAAGTTTTGTGAAGCACTTTTGTCGAATTACTAAACAGACAATGCTATTTGAACAGTAACAATTCGTCTATGTCTTTGTACTATTATGATCATTATCCTGTCCACATAAGCGTTTGCACTTGGTCACATGACAGCCTACACACATCCCTCTCCAGCTTAAATGTTGATAACTTAAATATCACCCGATGAATCATTCTCTCTCCATGTATATATGTACTCGATTCCCATTATTCGCCTTTCCCTTGCCTCACTGCACCTTGATTCGACTTGACCATAAACTTGCCTCTGTACTTGCTAGAACATACATATTCGCCTTTCTGCTTCAGATCTGTTCGAGATGCTTATAACTATGTTGTCCGTGCTATCCTCTAATAAACTGTAGTCGCCGCTACTAATTGCCTTCTGATTTCAAACACCGTTGGGACTTATGTAGTAACGGTTATCAAAGTGATTGATTAAAGAATCTAAGCCACTACACGTGTGATGCTATTGATTTCGTCACTTAGTTGATTTAGTAAAAAGACTCAAGAGTTCAGATGAGTACTTGGCTATCACCATATGAACAGTATAAAATGAGAGTAGGATTGTAGAATCTTTATAGCTTAAATTCGCTTAACTTTCTGAAACATTGTACCTGTCATTTAGCAATAGAACTCAAAAATAGGAGGTTGGGCAGGCAATGGTCTAAAGAAAATATATTGAGCGATAGTCCGTAGTTTAAAATAGATTAATGTGTTAAGTGAGGAAACAAGATAAAGAATTAGACTCAGATAATTATCCAGTCCTTGTTTATATTGCTAGCCAATGTGCACCAACGTCGGTTAAGAGCCATATTTGCTAGTGGTTGATATTTTAAAAAGTCCACTTCACTGAGGCATGTAAATGCTACTAAAGCTTGTTAATAAACCATCATAGTTAATCACAAATATAGATGAATAGTTATTAGTATCGATCGAGCTAGTAAGCTATGAGTAATACTCAGTGTTACATTACGATAATACACGTGAGCATCAATGGGTAATAGAACACTGGGTTAACATGAGTATAAATGGATTGATTAAGTTGAAACGAATATTTGGCAGGTTGTCGATATGCTGAGAAACGTTTGGTCTAAGCTGGCTAGTAGTCGCACGGGATAAGTAACACGATGTGCCCACTCGTGATCCGGTGAAGATGCGTGAACGAGCGCCTTCAGTCAGGGTGTGTCCAGTAAAACGAATGAGGTTGGAATAAATGTCTAAGATATTCAGAACTATTTGTTTCGGGGATTTATTAAATGCTGCAACATATTCCCACAAATCTAAAGCAGCATGTTTAAACACCGCAAGCATCATATGTTAATTGGGTTTTGAGAGTCGACGTAAATCCTGCCCACAGAATCTGTGCAGAACTCAAAACTGCCTTCGAACAATGAGTCAACATCATAGGTTGTGTATCTCGCCCAAGCAACTGATATGCACTAAAGCAGTCAGTTATTCCAAATGGCTTCATAATTCGGGAACTCATCGTCTTCACTACAGAAAGCTGAAAACTGAGGTGAGTATTGATGCAGTAACACCTACAAAATGACTTCAGGAAACCTTGCTGTTTTATTCTGTATACAGCTACTTAGTACTGAATGCACCCAACTGTACCCATTAAATTTTCCGAAATTTGCATTCCTATTTACAGTAGACGCTGACGATGTTATCTATGATAACCGTGAATGTTCCATTATTAAACCATCCAACACAGAAAGCAAAATACCACAAGCTATATCTGTTAGATAATTAAAACTAACCTACAGATGGACTTAAACTTTATGTTTTTTAATACTTATTGGTAAGCCGTATCTACGATTTTCCAGGCTCTGACTCTCCTTGTAAGAGATGAAATTTTTATTCGATAGAAAAACTAGATCGTATTAGGACGAGAAAAACTTATCACGGTGGGACTGAACTTTATGGACAAGCCAATCAGAAGCTTTCGTGGGTTTCAAGGTCACGGCGCTAAGTTCGATACCTGATGCTTACGTACGATCAATTTACAGCGGATTTTAGAGAAGACGGGATAATTCAGCGTCTAAAGGAGGAGGGATTATTAAGAAGTTCCTATACTTGTGACTGTGGTACTCAAATGACTTTTTTCGCTCGATCACGATTAAGGTTAAGACCCTAACCCTAAACCATAATCCTAAACCCTAACCCTAATATTTCCAACGAGTTAGGAACCGATAGGCACCAACTATAATACCGAGTATACAGCAATATGTGCAGCCGGGCACTACGGTGTATACAGATGATTGGAGAAGATATAGATGCCTAAGTAGACTTGGCTACGCTCATGAAATTGTCATCCACAAGCGCCATTTTGTGGACCCCACAATTGGTGTGCATACCGTGGTGGACCTCAGCAAAAGAGCTTAGTTAGAATATAACAATACGCAAGGTTACCAACAATATACCAAAAGAATTAACACTACAAACAGTTAAATTATAAAAAGGCATATTGAGCAACAAAATGGTAACAGTTTTATGAAATGACTGTTACTTGTAAGCTGCTTTCTGAGATAACAACCACAAATAAGTTCACTTGGTTAACAAAGGTTCCTCTGCACGTGATGGCACCAACAGCAGAATGAAGAAGATTAGATCCAGTAGTATTATTCAGTAATGATCCGGGCCACAGCTCCAACGTAGTGTGGAATGGCCTAAAAGGATTATATAATACTATTATAATCTTTAATCAAAGGCCGTCGCCGTTAAAGCAGAAGAATAGACGGCGGATACAACGTTTATATTTTAAGAGTCGCGGTAGTGAAGTAGTGTTATATATAACCAAACAAAAGTATTCGTTTCTTTACCATTGATACAGAAAAACAATAGATATCGAATATAAGTGTGGTTACATAAAAAGTGTGACAAATAGGAAATATATGTGATCTTTAATTTGTTGTTACAAAAAATCACTAGATATAAATGTCACTATAATACCAACAACATTGAAGCTATGTGGTTGAGGCTAAAAGAATTTTTGAGACCTTATCATGGCTCCAGAGGCCGACTACTATGGAGCCATATGGATGAGTTCCTGTACCGTAGGCACTATGATTTTAGAACTTCTGAACCTATATCTGACCTTGATAAGTTTTTGAGCCATGTAAAAGAACAGTATCCGCTTTAATTTTTTAGTTTGGTATAATATATTTTTACCGTATACTAACTGTTTTCTGATTGGCTAATATTCCTCAAGGTCATTTAAGAATCGTTCAAAGGTCGTCCATAAAGTATAGTCTCGAGAATCAAACTTCTAGAAATATGCAAACCATACATTGGTTGAACTAGCTACTTGCCACAGTAATGTGTTAATATATGTAAGATATATAGACCATGTTATATTCACCTTTTTTAAGTTGCTTATTATCTACAAAGTTACAAATAGTAAACTTATGGTGATTAACTAACACACCTATTGTAAAATCAGATGTTTTATGCGTTTTAATCCGTAATAATGATACAATATAATCCCATTTCTTGTACTTCAATCTCTAGTTCTGATTTGTGTCTGTAACTTCTTTCTATGATTACTCTTGTCAGCATTTGTGCGAACTGTTTCCATTCTCGGTAAACATATTGTTTGAGATTTGTAACATGCTAACATGCTAAACAAGATTGTAACTCGTACAATATAACTATGTATAATAGTTACGTAATGAATTTATTCAATAAGAAATAAGATATCTGTGGAAAACAGATCATTCATTTAGTTAACCAAATGTACTTACGTAAATTATATGCACAAATAATATCAGATATGCGATGTTTTATGATGATAGTATAGGATTTAATATCCAAACTATCGATTCACAGAGCTAAAAAGTAAGTAGTCATATAGCCACCACTGGTTCAGGCCTGAAGACATAATGTTTTATATAATAAGTGTTATTTACGAAACATTTATAATTTTATACAAATACTACAGTGATTTGGTTCTATAAACTTTGTACCATCTAACAGGCTATAACCATTTCAATGACGAACATATATATTTATACATAGTATAAAAAAAGTATCCTTGACCCCATGGATAATAAAAACAATAGGGTTTCTTTTTCACTATTACAAGAGGAAATTACAATTATAAATCGTTTAGAATTAAGTTGTTTTGGATGGTGGAGAAAAATAATCAATAGTTCATTTATGAACTAGATAATTTGCTACTTTGGCACTATTTACGAAGGTCTTACTTTCAGTACCTTATTCTTGTATGGTTGTGTAGGTGAGTCTTCATGGTTTGGAATATGTACCACTGAACATGTTAAAAAAAGCCTTTTTCCTCACCTAGTAGATAGTAAACATGATATCAAGATTGAAACCGTTTTAAATTTTATACCGAGACTCAAATAACTCATCAACAAAAACAAGACTATGTCTCTAACATATAATTTAAAATACGATGATGAACTCAGTAAAATCTATGCTAATTATCCTAAAGAGATGTATATATTTGGTCACTTCGTTTTCCTTGCCGTACTATTAGGTAAAACCTTACAAAGACTACATATTATGAACTAAAAACGTTGGTCCAGTTTTATGTTTATCTCTCTCTTACTCTTTTCTTTAGTAGCTTTTCGAATTTATAGCTAATACACTTTCAACATATTTAAGTCAGACATTGTCTATGCAAAAGTTGTCTAATTCACTTACAACGTATCTACGTGTTTTTATATTGGGTCTTGTAATACAGTATAAATCTATGACTATGGAGCTTGATAATGATGTCCGCTTAAATATTCTTTTGGGAGTAAATTTATTTAAAATTTTATAATAATCAATCTGAATATAATTTTGTTTTAAAAGAAAGGAAAATTCATGTTCTTTTTTATAAACATATAAATTAATGTCTTCAATGAGTTGATATCTCCCAACAGACCTGGTTGAACTCCACTAGGTACTGCTTCTCACTAGAACTCCAGGAAATACCTCATATAAATTAATATAAATAAGTTGAAAAATTGAAAAGACTAGAGAAAGACTAGAGTTAAGTCGTCCATGTATACTATCAAGAAATTTCAATCTAGAACCAATCAATTATGTCAGATTTTTTAAATTACTTTTAATAGTTCTCCAATTGACATTAATACACATAATGAACATTACTTTTAGATGATTTATTTGATTAAAACAAATGAAATAAATTAAATTCATATTGTTTTAATAGTCAAAGTAATTCATTTCAATCAATAAGTAGGTATGTAAATTAACTATAAGGAAATGAAACCATTTTTGTTGTTGTTGCAGAATAATGTAACTGAATTCAATCATTTATTTATTTTAATGAATCAAATGGTATTCAATGTTCAAATTCCTGTATAAGGAAGTAAGCTAATTGATTTAACGGTTACTGGTAAAATGTCTCGGTAAAGAGACTAATAGATTAGTTCAATTATGCTTTATATATATATATATATATATATATATATATATATATGCTTGCGTGCGTATATATATATATATATCTATATTCTAGTCACCATATACATTTTATTTGTTGTTTTGATTGATTTATGCAAATCAGTGTGGGACATTATTGTTTCTTTTCATTTGGAAACATTGATCTGGTCATGATATTCATGGATTATATAATTACGTAAAATAAATTTTTTTTTAAAGTATATAACCATTAAAGATTGAAAAAGTAATGTCTAGAAACGATTAAAATTATGATACTTAAAATTTTAGAATTATTTGTTGTCAATGTGTCTTGTATAGCGAAGCTAACATGATGGATGGAAGATATAAATAGATTATAAAATGTTTAAAATTAAATCTTTCTTGATAATGACAGTTTAATATACTGCCGTCAATCACTCTGAGCCCCCAAATTCCCTGGTACGGCTGAGAGTGGGGAGAGTCCGCCCTTCCTTTTCTAAATGTTCCCACAGGGCCAGGAGTATATAGCCTCTGCGGGGAAGTCCTACTCACTGCCTTCTCGTGGCTGGGGCGTTGTTTACGAAATTGAGAGGACGAAAAGCGAATATCCGACGCTTTAACCGGGTTGGTGGACACTGCGAGTCCACCTAGGGGAATTGGAAAACCCTGATTCCAAACCAATGGTGCACATAAGCTCCAGTATCTCGAGGGAACAAATGGCGTATAAATCAATCGTTGGTCACCGGTTACCATGGTACTGCATCTCTCCACATCGCTCCACTGCCTTGTGGATCAGACCTTTAGGCCAAAGGCCCCTAAGAAAACCACATGTTTAGTTTGGGCACCTAGGCAGTATCACAGCCCTCACACAAATCAAATGAGATTTGTGTGGCGCATATATATTTGGTGCCAATTTGTACCAATAGTTATGTGTTTAAATAATTAAATAAATAATCACTCTGAGTGAAGAAACGACAGAAATAATGAAAATACGATAAAGTTAGTGAATTTTAAAGATATTATCATCTCGATCATAGGCTCGATAGAATACAAATTTAGGTTTATATCATGTTTGTACACATTTCTTTATGTATCTACAGGGTAACTATTAACGTTCAGCAGTTTCTTGATTCAATAAACAGATGAATAGTCTATTAAAAAGCGTCAAATTGTTTGAAATAGGTTATTCTAAATCAATTCCTTACTAATCACTTAGAATTGTTTGTTTGGATCTTCCCATTGATGTTTTTAGGACTGCAACTGGTCAGTCTCTAATTGGAATATGTGCATGCTGTACGTATTGCCTCGATATAGCCTAAATTCACAAGCATGTTAAACAAAGATGGATAGTGGCTAGCAGTGGAATCAGGACGCGCTTTTCGTCCTATTTGGGACTCGTCAGCTGGATGTACCTGCACCTCAGAGTTGATGTTCACTATGGGACTCGAACCCAGCACCTTTCGCTTCAAACGCCATCCAAACAAACAATACTAAGTAAATTTCAACTTCACCTAATTGCACAAGCAAGTGGCTATCAGGACTCAGTGGCCGAGTGGATAACGCGATGGTGTTTGAAGCGAAAGGCACTGGGTTCGAGTCTCAGAGTGAACATCAACTCTGAGATGCAGGTACATCCAGCTGACAAGTCCCAAATAGGACGAAAAGCGCGTCCTGATTCCACTGTTAACCACTATCCATTTTCGCTTACCAATTTCTTAATATTTTAATAAAAAAATAAGATTTTAGTTTAAAATGAGTGAAAATTTTTTATCATGTAGTATAGTGAATACCTATTTGCAGAAGAGAAAAAGGGAAGAATACGCTGAAATGATTCATTGGTTTGAGATTATCATTACAAATGATATTGAGTCTAGATCCCTTCCGTGTTTACTTTTCGTTACTATGACTGTTAAACATTGAACGCAAACTATTATCTTATTACAAAGTTTAGTTTTTAGTCTCCTGGTTACTGTGATTTTCATAAACCGCAACAGGGTGTATGCTCTATGCTTTTTGTCCAACTGGTGGAGCCTTACTGAACTACAAAGGTTATTTCACCTTATATTACATACACTAAATTGGATATTTCCAATGAAATTAGTCGTTTTCATTCTTTAGTCTTTATATACCCTCTTTTGCATATACATGTAAACTGTTCATCAGTGAATATGTTAGCTTTCTTGCCTTGATCAAATAATCAAAAACATATATATATCATAAACAGAAACTAGAAATAAGTTACATAAAATAGATATTTCACTCTAGTTCAGGACCTCGTAACAACGCTTTCCTGTCTGCATTCTCATTAAAAATCACGCCCATGATCAGCTTTTCTTAAACCTTGCCCGATAAATTTTCAGCTGTACAATAAATTTGAATTTACACAAAACGAATGTTTCAAACAAATAAATAATACAGTTGCTATGATGTTATTAGGCTGACTAAAAAACCTCAACAGTTTGACACCATTCACTGATGCCTAATGACCCGAATAAAACGGATTTACAACTAATTAACCAAACATTTTCAGCCTCGAAGATTAATGATTTAGTGTATTTTATTATAAGGAGTTCTGAAAGCAAAATTTGAACAAGAGAATCAGCATAAAATTAAAAGCAGTCAAGAAATTAATCACTTATCGGTCAAATGATAGACAAGCAAGAATGCATTTTTTAGAGTTATGTTAGATATCAAATTTAAATGAAAATTTTAGCTGATACCATACTTCATTTTCCTAGAGCATGAATATCATATGCAAATGTTTGTATCGTAACATGAAACTATGATAGCTTGAAGTATTTAAATTATAGTACAAACTAGGGATCCCGGAAATGATGCAATTTAACCAAGAATAACTATATGAGCATGAACGAATGTACTGTATTTGGAATTCGAAATCAAGCAGTCATCAAGTACAAAGAGATCATTAGTTCATACAAACACCACAGAAACTCAAAGAAGAAAATGAAAGAGATTGCGATTAACAAAATCTTTACGAATTAAGTTCAGTGTAACAATATGAAGGTATCATTCGAATTATATATTATAAAACCAAAGAGAAAAACGAAGGGCAAACTATTATTGCAAAATATGGAAAAATAAGTTGTAGAATATTTATGATTAGAAAAGAGAAAAATGCTACTATACTCTATATCAGGTTGATATAAAACAATGTAGTTTCCAGTAGATTCATTTGGACTACTTTGTTAGAAAACGTTATACAACTTGGAGTTAACAATAAAAGAAAGTGTGTGTGTGTGTGTGTAACGAACCAGATAACCTTTATCAACAAAAGAACTTTTGTGACGAAACGCGATCTAGAATCTGTAAATCATAAACAAAATATCACAACGAAGAAATTAAAATACTTAAGAAAATAGATGTATCGAAGTGTACAGAAATGATTACAGACAAATTATTTGGAATATCAACTTTATATAAATAAAACTATAGAAATACTTATTATTGCTGGGTTTCTTTTTCATTAAACAGATTGAGAAATCCAGTTATACATTTCCAGTACTGTATATTTTGATGAAATGTAAGCACCTACTATAGTGAACAGAATAAATGTGTGGACAATCGAATGTATTTAAACACAAATTACAAACTATCTCACTAAAATCTGATAACCATACAATGAACAGTTAATTTTCAATCGATTGTCTCAATGTTGATTGTTCCTTCTGTAAATATCAGTTCATCTTCTTTGATCTCATTGTTCATGCATTTTCATACTGATTGCGCTTCGTTCTTATTCTTTCCTTATCGATCTTCTGCCAAAATACATTCTATGCCTGACCCTCGCGATATACTACTTATGTGGATATAAGTAACTCACACCACACTACTAGAATCCACATGTTTAAATGTGAAAAATTGTTTTTTTATTTATTCATTATTATTAGCTGTATTCAATATTATATTTTTGGTACAATATAGAATTCTCAGAGCAAAGTACTTCAACAAGTTTCTGTTTCTTATTTCTTGATCGATCCTGACGATAAATATTGAGTGATCGCCAATAAAATGTTAACAGTTCTGGAATCGACATTCGAATAATGTACATTCTTTTTTATGTATATTGCTAGCAACCATAATGTCTCTGATTGTCCTCTTTCCTAACTTGTACAGCGAAAGGTCGTGAACTTTTCACAAATGCACCTGAATAAGTTGTGCCATTAGTTGAAATAATGATCGGATGGAATAAACAAAAGACAGATAACTTGTCGAAATATCTATATGGTAGGAACAGGTAGCTCAGATATTCAAGCAGGCCGCCTTCGATATTATAATAGTTTGTTAGTAAGTTTGACCAGGCTGATGGCAGTTAAGAGAAGTAATATGTACTTATTATTATTAACCTTAAAACGTGAACAACTTATGAGAGAGGATTAATATTACCAAAGTTATCGATCTCCACTGAATATTTATCAGTGGTATTTAGATTTACTATTGAACTATAGTTTATAATCAAATGATCAGTCGTATGATTTGTTCTGTTACAATTATTTTACATTGTTAAATCTGCTTGAGATTTAGATAACAACTCTGAAATGGTAATTAAGATTAGAAAGGGATGTTTAATTTGAATGTTACTTATCGTATGATTTTGAGATAGTGGAGAAGATTTGTAGCTCATGTGGGTTATTTTGATGGGGGTTTTGTTCCCTGAGCTGGATGGTTTGGTTGTGGAGCTTTCATCGTCCTTCTGAACGACATCATCAGCACAAACTTCGGGTAGAAGTCTACCCTCGTTCATCCGGGCTTGGAACCGTCAGTAACAGTGTAAAGGCTCAAGGTGGAGTCATGAATGACATATATGTAAAGATGTACAACATATAAAATATGGTAAGGTAATGTAAAAACGAAAACTTATCTAAAAACGCTTCCGGTTACATATGAATTATTGATAAGATCAAATTTATGAGTGCATAAAATAACCTCAAAATATCAGATTCATTTGTCAGTTCAAGAGTTAGTATAAATTCATGTACGCATTAAAGTCACACCATAATAAACTTAATAGTTCACTAGTTCAGAAAGCATCAACAAGCCGTTAGACTTCAGAGTTTTCTTGCTATCATTTATGAACTTGACATTTAACGAAATTAGCTTTTATGATCAAGTTTTTTTTAAAACTTCTTATCCAAGTTAGACAAGTAAAGTAATCAATTGTGTAATCTTAAACTATAATGAAATAACTCTCTTATATTACCTGATATACAATAATTCCCCGGTTATTACTAATGTGTAACGAAAATTACCTTCAATTAATCTAAATCTTAACTTTTCAATATGAATTTATTGTCAAATCAGTTTGATAGGAATCATTAAGCCAGGCTACAGAAAACATTATGAGATAAACAACATTACAGTAATTTTAAATAAGATCATGTTAAATGAATCTATGTATATAAATTCACTTAGTATTGTTTGTTTGAATCTTCCCATCGATGTGTTAGGACTGCAACTGGTCAGTCTCTAATTGGCATATGTGCATACTGTGTGTATTGCCTCGATATAGCCTTGATTTGCATAGAATCTATGTATATGTTTGCACACACTACATTGCTGAATTTATTAAATGTTCCCGTTTCTGCATAAAAGATCTAGAAAAATATTTTGTTTTATACTACCTGTTCATGATCATGATCATTTGAAAGTTACTGTAGATATTATAATATATATGTATCCTGTTGTTTTAAAGTACCGCACTTCTTAATGACGAATAATGTATTAGTTGAAATGGTATCTTATGAAATTATTTAAATATTTTCAGATTACATTTCACATAGGAATATTTATTACTATATTTTGACAATTCCATTTCGTACTTTAATTAACTGATTATTTTTTGAAGTATCGATGTTTTTATCTGCAAGTGTTTATCCAACTTCAGGTTTGATTTTAATTTTATGTATTTTCATAGTTAAAATCACCAGTCCATCGAAGCTTGGCCACCAAAGAAAACCTGGAAGCACTGGACGGTCATTTCGTCATATTGTGGGAATCCTCAGAAATGCGCATCCACGAGCCCTCGGTTAAGTGCTCTGGCGCGAGACTGATAGGTTCTGAGTTCGAATCTCACGAGGTGGGATCGTGGATGCGCACTGATGAGGAGTCCCAAAATAGGACGAAACAGCCGTCCGGTGCCTCCAGGTTCTCTATGGTGGTTTAGCTTCGATTGACTCATGATCTCAACTATCAAAATTACTATAATGTCCACAAAACCGCTTCTGATTCTAATTTTATGTTTGTCAATAATAATCATCAAGCTGGGAAATGTTGATTGGTAATGGACTTTTCTTAGGAGTTGAGACTTCATGAATAAAAATCTCTTAAGTTTAATGGTATTAACTGCTGAAAGTGTTCTGAGTAGAGAAATAAATAGTAATTCATGAACTAAACTACATCTGTTCTTTAATAAAAACTATTTAAAAAGTTCTTTTGGAAGTTTAAATGTGCCCTACTTAATTCGGTAGATAAAGAGAGTTATTTCTGATTAAAAGTTGCATTTTATTTTTAAAAGAATTTGAATGTTACCGTTAAATGAATCACTTAAATCTGCTTTGTAATAAAAGTAAGCTTCTAAAGATGTCTCTAATGTATACATGCCTAGTTTCAAAAGTCTCTTAAACAGTGATCCAAATAACCTTAGACAAACATGAATACAAAAAGGTGATAAACATAATTGTTACGTCCTTGAATCTGTCTACCCACTTTAGTGCCGAGTATGACTTGTCTAATGTAGATTAAGACCTTGACCCGATAGGCTGATTGGCTTAACCTTGAGGCTAATATGCGTGAGTTCGAAGTGGGGGTAGAGAGATGAAAACTATTCTATCCCTGATTGCCTAACAAGCACGAGCGCGAGAGAGAAGACAAAGACAGCTGGAACACTAATCACTTTATTCCAACCCCGATCTAGCACTCGAATTCCCAATTCAGATTAGGGTGAAAAGTTACATGAATAAATAGATGACTAAGCTGACCACAACGTTCAATAATTAAAAAAATACAATTATGTCCAAAACTGGGGAATTATAGTAGAAAATAGGGTACAAAAGATTATGTCTAAATGACAATAGCTTTAGAGCAGAAAATGATATGGCAATGAATTATACATCAAACGAAAGCTTATGATCTGTAGAATAGGCTAGGAACAAAAGTAAATGTTACAGTTTTACAAGCTTTGAATTAAATGAATTAACGTCCCCAAAAATAGCTTACGTAATTTGTTCAGGCTTCTTGTTTTGTGGTTCACATCAATAATCTTAGCCATTACACCGTATCATACTCTAAGAAAGTTGTAACTAGATTCTCATTTTCATTCATTGTAGAACCACTAATATCTATTTAGAGATAATAAAAAGAATCGATTTCCTCGTCAACTATTTGAAAATATGAACATTTGTTTATAAACTTATTGATCGTCTACTCAAAATAGCTTAAAATTGTTAAAGATATGCATGAATAATCTCATTACTTGTTCCGGTATAGTAGTGCTTATTGTTGTTGATTCCATAATCTCCACTAAATGCTTCTTTGACCTCCATAATTTTTAATGATTCTCCAAGTGATATTAGTTAGCGATATAAATTACTTGTAAACAAAACCAGTCTATGTAAATAATCCAATCAAATATTATTGACTAGCCATATGAAAATGGTTATAGATTTTAATAAGACAATGATAACTCCCATATATCTCGTAAAGTCATTATTTTTTTTCTTTGACCTTTACTGATTGGGATATTTTAAAGATCGATAAAGCTTAACATATGAATTGAATGGATGATAAAAATCTTCTCTCTATAACTAACCGTTCCATTATACATAGTTTGCTTGTGTTATTGAAAGTAATATTCTATACAAAAGTAACACCCATTTTTAGTGAGCAGATAAGTCAACATGCAGATGAGGTCAAATAAATGTTTTTTTTTCTTTTTAAGTAAGCAAATTACAAAGTTCCTTACTATTGGCTCATTTCAGAAATTTAAACAAAACAAAAAAGACAATATTTGCAGAATACGATGAATTCATTGAACTTTGTTGCTTCCTGTTAAGTTACTTACAAGCTTATAAGCTTAGTTGGTTCAAAATACTGATATGGAATTTTAAAGGAATAAGTTGTCATGAAAGATCAGACATATAATTAAGAATGTTCAACTGTAGGGTCGATTGAAGTTTATAAGGAATTTTGTTTATAAATAACAATAGTGATAGTCCTAGAACTTTGTTACGTAATATGGTGAAAGATTTATTGAGAATATCATTAAATCATCAAACAATAATCATAACTTCTTACCAAGGTCGCTGAAGAATAACCACAGAATCTTTTTAGATACAAAGGTCATATTTCCATCAAACTGCTATGGCCTCTACAAATTCTAACGGAATGAAACTGTATTGTTTATTGATTATTGTGAATGTGTCCTCTGTTCAAAAGTTGGTGTTCAGTCGAACTGTAAAGACTACTTTCCTCTCTGAGATGGTTCTTAGGTTTATACTAGCTAAACTGTGTGGAGATGTTCTCCTTTCTGACCCTTTTGCACGTTCTTGTAAATTTGGTGAGTTAATTACTAGATGACATCGAAAGTCAACTAGTCTTCTCTGTTTTTAGGTGATGGGATGTATCTTGTACGTCGATTTTGCTATATTTAGAGCTCCTTACAGTTCCTGATTGATCATCTTTGCAATTTGATCATCTACGAAGATCACTCAGATGAATAAATGTTTCTTCCTTGGATCATAGGCTCTCTACTTGTGTGGTGTTCAATACAATGTTTATTTGTAAATGAACAAGGGTAGACATTTTGCTGAAGAAGTTTCTATTTTAACATACTTTCTCCTTGTTTGTCTTTCAAAAATAACTTTTGACCCATGACGGAAGATTTTTAAATTTATCTGACAGAAGTTGTGAAAGCATATATGACATTCACTCCAAGTTTTACTGCGAATATACCGTCAGTTCTTCAAGAGATACCAAAGTCTAGAAAATGAAGCATCCTGTCCAATCCATTCCCCGTTACACATTGGTATTATAATATTCCTTGTTAAATGTTTCGAAAAGCTACAATCAGGAAAATAGATTGATGTGAATTCACCTCATACATGTGAACTTATAATTTCCAAAGTCTCTGTGAAACTAGTTTTACCAAGTTCACAATTAGGCAGTTCCGTCTTCCAATCTCCGAACATATTACCGAATGGCATAATCAGGAATAATTAAGGTCGAACGAGAACATCATACAAAGACACTTGATTAACAGAAGAAATCAAATGGAAATAAACAAAGCCTTTCAAGTTATTCAATATGTTCCATCAAATTTTCGAAATATTGTACATATATATTTTTGGATTTAGCCAAAACTGTCTTCGTCCATCTTAACAAATCTTGATCTTTACCTTTTTTGATAATTTAATCTGTTGTAATTTTATGCTCGGCTTTTATCACGTGATTTATTCACCAATCCAAATAGAATTATCAAATCATAGCACTGTGCCAAACCAATAGCGTTCCATCGGTATGAGCAGCCTAACGTCCTTATTGGTCCCTTGTCCGCCTAGTTCTTCCAGTTGAGTGCAGAACACCAATAACAGCTTCTGCTATGCGAATAATTTATTTCAAGCATACTTGGTTTATATACCAGACGAACAGCCCACATCACACCATAAAACAGAAAATAATATTCATACAAGATCAAGCCAAATGTGGCTGTGAACGTGGAATACAATAATCAATAAACTGAGTATAATTTAGGAACAGTAAATCGTATAATAATTTATAGATCAAAATGAAGCTTATGATAAGAGGGATATAGATACATACAATCTAACCACTGAATAGTTAGTTATACAATAAGAATATATATAGAATAATCGTCCATTAATAAGTCCTGGAAGTTACTCATACTTATGTCTTCACTAGGATATAACATAATCACTATCATTTCACTATCCAGATAAGTTTATGCAAATCATTCCATCATTGTAAAATGATTATAAAAACTAACCGAATTAACTTTTCAAAATTCTAGTTATAACTTATCTGAGCTTTTCCTTAAATGTATTGGTTCAAACATCTTTTGCATAGTTGAAATCATGAGTCAATTGAAGCCAGACCAACAAGGTAAACCTGGAAGCCCTGGACGGCCGTTTCATCCTATTGCAGTGCGCCTCCACGATCCCTCGGTTAAGTTCTCTGGCGCGAGACTAGTATGTCCTGGTTTTGAATCTCGTGAGGCGGGATCGTGGATGCGCACTGATGAGGATTCTCACAATAGGACGAAACAGCCATCCAGTGCCTCCAGGTTTTCTTTGGTGGTCTAGCTTCAATTGACTCATGATTTCAACTATGAAATTACTGAAATCTCCCCAAAACCCTTTCTGATATCAATCATCTTTTTTTTATTACATAAACAACTCCTTCACGATCCCTCGGTTAAGTTCTCTGGCGCGAGACTGGTATGTCCTGGGTTTTAATCTCGTGAGGCGGGTTCGTGGATGCGCACTGCTGAGGAGTTCCATAATAGGACGAAACGGCCGTCCAGTGCTTCCAGGTTTTCGATGGTGGTCTATCTTCAATTGACTCATGATTTCAACTGTGAAAAATACTAAATTCTCCACAAAACCCCCTCTAACCTTTAATTTGTCATAGTTTTCTATGTTCATTAGTCTACATTAAGAAATATTTTAACGAATTAAACTTTGTGAACATTATTGATTATGAATAAAAAGCAGCTGACTAAAATCATAGAATCCCACTTGAATTATTTTTTTTGTTATTTCTTTATTAAAATGTAACTAACAAACTTTATAATTATACAATCAGTAACATAATCGAAATATTCTTAAATTAGTTTCCATGTGAAAAATTCAATAATTTTGTCGATCACATGTTAACAATAAAAAAACAAAAACGTTTAGCATAGTTAATGACTAAGATGGTGGTTGGAGGTGGTCAACAAGAAACCCTGGACACGGGTTTTGTGCTATTTGGCACTCGTCAGCAAGGCGTATCTGTAATCTTGAAGGAACTGGTGCTCCCTGACGGATTCGATCCCGTGTCACCCAGTGATCAATCAATGGTAATAGTTAATTACTATTAAACTTATCATAAATATTTTGAATATCCATTTATCCAAATAGAAAAAATATAAAAAAGTAATATAATTATAAAGAATCCATCTATCAAAAAAATAAAATAAAACGAAAACAGATTTCCACTTAGAAAGGATTTTAATTAAGTGATTGATATTTCTTATAACTTCTTCAGCATTATTTAATTACTACAATCAGAATTAATAAAATTATAAGAAGTCAAATCAATATTAAAGCTAAGAAGAACTGAATAACAAATACAAAATTGTTTACATCTAATTACCGTCAATTAGTTACTGTAAGGTAGGTTTCCATTCCTTGATGTGAGATAATTACATCCAACTGATTCAAAAAATGAATCTAGATTTTATGTAAGTTGGTATTCGTTAGCTATATATATATATATATATATATATATATATATATATATATATCGAGGGATTCTAAAACATAACATAAGAATAATGTATTCTAGTGTCCATATTACAGCTCGATTGATAGAATTCAGCCAGCACTAAGAAGAGAACAAAAATGACATTGGTTACCACTTAGTGAATATTTATTGTCAAAATCTTAAACTTACAAGGAGTTGGTCGCGGCCTGAACTGGTTAATAATGATGTCTCAGACTATGAAGTGAGGTGACAAGGACTCGAACGCCACTGGGAATATTAAGTCCCTGAAAACTTCAGGTATATCATAGTAACTAGCATCAGTTAATACAAAAACCTAGGTCTGGAGATTCCTGTTGACTGCCTTCAAATACCTAATATTGACAATCTCCCGTTCTCTTTACTAATAATACATTAAGTTGCTTTAGTATAGATAAACTGAAAATTACCTTTTATTATTAGCAGCTATAAATAAAGCTTGACGTTTCATGGTTATATTATGAGAGGAATTAACTTGACTTGGTCTACGGCAGATCACAAAAAAACTATGCTACATTATTAGATAAAGTCATATCAGATAAATTGATCGTTAGACTTCTATCATTATTTATGACATGAGTAAAGCCGTTATTATTGTTTAATAAATAATTTGATAAAATATTGCTCGTTGGTTCATTTTTACTCAAATTCTATTATTTACGTACACATTTTTTCGGATAATATAAACTGAAGGTTAAATTTTTACTGTTTCACACATTTAGCCATTTATCAAAAAGTATATCTGATCAAAACTCCGCCTGTAGCTCTTCTAGAGTTACTGCCGGTCCCAAGCCCGGGTAAAGGAGGAGGGTTGGGCATGGGGTTAGCGACCCCATCCCGTAGAAAAGCTAACTCGCTAAAAAAACGCTAACCAGAAAAAATAATCCAAACCATTTAAACTCTGCCCTGGGAGTTGAAGGAATAATGACGTCTCATGATGAAAGCCGAAATTCTTCGGAAGTCACGAGACCGATGCACCTTCTAACAACCAGAGCAACACTCTTTATAGGTACATGGAACGTCCGGACAATGTGGGAAACAGGAAAGACCAGCCAAATAGCAATGGAAATGAGGAGATACAACTTGGCAGTACTCGGAATCAGCGAAACCCATTGGACACAAACTGGACAACAAAGGCTAGGTACAGGAGAGATGCTGCTGTACTCCGGTCACGAAGGGGAAAATGCGCCACACACTCAGGGAGTTGCTCTAATGCTGTCCAGAGAAGCACGAAATGCACTTGTGGGATGGGAATCTCATGGACCCAGGATAATCAAAGCATCATTCAGAACAAAGAAGCAAGGGATCACAATGAATGTTATCCAATGTTATGCACCCACCAATGATAGCAACGACGATGATAAAGATCAGTTCTATGAAAGGCTGCAATCAATTATAGCAAAGTGCTCACGAAAGGACCTCACCATCCTTATGGGAGATCTAAATGCTAAAGTTGGAGTGGACAACACAGGATATGAAGATGTAATTGGACGACATGGACTAGGAGAGAGAAATGAAAATGGGGAGAGACTTGCAAACCTATGTGCTTTCAACAAATTGGTTATAGGCGGCACAATATTCCCACACAAACGCATACACACAGCTACATGGATCTCACCGGACCACACCACAGAGAACCAGATTGATCACATCTGTATCAACAAAAAATTCCGAAGATCAATGGAAGATGTGAGAACCCGGAGAGGAGCTGACATAGCTTCAGATCACCACCTGGTTGTGGTCAAGATGAGACTGAAGCTAAAGAAAGACTGGACAACTGGACAAACAGCACTACAAAGGTTTAATACAGCCTTCCTTCGAGATACTGACAAACTCCATGAATTCAAGATAACTCTCAACAACAGGTTCCAAGCTCTACAGGATCTACTGAAAGAACAAGAAACTACTTTGGAGGACAACTGGAAAGGGATCAAAGAAGCACTAACTTCAACGTGTCAGGAGGTTCTTGGTCCTAAGAAGCATCATCACAAGGAATGGATATCTATGGGAACCCTGGACAAAATTCAAGAAAGGAAGAACAAGAAACCAGCAATTAACAACAGCCGAACACGAGCAGAGAAAGTCAAAGCACAAGCAGACTACGCAGAAGCAAACAGAGAAGTGAAGAAAAGCATTAAAGCCGACAAGCAGAACTACATGGGAGAACTAGCAACGGCGGCGGAAAAAGCTGCAAGAGAAGGGAATATGAAACAACTATATGATACAACGAAGAAATTGGCAGGGAGATATAGCAAACCAGAGAGACCAGTCAAAGACAAAGAAGGAAAGACAATCACTGAGATTCAGGAACAGAGGAAAAGATGGGCAGAATACTTTGAGGAACTGCTGAATAGACCAGCCCCATCGAATCCACCGAACATCGAAGCAGCCCACACTGACCTTCCAATAGATGTCACTCCACCAACGATCGAAGAAGTCAAGATGGCCATCAGACAAATCAAAAGTGGGAAGGCGGCAGGACCTGACAATATACCAGCAGAAGCACTGAAGTCAGACATTGAAATAACTGCAAACATGCTTCACCTTCTATTCAAAAAGATTTGGGAAGAGGAACAAGTGCCAACGGACTGGAAAGAAGGATATCTCATCAAGATACCAAAGAAAGGAGATCTGAGCCAATGTGAGAACTACAGAGGCATCAGTTTGTTATCAGTACCAGGAAAAGTTTTCAACAGAGTGCTGCTGAATCGGATGAAAGACGCAGTAGACGCCGAACTTAGGGATCATCAGGCTGGATTCCGTAAGGATCGGTCGTGCACAGACCAGATTGCGACACTACGGATCATCGTTGAACAATCAGTTGAGTGGAACTCATCACTATACGTCAACTTCATCGACTATGAGAAGGCGTTTGACAGCGTGGATAGGAGAACATTGTGGAAACTTCTTCGACACTATGGAGTTCCTCAGAAGATCGTCAACATTATCCAAAACTCATACGATGGATTACAGTGCAAAGTGGTGCATGGAGGACAGCTGACAGATGCATTTCCAGTAAGGACCGGAGTCAGACAAGGCTGTCTACTCTCCCCATTTCTCTTCCTTCTAGTGATTGACTGGATTATGACGAATTCGACATCTGAAGGGAAATACGGAATACAATGGACTTCTCAGAATCAATTAGATGATTTGGACTTCGCAGATGACCTAGCCCTCCTCTCTCATACACACGACCAAATGCAGATGAAGACAGCAAATGTAGCAGCAGCCTCCACATCGATAGGCCTCCACATTCACAAAGGAAAAAGCAAGATTCTCAAATGCAACACGGAGAACACCGACCCAATCACACTTGATGGCGAAACTCTGGAAGAGGTGGAAACATTCAAGTACCTGGGGAGCATCGTTGATAAACAAGGAGGATCGGATGCAGATGTAAAGGCAAGGATTGGCAAAGCAAGGGCAGCATTTCTACAATTGCAGAACATATGGAACTCAAAACAACTCTCAACCAATTTCAAGGTCAGAATCTTTAATACGAACGTCAAGACAGTCCTACTGTATGGAGCTGAAACGTGGAGAACTACTACGGCCATCATCAGGAAGGTACAAGTATTTATAAACAGTTGTCTACGCAAAATACTCAACATCCATTGGCCGGATACTATCAACAACAGCGTTTTATGGGAGAGGACAAACCAGCTTCCAGCTGAAGAGGAAATAAGGAAAAGACGTTGGAAGTGGATCGGACATACATTAAGGAAATCACCAATGTGCATCACGACTCAATCCCTAACTTGGAATCCGGAAGGGAAGCGGAAAAGAGGAAGGCCAAAGAACACACTACGCCGGGAAATAGAAGCCGATATGAAAAGGATGAATAGCAACTGGAAAGAACTGGAAAGGAAGGCTCAGGGCAGAGTTGGATGGAGAATGCTGGTTAGCGGCCTATGCTCCTCGACGAGGGATAACAGGCGTAAGTAAGTAAGTAAGTAATATCTGATCAACCAATGGGTCTATTTTAAAATGGATAAATCTAAGTGATGAATTGTAAAACATTTGTTAGTTTAACTCTAATACTGATTCTAGAATGTTGTTAAAATAATTCCGTACTATTAGAACAATGAGGTCTTCCATTGACCTTCTGAATTTTTATTGATACAAATATGATCGATATGGTTTTATGTAGTGTAATCCGGTTAGATCCATGTAGTTTCATGTCTGCTTTTGTGGGAGGTTGTTGTGACCCCTATAAACATTTTGTCGAATGAATAAAAATTTACAAATCTGTCACCATTTTTGTTCCTTTTCTACAATCAGTCCATGCGTCCCATGATACCCTATGTTGTCCATTCCAACTTGGACGTTTCGGTCTCCAATCAGGATGGTGGAGTCGTTTCCTGAGCACTTCTGTGTGATTGATTGCAACATCCTATAAAATTGATCTTTATCGTGGTCGTTGCTATCACTGGTGTGTGAATAACACCAGATAACATTGATTGTGATTCCTTCTTTCTTTGTTTTGAATGATGCTTTGATGACCCTGGATCCATGAGAATGCCATCCTATAAGTGCATTTCGTGCCTCTCTGAACGACATCAGAGCGAATCCCCGAGTGTGTGGAGCATTTTCTTCTTCGTGACCATAGTACAGCAGCATCTCTCCAGTATCTAGACTTTGCTATCCAGCTTCTACCCTATGGGTTTCACTGATTCCGAGAATTGCCAAGTCGTATCTCCTCACTTCTGTTGTTATTCGACTGATCCTTCCTGTTTTCTACATTGTTCAAACATTCTATTTACATCTATTAATTGTTGCCCTGTTTGTTAGAAAGGGCATCGGTCTCTTGATTTCCGAAGAATATCAACTTTCACCATGAAGCGATATAATTTTCCTGAATTAAGATAGTTGAACATGGATGGCAAAGTTTAAATGGTTTATCTTCTTTATTTTGGTTAGCGTATTTTAACAAGGTTGTTTTGTACGGGATGGAATTGCTGACCTCATGCTCAACCCTTCTATTTTGTATGGGCTGAGTACCGGTAGTGGAGTCAAAAAAAGCTACAGCTGGAGTTCTGTTCCAGCCTAGTCTTAGAATATCCTCAGAAATATGGAAAGCTTTCAGATGTTGTACTGAACATGAAACCAGTTGTTTTTTTTAATGAGTCGAATTCCAACGATTCATCACTCAGTCAGTAATGAAAACATAATCCATATTATAAAATTTTTACCAACCTCTTAACTAAATAAGAAAATTTGATTGATTTGAAAAACTTTCCTTTTCAATAAAAACAAAAAATGAATATCGAAAACTCATTAATAACAATAATAATAAGTAATATAACTTAATTTGTATAATTCAATTATGTTTATCACTTCATTTTTATCATTTTTAAGTGGTTCATTTAATTTATACATAATTATCGTTTGTTTTAATTACTTAATTTTGTTTAAATTAATAAATATATGAGTTTAAAAAATTAAAAAAAATTTAATTAGAACCTAAAAAACATTTAACTTAATGTTTTACTGCTTATCTTAAATCTTACAGAAAATTTTCGTATTTTGGTTTTTAAAACAGTATTATCATACAAAGAATTATTCTATTATGTTCTCTTTAGGAATTTATAAAGAATATCTCTGTTGTTGTTTTAAACGAATGAATTAGTATTATTATTATTATTACTCTTTTTGAATGTTATAGATATGAGCAAAATTGATTCTATTTAAAACAAAAATGAAATGAATATAGAACAAAGATATAAAAATAATGATCAATAGGAATGAAATTAAATGAAAATGATGGTTATCTTACTTTAAAATAAGAACTATGAATTGTAAATTGTAATGATGAAACTATGTAGTAATGTTGATAGGAAGCACGGGATACAGTGGAAAGCGAGGATGCGGCTGGACGATTTAGACTTCGCAGATGATTTGGCTCCTCTATCACTTACGAAACGACAAATGCAGGAGAAAACGACCAGTGTAGCAGTAGCCTCAGCAGCAGTAGGTTTCAATATAAAAAAGGGAAAAGGAAAACTCTGATACAATACAACATGCACCAATCGAAGTACACTTGACGGAGAAGCTTTGGAGGATGTGTAAACCTTTACATATCTGGGCAACATCATCGACGAACACGGTGGATCAGATGCAGATGTGAGTGCGCGGATCGGCAAAGCAAGAGCAGCATACCTACAACTGAAAAACATCTGGAGCTCAAAACAATTGTCAACCAACACCAAGGTTAGAATTTTCAATACAAATGTGAAGGCAGTTCTACTGTATGGGGCAGAGACGTGGAGAACTACGAAAGCCATTATCCAGAAGATACAAGTGTTTATTAACAGCTGTCTACGCAAGATACTTCGGATCCGATGGCCAGACACTATCAGCAACAACCTAATGTGGGACAGAACAAACCGAATTTCAGCGGAAGAAATCATGAAGCGTTGGAAGTGGATAGGACACACATTGAGGAAATCACCCAACTGCGTCACAAAACATGTCCTCACATGGAATCCTGAAGGCCAAAGGAGAAGAGGAAGACCAAAATATACATTACATCGAGAAATGGAGACAGACATGAGAAGAATGAACAAAAAATGGGTAGAACTAGAAAAGAAGGCCCAGGACAGAGTGGGTTGGAGAATGCTGTTCGGCGGCCTATACTCGATTGGGAGTAACAGGCGTAAATATGTAAGTAAGTAAGTAATATAGTACTGTATGAAGATGATTATAAGATTATTCTATTTAAAAATATCTTTTTCTACATGAACAACTAAGTTAATAAGTAATTATTCCCTATTATTTCTTATTATTATAACTCAATAAACAACATAAATTAAGAGGAGATGAAATACAGCGGTATAAAGAATTCTAATAATTTCTCATATATAAATGAAACATTCACGATAAATGATCACTGTCCAATTACTAATGTCCGATTTATCTAGCCATTACTATCTATATACAGACTATACAGAGATAACGTATATAACTGTCACACTCAGTGACACGGATTTAAATCTCATGGAAAGTACCAGTTTCCATGATGTTTCAGGTAATAATTTCACAGAGAACTTTCACCTCATCATCTTCGAATACATAAGTTTACAAATAAAATCATGTGTTGTAGAAGATTAAACATAAAATTAGTCAGGAAATATAGCTTTCGGATCATCTCTGTAGCAAAAAGAAAACATTACTGAGGCTATTCATAGATTCAAGGTGAAATTCCGTTTACCATAGACAACTTACTTGAAGAAAAAACTAAAATGAAGCTAAACAAATGTAGTTTTTGATTAAAATCTAACTTGAGTCTTCTGAACTAATTCATTAACTGTAAAAGTTCTGAAACGTGGTGCAACAGTTGATATAACGTTTATGTAATAATTAGTTGTAAGGATTTGTTTTGATTGTGGTTGTTTTCCTTCATAAGTTAATACTAGCTAGATGAGGGAGGAACCACTGAAAACCAGAAGACATTCAACAAGTGTTTTGTTTTAGTCAGTGACTCCTTAACAAAATACGCCCATAATCACTTGGGGGATCAGACCTACAGATTTCAGGTCTCAAAATGAGCATTTTATATATGGATCGACGGTACACATTTCCAACTTCAATCAACTTACTACATAAAGCAACATCACTTAGAGCCGTTTGTGAGTAACTGTCTCACTTTCAAGAGTTGAAAACAAACTTACAGATAGGAATTATCAGCATCAGTCGAGCAATACTACAATTAATTTCGTTTTCACGAATAATCAAATTATGATTATTTGAGAATTATATTCTATAAATGTTTTTTCCAATAATCAGTATTATCCAAAGGAAAATTGATGTATGGATTCCAATATATTCATCCAAGGTAGACGAGGTTAACAATGAACAATTAAAGTAAAAATAATTGATGATTACATAATATTACCGGAAATATTAGTAAATCGGTGTAATTAAAGTCGAAATGTGATTGATGCATGAACATTAATTATATTATGTTGCAAATAATACTACTTGGTTACCATTCTATCTATCACAGGAGGGAGAGATTTATGACATATTTCTTCTATACTCATAGGTTAGATCTGAAACTTTTTATTGAAATAGCTATTAAAATAAGGGAAACAATTGGCGTCCTCTGTTTGCTAGTCATTCTGAATGCCTTAGAGGTATATACGTTTTTCAACACAAATAATCATCTAACTTAATCTGATTTAACAATATTTTTAGTTCATATTGGACTTCTTATGATTTTCTATTCCGTCTATGGATATCTACAGATGACTACATTTACTGAAAAAGTATAAGTAAACCAACATGTACCAATCGTAACTTCCACAGAATGTCTAAGAAAACCTTCCAAAAAGAATAATAGCCTAATGAATCCTTAGGGAAAACAGTTGACTAAGAGTGATAAACTGTGTCAGCAAAATGAAATAATCCATTCTTCGATAGATGAATATTATCTGAGAAATCATTAAATGATTGTGAAAATGTTTTTAAATTATGTTAAATAAGGCACACAAAAACAAAACAAAGAATATACAGTGCAATCCAAAGATTCAGAATAAATAAATAAAAATCAAGTGTGGATTTTAAGATGAATTATTTTAAGTACATTTATACACAACACAATGTACCCATTTTTAACGAACTTAGTTATCGAACTACGATTCAAAAATATGGTTTCTAATAAACGATAAATAAATTATAGAAAACGACTGATTTCATGGTGAGACTATAATTTACGGACGATCCAATCAGAAGCGTTCAAGGGATTTCAAGGTCACAGCGTCAATTTCAGTACTTGATGCTCATGTAGAATCGATTTACAGAGGATTTTAGAGAAAACGTGACAATTAAACGGCTACAACAAGTGGGACTACTACTAAGAAGTTTCTTTATTTGTAATTGAGGTAATCATTTGACTTGTAGACCTTGTGCAAACTACTGTGATGATGTTATCTTTCGATGTAATATATGTTAGAGGAAGAAGTCTTCTAGAATAGGAACTTTTTTCTTTCTCTATCCAGATTGAGACTAAGGCAAATTATATTAATTGCTGCTGTATAATAAAAGCACCAGTAATATTGTCTGCAATATTCGCACATGTTACGTAAGCTTTGGCTGTTCAGTGGTATGAGTATTGTAGGGATATTTGTATAATAAAAATGACAAATTTACACAACCGGAGTAAATACAAACAATATTGAAGCTATGTGGTCGAGGCTGAGAGAGGTTTTGTGACATTATCATGGCTCCAGAGACCAAGTATTATGAAGCCATATGGGTGAGTTCCTTGACCGTATGCATTATGATTTTAGAACCTTAGAACCTCTTCCTAACCTTGACACGTTTATGGACCATGTAAAAGAAGTGTATCCACTCTAATTCTTTGGTTTTGTATAATATATTATTACTATATACTAACTTTTATCTGATTGGCTACTATTTCTCAAGGTCACTTGAGATTCCTTCAAAGGTTGTCAATAAATTATAGTCTCGCCATGAAGATATAATTATTTAATCCAATTAATAACAAAATATTGAAAATAATCATAATAAATGAAGTAAATTTAAATAACAATATCAAAATATATTTCAATATTCAATTGTTTAGTTTTCAAATATTAAACAAATGAAATTAACCAATTAAGTAATATTAATTAGATGAGTTATGAATTCATCAAAATCCTTCATATTACATTATGTAGATACTTTTCAATATAACAATTATCATGATATAACAATTCTCATTAATAATAATATGTTCTAGGGAATTTTGTTTCAAATAGATGGGAGGGAAGTTGTTTAGAGTACGTCAAGAAGGTTTAACCTGTGTTATTGACCAAGTTAAAGATGTTGGGATTACGTACTGATTAGTGAACAAGTAACATTACAAACTAACTTTAATTGGGAATTTGTGGCTGCCAAATATCGACTTTATTTTTAAATTCTGGAGTTTTTAGAAAAGTCCTCAGTTTAACCTCATGTAAGGTAGTGAGTGTACACTGAAAACGAGTTTTAAACAAGAATTAAAACAAGTAGGTATCAATGTTATGGTTGGACTTGATAGTTTCAAATGAATTGGTCATTGAGTAGAAAGGTTTCATTAAATCTATTTATTTATAATCCAATGAGTAAAAAACTACATTTCTGACTTTTCGTGACTTAATATAAACCACCTCTTCAGAGTAAATAAATAACCGAATCAAATTAAAAACAAGTTTGAATATTGCTATTTAAATTCATTGAGATATGATAGAAAAATTATTTAATATTAATTAAAACAAGTGTAAATCTGTCCTTCATTCCTAATAGTTCCCTAATTGGCCTCACTTTTATGATGTAAATTAATTCCTTTTTATACAGTTCAGATAACTAAGTATCGTGATTAGTGGAGTTAATGTTGTTGGGAAACTAATAACGACAGTAACTAACAGCCGCATATTTACCTTCGTTTATACTATTCTAGTTAAAATTTACATGATTATATCTTTTTGATATAAAAAGCATTATTTTCTCTTATATTGTCAGATATTCTGTTCACTGGTTACAAGGTATATGTCATTTACTGACGTAAAGGTAATCAATATAGTTTGTTTAGTTTTACTTAAAAATAATATTATCATATTTTGTTATCTAGTTGAATCTGATATCATTTGTAACCTGATTTTAATTGTTTTCGTAGAACTTTTCGTACTTTGAAAACATAATCAAATTAATTTTAGTTTTATTCTTGATCAAATTACTTCATACTGACTTCTTATCATTAAATAACTGTCATAAATGTTATTGTTTACGGTTTTTTTCCATCTAGGTAAATGAGCCGCAGTCGTAGAACTATTTCATATACTCAAGACTTCAGATATTTATATCATAAACATCCCGTTTAGTATATATCAAATAAAAGAGGATCATATCAGAAGCTGATAATTCACATTATAAATTGAGTACCTACTAATATAAACCTATAATAAATTAACTCAATTTGAAATGACTTTAATTGTCTCGTTGTAGATATTTTGACTGAAATTTGATTAACATTATTTGGCATACGCAGACCCTATGAGGATTACCTCGATACACATATTATGACACAAATTAATTTGAAATAGATGGAATATGGCTGATTATAGAACCAAGGACGAGCAGATACATTCATCTGGCGAGTGCCAAACAGAATAAAACGCACGTTCTGAATTTCGCTGCAAGCCACATTCCATCTGTTTTATAATATTCATTCTAATATAAAATATTCTATGCATAAACACAAACAAACTAATCAAGTAGACAAAACATTGTACAGATAATATATGTTCATGAAAACTAGGAATGAAGTAGTTAGTATTTTACTTTCAATGTACAGAGATGTATGTAATCATCTCATGTAAATCATTCTATCTAATAAACCATAATTCAGGTACAGGTATATCTTCATCAAAAACTGATATTCGCAGACAAATATTCAATCATTCAAGCCAAAATTATGAATAGATATTAACAAATAACATCTAATGACATCTATTTTACTTACTTACTTACTTTCGCCTGTTACTCCCAATGGAGCATAGGCCGCCGACCAGCTTTCTCCAACCCACTCTGTCCTGGGCCTTCTTTTCTAGTTCTTTCCAGTTCTTGTTCATTCTTCTCATGTCTGTCTCTATTTCTCGGCGTAATGTGTTCTTTGGTCTTCCTCTTCTCCTTCGACCTTCAGGATTCCATGTGAGGGCTTGTCTTGTGACACAATTGGGTGATTTCCTCAAAGTGTGCCCAATCCACTTCCAGCGCTTCTTCCTGATTTCTTCCTCCACTGGAATCTGGTTTGTTGTCTCCCACAGTAACTTGTTGCTGATAGTGTCTGGCCATCGGATCCGAAGTATCTTGCGTAGACAGCTGTTAATAAACACTTGTATCTTCTGGATAATGGCTTTCGTAATTCTCCACGTCTCTGCCCCATACAGAAGAACTGTCTTGACATTTGTATTGAAAATTCTAACCTTGGTGTTGGTTGACAATTGTTTTGAGCTCCAGATGTTTTTCAGTTGTAGGTATGCTGCTCTTGCTTTGTCGATCCGCAACCCTCACATCTGCATCTGATCCACCGTGTTCATCAATCATGCTGCCCAGATATGTAAAGATTTCCACATCCTCCAAAGCTTCTCCGTCAAGTGTAATTGGATTGGTGCATATTGTATTGTATCGGAGAGTCTTGCTTTTCCCTTTGTTTATATTGAGACCTACTGCTGCTGAGGCTGCTGCTACACCGGTCGTTTTCTCCTGCATTTGTTGTTGCGTTTGTGATAGGAGAGCCAAATCATCTGCGAAGTCTAAATCGTCCAGCCGCATCCTCGCTTTCCACTGTATCCCGTGCTTCCTATCAACATTACTACATAGTTTCATCATTACAATTTACAATTCATAGTTCTTATTTTAAAGTAAGATAGCCATCATTTTCATTTAATTTCATTCCTATTGATCATTATTTTTACATCTTTGTTCTATATTCATTTCATTTCCGCGAAGTCTAAATCGTCAAGCTGCATCCTGCCTGTCCACTGTATCCCGTGATTTCCTCCAGATGTTGACGTCTTCATAATCCAGTCGATCACCAGGAGAAAGAGAAAGGGTGAGAGTAGGCAACCTTGCCTAACACCGGTCTTTACCTCGAACGAGTCGGTGAGTTGTCCTCCGTGGACGATTTGGCAGTTTAGTCCATCATAGGAGTTCCGTATGATGTTGACTATCTTCTCAGGCACGCCGTAGTGTCGAAGAAGCTTCCATAGTGTCGTCCTGTCCACGCTATTAAATGCTTTCTCGTATTCAATGAAGTTGATGCAGAGTGATGAATTCCATTCGATTGATTGTTCCACAATGATACGTAGAGTTGTGATTTGATCTGTGCACGATCTATCCTTACGAAATCCAGCTTGTTGATCTCGAAGTTGAGCGCCCACGGAATCCTTCATCCTGTTTAACAATACTCTGTTGAAGACTTTTCCTGGTATTGAGAGGAGAGTGATGCCCCTGTATTTGTCGCACTTGCTCAGATCACCTTTCTTTGGTATCTTGATGAGAAGTCCTTCTTTCCAGTCTGTTGGTACATGTTCTTCGTCCCAAATCTTACCGAAGAGGATGTGGAGTATCTTGGCAGTTGCTGTTACATTTGCTTTCAGTGCCTCTGCCGGGATGTTGTCTGGTCCCGCTGCTTTGCCACTCTTGATTTGTCTAATGGCCATGCTGATCTCTTCAATTGTTGGTGGGCCAACATCGATTGGGAGGTCTGTAGGTGCTGCTTCGATGTTGGGTGGGTTCAGTGGAGCTGGTCGATTCAAGAGTTCCTTGAAGTGTTCTACCCACCTGTTTCGTTGTTCTTCAATATCGTTGATTACTTTGCCTTCCTTGTTTTTCACTGGTCTTTCTGGTTGACGGTAATTTCGAGCAAGTTTCTTTGTTGTATCATACAGTTGTCTCATGTTTCCCTCTCTTGTAGCCTTTTCCGCTGTCATCGCTAAATCTTCCACATATTTACGTTTGTCGGTCCTGATGCTCCTCTTCACTTGCCTATTTGCCTCTGTGTATTCGGCTTGTGCCTTGGCTTTTTCTGCTCTTGTTCGGCTGATATTGATTGCTACCTTCTTGTTCCTCCTTGCTTCAATTTTATCCAGTGTACCAACAGTGATCCATTCCTTGTGATGGTGCTTCTTTTGGCCCAGAACCTCCTGACATGTTGAAACGATTGCCTCCTTGATACCTTTCCAGCTGCTCTCTATGGTGGTTCCCTCTCCATTGAGTAGGTCATGAAAGGCCTCGAACCTGTTGCTGAGGGCTATGTTAAATTCGTTGAGTTTGTCAGTATCTCGAAGAAAGGCCGTGTTAAACTTTTGTGATGTTGTCCGCGCCATTGTCCAGTGCTTCTTGAGTTTTAGTCTCATCTTGGCGACCAGCAAATGGTGATCGGATGCTATATCAGCTCCTCTTCTGGTTCTCACATCCTCCATCGTCCTCCTGAACTTTTTGTTGATGCAGACATGGTCGATTTGATTCTGTGTAGTGTGATCCGGTGAAATCCAAGTGGCTTTGTGTATGTTTTTGTGTGGGAATATGGTGCCACCTATGACCAGTTTATTGAAGGCACATAGGTTTGCAAATCTCCCACCATTTTCTATCCTTTCTCCCAGTCCATGTTGTCTCATGACGTCTTCGTATCCAGTGTTGTCCTTTCCAACCTTGGAATTTAGACCTCTCATCAGAATGGTCAGGTCCTTGGTTGGGCACTTCTCGAAGATTGACTGCAGCCTATCGTAGAATTGGTTTTTAGCGTCTTCATCGTAGTCGTTGGTCGGCGCATAGCATTGAATGATGTTCATTGTAATGCCCTCTCTCTTTGTTCTGAAGGAGGCTTTGATGATCCTCGGTCCATGAGATTCCCATCCTATAAGTGCATTTTGTGCTTTTCTAGACAGCATCAGTGCCACTCCTTGTGTATGTGGGGCATTTTCTTCTTCATGACCAGAGTATAACAGAAGTTCCCCTGAAGACAGTCGTTGTTGTCCAACCTGCGTCCAATGTGTTTCACTGATTCCAAGCACTTCCAGGTTGTATTTCCTCATTTCCGCAGAAATTTGAAAGACTCTGCCGGTCTCCCATATTGTCCGGACATTCCATGTACCTATAAAAATTGTCGCTCTGGTTGTAAGAAAGTGCATCGGCCTCATGACTTCCGAATGAACTCGGCTTTCATCATGAGACGTCTAACTATTCCTTCTACTCCCAGGGCAGAGTTTGAATGGTTTGAATGATTTTTTCTGGTTAGCGTTTTTTTAGCGAGTTGATTTTCTACGGGATGGGGTCGCTAACCCCATGCCCAACCCTCCTCCTTTACCCGGGCTTGGGACCGGCAGTAGCCCCTGGAGGAGCTACAGGCGGAGTTAATGACATCTATACTGTATCTTAAAAGCCATATATTCAATTCATTAAAATTCTTTCAAATAATAACAAGATTTCTTGGCTTCATAATAGTTTTATCTAATATAGATCCCTATTAAAAACGACAATCAAATTTACCGATTCTTTATAAACTATTCAAGTGAATGAAGTTTTACAAATTAAAATCATACAACTTCAATTATTTTTTCCCCTCGTTTTTCTTGATTTATCGGTTGTATTTATTTCAGTAGGTCCCTTAAAATGCATCCTGGTATCAGTTCTGTATTGACGTTTTTTAGAAAGCTTGACTGACTGAAGTTTAATTTGTTAGAATCACTAAACATATATTTCTTATTAACATTCGAAATTTTAAAACCGTACCAGAGTTGACAGTATAATAATCAATGAGTTGTAACTTTAAGAAAATAACTAAGATTCATAGTTTAATTTCCTTTTCTTTAATTTAATGAATATATATTGACAAATGAAGTTGTAAAGTGTCATTATAAAACTAATCAATATTTTCTATTATACACTGATTCGACTAAGCTGTTCATTAACTTCAGATGATGGAACACAATTTTAATCCAGGGTGAGGATTTTGAAAATGTGGTTTATAGGTTGGACGGTTCAGTCCCGAAACTTTTACTATCCTTCTAGACAATGTCATTAGCCTATACGTTAAAAAGAAGTGAGCTATTAGAATTTACCTTTAAGTGGTTATTGTCCAATTTTTAGTTACTGTCAATAACTGGTCGAATTCCAGGTCAACGGAAATTCGAATACTTACTTACTTACTCCTGTTACTCCTCGTGGAGGAGCATAGGCCGTACACCTGCATTCTCCATCCAACTCTGTCCTGGGCAATCCTTCCCAGTTCTCTCCACTTATTATTCATCACTTTCACAACTGCTTCTATTCTCGGCGTAATGTGTTCTTTGTTATTCCTCTTTTCCGCTTCCCTTCCTGATTCCAAGTTAAAGCTTGCCTCGTGATACAGTTTGGTGATTTCCTCAATGTGTGTCCTATCCAATTCCAACATCTTTTCCTAATTTCCTCTTCAGCTGGAAGCTGGTTCGTCCTCTCCCACAAAACGCTGTTG
Organism: Schistosoma rodhaini; assembly: GCA_944470415.2. Classification (NCBI taxonomy): domain Eukaryota; kingdom Metazoa; phylum Platyhelminthes; class Trematoda; order Strigeidida; family Schistosomatidae; genus Schistosoma; species Schistosoma rodhaini. The sequence goes on along the minus strand of OX104037.1, from coordinate 29,303,080 downwards.
CTGATAGTATCCGGCCAGCAAATGTTGAGTATTTTGCGTAGACAACTATTTATAAATACTTTTACCTTCTTGACGATGGATGTAGTAGTTCTTCACGTTTCATCTCCGTACATTAGGATTGTCTTGACGTTCGCATTGAAGATTCTCACTTTGAAATTAGTTGAGAGTAGTTTTGAGTTCCATATGTTCTTCAATTGTAAGAATGAGGTCCTTCCTTTGCCAGTCCTAGACTTTATGTATGCATCAGATCTTCCTTTTTCATCAATGATGCTTCCCAGGTATGTGAATGTTTCCACATCTTCCAGAGTTTCGCCATCAAGTGTGATTGGGTTGGTGCTCTCTGTGTTGAACTTGAGAATCTTGCTTTTTCCTTTGTGTATGTTGAGGCCTATTGATGCATAGGCTGCTGCTAAATTTGTTGTCTTTGTCTGTATTTGTTCGTATGTATGAGATAGGAGGGCTAGCAAAGCAAAGCAATGGCTAATATTAGGATTCGAGTACATATATACATGGAAAGAGAATGATTTATCGAGTGATAGGATAGGAGGGCTAAGTCATCTGCGAAGTCCAAATCATCTAATTGATTCTGAGATGTCCACTGTATTCCGTGCTTAAATTCGAAAAGCTTACTCCTTTTTTTATGTATGTACTGATCTTGTAATTCAGAAAGACGATGAAAACTTCACGACTGAATCATTCAACTCATTAATTACTTAACACCAAAATATTTATAAATATTCATTTATTGAATATTTCAGGACTAGAAACTCTTTTGTGTTACCATTTCAATTCGGTACATAAAGTACGTAAAGTACTTCAAACAACATCAATTTAATGGTTTTAAATATCTGTAACATTCACTTACACTTACTAAAAACAAACCCCAACCAATCATTATCAGCTTAAACAATAAGATATTTCTTAGGAAATAAGTGTTTATAATATTGATGTTTACATTGAATGATGTGTTTGTATAATGTTAAATATGATAACTAGATTGGTTTTTTTTTCAAAAATGAAAACACACTGACTACAGCACCTAATCAATGAAAAAACCAATATAACATTTGTGAAGTGTTTTTATGGATTTATTTTATGTAATCGATTTCTTATCAAATGAACATACAAGATAATATGGTTAGCAGAGATGGATAGTGGCTAGCAGTGGAATCCAGGACGCGCGTTTCGTCCTATTTGGGACTCGTCAGCTGGATGTACCTGCATCTCAGAGTTGATGTTCACTTTGAGACTCGAACCCAGTACCCTCGCTTCAAACGCCATCGCGTTATCCACTCAGCCACTGAGTCCTGATAGCCACTTGCTTGTGCGATGGGGTGAAGTTTAAATTCAACTTAGTATTGAATTCACTTAGTATTGTTTGTTTGGATCTTCCCATCGATGTGTTTAGAACTGTAACTGGTCAGTCTGTAATTGGCATATGTGCATACTGTGCGTATTGCCTCGATATACCTTAATTCACAAGCATGGTAAGCAGAGATGGATAGTGGCTAGCAGTGGAATCCAGGACGCGCGTTTCGTCCTATTTGGGACTCGTCAGCTGGATGTACCTGCATCTCAGAGTTGATATTCACTCTGGGACTCGAACCCAGTACCCTCGCTTCAAACGCCATCGCGTTATCCACTCGGCCACTGAGTCCTGATAGCCACTTGCTTGTGCGATGGGGTGAAGTTTGAATTCACTTAGTATTGTTTGTTTGAATCTTCCCATCGATTTTTTGTTAGGACTGCAACTGGTCAGTCTCAAACAAACAATACAAGATAATAACACAGAATGATATCAAATGGAGAACCATTGAAAATAGATGAGTATCGGTTACTTGATTATCAACACTCATAAATCCCTTCATCTAAGATCATACTTCAGAATTACAGGTCTAGAAAAGAGCACAATTCAATTAAGCCAATAATTGGTCATTTAATTGAGTTACATTTTCGAAAATAATGTGAAATATCTACAAAAATCCTTTAAACTGTCAACAATCACTTATTCACTTACAAGTAGTTTTGCAATGGATATGCTAATGTGAAGTCAATCAACATAGAAATTGAGTTGTTGCCTGCCGACTACATCAGTTAATGACAACAAAAAATTGAATACCGTTAGAAAGCACGGTCTACTGAATATTAAATGGATGAATAGCGTTTTGTGTTCAACCCAAAACTTAAAGGTGTACTAAGCTGAAAGTCCCAACGAAGCACTAAGAAGGAACAGTTATCAAGTGTATTGTTGTTTTCAACAGTTATTCAGTTATTGTCAATTTTTTATCTAAACGTCTGTTTTCTGACTGGTCAATTTTTAGTAAATTGTTTAACTACTCTAGCCTTATTATAAGTAACTAGCCATTGAGTAATTGAAATATAAATATATAGAAATAATTAACCAGTTATTCAATAAAACTATTAGTAGGAATCCATTTTTATTCATTCATTTGAACACATAAATATTGGTACAAGGAAGCACCAAACAGATATGATCCTTACAAGTAATTTGATTTGTGCGTGAGATGTGATACTGCCGAGTGCCTAAACCGAAGCGAGTGGTTTTCGTAGGGGACCACACCCGGAACCTATGACCTGAAGATCTAATCCACAAGGCAGTGGAGCATGGTCAGGAGATGCAGTGCCATGGTAGCCGGTGATCAATAATTGGTTCATACGCCATTTGTTGCCTAAGGACCTTGGAACCCATGTGCATTATTCGTTCGGAATCAGGGTTTTTCAACTCCCCAAGGTGAACCCTCTGTGCCCACCAACTCGGTCAAAGCGCTGGATATTCGCTTTTCGTCCTCTCAACTTCGTAAGCATCACCTCCGCCGCGAGAAGGTATTGAGTAGGACTTCCCTTGCAGTGATTCTATACGCATGGCCATGTGAGAGTATTTCGAGAGGCAGAGCTGACTCTCCCCACCCTCAACCGTACCAGGGCATTTAGGGGGTATTAGTAGAAAGCCACAGAATCACTTTTTACATAAATGATTGAAAATATAAAAACTAAGCTACAAGGTCATACTCCGCCGTATCATACCTTTCCCTATTTGAAAAAATAATCATATACAGTGGAAGACATTCCTTTTATCAAAACTATCTCAGTAATTAATATCAATCTACAATCATACATCACTATATTTTCAAATAATCAACCACTTACTTAAAAAGCTTTTGTATTGGTTAGGTCTAATTTTCATGAAATAAGCAAGTAAAAATTTGCAGAATATTTTGATTTACAGTGCTTATTACATAATGTTATTTTGCACAAAAAATGTAATTTTCACACGGTCATAGTTCATAAAATTACCATGTTAAACAATATTCAATAGACAAATGAAAATTAATTGTCCAGAAGGTAATCTTTAACGGCTAATCTGTGCAAATATACACCTTTGAGTATTTATTTTTAAAAAGAAAGTAGCCTAAAGTCCACTGGACAATGGTTATTCGACTCATCTTTCATTGATATCAAATGATGAGAATTATCTAGAAGTTAAGATCTACAGTTAGTTAGTTAGTTACACCTGTGACTCCCGGTGGAGCATAGACCGCCGACCAGCACTCTCAAACCCACTCTGTCCTGGGCCTTCCTTCCTAGTTCTATTCAATTTTTGTTCATTCTTCTCATGTCTGTCTCCATTTCTCGGAGTAATGTGTTCTTTGGTCTTCAGGATTTCATGTGACGGCTTGTCTTGTGACACGATTGGGTGATTTCATCAATGTATGTCCTATCCACTTCCAACGCTTCATGATTTCTTCCTCCACTGAAATCTGTTTTGTTCTCTCCCACGGTAGGTTGTTGCTGATAGTGTCTGGTCAACGGTTCCGAAGTATCTTGCGTAGACAACTGTTAATAAACATCTGTATCTTCTGGATGATGGCTTTCGTAGTTCTCCAGGTTTCCGCCCCATACATTAGAACTGTCTTGACATTTGTATTGAAAATTCTGATCTTGGTGTTGGTTGATAAGTTTTTTAAATTCCAGATTATCTTCAGTTGTAGATATTCTCTCTCTTGCTTTGTCGATCCGCACCTTCACATCCGCATCAGATCCACCGTGTTCATCAATCATGCTGCCCAGATATGTAAAGGTTTTCACATCCTTCAAGGCTTCTCCGTCAAGTGTAATTCAATTTGTGCATGCTGTATTGTATCGGAAAGTCTTGCTTTTCCCTTTGTGTATATTGAGACCTACTGCTGCTGAGTCTACTGTTGCACTGGTCGTCTTCTCCTGCATTTGCTGTTGTTGTGTGTGATAAAAGAGCCAGATCATCTGCGAAGTCTAAATCGTCCAGCTGCATCCTATCTGTTAACTGTATCCTGTGCCTCCCTCCAGATGTTGACGTCTTCCTGATCCGTTCCATCACCAGGAGAAAGAGAAAGGATGAGAGTAAGCAACGTTGCCTAACCTCGAATAAGTCGGTGAGTTGTCCTCCATAGATGATTTGGCAGTTTAATGCATTATAGGAATTCCGTATGATATTGACTGTCTTCTCAGGCACGCCGTAGTATCGAAAAAGCCTCCATAGTGTTGTCCTGTCCATGCTATCAAATTCTTACTCGTAGTCAATGAAGTTGATGTAGAGTGATAAATTCCATTCAATTGATTGTTCCACAACGATGCTTAGAGTTGCGATTTGTTCTGTACACGATTGATCCTTATGGAAAAAGATCTATGAATTGATAATAATAATGCCTTGTTTTTCACTCGATTATTTAAATTTATTTTTATTATCAACGAACAAGAGTCGTCTATTGTGTTACTAAATTTTTTTAGCACTGTTACATTTTAAATATACTTTTACGATGCTTTTTTTTCTATATCCACTAGCTAATGCATTTACCAGATCTGAATTCGCATACTCAGGTTTGAATCACAATCTAGTTGTGAGGGTTAGTGTTGTTATCTTTCAGTGTCGGTTGATATGTTAAACCCATATGCCTTATTCTAGCTTCAGGACAAGCCAATTTACCTACCCATTATGAGTCACGTTTTCACCTTGTTAATTATTCACTTATTAACCCTGACTGTTTTTGTATGCGCGTATGCGTATACGCTTCTTTTCCTATTCATCACATGTCTGTAACTTATTTGACTATAAATGTTGATTAACGCTTGATTGGAGCGAGTTGGCGTACCCGCCATCTCCAATGAGTGTCGTTTTTGCTTTGCTCGCTTCGATTCGCTTCATCACCCTGTCCAAATCAATGAGTATTCAAAATATATGTACTGGAAATTCATTCTCGTATTTGACTTATTTAACTCCGTTATTCACCAACGCGGATTTAGTCATGTATTACATACAAGGATAGACAGGATGTGTATTTTGACAACAATCATCCATATGATCTCATTGAAGTCAAATCTTGGTCCACAAAAATCTTTTTTCTTAAGCTTAAGCAGGTAATGTTGGGTTTGAACCCATGACTTGATAGCTAGAAGTCGAAATCTTCAATCACTAAACCATATCTCCACTGATATAAAGAAATGAACAAAATGAATAATTCAGAAATGATTTAAACCATATGAGCTCGAAAATATAACTAGTCTTAGTTCTTATTTTTCCTGCAATGTAATCTTAAGTTTCGGCAAAATTCATTTTATTGTTTACTTTAGTTCTATTTTGAGTACTTAATCCCTTTCTTCTAATGCTTACTTTTAATTTTGGTCATTGTTTCTGAGTGTAGTGACCTACTTTTCTCGACGAGAACGCGATTGGTATGATGGAAACAATTATTATAACCAATTGTACCAGTGATTGTTTTACTGTACTCGTTTTTGTTTAACTGTATCAAAGTCACTTTTCGTTCGGTCGTCCACCTTGTTTGCTCGACCTTCCTTAAGCTCTGCCCTTATTGCCTGTACTCGTTCGCACGTCTCGGTATTCTTTCGATACCACGAGATCGCCAATAAATATACTTTATCTGGACCATTTACAGCCTTCTGGTTTGCAAGCTATCAAAGGAACCAAGTCGTTTTCGGGCGCGTAATCTTACTGTAGTGGTGATCAGAGTCGATCGAGAATCGACGCCATCTACATGAGTACCTAAATCCATTCACCAATTAGGTTTAGTTTGTTTCTAACAAGCATAAATAAAAAGCTATCGAATAAACACTTTTGAATACTCTTCTTTCATTATGCATATGATTAATAATGTAAATTATTGTATCCCTTAATAACAATAATGAAATAATACCAAAAATGTTATTGTTTTATATACCAAAGATAGACTTCATGAAAAATTCACTCAATTTCTCAAATCATGAATAAAAGTACCATAAAGATTAGCCATTTGCATAGTTTTCTGTTGTATTGTTTTTCTATATTTCAGACGCAAAACGTTTACTGATTGTATCCATTGAATCTAAAACAACTACTCAAATAATAGATCTATTATTATTATTTATAATTTACGTAAAGCAAATGATGTTACACTAATTAATAATTTAAATGAATGCTCATCATTACGATGATATAGAAAAACAAAACATATTGTTAATCAACCATTTAATGAGTACGTGTAACTTCCAACACTACCCAATTTCATCTTTTTAACCCGTTTCCACCACAAGTTAACTCAACTACACTGGATTAGATGAACACAATAGAAGAATGATGGCAAACAAATTGTGAACAAATAAACCTTTCTTTTTAGCGTATACATTAAAGAATAAGTAAATTGGTGAACGTATAATTAACGAATCGATATCAAGACATTTGTAAACTAGTAAGAAATAAATCTTTTGATGTATTTCTTTTTTATTTAGATTTCAGTAAAAAATAAGACAACACATTTTTCTTTGTATTGTTTGTTTAAAACTTCCCATTGATGTTTAGGACTGAAGTTGATCAGTCTGTTATTGACATATGTGCATTCTGTGTGGATTGCCTAAATATTGCCTAAAGTCTTTGAGTGAACACTACATTTGAGATGCAGGTACATCCATCTGACAAGTCCCAAATAGGACGAAACACATTCTGGATTCCACTGCTAGTCACCTTTTCTTATAATACTTTTTCTCTGTTTGAATAATTGATCATCATTAAAATATTAGTAATCATTTTCTTGTTATTACCAATAAATGTTTGAATTTACATCATGTGATCAATGAGTAGTGACCATATATTTATTAAGTCATTTGTCTTAATTGAGTCCTATTGGTCAAATCAGTTTTGTAAGATACCTACTAGTATAATCAAAATTTAATGTTTTTCTTAAGTATATTGTTGAATGGTTGATTATTCAGGTTTGATAGATGTGCGTATCCAGGATACTCTGTCTAAGGTAGACTTACCTAACTACAAAGGTTTTTTCTACATTTTTTACTGTTTCCGAAAGTTTGGAGACGTTTTCCGTAATGATACCATATTAAAAATATCATATTGTAAAATTTCATGGTAGTTAGATGTAATACTAACTGTAAGTTCTCTTTTAACTCAGTAGTTATTTTTAGATCTTGCAAATCAAAGGTTACAATTACTTATCTTTAAATTGGTTATTTAGTTACGTAAACAAAGTATTTTACTTAGGTATCCTAGTAAAATTCTTAAATTGCGATATGATCTATTTCGGTAGCCTGATTTTATAATCATGTGAGTTGTAAATAAGAATTATTAAAAGTATTACCCATCCAGCTTTATATTTTCCATAAATGGGCAGTCTGGAGGTAATATGCTTTAAGCACCTAACCTAAGTATTATGATAATCCATACTAGTGAGCAAAGCGTAACAATTGATGGCTGTGAGATTAAAGTCAGTCTCACCTCGTATCACAAGCAAAGACATCACCGTTAAGATACTCGACTTACTGTAGGCTTGAGATGCTGACATTAGATGTCCACAGAGTGGTAATCGATGTCGTGATAATAAAGTCCTTAGCCTTTATCGAATTCCATCTATCTATTAGTCATATGAATACTAGATCAAGTAACTTAAAATTAGATTATGTTCGAAGTTATGAGATTAAAAGTGAAAATGCCGTATACATGTTATGTTTTAGTCATTGCTTTTAAGCAAGGTGTATCTGGTGTTCTAATTCTACGTTAAGGATTGGTGAGAATTTCCATGGTTCATCTACTGCGTGTAAAATATAGTGACGAAATCAGTAGACATATTATTAGTGAAAGTAAGAAACAAAATGCAACAAGCGGTTTTCCAACCACAGAATTAGGTAAATTACAAATATCCTCATAAATAATCTGAATAAATGATATTACCTAGACAACATGTTGATGATACAAATGTAATGAGACTGAATATATTAATTTCAGGCTGAAATCTAAACATCAATTTTCCAAACTTATAAATAAATACACGAATAAAACTTTTAATAATAGAGTATTACTTATGATATCCAATTTAATTGACATTTAATAGCATGAGTTTTTAAAAAGTGATGAAGCATTACAGTATCATAATGAACGGTGATTTGAACTAGTTAATCTATTGTTTAGGTAGGTATGATTCAAAAAGACTATTTGAATGTAAAGAACATTTTTGTCACCAACTTTCATTATTTTGAAAAATGTTGAAAGTCAAAAAGTACTAGATAGCAACTCTTAAGTAATGATCACCTAAGACTTCTCAATAGGTCAAACTCGAAGAATAATGTTCCATGATAAATAAAATATCTTTATATCATCAACTTAAATCGATTTGCGATATACGTTTTTGCTTACCGAATATCATCAGTAGCTAATTGTCCCAATTCAGACAGTGTTGTTTAGGATTATTATGCTGACCAATAGCATGTTAACTCCTAGTTACCCACTTTTAAAGGATGCGAATGTTGGATAAAACATTTGCCTATTATTCCACGATTTTTATTACTTTGCTAATTGATACCAGTTTGTGACGACATCCATAATCTAATTGAAAAAATTTTCCAAAATCCAGATAATATTTCATATTTGATTTTTATTATTTATAATATTCACATAATACCATACTTCAACATAAGTACTTTATTTTGATTACTTATTATTCAAACTAATGAACAGCACAAACATTTATCTTAAAACGAATAAGATCAAAGATTAAAGAGTAACTTTTTAAAAAAAAGACTTATCATCTATCATTCTGTTTGCAATTATGAACTGGAATTATTTTAGTTTCATTCTTAAGTTATCTCACTAACCACTGGATAGCTGTCTCGTCCTAGTATGGGACTCCCACGATCCCGCCACTAAGAATCAAACCCAGGACCTTCGGTCTTGCACGTGGACGCTTAACTTCTCAATCACTGAGACAGTGACCAAAGATTTATATTGGTAGTAGATAACATTATATGAGTCTAAAGCAATGAATCCTTTTTTCAACGAAATCATTTTTCGATATATAAAAACAATCTATTCTCAATATAATAGAAATTTTCATAATTAAATGACGGTGAAGTTTTGTATTTCAGGAGTTTGAATTCTCTGAGTTGAGTGGTTCAACTTTTAAGCTTCTATTAGCGTTTTAGACAGTATAATCATTAGCACAAAGCTTAGATAGAAGTGAGCTATTAGAATTCTTTCACATCTGACCAACAGTTTGTTGTGTCACTAGTAATTTTGGTAAGATACCGATAAAACATGGTGGCAGCTTACAGAGGCCACGTGCAACTAAAATAGAAGAGTGAGTTATTATGGATTTCTTTTGTTTGTGTAAATACTGAAGACAATTTTTTACCACTAAATTTCATCAACAGGAAAATTGTCTGACTTGACTCAAATTTATTTCTCGTTGTTGGTATTGCTATGGTAAAAATTACTACTATGACCTTTCATATCCAAATACTATTGTAACACCCTACATTGTAGAAACTTCGTGTAATTCACATCTTTTTCCAATTTGTTACTATGGTACGCATGCTGATATATATCTTCCAAGTGTTGTTTAGTTTTTCAATATATTTAGTGTCGATAGTTCTATTTTCGTAGTAAAGGTAACAGTAACACCTCAATAAATTCGACTCAATGTATAGTGTACAAATCATAATAGAAACAATTAAATTGCCATTTTGTTTTGTTTCATCGACCTTCACATGTGAACATTTAAGTATTGTGCTCATTGTAAGAACTGAATAACTTGAACTAGGCCCTATGTTGAATCATAGTGAAAACATTAGGAAAATATGGAAAGATGGAATGAAACGGTTGTTTAGTTATCTTTTTTGAGTTTTCACTAAATCCCACGATTATAACTGAAAAATAACTGATACGGTTCAATGAAAAGAAGTAAACAAACACCGATGATAGACGAAAATTTATTTAATGATTCAAGCATCATAATACATTCATTATTACACATACTTTAGATACTGTATGTAAATGTAGTTTAAGGAACTACTTTTGAGTAATCATAATTGTAATTAAGAAATAATCAACGACTCATATTTTGATTGGTTACCTATTGAAACATTTGGGATACCTATCACTGCAAGTCAACAAACATACCAGTTAACATTGACGTTTAATTTTTTTAACTGGATAACTATGAATGTTAACCTTATACACTCAACCAATCTCTAATGGCTTAGTTTCGTTAATCAACCACCTCGATAACAGTTATAATATAAATCTCAACGGTGTTTGAAATCAGAAGCGGCAACTACAGTTTATGAGCGGGTAGCATGGATAACAAAGCTATGAGCAAATCGAGCGAATTTCAAGCAGAGAGGCGAATGTGTATGTGCGAGAGAATACAAAGGCAAATTTATAGTCAAATAGCATAAGGGTACACCAAGGCAAAGCAAAGGCTAATAATAGGATTCAAGTACATATATACATGGAAAGAGAATGATTCACCGGATGATATTTAAGTTATCAACATTTAAGCTGGAGAAAGATGGGCGCAGGCTGTCATGTGACTTGGCGTACATGTTTATACAGACAGGATAATAATAAATATAGTACAAAGACATAGATGAATTGTTATTGTTCTAATAACATTGTCTGCTAAGTTAATAAAAGAGCTTAACGTAAATTAACCGTAATTGAGATTGATTTTGGGAGAGCTGCTATTAATCTAATAAAAAGTACACAATTTACTGCTATGCTAAGTAATAGGAACCCCAAACAGAAACACCAAAGTTGTTGGCGTATGCATCTCATTGTCTAACCTTAGAAGAAACAGGAGACAACTACATCATATTCATCATTTAATGGATGAAGAAAATAGTTTTAGCAGCTAAATTAGTGAGGAACTTTCGTGATTGTTGGATGGGTGGCAGATAACAACATTTAGGGAACCGATAAGAATAAAGATAGCGCCCACCTTACTTTGGCCGAAATTTAGAACTCACAGGACGGTAGCATACGTCTTAATTAGAGCTAGGTGAAAATTGACTATGTCCAGTTTTAAGATACCTATTACACATTGGACGTACTAGATGTGAGGTTTAGGCTGCTAAAATATATTTACCTATGTTGTGGCTCTAGAATTATAGGTGATATCATTTCGTGAAAATCCTGACTAGTGAGATAGTGCATCTTGAATTTTTTCGCCAAATTAACTCAACCACATTGAGATAAAACATTCTTGAATTACAGATGATGTGAATTCGTGGTGAAAACCATAATCTTAGCACCTAACCTTAACTCCTGACTCTATTGGGATACACCGTTCTCACCTCTACTCATTCATTGTTTATGCTGAAACTCTTTATTCATCTTAATTTAATTAATTTCGATTATAAACTGCTTTATAACTTAAATCTTTTCTGATTGACTGAACAGTCATTCAGGGTTGTCGTTAAAATCCAGTTCTACTACAATTTTGAAGTAACTACAATCAGAATATAAATTAAAATGATATTTACTGAAATATTACATAATTGGTGGTGGGCATTTTTTTTTCTCTGTAATAAAATGTTTAGTATTGGATAAGGAAATTATCATTATGATTACTATTCATAAATTTTCAACCAATAAAGAACAATCTATAACGCGTCTACTTTATTTTTATATAAGTACTATGGTTACAACGATATATGATTTAACTAATAAATTTATGAGATATTAATCTTTCTCTTTTTTTTCTTAATTCCGTATATAGATATTGTTTTGATAAATGATATCTCAAAGTTTGTATTTTTTTTTGGTGTAAATATGTCCTATTGTTGTGCTAGTATGTATTGATTACTTTTCATTCATTCATTCATAGGTGATATGATTTTAATATTTTTTCTTTCTTACCGGTTTATAAATGTATTTAGACTAATTGTATAAATATGTTTGTATATTACAAGTATGTTCACTCAAGTTCTTAATAGCACTTATAATAAATAAATGACGTTTATTATTAGTCAATAGTATATCATGATAGGAATGAAACAATATTGAATTAAGTAAGTAATGTAATATATATATATATATATATATATATATATATATACCAAAGTACATAAGATGGTAAACAAAAACAAAAATCATTGAACATTGTACAACAGAATATTGTTCATTCAATATGCTTCATTTTTCAAAAAACATTGAAAAAAATATATTTTAAAAAAAATCGATAATTACACAACTATTGGTAGAGAAAATATGAATTTATTATTTTTATTTCATGGATCCGCTTTAACTATTTATAACTTGGAGTAAATTATATTCACTATTCTATATATATATATATATATATATATATATATATATATATATATATATATATATATATATATATATATATATATATATATATATATACTTCATGGCATCAGGTGAACTAGAGAAAAGTGTTGATTAGGTCAGGATAACCAGATTAATCAAAGTAGACAAATAAAAGTGAACGAATTTATGATCATCATCTATAATGGTTGATTATTTATAAAATAAATGAATATTTCAAAAAGAACAATCAAATTTAAAGAATAGAAAGATAAGTAAATTTTATAGAAGCAACAAAAAAATTGACATCACTTATTGTTATAACTTGAATGGGCAATTGTTATTATCTTGTACCCACCTATCAGAATACAGTGAATTTATCGATCGGACCAAATGGCACACGGAAACCGTACGAACAATCTAGAGTACTTGTCGGTCCTGTTTTCTGCCTAGCCTAGCCAGTTAAATCCAGAACATTGATAAAAGCCTCTGCAATATGAATCATTACTCTCAAACATACTGGTTTTATATACTAAACAAACAGACCACATCGTACCATAAAATAAGAAACAACATTTGTACAAGATTCAGCCAAATGTGACTGTGAATAAGGGGAACAGTAATTAATGGACTAGAGATAACTCAAGAATGGTAAATCGTATAATAATAGTCTATGGGTCAGAATAAAGCTTATAATAAGAGAGACACGAATATGAATAGTTTAGTTACTTAACAATTATACAATAGGATATATGCGTATCATATTGGTCCACAAATAGTTCTCAAAAGTTACCATTCATAATTCTCTTCGGAATATAGCACTTATTAAGCAATCCCAACAAAAAATGAAAAACTAGTATAATAAATTGATTAGAATTCATAAAACAATTTTTAACAAAGATTTAATTACGAGGATAAAAATGAACAAGGTGAGTTATCGTTTTCAGATTGTTTAATAAGAAATCTAAATGGACCTCTGAACCCGATTATCTATCAAAAACCTGCACATTCCAATCATTACATCGATTTTAATTCAGCACATCGATTGAGTACAAAAATCTCTATGAACCTAAATCTCTTTGAACAAATAAACAATACATCTTAAGATGGCAAACAGAAGGAGCAGAGGCATAAAATTAACATTTTCAAATTTAATAATTTTCGTATGAAGATCATTAGAAATCCAATAAAACGAGGCGATTTACTGTTAATTAATAAGTTGAATGAAATATCATGGATTGGGACTGTAGTTTTTCCATACCGTCACAGTACAACAGAACCCCAAAAAGTCTTAAAACAATACAAAATTAAAATATACTACAAAACAACTAACACCGTCCGAAATGCTTTAGTTTCTATAAAGAATAAGATTCTCAACACAGAATTTAGTCTAAAGATTAGAATGTGTCGGTTGTGATGCCTTCTATATTGAAGAGTCATCTCGTGAAACCTTGACTCAAGTCAAAGAAAATCTTCGGTACACAAAAAACCACCAATTAATATAATAATATGTTCTGACAATAATAATTACAGAATTCATGCCGTTTAACAGACATGATCAGCTTGACATAGATAAGAATATTGAATGTAGAGGACATATGTAATATTAGATTGTACAAAGTGTTCTAGTCCTGAAATTGTTTAGGCAGTACATTTTTCAAATGTATTACAGCAATCTAAGGCGTCAATCATTATTCGAAAAAACTCGTCCTACGATGTGGTCAGGATTCATAGTTTTTCGTTGAATAATTTCAAATATTTACCATCAAATATGGCATGGTGCGGCAAATGTATTTCGGTAAGATGACGTCAACAACTAAGTTGAATCTGAGACGAAGGGTGGGTTCCACAGTTGGGGATTTCTAAACAAAGATGAAACACATTTCCGGTGCATCTTGGTTTCAAATGAATTTCTAACTAGGACCAATTTGTGTTGTAAAGTATATATTCGAAAATAAGTTATACAACATCTAGTTGCTGAGGTTTGGCTTATTTCATATGACACATCTGCTACCTGGATGAACTATTTCAGTAATATTGATAGTGTTACGTTGAACATATGAATATTGAATTAAGTTCTTGTTATTTAAACAATGAGTTGAATAGTAATAATAACAATAACATGCCTTATATTATTCTGAAATATACACCAAACAGAATTATGCATAAAACTATGTTGGACCTGATATAATGAAAAGGAATGTCTCACCATATTTCACATGAATCTTATAAAATTTCAATATTTCTCGCGTGTCTATTCCATGAACAATTGAATAGTGAACAATATCAAAATATAAGTTAACTGTCAGTTTGAAAGTTTGTCAAAAGTTTATTTACAGAAAACGACTCATCAATACAGAATATAGGAAACATAGTATATATTGAATTTGTACCATAAGGGTAACTAGTTTCTAAATTTGTTACACTAGTTCCAATAAGTGATTATTTAAAAAACAGAAACAAACTATGAAGAATAGACTATTGAGTACCAGCCCGTATATACTTAAATGTTTTCAGACCAAATTGATAAACGATACCCGCTGATGAAGAAAAAAACATTTCTTGAACATGTTATAGAAAAGGTGAAATAAGCGATAACTTGTGTCTGATAAAAATACTAATCGTTTGGTAGAAATCTAGAAGTATATTACAAACGTATTATTCAAACAAATTACAGTTTTTTTAATAATAACTGTACTAGAAACTAAAAAAAGTACTCACTCGACAAATTCAGGATTGAGTGCTCACGACCTGACACTTCATTACTTTTCATAACTTTAATGGTAAATGACTGAATATCAGTCTGCAGTGAAAACTAAATTCAAAAGGAACAATCTCCGCAAACAGTAATGTATTAGTAATAGTAATAATTGTGTAATCACTAGTAACTAACTCTGAGATGGATTTCTGAATTTCTCTTGACAGGTAATAGCTGTTGGAGCCTAAGATGACAGTTAGATAGATGTTACTGATAACACTGAATGTTTGTTGTCTGATGTTGAAAACTGACTGAAGTTGGCAAGGTGGAGCATAATGGCTTCCAATCAGTGTTCTAAAGGCATCACGATTGGTATGAGACCCAAAGACCTTGGATTCAATCTCTCGTCCCTAATAGTTATCGACTAAAGTCATTTTTTTAATTAAACAATTTCCGCAGTATATTTTTCACTTTAATCGTTCAAAGAAACCACAAAAATATAGTTCAAAGTTTAATACATTTACAAATTGAATAAATTGATCTTCTTAGGTGTATAGGAACTGAACAAAACTAAGTATATGTACCAGAGTTCGAGACCGACAAAAGTGCTCTAGTGAATAAACCGTCGTTTTAACACCTAAATATAAACTACAAAAAAAAGTTTGGACATGGAACTTAACGGTAAATTACGTAATGATGTTAATGTAATACAACAACTACTGAAAAATAGTCACTGTTTATCATAATCTATTAAACAGGCTGGAAAATCTGGGGTTCTCCAAGATCGATAAACGAGCACCATCCTGTTGGGTACTTTTAATCTCGAAAAATCGTAAACAAACGATTTAATTTGAAAAGACTTAATTAGATTTTATACAACTCAGTGATCAAATAAAAGTTTACGTAACATTAATTTGTAATACTGTTTGATTGTTCAAACCGAAATACGAGATTGAAGTGATACAACGGTTGGATGTTAACACTACTAGGCTATCCATTCTCGAGAGACATGATAATGACTAGAATCCCAAAAAAGCATCGAAACTAAAATGAAACACCTGTTAGATATTCTCCCGAATTCATAGATTCTTTGACTAATTTCAATTGGAAATCCACTAATTCATGTCACATATTTACTTTAAACAACCATTCACAGCATATTTAATTTTTTTTAAAAAGGTAGTAAACAAAATACAGAAATTATTCAATAAATGATATTTTTCGAGTAACAAAGAATCAACTCTCAGATATTAACAAGAAAATAAGGAAACAGAAGAGATTAGGAAACTCTTGTAACAATAAAGTAATTTTCAGTATTTAGAAGTATGATTTAAGAGGCACTAATTTGAAAGCTTGAAAAAAGGCACATTTTAAGTCTTATACCCAAACTATTTCTTTATTATCTAACCATTTTTCGCATTTCACCAGAGATTTCCCTGATGTAAGAAATATAAATACATTATGCAATCTTAGCAGTGCAATAGCCCCTAGAAAAAGAGATATGTAACTATTTAATTTTAATGAATAGAAATATTACAAAAGAGGGAGAAGGGAAATGAGCAGTGTATCGCACACTTAGTCATCCTCTTTTTCTTTATATGTTCAGTAAATTTTAAGAAATTGGAAAACAGGTAATTACAAGATAACTGAAAGACTTTCAAATGGTAGTTATTTGATCTACCCCATTAGTTGTAATTAATTCATTAGGCTGGCTTTTTTTCACTGATTTTAGAACGTTATGTGTACATACGTGCACTTTATTGATTTCAACAGTTTAATTGGGACGTTGTTTAATTTTTGGTAGAATAAGTATTTGTACAAGAAATCGAAATAAAACACTAACATTCAAATCCATACTTCCACCAGTCTCCATACGACAAGCATAATAATTCTCTTCTGGAATTGGGATCACGGTTATATCATTTACAGGTGTATCAGTGATTTGTTTATAATTGGAATTAAAAGATTCTATTGATGAAGGCATTGACATTGTACAACTGTTTTTATTATATTCTACTTTGTCGGTGACCTGAACAATATGTATAGAGAAGGGTAGAAAGTAAGGAAAAAAGACAGTAGGAGTTAGGTCATTAAAACAAGAAAAAATTACCACAATACAATACTAACCGATAATAATAACAATAACAATAATGATTATACTACACATGAATCGTAAACAACCGCAGCCTGAAAGTGACAACTAAACACACAGAGAAATGATGGGTGTTATTGAGAATAAAATATAAGAAAGAAATCAGACTTGTAAAATGGATCAAATAGAGTTGAGTAGATATGTTAAAAAGCAGTCGATGTTGGTCTATCTGAAGAAATCAGTCAGTCGACTAACTCCTCTAGTTGTTCCTGAAATATATTGTTAACTTCTCTATCACCAAGTTGAACTCTAAGGGTTTTTTGCTGTAGGTTTTCTGTCCCGTAAGACGCAGACAAATGCGTGCTCGAACTAGAGCATGATCCCAATCTAAACGCGTGCTCCAGAACGAGCTAATGTCAATGTGATTTATTTGAGTTCATCGATGAATCAGTTGTGGAGATATCCGCGTCAGATTATGTTTCTCCTTATGTTTAAAGTTGGTGTTTGCCAAAAATAGACGGTTTTGTAAACACAGTTGCAACAGACCACCGCCATTATCTGTTCGGTTTGGTTTACTTTACTTATTTGAGCATTAAAATAACCTGCCACTACTACATCAGAGCGTTTAGCTTTTAGAAGTAGGTTGAACAGATTCCTACAAAATTCACTTTTAACTTTATTTGAGCTGTAATCAATGGGAGCATAGGCAAAGACAATGAAAAAGCAACAGGGTGTTCTCCTATCTTTTCGAGTTCTTAACGTTTCGTTCAGTCAAACAGTGCATAAGAGACTGCCTAATGGAATCCAGTTCAACAAAGCCTGTTCTGATTTTGAACTCAATACCATCCCTATACCAATGAGGCTGTGAGAAGTAGCGGGGTCTCCAGACACTCGAGGAGTAAATAATGCCGACTCTTTATATCGATAGGTGATGTCAAATGAATGACCGTACTTGGATCCTGTATGCGCGCTTTAGAGAAGTAACATACATCAATGTTGTAAAATTCTTCAGTCCTAGATTTTTAAAAACTCTGTTTTCCTATCTGACACAAGGTTCGGACACTAAAAGCTGCAACATGTAGTTTAGAGAGTAGTTTCAATAGACCAGGAATAGCACTTCTTGTACTCAAATCCCTAGCATCAGTAGCGCGTTGCGTTAAAAATATATAAGAAGGGCTAGCTGTGAGATGGAAGAATTATTAAGTGAGGGAGGGATTTATTCGTCAACAAGATGATTTCGGGTACTGATAAAGGTATGACGGCGGTTATCACTTTCCGGCTGCCCACATGATGGAAGGCTATTACTTCTTAATGAACCTGAGAAAGAAGCTGAACCAGTGCTGGTCTTAACGACCTAGGCGTGCAACTGCAGAGCCCGAGGAACAACTGCTTAAGACCGGCAGTGCACCGCCTTTTTATGAGATTTTGATGTGTTAGCACCGCATTTCAAAAGGCCTTACCCAAGGAGACGGAGATCTGTGCGGTAAGGTGAGGTGTGACATTTTAAGGGTCGACATTTACTAACCCTTCGTTCCGTTGTGAGAAGACAACATCGCTGCGGATTCTGGTTGTCCGAGGGAAACAACTTACTGTTGTCACACACCTCTACAGTCACCAGTACGATTTCGCCTTTCGGCCTTAATTAGCTGCTTTTAGTCTTACCGTTCTGCAATCAACCTGCTTGGCATGGTAGGACCTAGAGAAACATGTATTCTAGCCAATAAAGGTCGGTTGAGTTATTACAATAGGCAACCCCGACCATAACTTCAAGGTAGCAGCTAGGGTCAAGGAGAAATGAATAGCACTGATAACGGCAGTAATAGAAACTATTTCCAAAATCATGCAATTTGGTGTCCTCAGTAAAAAGAAGCAAGGCAAATTGAGTATTCTGAATGTTTAGATTTTGTCAGAGTAAAATCTTGGACCAAAATTTCGACTATCTCTAACCACCTAAAATCAAAGCATAGTGCACACTGTGTTCAGCCACTTAGACTACTGATTATGTGATTTGATAGAAGGAGTTACTAGAGCATTAAGGACTAAACAAAGATGACACTAGTAATTGAACAGTGATCAACCAACGTATATTGAACTAACCTGGAGATTGCTAAATTCCACTGGAATCATGAACCAGTGCTAGGTTAGCATGGAAAACCTGGAACCACTGGATGACCATTTCGTCCTAGGATGGGGCTCCTTAACAATGTGCGTCAACGAACCAGCATGTGGGGATCAAACCCAGGACATTTGGTTTTCCGTGTGAACGCTTAACCTCAAGACTACTGAGCCGACACTCAATGGCATTAACGTATAACTTCAATCAATTCACGATGTGGTGAGACCATCTTCTATTGTCTTTTATAGGTACCTTCCTCAAATCCAACACTGTTTAGCTCTACTGGTCACTGGTTACCACTAGAACTCCGATAACAGAACGAAACAGCTGTCCAGTGCTTCCAGGCTTTCTATGCTTGTCGAATTTAGATCGCTTCATGATTAGTTCCATATACAATATCATTGAACAACGGTTATCGACCTTGTATGGTCTTTATACAGTCAAGTTAACTTATACTAATAGTCAGGCTTAATATAACTACAGAGAGTGTTAAACTGTGAACCAATTAAAAAATATAGGGTATTTTATGTATGACTGAAATGACATAATTATTTAGAAATTCAAAATGATACACATCATCGATTGAAATGATCAGATGTAAAAGTATGGGAAAGTAAATAGCTAAAACAAAATAAACTGCTGGCTATTAAAGCTTTATAAAAAAAGATGCAGATTTATGGGAAACCAGGAAGTAAGGACTAGAAAAACATTTACCGTTATCTAATGTTATATATGTCCTTAAAGTGATGGTGGTAGTAAATTAACTATCTTTGTAGTTAGTTGATACGTCAATAAAACAGTAAATAAAAGTAATTCAAATGATACATCTAAACTATGATTCTTCATGATTACAGTCAGTCAGTCGGTCACAACGTAGAACTTCATGCGTACGTACATCAGTTCGAGATACCATACCACATTAGCACAGAGATGAAATTGTCGATTCAAATCCCATATTGGTAGAAGTAGTAAGAGTATAAGCATTATGTGAAAGATAAGGGTTTGAAGATGTTATTGAAGGAGTATAATACAGTGAAATAAATTTGGAAAGAGAGAAAGGATAGGGACATGAGGAATTCAGAAGATTAGAATTTGGTAGAACACAAAGATTGGATGCACCTTCGCCAATGCAAACGATTTTGAGCTATGTCATTCAAGGTCTCTAACCATCGGTTGCTATCATCTCGCGAATCTCAACCAGGTAGTCTACACCTACCAACATGACTCAGTCCACTTGTCAGCGATTTCATGGATTTGTGCCACGTTCTGGTCTGGCCACACCTAGCTTTCTTCCAACTTATT
This sequence comes from Schistosoma rodhaini, assembly GCA_944470415.2. Classification (NCBI taxonomy): domain Eukaryota; kingdom Metazoa; phylum Platyhelminthes; class Trematoda; order Strigeidida; family Schistosomatidae; genus Schistosoma; species Schistosoma rodhaini. The sequence goes on along the minus strand of OX104037.1, from coordinate 29,282,271 downwards.
CCTACACCATGAAAAATTGCACGTCGGGGCAGTCGGTGGTTGGGCATACGTCATACGTATCCCAGCTATCTCAACCGATGAAGTTTCACTACTTCATCAATCGATTTGCCACCCTTACCTAGTACCCGTTTCCTAACAATTGCATTACTTACTCGGTGGACCCAGGATATACGAGCAATGCTTCGAAGACACCTATGATCGAATACTAGTAGCCTACTAATATCCTCTACTCTTATCGGCCATGTTTCACTGCCATAAAGTAGGACGGAACGGACTGCTGCACAGTAAACCCGTCTTCATGATTACGGTGAAATGTGGTTTTGTAAAAGTAACTTTGCCACTAATTTTCGACAAATGTGGGCCCAATGTAAGGAAAAAGAATCAATCTGACTATGAAAAGTGAAAGTTTTCATAATTACTATAAGTATTTAAGAGACTATGCATTTTTCTATCATAATTTATTGGCAAAATTAACTGATGTCTATCGTGAAAACTTTAACAAATTGGGTTGGTAATGCTTTCCCATAGTTTCTGATTTGCCTGGCTTTAAAACGCTGCTTCTTAGAGTCTGAGAGAAATAAGTAGCTACTGAACTCAAAAACGTGGGAACCGAATTTAAGCTATAGTTTGGATCTACCATCAGGTAATCGATTCACATAAGAACAGAAATTCACACAAATAGGCCGCTGTTCTGAACTTCCTTAAATAAACTTACACTTAAGTGATACCATAATCGTTTTGATTTTGTCCAACTGTAAGTATTATCTAATACAAGGATGTATACACCCGAGTTTTCAACACTAAAAGTTCCTTGAACAATTTTTTCATGTGATGATATACGTTTCATTGCGATCATTTCGATATAGGTATCTGGACTTGTACTTGAATCACTTGTAACTTTTCCATTATTGGTAATACAATTTTTCATAAATAGACCAACTGCAATGTCATGTGTTTCACATGAAAGCCACCATTTAATTTCATCACCTACACCAACCATTCCAATAGAAATATCTTTACGTGAAGCCGGACCAACTTCAACCATAGTCAAATCCCGACCGCAATCTGTAAAACGTTTCACTTCTTCAGATACTTCAGACTGTTTGGACACAGACGGCTTATCATCTGATAGCTTTTTACGAAACAGTGAAGCAGGGACGGGGCCAGCCCATGAAATTCTTGATGGACATTGAGGATCGCCATTAGGATCAGTTATTTTCCCACCATAACAGGCTGGTAATTTACTTGGGTCAATTACCTGGAGTAAAGTAGCCCGGTAGTCCGATTTTAATACCTAAAAACGAAAAGTTAGCGTGAAATTAATAGTTGTTTCATGTGTGAAATGATGAGCTCAGAAAATATTGTAAGATAATGACGCCATCGATTATTCGATGAGTTTATTTTAGAAAATGTGACAAACTGTCTATTTTAGACATCAAAACTGTTAGACGAAAAGCCGTCAAAATAAACTGTAATTAACAAAAAAGTGGGAGACCAGTGACATGTTTTCTGAAACATGCACATTTTGGTGGTTCAAAGTAAAAATCTAAAGTTTGTCCCTTTAACTGTACCACACCTCACAATCCCCTGGTACGGTTGAAAGGAGGAAGAGTCTACCATCCTTTTCGAAACGCTTTCATATGATAATGCATATACAGCCATTGGCAGGGAAGTCCTACTCACTGCCATCTGATAGTCGTGGTGTCGCTCACGGATTCGAGAGGACGAAAAGTAAATGTCTGGAGCATAAACCAAATGGGTGGGTACCGAGGATACAGATAGGAGAGCTAGGAAACCCCTATTCTAAACGAATGGTACGCATGGGCTCTAGGATCCTAAGGGAATTAATGGCGTGTGAAGCTATTTTCGGTCACCGGCTACCATGGGACCGCATCTCCTAACGTTGTTCCATTACCTTGTGGGTTAAGTCTCTCGGTCAGAGGCTTGTGGAGTGACCCCCTAAGAAAACCATCTGCTTCGGTTTGGACAAACGGAAAGTATCCCAGTCCTAACACAAATTTTGCGTGTGCGTATATATTTTAGTACCCATTTTTACTAATTTTCATGTGGTTAAATACATGAATAATTAACTGTGCCACAGATAAAGTCAAAATAGACAAAAAGTACACATACTCGGTTAAGAAAATGAGTGACGAGTGACAAAATATTCAGGATTTATATTTTGGACTTATATTGACCGATATTATTTTAAAATGTTAAACATACCTTAACCCCGAAACTTCGCAGTGGCGTGTAAAGCTGGAATTGAATTTTTAGTCCCTAAAATTTCAAGGAATAGAGCAGACGAACCGACAACCTAATCGAAACACACGAAGAACATAACACTTACATCTTGAAACGGAAAAAATGGGTTGAGACTTGAGACAACACGACTGAAAACCAACCTTATCAGAATAGATACATTCATTGATTGCCACAATAAAAGCACTGAACATCCCATTATTCTAGTAAGCCGTTATTCATGGTATATATGTGCTATTTGCACTTTATCAATTATATTTATACTACTGATTTACATTTACAAGAAAACTAACTGAAAATTCTACAGAAAATCACTACTAATATGTCATCACGGAAATTCAGATCATGTGATGCTATAATTTATGGTTGTATACACTGTTATTCTATGTTGGGCTTCTGATAGTACTGATATCTTTAAAACTTTATCTTCAAAAGCTGAACGTTTTGAATTTATTCCAATCACAATCTCCAGTGCGATCTTAAACAGCTTTTTAATTTAGATCTAATTTAATTAAGAAACATCAGCTGAAACGAGCTTACTGTATAAATAAGTGATGAGAATGACTTTGGGTCTTAGAATAAATGTAGCACTTACATGAATTTTCTCTTGTGTAAGTTTACTCAACAGAGGTTTAATGAAGTTGAATATAGTTCCAAATATTGGTGGAGCATTAATCACATAACAAATACGTAAAACCTCGGGATAATTTGCTTCCATTATTGTCATCATTTCCGAAAATACAGGGATCCAAGATGGATGCATATGTTTCAAACTTAAATGTTTCATGTCTAATATAAGTGTCAGCTGGTCAATACATCGATTATGTTCTTTTGATTTTTCATATAAAACTCTTTGTATGATATATTCCATAAAATAGATTCTACTTTGAATGAACTCTGCTTGTGTAGTGGCTTTCATGAAGCCACCTGGGTCGAATCGACCAACAGGAGCACAGTACAATGGACAGCCTTCTTTATCTTCGCCACAAAATCCTCCGGGAAAGTATTTTTGTATAACATCTGGGATTTCATAGCAATCAAGTAATGCATCGACCTATAAATAACGGCAAACTATAGAAAAGAACTGAATCTAACTATATATTATTAAATAAGTTTATTAAAAACAATTACCTCTGAGTATATTCTACTTCGTCTTCAGTGAACTTAAAGTAAGAGATCGATGTTTGTACAGTAATGGAACGATTCCTGATTTTGAATCACCTAAAGTCACATTAAAGACTACATCTACATGTTTTATATATATTAGTCACAACCTTTTGCCAGATGTTACAGATGAACAAGAAGGATACATTATTTGTATAATGTGCTGTCTTCCCATATTTTTGTTCTCATCGACAGTATGAAGTAATTGGTGGCGGTAGATAGCTCACAATAAATCCTCTCCGAATACTTAGTCGCACTGATTTCCAGCTGTTATTTATAGTACTTACAAAAAACAGTGGTGCAGTGCGAGATTTTCTAGTGGGCGTTTTGTATTTAAGTATGATATTGTCTGCCAAAATATATTTACTTTTTCTGAGGTAATATCTCACATTTTTCGATTATCTAAACAACTGAAATGCATGATTGGATACAAGTGACTTGAAAAATTAACTATAACCAAGTGTCAATGTTAATTAGTAGTCAAGTACAGGTTCTTGTACTCGCTGTGTGAAAGTGATACTACTCAGTTGCTCAGACTTAGATAAATGAGGCGAAATTTGAACACCCAACTCAGCCGTCGGTTATACTCTTAAATCACTAAATTACAGCTGTTTTTTATGATAATCACAGCGGAACTTCGAATGAAGCACAATTAGGAATAAAATAAAGGAAAGGAGGATCAACTTCTGTTGACCGGCAGATGACATCCATAATTTGATATGTGCTTAGACTGAAATTTCGGGCTAATAAATTTGCGGCTTAAATATTAATAGTTAGATTTCGAATCCGATGGCACAAAGATGCATAATAAACCATGAGAAGTGATCGACCAAACAACATATCATAAAGCATAAAGCGGAACAAAAAAGAAACTGGCAGTCAACAGCTACAGACAAAAGAGCAAAAACTATTCGGAATACTACAAAGTAATGAAAGAGTTTGACTTTAAGGTAATAAAAGCATGGTAGTTTAGAGTGTGACAAAACTGGACGAATCCATACCATCGTAATTGACTTTGATTATTTCAGTCTTGCATCTCCCAGCTTGCAAATCGAAATAAAAAAGCTTACATAGATAAACGATTTACAATAGCTGTTTATAAATCCATGAGTCAAATGGATATGAAAACTGCCGAAACAGTTATTCTTACTGATGACCTTCCGTCATACCTACCTCAAAAACTTCTAGTTAGAGACTGAATGATGCGAGACCACAGACCTTAGTAATGAGGTTAACTAGATCTTCATTGAGTTTATGGACTTTCGCAGACACCGTAGCTAAAATCATGTTTCAGTGGTATGTAGTGACTTGCAACTAATCTTTATTTACTTTTGTCAAAAAACACAGGACATGGCAACCGAGTTTGATAATTGTCACACTTGTATGATTATCTCCAGAAGTTCAATTTAGTTAACTGGGTGTAGTAAATTAACCTGACGATCGCTTGCACAAGAAACTAGAAGTTACAACTTAAGAAATGTAAACATATCAACAAGGTCACTGGGGTAGCTGAAGTGATTCTCAATATAGCTTGCATAAATATAAGAAACTGAATGTGGTTATAGGCAACTGATCACTGAGACCAAGTAGTGGTCGTTAGCGAGAGAAAAGGGGAAATGTTAAAATATATAACATGTCAAAGAACGTTTATTCCAAAAGCTAGGGGACTATAACGGTTTTATTGAAAAAACATTAGCTTATTTTATCAGTGAGGCATACTATTCGCTACTTTGGGGTATTTGTGCATTGTGTTCATATATACTGAAAACATGAATTTATAGCGATAACGGGTGGAAGTGAATTATGCGAGCAAAACTGAACCAAATTTTGGTCGGAAAACCGTTGTGGAATTGTTTTTGACAGAAGTTACAATTAGTAATGTTTGAGCGTAAATAGCGAACACCTATGCGAGAGTTTCTTTAACAATAACGCAAATCAGCAAGGGCGAATAATGAGCCAATATCTGGTTAACTTCCCTAAACATTTCCCTTAAGTTCATCCTGACCATAGAGAAAATTACTAGTTCCTTGATGATCTCAAATAATACCTCAATATTTCCCTAAAGTCAAGGGTTTAGGTAACGTTACACATGTAGGTAGAAAAATTAGTGAAAATGCCACGAAAAGTAAGAACAGTCGGTAATGAATTTACGGTATGGATGTATGTTAAGCATGAGAATTACCTTCTGAACATCTCTCCATTTCAGATGAGAATACAACATTTTTTCTGCTTCATCAACATCCCAACTGCGAGCGCGCAGCCAACGAACAAGATAACGTTTTGATCGGCATATGTCAAGTGGACAACTGAGCATTCTTTCATAAAACTGATGAAGTACTGACAACTCGTCTCCTGTCAGACTTTCTTCCAAACCCAAGTCGTACTCCACTGACCACATGAGAACATAAAACTGACAGTTTGAATTTCCGCCTCGAAAGGAGGTTGTCCTTGAGAGGGCAATTTACTGCTTTGTCTAAATTAGCGAAATACTTTAAACCAATTTTCTGAATACAATTTAGGTAGATATGAAATTGTGATGAACGAGACATTCAGAACCAATGTCGTTATCATTTAATAATATCCCTCCTGGAAGCAATTTAGGGCATGCATCCAAATGTTTGTAAATGAAATGTAGATGTGTTCACTTGATTTCCCAAGCTAATAAGTATAAATCACTAATAATGTATGTGAATCAAACTTAGGTATAAGAATCTGTAGCAGTTTGTTGGGAGATATCCTTGTGAGCCCTCAACGAAAATATTAATTTGGTAAAACTTCCAAGGGTATCGGATACGAACAATCGATTACTGTAAAATAGTGTACACAATTTCTGAGGTTGATCCTACACCGATGGACTTTCAGATTGTTTCCACAAACTTTGATATGAAGGCACTCCTTTAGTTTTTAAAGTAATCTTCATGTGGGTTTTGAATAAATTTCATTACATCATTTATTGTCCCTAACTTCCATCCTACTAGAGTGTCCGTCAGTGAGGTTTTGTGGCGTTCTGTTGTCAGGTGTACTCCTAAATATAAGTTGTAATCGCTGGATAATTACTTTTACAGCTATACCTCCTTTAACCTTTAAGGCGGCCCTTTTAGATCTGTCCACAAAACGTTCAGCTTGGCCAATAGATTGTGGATCGTATGGTGTAGAGCGAATAAGAACAATAGAATTTCTATTGCAAAAGTCACTGAATTCGCGAGATCTAAATTGGGACCCATTATTGGTGACCACAGTCTCTGGAAGTCCATGGCGCGCAAATGTATTCATTAATACTTTCAACGTGTTCTGCGCCGTTGGAGGCACTACTGAATGGATTTGAGGCCATTTCGAATGTGCATCTACTAACGCTGAACAATATGCTCCTGCTATAGGACCCTCAAAATCTAAACGTATTCTGGACCATGAACGTTCTGGTTCTAGCCAGTTTATTGGTTCAACCTTTGTTAGGTTTTCGGACGCGCACTGACATTCTTCACACTTTTTGATTATGCCTTCTATCTGAGCACCCATTTTGGCCAGTATGCGTAACTGCGTGCAAATGATTTCATTCGGGCTATTCTTGAATGTCCTGTGTGGCAATGTTTGAATACCCTTTTCCGTGATTCTTTTGATTTCATTACATGTCCTCCAAACATAGGGCATTCTCTAACTGCGCACAGAGCTTGCCGTCGCTGAAATGTCTTTAAATTCTTCGACTAAAGGCGATCTCTATTTATTTTGAAGGTGATGAATCATCCATCAAAGCGTCGAGTCCCTCCCTGTGGCACTGGCTATTTGGCAGGCCGTTACGGAAAGGGATTTCACTGCATCCATGAAACTGCCATTTTCATGATCTGTAGTAGGAGTCACAACAAGAATAGAAACTTCATCAGTATCAGGGTAAATAATTATTAACCGACTGACCCGAATCTCCTACCCGATGATACTGAATATCTAAAGTATGTTCTAGAAGTGTTATTGCCCACCTCTATTTTCGGTTTGCTGAACTCACCGACATTACAAACTTCGAGCCCAAATCTTATAATGAGGATTTGTGGTCAGTCAACAAAGCAAAACGTTTGACATAAAGCGTTTTGTGAAAACAATGTACAGCGAAAACAATCGCCAACGCTTCGTTTTCGATTTGACTAGTATTTATCTGCTGATTTGAATGACCTAGATGCGTGTATTACTGTTCTTTCCATTCAATTTTGAAGTTCGCGTGAAATTACTGCTCCCACACCGTTTGCAGATGCATCTGCTGCAACTATCAATGGCACCATAGGATCATAATGGGAGCTGCTCAAGCTGAGAATGAAACTAGTGATAGAACACCTTGTTTTTTTTAGACGTTGGAGTTTAAGCCTAGTAGCATTTTGCTACTAAACTTCTCACCGTCCTTACGCATAACACTGGTGAATGAGCAACGGTTTTCCTAGGCACTATGTTCGATTATTTATGCCCTCTCTGAAGACTCTGGAGTTCATAGCGCTCTGCAATTTAGTTGAGAGTGCCATCAATGCGAAACCTTAATGACAGGCTATCGTAAACATGTTTTCACACTGCGTCAGAAGAATTAGCCTGTAAAATTATGATCAAATTCAGTATTGGTACATTTATCTTCGGTATCACAATGATAGAATTAACCCCAAAACTGTAGATTTGTCACAATGTGACCATCTAATAAAAAAAGCCTACGTGGAGTCACATCATGGTTTACACTGACTCATCCCATCGCAACAGTCAGACATATAATGTCTCATACGTCTGAAGAACACATTTAGGTTGGGTAGGTAGAAGTGTATTCAACTCGAAAAGCAATAGGTTATACAGAGTGACAACGCCTATATGGCTGAGCCATGCAATTTCAATTCTTTGTTGTCGCTTTCACCACTGTTGACCTCCTCTGTGTGTGACATGTTGGATAAGCCTTCTAGGTAATTAGACGCTCATCTTCATAGGTCGTGTGTTTAGGAACTAATATCACTACAAGTCTTCCTCTTTCCGGTCAGATGACGTGTCGATATTAATCTTCGTCATCAAATTAATGAAAATTATTTGTGAGATGGTTCAATTTTGTGATCGATCCATATTTATGTTGGTAAACAGAATCTATTTTTTCAAACCACAGTATTATCTGAATTTTAAGCACTTATGGGCATCAGGCTGTTGAGTTATTTTGACAACAATGAGCTACAGAACAATTTTCATTTCGTTTTCAATATGATTCATCTATTAAAGACTCGGCATCAAACAGTTAAACTGTGATGTTTAAATAAATCAATGACTTCTTCGTATTGATGATTGTTGTAATTTTGAATTCCAAATACAATACATTCGTTCGGGCTTATCTGAGACTTCTTGATTAAATTGCGTTATTCCTGGGATTACTAGTTTATACTACAATTCAAATACTTCTGATTACCATATAAACTCACCACAAATGAGTTCAATCGGTTAAGAAGGTTCCTCTGCATGTGGTGACAACAACGGCATAATGAGAAAGATAAAATCCAATATTATTATTTAATAATAATCTGGTTCAAGTCTCCAACGTAGTATGAGAGGCCCAAAAGGATGTCATTACACTGTAGTCGGCGTCGAGTCGCCATTGAATATGATCACCACTACATGAAGATTACGTGCAAGGTATCGACCATGATCCCTCGGTAAGCCGAAAAACAGAAGGTTGTTATTGGCTGCAATAAAATATATCTGTTGGCGATCTCGAACTATCGACAGAATACCGAGACGTGCAGAAACGATTTGTCCAACCTATCACCCTTCCTTGGCTCTAATTCCCCCATTGGGTACGGTTTTAGTTGTCGTTTTTTCTGCACTTTTGTCTGATTATTATCGGTTTTTTGTTTTTTAAATCACTATTTTACATTTTAAACTCTAATCAGTTATTATAATTACCTTATACAAGTTTTGTTGATTATTACTCAGATTCTAATAATGACCTTTGTGTTTGTCACTTTTCTCCATATTTGTCAACTGGATTATTATCTGAGGGATAAATTATTTTCTTCCTTAACCCTTGATTAGTACGTCACTTTGTTGTTTATTGTCGAATCAATTTCTAATGCAATCTCTCCTAGCCTCCTATAGACATATATTTTTCATATAACTAATAATATTATCAACTTTTTGCCGGAGAACGCGCACGCTATGTTCGCATGCATGATTTGTGATTTACAGTGTAGTGCTAGGCAAGCCCACATAGTTTATTCTAGCCTCTGGATAGACCGATTTATTCATTCTGCTTGAATCACATTTTGACTATGTCAGTTATTCGTTCATTAATTTTGACTGTATTTATATATGTGTGTGCACCTTATCCTACTCATCACATACTTGTAGCTTATTTTTGAGTGACTATTGAAGGATGCAACGGATGTTCCAGTTTTACAACTAGCTACCAGTAGCACCTTCTATGTTCGATCGTTCCCAGTCAGATAGAAATCAGAAGTCAGACGAGAAGAGGCAGGAAAGATATATTTGATTGGTTACCAATATATCGAGGACCTTTTCTATAAGCTGGCTAATGAAACGTAGGAGCTGTGTCCCACGCCGTATTGAAACGTGATCTGGTGCGGATGCATGACCGAAAGCCTTCAGCTAAACAAGTCCACTTAAACAACGTGGTCAGCATCCAATGTCGAACACTTAATGAGCTATTGATTTTGGGGAATTATTTACAGCTACACTGAGAACAATCGAATTTAGAAGGTGCTACTGGTGGCTAGTTGTAAAATTAGAACATCCGTTGCATCATCATTGGTGAACCCGACGTGATCTGGTACACCAAGTCAATATACTGTGAGTCTGTTCCATTTTGGAATATTATTATTCATTGTTATTCTTTATTTGAATTTTATATATTGTGATATACTTTTTTTGCGAATTTTTTTTCTCGGATATATTTTAATTAAACATTTTTCGATATCTATATTACTATGACGGAACACTCTCCTAAGGTTCTTAAGTTTAAGTCTATTCCCCCTATTTCGATTCAGTTAACGCCATTTTGGCCCGACAATATCGATTCCTGGTTCTGCTATGCAGAAGCCGATTTTTGCATGCACGGAATCACCGACTCGCGCACACGTTTCCTCGCGGTAGTTAAGGCGTTACCGCGCGAGTTTAACAGGTACGTAACACCTAGTATGTTTACTAGTGATGTTTCTGAACCTTACGAACCGCTTAAGCTATCGATTTTAAAACGAGGAGACCTAACTGATCGACAACGGTTAGACCAACTCCTTAACAATATCGACTTGCAACATGGTTCTGCGACGGACATGTTGCTTAGAATGAGAGAAGTCATCGGCCAACGAACTTTCGATGATGGCCTATTCAAACAACTTTTCTTGTCTAAACTCCCTCAACAGGTGCAGGCAGTGCTTGTTTCATTTCAAAACAATGCCATAGATGAACTAGCTGCATCTGCCGATCGAATCTTGGAAATCACCAAATTTTCTAAGGCCGAGGTTTTTTCCATCAAAGAAAAACCCCAATCGACCTCGACTGACATGGCCGAACTATGTCACACGCTTACACGATATCTTAGAGTTCGCAATGACCGTAGTCGGTCAAAAACCCCGCGTAGAAACGCCTCACGTAAGCGATCTGGCTCTCGACCACGAGAGACAGACAATCCCGACTGGTGCTGGTATCATAACCAGTACGGTAAGTTTTCCAGAAACTGCAGAAAACCTTGCAATTATCCGACCCCAAAATCGAGTGACACGAAAAACAGTTCGGGAAACTTCCCAGCCGGCACGCGTTAACGGCAACCGTAGCCGGCGAACACAGCCGCCTCTTATATGTCACGGATGTGACTACGAAAGTTCGCTACCTCGTCGACACTGGCGCAGAAGTTAGCGTTCTTCCAGCAAATCTTGACGACAGACTTCGCGAGTCTGTTTTAAGTTTACAGGCGGCAAACGGAAAGCCGATCGCTACTTACGGTAAAAGGTACGTCTACCTTAACGTGGGTTTACGTAAACCCATGCACTGGATTTTCTTGGTTGCAGATGTCTCTATGCCAATCATTGGTATTGACCTGTTACAACACCACAATCTACTCATCGACACACGCGCACGAAGGTTAATAGACGGAAACACTAAGTTGTCCGTTTGCGTAACTCCTTGTTCTGGTTGCAGGTTATCCCCAGTCACGATTAAGCACGTCATAGACCCCTTGTACCAAGCAGTACTCGACAAATACCCCGGGATATACCAATCGCAATCGAAATTACCTTGTGTAACCAGCAATGTTACACATCACATCTCGACTACAGGACCACCTGTATTTTCGAAAGCCCGAAGACTCGCTCCCGAGAAGCTTAGGTTAGCTAAAAGCGAATTCAACCACATGATGGACCTAGGAATAATTCGACCATCGAATAGTCCATGGGCATCCCTATTGCACATGGTCCCTAAAAAAACAGCAATGATTGGCGGCCAACTGGTGATTATCGGCGCCTGAATGCTAAAACCATTCCCGATCGTTACCCGCTGCCTCATATTCACGATTTGACAGCTACCTTGAAAGGTACAACTGTCTTTTCGAAAATCGACTTGGTTAAAGCTTATAACCAAATCCCGATGGCAACTGACGACATTCCTAAAACCGCCATCATCACTCCCTTCGGTCTTTACGAATTTCTACGAATGCCTTTTGGTTTAAGAAACGCGGCTCAAACCTTCCAAAGGTTTATAGACGACGTCTTCTGAGGTCTCAACTTCGTACATGCGTATGTTGATGACTGTCTAATAGCAAGTCCGGACAAAGAATCGCATCTCAAGCATCTGGACATTGTTTTCGATCGACTCCAAAGGCATGGCATTACTGTCAACATACAGAAATGCCAAATCGGAACAAACTCCTTAGACTTCCTAGGACACACCATTGATGCCCAAGGCATCCGACCCCTTAGGAGCAAAGTGGCGGCCATTCTGGATTACCCAGAACCGACCACGATCAAGCACTTACGAACTTTTAACGGACTCGTAAGTTTCTATAGACGGTTCATACCTAAATGCGCATCCCTAATGAAACCGTTAACCGATCAGCTTCGTGGAAATGCGAAATCAATTAGTTTAGACGACATAGCCCGTAAAGCATTCTCCACAGTTAAGGAAGACATCGCTAAAGCAACCTTGCTTGCTCATCAGGACAGTCAAGCGCCCATTAGTATCGCCGTAGACGCATCCGACTCAGCAATCGGAGCAGTCTTACAACAATGGGTTAACAACTCGTGGCAACCTTTAGGATTTTTCTCGAGACGGTTGCTAGACGCGGAATCTAGGTACAGCACGTTCGGTAGGGAACTCCTAGCTATGTATTGTGCTGTACGGCATTTCCAACATTCCATCGAAGGAAAAGGATTCACACTTTTTGCCGATCACAAACCTCTTACCTTCTCTTTAAATTCATCTTCAGACAAGTACTCACCGCGAGAGTCTCGACAACTCGACTACATTTCGCAGTTTACTTCAGACATACAACATATTTCTGGAGCTAACAATGTAGTCGCAGACGCCTTGTCTCGAATTAGCTCCTTGAACAGTTTCCAAGGAATCGACCTTCTTAAACTCGCTCAGCTTCAAAAAGAAGACATTGATCTTCAGCATGAGTTATCCTCGACAACTCTAAAACTGAGTATTAGGCAGATGCGAACAGGTAAGGAAACCTTACTCTGTGACACATCTACAGGTAAGGATCGTTCAATTGTACCAAAACATTATCGCCGCAACGTCTTCAATACGTTGCACAATCTTTCTCATCCAGGTGCTCGTGCAACAATCAAACTTATAGCCGAACGCTTTTGTTGGCCTGGCATGAATAAAGACGTGAGGGAGTGGGCACGCTCCTGTGTAAGCTGCCAGAAATCTAAGGTGATCAGACACAACAAATGTCCCTTAGGCTCTTTCAAAACCCCTGACGCTCGTTTCGACCACGTCCATCTAGATTTGGTAGGACCCTTACCCGACTCAAACGGATACTCATATCTCCTAACATGCGTAGACCGTTTTGCTCGATGGCCAGAAGCAGTACCGATTAAGGACATTACTGCTGAAACCGTGGCCCGCGCTTTCGTCGAACGATGGGCAGCGAATTTCGGCTGCCCTTCCACAATCACTACAGACTACGTACGCCAATTCGAATCTGGACTTTTCCGTTGTCTCACCTCACTATTAGGAATCACGCGTTTCCGAACGACCGCCTACCACCCACAAGCAAACGGGTTGGTAGAACGTTTTCATCGACAACTAAAAGCTTCATTATCAGCTTCAAACGTTTCACAGCGGACAGACGCTCTTCCACTCGTCTTGCTAGGTATCCGCAATGCAGTGAAAGCTGACATTGGATACACGGCATCTCAACTCGTTTACGGAACGACACTCCGACTCCCAGGAGAATTCGTGGATCCTTCAGCTTCTTCATTGAACATGGATCTAAACTCTTACACGAGTAGGCTTACAAACGCTATGCGTTCAGTTAAACCTGCTCACACTCGACCTCAATCAACTGATGTTTTCGTTCAACCCGAATTACGACATAGTACACACGTCTTCGTTCGTCGAGACTCACATCGACGACCCCTCGAATCAGCATACGAAGGACCCTTCAAAGTTCTTCAACGCGAACCTAAGTACTATGTAGTTGATAAGAACGGTACGAAAGATAGCATCAGTATCGATCGACTCAAAGCTGCGTACCTAGAAGGAAACCCTAGCTACGTCGATTTTCCTTCGGTACAAGCAAACGACACAGCTACTACACTCGTAGTAACCTACACGACAACCGACACACAACTTGATACTTCGTCAACAACGATAGGTAAACCTAAAACAACGCGTTCTGGAAGACGAGTAAGATTTCCAGAACATCTTAACGAATATTGCACGTAGGACATAAGCTTTATCTTGAATTACCCTTTCAAAGTTTATTATAAATTTTTTTTAATATGCTCATTTTTTTATTTATGTAAAAAAACAACAAAAAAAAACATTTTTTTTGAGCGTATATATATATATATATTTATATATTGAAAAAAAAAAACCAAAAGAAAACCTTTTTTCCGATCGCTTTCACGCTGTTTGTAAGTGTATCAGTTTATTTTTTTCCGCTCATCTTGTGTCCTTACGCAAGTATGAGTGTATTTTTGACATGCACTCACACGTTTTATTTTTCCTCTTTTCCAGGACGGCTGGAAAAGAACGACGAAGTTTCGCAAGAAACCGAAATTTTCATTGTACTATATTTCTTTATTTGCTACGTTGTACATTTTGGTCCCATAGTTTAAGGAAAGACGACCAGACGCTGCTAAACGAAGCAAGTTATCAGAAGAGTGTTTACCAACGACAAATTCGTTGGGTTTAAACTTCTGGCTGGTCACGTCTTAGGGGCATCACTACCTCACTAGGGGGGGGGAGTGATCTGTAGCTGTAAATAATTCCCCAAAATCAATAGCTCATTAAGTGTTCGACATTGGATGCTGACCACGTTGTTTAAGTGGACTTGTTTAGCTGAAGGCTTTCGGTCATGCATCCGCACCAGATCACGTTTCAATACGGCGTGGGACACAGCTCCTACGTTTCATTAGCCAGCTTATAGAAAAGGTCCTCGATATATTGGTAACCAATCAAATATATCTTTCCTGCCTCTTCTCGTCTGACTTCTGATTTCTATCTGACTGAGAACAATCGAATTTAGAAGGTGCTACTGGTGGCTAGTTGTAAAATTAGAACATCCGTTGCATCATCAACAGCTACACTATAAATATTGATTAACGTTTGATTAGATCGATTTCGCTAACATACCTTCTCCAATCTAGTTCCCTCTTTCCACTTTTTTCGTCTCCTCGATTGCCTATCCAAGTCAGATGTTTGAGAAAGTTAATAAATAGTGATAAACTCCACAATTCATTAACTTATTATTGACTGAATGTTGTCACGAATCGCAATTCTAACTAGCTGTAAATCAGTAAATATGCCATAATAATTTTCCAGCCTTAAAATAATAGCTTTTCACAGTACTTAAGACTGTAAAAAGAATTAAGGCTTACTAGGCTTTCATTATTCTAAATTGATGCTGTATTCGCGAACTTGATCGAAATCTTCACATGCAACACTAAAAATGGAAGACAGCACATTTGATATGATTTTGAAAGATACTCTTTATGTTTTCGGGCATCGCTACACTACTAACTTATGCAAACACGATGAACCTATGCAAACTAACACACGCACTTCAAATATAAAATACCCGCCGTTGACGAGGCCGATCAAGGTCGTGGAGGCAAAATTGACCCGCACCCGTTTCGAGGCTATTTTGGGTTAGTGTCTTATTAAGCTGCGCAACTATGTTTATTTATTTATATCAGCTTGAAGTGTTTTAAGCGCGCGTTGAAGATTTCTGTTTTTTAGGAATGAGATTTCGTTGTCTAACTGAAATCCAATGCTTATAAATAGCCGGTTAATATGACTTTCGATACCGGCTTTAGCGTTAGTTTTACAATGGGATGTCTTTACCCACAACAGACAAAATTTCCACAAAAAGGGAGATTGGCTCTTTAAAACCATTCTTCGCAAGTAACTACACTTTTAGTAGTACCCCGACTTCTGCATGCTTTCTATAGTATCCGTTATATTCCTAGTGATAATGTAAGTTAGGTGTCATTTTTCCATCACTGCTCAGGTGGATGTGCAATCTCCCTATGTTTGAGAATTTTGGCGAAGTGCCGATGAAAACGTTAAGAAAATGTGGATTAAAACCTGAAAATCTTTCCTGGTATGATTAAAACAACAAGCTTTAAGGAAAACATCAAATTTTCATCAATCTTTGTAAGGCGGATACATTGAAATATAGGTTGTAGCTTGGTTTACAAATTACCCACCGTCTACCACACAAAACATTTGCGAATACCAGATCATTTCATTTGTGAATTGGTTTTACTAGCCTTAAGATAAGGATATGAGGCTGACTCTTTTTAGGGCATACGGTTGTCAGTCTCCGAATCTCCATTTCGGTTTTAGGGACTGGGTCGTATCCTTAACCCTCACATTTTGTGTAACTCGTAAATAGATGTACGGGTCTGTACCTGGTAGATCGGTTATTCAAACTCAGAGACTAATACTTGGGTGTCATCAATGTTTCGCACCAAAATCCAAGAATCCCTATCTGAGATTTGATTAGTCCGTCCACAAATCGTAACTTCTAGTCTGATCCGTGTTCGTAGATGCAGACGGCGAGACTAAACTATATGGACGAGCCAATCCGAAGCTTTCGCGGGTTTTCAAGGTCAAAGCGCTAAGTTCGGTACCTGATGCTTACGTACGGACAGTGTACAACGGATTTCAGAAAACACGTGATAATTCAGCGTCTACAAGAGGAGTGGTCATAAGATTTTGGCGCGAAATTCAATTATCCATTTGTATAAATAGAGTTTTGGCATTATAGCTGATGTCAGTTCGTTATGAAAACCCTAAGTATAATTCCTAACCTCAACCATGAGCTGTAAATCATAATTTGAATTCTTCACAAAGGTTTATAACCCTCATTTAATCTTAGTTATTATGTTGACACTCTCAGAGTCACTCTAGCGTAGCTCAAAGATCGTCCATAATTTATTGTCTCATCCTTAACCCTAAACCATACCAACAACATTGAAGCTATGTGGTAGAGGCTAAAAGAATTTTTGAGACCTTGTTATGGTTCCAGAAGTCGACTACTATGGAGCCGCATGGATGAGTTCCTGTCCGGATGCACTATGATTTTAAAACTTCTGAACCTATATCTAACCTTGATAAGTTTTTGAGTCATGTAAAAGAACAGTATCCCCTTTAATTTTTGAGTTTTGTATAATATATTCTTACTGTATACTAACTGTCTTCTAATTGTCTAATATTTCTCAAGGTCATTTAATATTCGTTCAAAGGTCGTCCATATAGTTTAGTCTCGCCGTAACTGCCTCTATGAATTTGTCGTTCATTTCCTCCTGCTAATGAGGTGTGACAACTTGGACTGTTACATATATGTGCCTGGTTCTGCGTTGTAGCTGACTGACTGAAATTACAACCCCTCCAACATGCTCCGCTATTTTAGTCACTATGGCCAGATTAATGCATTGATGAGCGCAAGCAAGATCTCAAACCTTCGTGCCCTGTCATTTAGTATTCACTGGTTGGTCTTACTAAGTGCCCCCACTAAACTGTCGTATACTATCCAGTTAGTTGAATTTAAGTGGACTCATGGTACATCAGCTTCTAAAATGTCAAACGGAGAGTCCTTCACCATGTGAGGTATACACACACCAACAATAAATAATACGGCCAACCTGGTTGAACAATAAACCTTATCAATTCAGACAATAATTTGACGAAAGCCGAAGATCGACCTGTAGTGTCTTAGTTGAAATCCTCTATAGGGTGTACTTTGGTATTCCTTTAGATATATTTTAGTACCATAAAGCCTATCGATTGATGGATCAACACACAGCAATTAATGTATTGCTATGGAACCAGCTTGCTTGATCGTTTGTATATAGTTTCAAACTACTCTAAGAGTTCACAACTAAGGAAATACTTCCTAGGAGTAATTGTTTCATGACCTCATGTTTGTATCATCTTACTGCCGGTACGGTTCAGCCAATTTGCTTAAAACATTTTTATTACTTAGTCTGACTGGTTCAGTTTTAATGTGAGTGTGAACCTGTAAACCTAATAGACTACTTGTCTAGATTGTAAAACAAGTATTAACTCGATAAATTATAATAATATTGTCGCCAAA
This sequence comes from Schistosoma rodhaini, assembly GCA_944470415.2. Classification (NCBI taxonomy): domain Eukaryota; kingdom Metazoa; phylum Platyhelminthes; class Trematoda; order Strigeidida; family Schistosomatidae; genus Schistosoma; species Schistosoma rodhaini. The sequence goes on along the minus strand of OX104037.1, from coordinate 29,264,057 downwards.
TCGAGTTGATGTTTACTATTGTTTTTCATCTTAGCCTTATGCACTGCACAGTCTTATTGACTTGGAATGGTTGACAGCAGCATTTTCGATGAAATACCTGAAGAAATAAGCGCTCAGTTAGTTTCTTTTTCAGAAGCTACTGATGATGTTGAACAGCTTGTAAACAAAATTAGCAACTTTTCCAATGATTCTAATACTGAGGTAATGCTATTGAAATTCATTGACAAAACGTCTTAGGTTAGTGATTTGGATGCCATCAAAACTGATCTGTCGTTATGCTACGCCTTCAATGCTTTGTTTTTCAGTATGTTAGGAATTCCTTTTTTCGTAATTCTCTTCAGTGTATCTTAGGTGCAACGGTGTAGAAACTCAAAGTCATCCTATTATGCAGGAATTGGTAAGATCGTTATTTTATTTTTATTTATTTATTTATTTAAACACATATATATTGGTACAAAAGGGCACCAGGTACATATGCGCCACACAAAATAATGAAAGTAGGAAGAGAAGGGATGAAAAGATAAGGCGGACTATAATGTACAACCAGAAGACTCTTTCAAATAGGAAAGTAAGAACCATACTTTATGTAGAAAGTAAAAGAAGGTTGCAGCAGGATCGCCACTGGCTTCGATTCTGAGCCATATCTGATAACGTCTCTAGCCACTGTGTTGCACCATCTCTCGGACCCCAACCAAGGAGTCGTGAAGGACCAACAGAAGCTAGCCCTTTACAGCTTTCTTTCATGCCACGATACCATGTCATACACTGACCTCCTCTCCGCTTTTTCCAACCAGTCCCAGAGTCGGCAAATAATGCACGACGTGGAAGTCTCTGGGACGACATTCGTAAAATATGTCCAAGCCACCGAAGTCGGTGTTTCAAGATGGTGACACCAATTGAATTATCGTCTCTGCGCCCGAACACACGATGCCGAACCTCTGCATTACTAACATGGTGTTGCCACTGGATGTCAGCAATCCTTCGGAGACAACGATGATCGAACACAGAGAGACGTCTAACATCCTCAACTCGGAGAGGCCAGGTTTCACAAGCATAGAGCAAAACTGCTCTCACCGACGCGTTGTAGATCCGACCTTTTACAGCCAGACTAACATCATGAAGGCGCCAAAGATGGCCCAGATTGGCATAAGCCGCTCTGGCTTTCATTATACGTGCATCAATCTCATCACTCACGCCACCACCAGCACTTATATAGCTACCTAGATACACGAACTTCTCAACTACTTCAATCTGCTCACCATTCAGGGTGAGTACAGGATTAGAATCCTGCCAGTCTTGTAGGAGTACTTTGCACTTGGAGGGTGCAAAGCACATGCCGTACCTGCGGACACTGATTGCCAACTGATTAAGTGCTGATTGCATGCCTTGGGCATTATCGCACAGTAAGACAATATCATCCGCATACTCGAGGTCGAGAAGCCGCAAGCGGCTTCACTCGCCATTTTCATGGCGTCGTGAAGAAGCAACCAATGCTCATCTATACTTTTCGGTGGGATGGTAGCTAGCCTAGAAGCTAGCTCCGCCCGATACTTACTTGCAACAGAAGTTGCAGCCAGTTTACTAACATCGATCCGTTGATGGCGGTCAATCCTTCGGCCACTGAAAAGTAAGGTGAGATTGGCGCAGACCAGGGCATGATCAGACTCCAGATAAGTACTCCAAAAGGAGCGGCAGTCTTGTACGCAACCACGCCAGCGGTAGCTGATCGCGATGTGATCAATCTGAGTCCAGGCTTGAGAGTCAGAGGGAGGACGCCAGGTGGCACACCGGCGATGACTGTGCCGGAAGTTAGTGCTAGCCAGAAACAGGTTGTGGTCTGTGCACAGTTGCCGCAGCAAACGGTCCCCGTTATCTGTCCTGCGACCAACAAGTCCTCATCGACCACCTAAACGACTCTACTATGCCTAGACGCCCGACCTGAGCATTCAAGTCTCCGGCTAATACTACAATATCTGTCGAACGCGCTTTGTGGAGAACTGTTAACTGGTGGTAAAACTCATCCTTGATTGCATCCGGGCTGCAATCTGTCGGGGCATAGGCAGAGATGACGAAAAGACACCGTTTCTCACACCGGTTTCTTCTCACTTTGATGGAACTTTCTAATCTAACACCACATAACCGACTGTTAATGGGGATCCAATCGATTAGTGCTTTCTCAGCCCTAGCGCTTAGTGCAACGCCTGCAAGACCAGACGAAGATGCCACAGAGTCCCCGGATAAGCGCACGTGAAACAAGCTTTTCAAAGTGACAGATGGAGAGCGAATTTGTGGTACTTCACTAGAGTCTTGAATACGGGTCTCGGATAGACAACAAACATCAACATTAAGACTTTCTAAAGACATAGCCAGCCCCATCTGTTGTCCGATCTGCATTAGTGTGCGAACGTTGAAGGAAGCCAGCTTGAACGGCGTACGTGGTTTCAGAAAGACTGCTTCAGTATTCGTAATCGGTGGAAGCATTCACTTTCAACCAGACAGTGACTGGAGATCGTTTAGATAGGACAGATTTTCCACCATGGGCGAGCTACTGCATAAGTTGGAAAGGAAGGATACACAATTTGGAAATAAAGGGAGTGAAAAAGCGACGTAGTAAATAATAATAATAATAATAATAATAATAATAATAATAATAATGCAAATTGAGGAGATACAGTACCATGGTAGCCAGTGACCAACAACAGATTCATTCGCCATTTGTTCCATCAGGATACTGGAGCCCATGTGCACCGTTGGTTTGGATTCAGGGTTTTACAACTCCCCTAGGTGGACCCTTCGTGTCCACCAACCCGGTTAGAGCGCCGGACATTCGCTTTTCGTCCTCTCACTTTCGTAAACAACACCCTGCCACGAGAAGGCCGTGGGTAGGACTTCCCTGGCAGAGGCCATATATTCGCTGGCCATGTGAGAGCATTTCGAGAGGGAGAGTGGACTCTCCCCACTCTCGGCCGTACCAGGGCATTTGGGGGCAATTATATTTATTCTTTCATGATAATCGACAGTATTGCTACAGTGTTTTTCGCCAGTAAATACTTCCAATTTGTCATTTTAAATGAGAGACCTGTACATATGTTATAATTCGGGTGCTGTACAAATTAATGTGTGTTGAATTCTTCATCCTAAATTAAGTCAAACAACTAACAACACGATTTCTACTGACTGTTACAAACGTTCTATTTTTATAAAAGACATTCACTGTTATGTTGTAATAGCAACATTGGTCTTCGGGTTGCTCTTTGACTGAGGACGCTCATTCAGTCAGCTACAACGTAGGACCATGCACAAATATGCATCGGTCCAATTTGCCACACCTCATCAGGACAACAAGATGAGCACCGAACTCTTAGTAGTTAATTTAGTGGTAGTAATATATAAAAGAAAGGTTGTATATAAGGATATGGTACAGGAAGAAAGACAGATATGGCGCAATTTTAGTCTCAAGGTTTAAGGGAAGACAAATAGTGTATACACCTACGCCATTGTGATCGATTCTGAGCTATGTCACACAGAGTCTCCAACCATTGGTTACAATAGTCGCGCGGACCCCAATCCAATAGTCTTCATCTATCAACATGGCTAAGACTAGAAGTTAGTGACTTCAAGTACTGATGCCATGTTTTGGTTTGGCCGCCCCTAACTCTTCCGACCATCCCCAATACTAGTCAGCATTGCGCGTCGTAGTAATTGGTGTTCAGGCATACGTAACACGTGGCCTAACCATCTCAGTCGATGAAGATTCACAACCTCATAAACTGACTTACCATCATTCCCTAATACCCTGCGTCTAACCTCACTATTACTTACCCGGTTATCCCAGCAGATGTGAGCGATATTTCTAAGACGTCTATGGTCATATACTAGTAACTTACGAGTATTTTCTACTCTTAATGACCATGTTTCACAGACGTAAAGTAGAACAGAGCGAACTGCTGCGCAGTATACTCGTCCCTTAATTGATAGACGGATATCTCGTCTTCTCCATAGGTGACGTAAGTTGGCAAAAACCAAACGAACTTTTTCAATCCGTTCTGAATTCGTCAGACACCAACCCATTAAGGCTGATCAGACTTCCAATATAAGTGAAGTTGTCGACGCGTTCGACTACTTCACTCCTTATCCTTAGTTCAGGTGTTGACGCAGGCCAGTCCTGGAGTAACAATTTATATTTAGAGGGGGAGAAGCGTATCTCAAATATCCTGGCATTGTTACTCAGTTCTAACAGAAGACTGCATTTTATCAACGTTTTCACCAAACAGGACTATGTCGTCTACGTATTCTAAGTCGACCTCCTGGTAGGAAATCAATTCCTGAAAATTCAGTCAACGAGAACGTTTTTTACCAGTAGTAGGTCTATAATGGAATTAAACAAAAATGGGGATAGTGGACAGCCTTGCCGGACACCACTTGAGGTTGTAAAATCTGATGACAGTTCGCTATAAGCTTTCACTCGACTGGTAGTGTTCGAGTAAAGAGCCTTCACAAGGTTTATGTACTCCTGAGGTACACCTTTCAATGAAAGGCACTGCCACAGAACATCTTGATCCACAGAGTCAAATGCTGCTTTTAAGTCAAGAAAAACTATCATTGTCGGACGCTGATAAGCATGCCCGTGTTTAAAATCTGACGAATAGTGAATATGTGGTCGATGCAGTCACAACCAGGTCTGAAGCCAACCTGATTTTCTCATATTTGCAGCTTATGAGTCTTTGTTAGATACCCGACAATTATTGAGGCTAGTATTTTAGATGCTATATTAATCAAACTAATCCGTCTTTGGTTATCATAGGATGATTTTGACCCCTTCTTATATATTGGGACAATAAGTGATTGTGACCAGTCGGATGGGATTACGTCCAACTCCCAGATTTTAGCTAAAATATTAGTCAACCTAATCGTTAAATTTGGACCACCATATTTAAAGACCTCTGGAGCCAATCCATCTGAACCAGCTGCTCCCCCCTCGTTTCAGATTAGCTATAGCCCTTTGAACGTAAGCTAGAGTCGGGGGACCTACTTCAATGTTCCATTCAGACTGTTTGGGAATGGTGGGTGACTGTAGAGTAGCTGAAGGTCAGCTAAACTGTTTTTTTAAGTGTTCCACCCATCTTTCTGAACGTCTGGCCTGAGAGCAGATGCGAGTCTCATCTTTTTCCGAGATTGTCTCGCTTACAATTTCCTTCTGAGTTCCGGTTTCTTTTATTAGTCTGAAGAGTTGTCTGGTGTTGCCTACAGCCATTGTCTTTTCCATCTCTTTTGCTTTCGTTGACCACCACTGCTCACGATCGTTCTGTAGACTTTTGGTTAACCTAGATCGGATTCGCTTTCGCTCTTCATCGTGTTCAGAGCCTGATGGGATGAGCTTACGCGAATCCATCAATGAAATAGACTTAGAAGAAATCCGTTGGGTTTTTTATAACCCTTTGGTTTAAATTACTAATAGATGTTACTGCCGTTTCCACAGCTGTTTGTATATCTTTCCAAGCAGCATCTAGGTCAGTCTCGTCTACAGAACTGTCTAAATGTGAACTCAGTTGTTCCTGGAACTTATTTTTGACTTTCTGGTCCTCCAGTTCAATCCTATTGGGTCTTAGTGTAGTTTTTCTGCTTCCAGCGAGTCGCAAACAAATGCGTGCTCGTATTAAAGCGCGATCATAATCTAAACGTGTATTCCAGTACGAGGACAATGTTCTATCGAGCCTCTTCAACGATGACTGATGGCAATATGGTCTATTTGAGTCCATCTTTGGTTTGGTTCAGGTGGTCGCCATGTTAGACGATGTCGCTCCTTATGCTTGAAATTAGTGCTTTCTAAAAATAAACGATTGTCTGAGCATAGTTGCAACAGACGGCCATTATCTGTTAGCTGAGCAGGAATACTAAATATCTTTCTGTTTGATTTAAGCTGCCTAACTGGGCATTAAAGTCACCCGCTACGAGTACTATGTCCGAACGCTTAGCTTTCTGAAGAAGTTCATAGAGCTTTCTGTAAAAGTCATTCTTCATTTCGTCCGGGCTGCAGTCAGTCCCTATCCTTCCGAGTTTTTACGGAGCCATTTAGCCGGACAGCACATAGACGACTGTTAACAGGGATCCATTCAATAGTGCTTGTTCTGCCCTTGTACTAAGTGCTATGCCTACACCTGAAAGTCCACCAGAACTAGTCATGGGGTCGCCAGACACACAGAGGGTGTATTTCGTCGGCTCTCCGTTTTGGTGAGGTGAGGTCAAGTGAATGACCACACTAGGATCCTGTATGCGTGTTTCGGAAACACAGCATACATCAATTGTCAAAGATTCTAGGGTCTTAGCCAAGGAGGCCTGTTGACCGATTTGACTTAGGTTTCGTACATTGAAGGCTCCAATGTGTAGTTTGGAGTGAGGTTTCAGAAGATCTGGGACAGTGCTTCGCACACTAGAATCGTTGACCATGGTGACATTTGGAGAGGAAGCCGAAAGAGGAAGTTTAGTGTTGAAAATCGAGGTGGGAGTAATAATAGGAATTGAAGAAGGAGATTGATTATGAATACAGTAATCTTGAGTGCTGTTAGAGGTATGAGGGCAGTTATCATTTCCCGGTTGCCCACGGTGGAAGGGTATTTCTTGAGGGAGCTGAAAAGGAAGTTGGATTAGAAGTAGTCTTAGCGACCTGAGAGCGTGACCACAGTGCCCAAGGGACAACTGCATGAGATCGGTCACACATGACCTTTTTATGTTAGATTCATGCTTGTTGGGACCTTACCGCCGGAGACGGATATCCGTGGGATAAGGCGAGATGTGCATTTTTAGGTTCGACATTTTCTAACCCCATCCCTCCTTGTGAAAGACAGCATCGCTATTATGCTGATTGTCTGAAGGAAACACCTTTCTGCCGTCACACCTCTGTACAGTCAGCGGTATGACTTCGCCTTCGGACCTTGGGTTTGCTGCTTTTAGTCTCACCGCTCTTCAACCGACCTATCTGGCATGGTAGGACCTTGAGGAATGATTGTTCCAGCCAGTATAGCTCGATTGGTTCATCACGATAGGCAAGTCTGACCATCACGTCAAGGTAGTAGCAACGGTCGGGAGTAATAATAGAAAAACGTGTCCTATCCATAATATATCTCCCGTCATATTATAGACGTTTTTGTAACAGACTTTACATGCAACAAAAAGCACTTATTAACAACCCTCAACGATTTATCGCTTGCATACGATTAACTATCCACTACATTTAGGAAAATAAAAATATAGTCTGTTAACTAAGTTCTAACTTATGTACGAGGTTATAATCGATATCTCTTATTTTTAAGTCTTGAAACTGTACTAAACTTTTCGAAGTCGAAAGAGGAAGTTTAGTGTTGAAAATCGAGGTGGGAGGAATAATAGGAATTGAAAAAGGAGACTGATTATAAATACAGTGATCTTGAGTGCTGTTAGAGGTATGAGGGCAGTTATCACTTCCCGGTTGCCCACACGGTGGGAGGGTATTTTTTAAGTCTTGAAACTCTACTAAACTTTTCGAAATAAAATTGGATGAAATAATTCAGTTGGTCATAATTCACATGCTTCAGATGCACCTGTAATCAAATACTGTTTACCTACAAATTTCATGTTTCACAGTTATGACGTGAAACAAAGCGAACTACTGTGCGGTACACTCATTCCTTGGTTGGTAGTAGGACTTATTGTCTATACCATAAGCGATGGAACTTGACAAAAGCCAAGGAAGTTTTCTAAATCCTTAGTGAGGTCTTGTGAGACTTCCAAGATAAGGAGAGTGATCAAAGCTCTAAATAACTGTGAACCTGTGATTCATTGTTTGTAAACAGACGACATTCTGAATAACTAGTCTACAAATATCTATTGACAAATAAACTGAAAACGTTACTTACCTAGCAATATAGTTTTATGGGCTGACGTTTTTTTTAATACGTTGCACTCATTTAACGAACTATTTGTCTGTAATTTTGTGTTGCTTATTTGTTTCTTTTTATTTTTTGCAAAGGATCGTGTAATGAATGCGTTGAAAAGGTGTAGATCGCTAGTAGAAAAAGAAGGCTCTGCACGTTTGAAACTGGACAAAGAAGCTACAACAAGATTTGTAAAACATGCCTTATGGAAATCTGCTCATACCAAAACTAAGAAACGTCGCATGGATTCATCTACTTAGTATTGTTAATGATAATTCTTAAGTGGGAAGACCTTTATTTTGTTTCGTTTTGTATGTATACAAACGAATTAGCAATCAAATGTAAATTTATACTTTTCCAGATGTTTTTTTCTGATTTGAATAAATTTATTGTACAAATGGTGTGATCAGTACTTGCAATATATCAATCATCTCACCTTTTGTTTATGGGTTAGGAGTATAGCCTAACTGTAGGTAAGTGGTTTTGGTCCTGCAACCTAATAATTTAAGGTTAGGTTTTTGAATTGATAAAATACAACTAATTTTAGTTGAATTTTTAAGTGAACAGGTCATATCAATTCATAACTTTGTTTACAAATATCAAGATCAAACTAGACGAAGTCTATCGTATTCATTATAAATATTTTACTCATATCTTCTTAACCATGTGACTACTAAAGTTTTTAAACAGGAAGCAACATTTATGTGCTGGCTAGGTAGAAAGCATTTATAAGCAGTGCTCATGGGAGACTGAATGGTGAGTGTTTTGTCGCATATCTTTAGCTAGTTATATTAGTATCTTAAAAATTATGAACCACTGTTGGACATTAATTACTATTGGTTCTGAGGATTTATTCACTTGATTTAGAGATGTCTGCGTGCTGAAGTGATGTTTTAGTGGGGCTCTTCATTTTGACGTTAATTAGATTAGACGATGTTGTCGACGAGCTCATCACTTTAGTGACCCGAGATCTGACTCTGGTTGAATCGTACCAATGTTATTGAAATATACACATCGTCAATCCTCGTATAAAATTATCGACCTAACTTGCGTCATTGAATAATGGAATTAAGTAAGTCAAATATGAGAATGGATTTAGAATACGTATATTTTGTACAATCGTTGATCGGAACAGATAAACAGAGAGACGTAGCGAAGAAGAGAGGGCGAAGCGAGACGATGCGCAGTGGAGTTGTGTGAGCCAACTCTATTTAAGCAAGCGTTAATCGATATTTATAGCCAAACCAAAATAAGTTACAGACAAGTGATGAGTAAGATCGAAAATGGAAACACATACTCTCATATAAAAACAGTTAAGATTAATAGGCGATAAGTTGATAAGGTCAAAACGTGACTCAAAAAAATGGGTAAACTGGCCTGTCAGAAACTAGAATAAGTTATATGGGCTTAACATTGTAACCGACACTACAATGTATGCATTTATTCAACACGATGAAATGTAAGTACAAAGTACAGTAAAGTAGAAATGCTGAAAGTAGTACAGTGCATAGTATAAAAACGTAAATGAGAATTTTAAAGCAATTAGTCCCTTTGATAAATTTAGATAATGCAATGAGAAGACGAAGATTATCAGAACTATGTGATATATTAGCGCAATACATTTCGAACAATCTGATCACATAAATGTTCTTAACAAGTATATGTGTGATCAGATTGTTCGAAATGTATTGCGCTAATATATCACATAGTTCTGATAATCTTCGTAAATGAGAATAATGGACGCAACTAGTAAGGGGTGAAAAACGTCTTCAAATTTTGGTTTGCGCGCCCTTCTTGTATTATGGCTAGAAACAACGGTTTGAAGGGTCTAACAACAGTAGTCTTACGGGAAGCAAGTTAGATATTTGTGGTTAACGAAGTGTTTGAAGAGAGGTAGAGTACTTTTAGCGACCAAAGTATTTATTTATGAATGAAATAAAACACAATCAATGGGTTGATCTCTATATTTAATCGGAGAATTGGCAAAACATTTTCGTCAATAAATCAAATTTTAATTAAGTACAGAGATGAATACATAAATTGTGCAGAAATACAAAAGCAAAAAGGAGCCTAGGAAAAGTGGAGGCTAGAATTCCTTTTTTGTGTGGGATATGTCGGTAGCTAAGTATGCAGAGGGATAGTACAAACTTATTCTGTAGTCAAATGGTTGGTTTGTGGGTGAATTCTGATAGCTTAGACAGTATAGAAATGACGAACACGTAAAGCCATGTAGTTTATAGTAAGTAAAGTGAAAATCTTGATTCATTTACACCTGATTTCATATATCAATCAAGTCAGAATGATTGGAGCTCACAATCATCCTTTACTATCATTTGCTCAACTATGCCTCATGGTGACCGAAGATACAATAACAGGCTTGCCTAACTTTATTTCTCGTGTAACTGACCCTACAGCTATTTTTCTCTACGTTGCATCTCTTTCACACAAACAACACTACCTTTGAATTGTAGTCTTGAGATTAGTTACTTTGGAACAGTCGCCGTCGTCATGTGTTTGTCGAATATCGGTTTCCACGACGTAGGTTTTTGAAAATTTAATTTGAAGAGACCTTAAAGTTATTTTTTTGAAAATTATGGGGTCTTTATAACTAATTATTAAGTTATCATGCTTCCCAAATGTATAGAAAATATAAAATATTTTCGGATTAATATGGATCCTCAAATAATTGCTGGTGATTATATTACTTGGTAATAGCGAGTAGTGTAATTTATGTTCTTATATTTGTGACCATATTTAAACCTTCGAATATAAACGCCATCTCGTAGCTCTATTAGTTTTTCCACTAAGTGCGATTTATCGATTACTGGAAGACCTTTTAGATGATACCCCGACTGATCAATCAGAAAAGTGAGTTGATGGAATGTTTTGGTAGTTGGTGCAGAACTTCCTTATTAATAAGTGGAAAACATTTATTAATACATAAGACAAAATAGAGTGGTGGCGAGATCTCTTCTTGAACGTTTTATTCTTAAAAACTTTGAGGCTAGTATTATTTGGTTTATTTATGAATATCAGTAATCCCAATGATAGGCTCTCGCATCCGGGCAACTCGATATGTTTATCAGTGTACCTGCTTCTTTGGAGCTATACCGGTCGTTCGAATCGCGTTTAGTGTACTTCAAAATTGGTATCGGTAAATTCATGGAAAATGCTATAAGGGAGTGTATCATAAATAACGAATAAACTGAGCGTTGGTTAGAATTATAGCAACTATCCTACAATCAATTTTGAGTATGGTCAATTTTGGTTAAGCCTTTTTACTAACTTACTTAACAGACATCATTTGGGTAATAACAATTTGCATATTCTTTGTACTGTTAGGACCACTAGAGTACATGACACTAGCCGAAATGATCGCTTCAATATCATTTGATGACTCATACTCTTCCCCCTATTTGTATGCACGCAAATCCTATTATCAGCCTTCGTTTTGTTTTGCTTTGCCCTTATTCAATTTGACTAAAAATTACCTATGTAATTGCTTGCTCGCTTACTGACTGCTCAATGCTCGCTGATATTAGCTCATGTGCTTGTAACCTTCTGGCCTTAGTCATTTTCCAATAAATTGTAGTTGCCGCTTCTCATTGCCTTCTGATTTTATGCACCGTTAAGATGGGTATTATAACGGTTATCGAGGTGATCGATTAACGAAGCACGGCACTACGGATTGTTATTAATAAAATTAATTTATTTGTAATATCACGATGAGTAGAGAAACTAAGTTTTCATATTTTCCATCTTTTTGTGACTTAGTGTAAGCCACTTCTATTTTTATTCTTTAAAAAATGACTTACATTGAGACAAAACTTCAGAAAATTTAAAAACTCAGTTTTTCTACTCATCGGGATCTTACAAATATATTATTTTTATTCATAACAATCTACCCAATGCTTAACTTATTCAAAAATAACTATTAATGTTTGTTTAACATATACAGCACTGCTGGTTATCTTATCAATCTCCACAAAATTCTGTTTCCATAGTGTAGGTCACCACCATAAAAAACTGAAAGCCCTTGACGGGCGTTTTGTCTTATTATGGGACTTTTCAGAAGTGCGCACCCATGACTCCGCATCGCGGATTCGAAGCTAGACATTAACACTGTTGGATGCAGGCTCTGCAGTCAATAAACTAGGCGTTCACATGTGAGACCGGAAGTTCTGAGCTCGACTCAGTGCAGGGTCTTGACTGAGTATCCATGAGCAGTCCCATACTAAGAGGAAGCGGCCGTGAAGTGTTTTTAGGTTTCTAATGGTGGTCTAGCCAAGATTAGTTCATAATTTAGATTGAAAAATCTACAATCTCCACAACTCCTGTTTTTCAGTTTCGTAATAAGAATAATACTTTTCACACCTCAGTTCATTTTTTTACCACCGTAATCGATAAATTATTGTCATCATTAACAAACATTATAGGTTGTCATGGTAAGTTGTGTATAGATTTGGGCTTGTACAGATTAAAGAATGAAACAAATGAAAGGTCTCTTCGAAGAACCAATCTGTTTCTTAAACAGTAATTTAATTGAAATTCGCATAAAGATCGTGACAAAATGTTTAGTAGTTGTATTTCCTAAATCTCTAAGAAATACAATAGGTATCAGTTGATCGTTTTTAAGGTTTCTCCTAGTTCGAATAAAATTATTTCTATATTGCACCAGAAGCAACCTAAAGGTAAACGGTACTAAAATATTGAAACCCAGATAATTTTTTTGTTATTACTTCTTCACAAATCTATGGTGAACTTTAAAATTCTATAAAATCATCACATTTTTCCCTGTTTTGTAAATCCTTCACCTTCTGTTATTTTGGTCCAAATTTCTACATATGTATTAAATGTGGGAGTTGTTTTCAGTTGACATCTTGATTTTCATGGAAATACCAAAGAATATAATGTATACATTTTACTCTGTTAATTCTAATAATTTAACAAGTAACAATAGGGAAGTTTACTTTATTTCTCATGGATAACAAATAACAGTCTATTTGGTTAATGTGAACAAGTTTCTAGTCTGTTGACAGTTCTCATAAGGTATTATATCAAGAAATTGTAATGGTTAAGAATTTGGTAGTGCTACCTAATTTTCAATCATTATTTTCTTTTTTCTCGGATGAGCAAGACTCATAAATAGGTTTGGAATTTTAGATACAATAAGCTGAACTTTTATTCTTCATTAAGTTGAACTATGAACTCACTAATTATACAAAACACATCAACTTAGTAACATGTGAGTGAGATAAATAATTTATTTAATATACTAGACTTTTCTTATGATACTATCAACTTCTTATATATGGAACTTAGCGAACTGCTCTTGTCTTGACTATAGAAACAATTTTAGATCATATGCAGCCGAGTGCGATAAACGATATTTATTAGTTGTCATCACATATATCAACCGCATGTCCACCTGTGTATTTGATAAACACTAAGTTCCGAATGCTGATTGAAATGAGAACTAAGATTTATGTATGATGTTCTAATCCGTAACTGTACTAAGTGGTCACGACTAAGTAACCAAGACCTACGTGTGAAAAACATACTTTATTGATAGAAAAACCAACTAGAATAACAGTCTATGGTGTTCACAAGATTAGTTATTCCATGTTGTCAAACTTTTGTTTTTCTAATAGTTCATACCAAACCCATTAGGAGAAAAAAATGCTGACAAGATATAGTGGATAGAATCTTCACAACAGACGACAATCCCACTGATCAACTTTATATTGTTTTCCTTAGAAAATTCTACATGTGGGCACGGATGTTAGTGTACTACGGATGAATAATATCCGACGTTTTTAATAGATTACGTTTTTCATATTTGGTACGGTTTAATCAAATGAATCACATTGTTTTTTTTTAAGTGCAATCGGTTAGACCACAGATGACTTATATATTTTTCTCCGTATGATGACCGGATTATTTTCAATCACTTCATTTATTGCCTTACAACACTAACCTGATATACACCCAGAATGTACAGTTGGATTTTCAGTAGCGAAAATACTGTACATGTATGAAATTACTTACTTGAACTTTAAGCATGCTTCATCAGTTCAGCTGTTACATTCAACTTGTTTCTGGAGTTCAGTACATTGAAAATGTTCATGCAAGATTACTACACATTAAATCAGTGTATGTTTTATTATTGTGCTTCTTCAGTGTTCCATTCATTTTACCTACAATTATTTTACTCGAACTCCTCCAATAGTACTGTTAAGCCAGAATCTATGAGAAACTGTAGTGAAAAAATCATAACTCGGTCCGTAATACTTATATGCTCCAGCCAGTAGTGGGCGATATGATAGATGAATAAACTATCCATGTAATTATCGCTCAAGTCAGTAGAATTTTGATAAAATAAACAATATAAGATTATGAATCAAACAAAGTATTCTCAAACTTTACAATCGAAGTTTGAAATGATAAATTAATGGAGCTTACCTGTGAAAACTGAATACCTAATGTTATTAAGAAAGAAAATGGATTATGTCCTTGATTATATTTTTGGTATTTTTAATAATCGAAAGTTCTAGTTTTTTTCGCTGATCAGCTTAATCCAAGTGAGTGGAAAAGTTTTTTTCTGGCATTTACACTATCTTAGGCTAGTTAACAAGTAAACGCTATAGTTACTATAGTTGTCTAGCCCTCATTATCTTTTGCTGAACTTGAGAGATTTCAATTTGAAACGTGAAAACTGATAGACTGTTGTTTAAAATTATAAAGAAACGAATTTATTTTAAAAGCCAGTGTGACTAGTGTTGATTACAATGTTCTAAATGTCGATATAATAAGTTTGGAAACTATTTACTATATGAAATTACTTATCTTGTGAACAAGAACACAAGTGGGGACAATCGAATGTATTTAAGCACAAATTACAGACAATCTCGCTAAATGCTGATAATCATACAAAATAACAATCAATTGTCTCAATCTTCACTGTTCCTTCTGTAAATATCAGTTCATCTTCTCTAATTTCATTGTTCATGCATTTTCCTACCAATGGCGCTTCATTTCAATTCTTTCCTTATCGGTCTTCTGCCAAAATACATTCTATGCCTGACCCTCACGATATACTACTTATATAGATATAAGTAGACCACACTACACTTATTTTCAACCAGTTTTCTTTATTTGAGTCATAATCCAATAAGTAGTCTAATCCGTATAAAAACTATTTACCATAGATTTCTTTTATTATAAGTTCGACATAACACAAAGCTAATATTGTGTTAAAATATTGTAATTATTTATAAAATAAGAAAGAATTACTTTACTGAAAAGAGTGGATGACAAATTAGGTTATTTCATTTCTTTTACTATTTATAAGAAAGTTAGACTAATCACAGCACGATCAAGAATAAGTTCATAGGCACTTGAAATATTTTCAAACGACTTAGGTATAATGCATAGTTTGTTTAGAATTTTAAAGAGGCCTTGAATTAACCAGACGAATAAATTTACTTACTCAAAACTGCCATAGATTAAAGATTTCATTGATCTAACTCAATAGAACAGTTCAATCTATCAAATCCTGTAGTCGTTCGAGTATCTGATGTTAGAAATTTAGCTTACTATTAAAATATAATAAATCCGGATTGAAAATCGACTCTGTGATGCAGATCACATCCAGCTGATGAGTCTTAAATAGGACGAGCCAGGCGTTCTGGATTTCAGTGCTAACCACATTCCATCTGTTCTATATTAAGTGCATTTCATCATTGTGTAAACACTGATTTAACTAAGAAAAACAAGTTATACTTGAAACATTGCTCAAGAGGAAATTTCTCTGACAGGACAGTAATCCTGTGTTCACTTATGACTTGCTTCGAGGTTCTAGGGAGAAGTCCTGACCGGTAGAATTTACGATTGCAAAAACTGGAATCATACGATCACGATGCTATATCTCAAGTTGATTGAAGTTAGAAATGCTTATTGAGGAGTTCTACACCAGGATGAATCAGTTGTCCATTGCTCTCTAGTTTCCAGTGGTACTCTAAGTGAGATCAGTACGTGACGAAAACCACTTATAAATCTCTACACTTTTAAATTAATACTTCTTGTTAACACATCAAAATCACGAAATTCAGTGAATAGATCTTCTTCCAACGAATCCATTCAATTTTTGGTAGTATTAGGTCATTGATATCATGTGTAATTATCGTATTTTGTGGAACGCTGATTTGTTGTGGCTTGGGATACTGATCGGTATGGCCTAAAATATCCTCAGTCAGATCAGTGACACTATTTCATGAATTTACATACTAACTAATGAACAATAATCAAGATCTTAACGCTTATTGGTCATTGAGCCTTTTGTGATACATTACTCAACCAGAAGATGCCGATAGGAAGCAAATTAGTTCACTGTTGTATCCAGTTACATATAATCATGACTCAAAACTCACATAATACTATGCATGAAAAGACCGATCATACAGCACAAAAAATAAATCAAACCTTGAGCGAAATCATGCCGTAAGTGATAGAGGGCGGACTAAACAGTACATAACTACTCATCAATAGTAAAACGTACAACGACAGTCAATAGATCCAATGAAAGCTTGGGACAAAGATAATATAAAAATGCAGTCATACAGTCATTTACTAATTATACCATAAAGATCTAAATAATATTCCGAGAAAGAGCTCCGAAAGTTCCAACTTTCCCAATATTTGTTCCACTGTAATGAATGTTTAATTACATTGTTTAAATAAAAGTTGTGAAGAACAAAAAATAGCCTCAATTCACAAGCATTATAAGCAAAGATGGATGGTGGCTAGCTGTGACATCCGAGACGCGTGTTTCGTCCTATTTTGAAGTCGTCAGCTCAGTGTACGTGCATCCCAGAGTTGATGTTCACTCTGGAACCCAAACCCAGTACCTTTCGCTTCAAACGCCATCGCTTTATCCACTCAGCCACTGAGTCCTGATAGCCACTTGCTTGTGCAATGTGGTAAATTCTGAATTCACTTGATATTGTTTGTTTGAATCTTCTCATTGATGTTTAGGACTGCAATTGATCAGTCAATTATTGGCATCTGTTCATACTATACGTACTGATCAATTGCAGTTCTAAACATCAATGGGAAGATTCAAACAAACAATACCAAGTGCATTCAAAAAAGTTTTAAGTAAGTAATTATATAGTTAGGCAAATCAACAGAAGTTGATAATAATTTTAAATAAAATGGACAAAACTCATAAGGTTAATCTTTGTTGATTAGAATACAAATGAACTGAAGAAGAGTGGATATAATGAAACAAATTAAGCGAATAAAAAAGGATAATATTTTACCAGTGTAAAGAATGAGAGAGCTTTCTTTTTGAAAACATAAACAAAGTTTTAACCATTTAATAACTATAAATTTAGTATAACTAAAACATAAATTGAGCTGTTTTTGTTTATTGAGCAATATTAAGGATCTCAAGTTGCCTTCCAGATATTTTGTTTATCAAATGCTGGAAAATCATACTTTTAAATATCTTTATTACTATGAAGTTCAGTTTATTAGGAACGTAGTCTTGTAGGCTAGTGTACTCGATATTATAATCTGATCCTTGAATACCTCCATTGAAAATGTATCGAGAAGAATGTATATTGTCAAACGTTAAAAATTTGAAAGATCCCATTTCCACCTTTTTTTATATAATTGAATTATTGTGCTATAACATTCGAATTATGATGTTAGTTCTGTTGAGATTTCAGCAAAAAAACATCCTTATGACTAGTCAGATGTTGGTTTGTAGGTCATTTCCGTCGTCCTTTTAAAATATGTTATTGAACGTGTTCTATTCATTGGATGATCATTTTATTTTTCTATGATTTTGTTGCAAACGTTTTAATATTTATGTAACTCTTATATTATAATAATATTTGTTATTAACTGAGTCTAATGTTTTATGGTTTTCTGTCATGAGATTTAGAAGTTAAGTTCACTTATTTTTAAAATTTTAAAAGCTTGACTACTTCATAAATCTAATTTGACCTATTTCTAGTAGCTTATATTTTAATATTTATTATTTATTTATTTTAACACATAAATATTGGTAAAAGGGGGCACCAGAAATATATGCTCCACACAATTTTGTGAGGGCTATGATACTGTGCAGGTGCCCAGACCTAAACAGATGGGCTTCTTACTGGGCCACACTCCGAGTCTTTGACATAAAGGTCTGATCCACAAGGCAGTGGAGCATCGTGATGAGATGCAGTCCCATGGTAGCCGGTGGCCAATGAATTGATTCATACACTATTTGTTCCCTCAGGATACTGGAGCCCATGTGCACCATTGGTTTGGAATCAGGGTTTTCCAACTCTCCTAGGTGGACTCGCCTTGTCCACCAACCCGGTTAAAGCGCCGGACATTCGCTTTTCATCCTCTCACTTTCGTAAACAACACCCAGGCTATGAGAAGGCAGTGATTAGGACTTCCCTGGCAGGGGCTATATAAGCGTGACCGTGTGAGAGCATTTCGAGAGGGGTGGTGGCCCCTCCCTACTCTCGGCCGTACCAGGGCATTTGGGAGCCATATTTTAATAAATGTCTAATTGTTTGATACATTGTATATCTTAATAAAAAATATGAGGTTACTGTGAAATGAACTACATTGGTTAGTCGTATTTTTTTACTGTTATTAGTTTGATTGCTACATTTGTTTTCTTAGGAATTTATACCCATACAAGGTGGGAATATAAATGACTACAAATGTTGGCTACGATAATTTACATGGCAACATACCAGCTAACCTCTAGTATTCATTCATACATTCTAAAAAAGGATTCACAAACATTTCTAATTCTTATCAAAAGGTTTTATGGAGATTTTAATAATTTTATATAGTTGAGATCATGAGTCAATTGAAGCTAGACCACCATGGAAAACCTGGAAGCAGTGGACGGCCGTTTCGTCCCATTGTGAGACTCCTCAGCAGTGTTCATCCACGATCACACCTCGCGAGATTCGAAACCAGGACCTATCAGCCCCACGCGTGAGCGCTTAACCACTAGGCCATTGAGCTGGCCGGCATCCAACGGTGTTAATGTCTCACTTCAAACAATCCACGAAATTGAGCAACCATTCACCAATGTCTTTAGTGAGTTGATATCTCCCAATAGATCTGGTTGAACTCCACTGGTTACTGCTTCTAATTTTTATAATTGTGTTTACTCGTAGTGGTTCTGAATTCCCTGAGTTTTCTTCTTTTTGAACTATCAATAATTCACAACCATAATTTGATTTTGATGACCATATTACGTTCTAAACGAACGTAAATAATAGTTTACTTTTTATTCTTGAAATTTAAAAAAAACAACAGTATTATTAAGTTGATGATTTAATAAATCAATTTTATCGATTCACTTAATGTATCAATAAATTATTCAAATGATTTTAATCGATTTCTTTTTTTGTTGAAAATTTGAGATTCGTATTTACAGTCAAGTATTACATTAAAGTGTTTGAAATTATGAGTATTATTCACTTAAATATTAATTACTACAGTAACCTATTTGTATATATAATTATTAAAATGTCAAATCGATATTTCACATGTTTGCTTACTTTAGATTCTGATTTCATCCATGAATTCAATGTTGTTGTTTTATTTTAAAAATTTAGTTTCATCTTATAAGCAAAGATAGATGGTGGCTAGCAGTGGAATTTAGGACGCACATTTCATCCTATTTGGAACTCATCAGCTGGATGTACCTGAATGACAGGGTTGGTGTTCACTCCAAGACTTGAACTCAGTACCGTTAGCTTGAAACGTCATCGCATTATCTACTTAGCTACTGAGTGAACATCAACTCTGGGATGCAGGTACATCCAACTGACGAGTCCAGAATAGAGCGAAACGTGCGTTCTGGATTTTACTGTTAGACACCATCCATTTTTGCTTATAATGCTTGTGACTTTAGGCAAAACCGATGCAATGCACACAGTATGCACATATGCCAATAAGAGACTAATCAATTGCAGTCCTAAACACCAATGGGGAGATTCAAGTAAACAATACTATGTGAATTTAAGTTTCATTTTATTTCAAAACACAAGCCATCGATAATTGTGCGAATATTTGAGTAATATGATTACATTCATCTAATCTAATTAATATTACTTCCTTGTATTTCTGTGGTAAGGGCTTTCTCATATTATCCTGAGTAAATAAATTTTGAGAAAAATTCTTAAAAAAGCTCAGTATAAATGTCGTTTTTTGAATTACGTAGGTGGAGTTACAAGCGATGGTAAAATTGTAGTATTTATAAAATCAAGAAATGCACCTAGCTTATCTTGACCAGTCAGTTGTTAATCATTAAAAAAACAAGACTAAGCCTGGATACATATCCGTTAAAGGTATCATACTCTAAACTCTCTCACCTAGAGCAGACTATCAAAAGAATTTTTAATACGCCGAGTAAAGACACATAGATCACATTATCTCAAAGCTACATGGTAGACGTGATGTAAATGTGGGTGGGTTATAAATAATAAGCGAACTACTCGGCTGTCCAAGGTCACCGTCCATACGTTCCTTAAAATCTGTCAGCCTATAAATAAGCATGAACGACAAACAGTCCCGTTTAACTTTTGGCAGTAAAGCTTCTCAGACAGTCTTACCTTTAGATAGTTAGTTCGTCAAACGTTAAGAACGTGACAGTGACCAATTCGAATCACAGAGTATAACAACACCATAAGAGTCATGATAAGATACCGCTGAAAACGTAGATCCAACTAATGAATCAGATAGAAGAAAGAAAAGTACAATCTTATATTATAAAATGGATATATCTGCTCAACAGCAGACAATATTAAGCCAGTGTCAATAAGCTGTCAAACTATAGATTGTAGCTATTTTCTGAACCCCAAGTAATAAATAATTACGTAGATTGATGAGAAATCTTTTTCTGAAGGCCCCTCATCTTCTTTCGACTAACTCTTATCCTAACTAGTTTAGTGCATTGAGATAAGTGGTGGCTAGATATGAGTGATATATGTCCCAGCACAGATTAACCGTTCATGCCTCGCATAGGACCAGAATGATAAATTCTAAACTCTAGTAACCTGTAATACAAACTAATCAACATGTTTCTTTCATATTTAAGAAGTGAGTAATATGTATGAGTTGCAGTGAAAACATACACTGTCTTGCAAATGTATGAGGTGGATGGGTTTCAAATGATATTGACCATGTTTCTTCGATTCCATAGTTCTCCAGTGTTAAGGAAATATTGTTTCTAAATAAGTAAGAAAATCTTAAGCAACTACCCTTGAGGAAGCTTAACAAAACAATGAAAGATAATACAAACAATTAACTCTGATGCTTAATTGTTGTCTGAATATTGCAACTTTTTTGTGACTTAAACTGACCAACATGGATTTAAACAAGCTAAATCGACCATTTAAAGTTATGTGCGGCGCATATGTACCAATATGTATGTGTTTAAATAAATAAATAAATCTAAAGTGATTAGAGTTGTTGGTTGATGTGAGTAACTACTTAACATTCATCATCTGAATTCGTTGTGAAACTATTATATTTAAGGACTTGACTCCAACAGATACTGATTAATTTAATAATTGATTTTCAGCAACAACAAATTTGTTCAAAACAAACTACTTAATATTTATAAGCTGTAATATTCGTTCAAGTACACACTATTTTTTAATTTTAGGGATAATAATCGTTCATTTAAAAGGTACAAGTACCTGGGCGGCATGGTCAATGAACAAGTTGGATCTAATTCAGACGTAAAGGGAAGGATTGGCAAAGTAACGGCGGCATCCTTACAGTTGAAGAACATATGGAACTCGAAACAACTGTCTTTCAATCAACATCAAAGTGAGAATCTTCAATGAGAACGTCAAAACAGTTTTACTTTGCGAACCTGAAACATGGAGAACTATCACAACCATCAAAAACGCACAAGCATTTGAAAATAATTGCCTACGCAATATACTCAATGTCTGTTGGCTGGATACCATCAACAACAGCCTACTGTGAAAGAGGACGAACCAGCTTCCATCTGAAGAAAAAATTAGGAAAGGACGATGAAAGTGGAAAGGATACACATTGCGGAAGTCATCAAACTTAATTACGAGGCAAGCTCTAACTTGGAATCCTGAAAGGAAACGGAGAAGAGGAAGGCCAAAGAATACACCGCGCCGAGAATTGGAAGCAAACATGAAAAGGATGAATAGCAACTGGAAAGGATTGCCCAGAGTAGGGTTGCATCGAGAGTGCTGATGGAACGCCTATGGTCCTCCACGAGGGGCAGCAGGCGCAAGTAAGTAGAAGGTACAGAATTAGGAAAGAATTTATAGAGTATCATGGTAAGATTAAAACGATAGATTTTGGAGACAAACACTTCTGAGGGACTCGGAAAATAAGACTAAGTAGCTGTTCGGAGCTCTCTGACTTCTAGTAGTTCTCCGATTAATTTCGTTTCAAAACGAAAATTATCATCAGAAAGCTATAACAAGTATTTATGCCCCCAAATGTCCTGGTACGGCCGAGAGTAGGGAGAGTCCGCTCTCCCTTTCGAAATGCTCTCACATCGCCACACGTATACAGCCTCTGCAAAGAAAGTCCTACTCACGGCCTTCTAGTTGCACCGATGTTGTTTACGAAATTGAGAGGACGAAAAGCGAATGTGCGGTGCATTAACTGGGTTGGTGGACACAGTGAGTCCACATAGGGGAGTTGGAAAACCCTGATTCCAAACCAATGGTGCACATGGGCTCCAGTATCCTGATGGAACAAATGGCTTATGAACCGATCGTTGGTCACTGAATACAATGGTACTGTATCCTCTCACTATGTTTCACTGCCTTGTAGATCGAATCTTTAGGTCAAAAGCTCTGGGTGCGGCCCCCTAAGAAAACCACCCGTTTCAGTTTGGGCATTATTACAGCCCTCACACAAATCAAATGAGATTTGTGCGGCGCATGTGTATCTGATGCCCCCTTGTACCAATATTTATGTGCTTAAATAAATAAATATACGGCGGGAAGGACTCTATGGAATCGGGGTTTTCAGAAGTTGGGAGGCATTAGCAAGGGATATCGGGACTCTTGTGGATGCTAACACTCCATGTCGGATTTGAAGCCTCGGCACTTTTTTTCAGTGACATTGTGCTAATTGGACCTCGACTAATCTTCTATAGAGTTGAGATATTTACACAGACTAAACACTATAAATCAAAGTTTCAAATACGTCTTCTTGGCAAGTGACAGAGAATTCTAGTGACTTTTAGTGAATCACTGTTATAACAGGCCTACGTGACTTGTTCTTACCTTTTGTCAGATAAATTATTCTAATACTTTTATTTGTCCTATCACTTATACGTTTGGCTATGTCAACTACTCACATGCAACCTTAATCATGCTTTACAAATGTATTTATGCTAGTGGATATGTGTCCGTATACTTGTATTTCATGCAGATTTACAAATATTGGGTAACTTATTACTCAATAAGCTGGCACGTTCGCTTTTTTCATTTCGTATCTTTCAACGTCTGTCAGCATATAAGAATGTCTGAAATAAATTCTTCCAACTTAATTCATATTTGGCTTTGTAATGACCACTGTTGCCTAAACGCAGTTGGCCCAAATAGAATATACGAAATCAGGTGATGAATTTAAACTCACGGCTCATTTATCGTTCGTTAAGGAGTCAGATATTGGGCACAAAATTTGCTTTCAACCAGCTAACACCTACAATTCGTGTACACGATTTCGAGACACTTGAACTGATATCCACACTGTAACTGAGTTACTAAAATTCGATCATTATCAAGGTTTGAGTCACACAAAATTGGTTACTTCTCAGCTATCAGTTGGTGTGTTTGTATACTTGCTTGATTATCTGCTTGTTTTTATACAATTCTACTACTATAACTATAGTACCCATTGAGTTAATACATATGTGATCACTTTTGATGTCCAGTCTTGATCATTTATTTTTATG
This sequence comes from Schistosoma rodhaini, assembly GCA_944470415.2. Lineage (NCBI taxonomy): Eukaryota > Metazoa > Platyhelminthes > Trematoda > Strigeidida > Schistosomatidae > Schistosoma > Schistosoma rodhaini. The sequence continues at coordinate 29,240,156 of OX104037.1, read as the reverse complement.
CGTAGTTGTGAACAATACAGTTATTTATCTATGAGGTGTAAATTCCATTTATGCGTTGAGAAAATTTAATATAAATGTGAATATGGAAACCGGTCTTCAAATAAGCAGTATTGTAGGGAGATTACAAATCCGATTAATCAAAAAATGCAATGTTTCCACTACATTAACTGAAAGAATATCATAGTGCATTTTTTAGAGGTATGAAGTCAATGGATTAGAAATTTCTGCTTCATGGTTGAAAATCATGACCAAGCTGCGTTGTAACTATGACTAAATATTTCCCCTATTATATACTTTCGCTACTCATAGTCTTAATCACAGATATTCCTTTTAGGTGATTGGAAACGTATTCAAGTTGTAAATATTATTAAGTGACGTCGGTATATTCAATCCACTAACAAGAAAATTTTAAAATGATATTTAAAGTCATACTTTAACATCAAAAGTTTAATTATCAACAAAAAAGAACTTTAGGAGATTGCTTCATTTCGACAAACACTACATGTTTAACCTCATTCTACATGATATTTTACATAATTGAATTGTGAACTACCGAATATCGCTTCTGTCTGATTAAAGTTTGAGCGGTATATCATGCTGCATAAAGTTAAGTATATTGTCCCTTTCGACCATTACCGTATTTAGCTCTGTTCATTCTCAAGGTACAATATATGATGCAACGCGTTACCTGGATTATTCCATTATATCTTAAGAAGATCTGTTTAATAATGTGTATTTTGCCCTCTTTATTTAAAGCGTTTTTCAATCAAAAACCTTTTTAATTAATGACATGATACTAAACAATGCATATTACACTTTTCCTGTTTGTATAAATTTGTATAGGGAATCTTATTTAATGAGTACTACATAACATTATTTTATTTATTTATTTAAACACAAACATTAGTACAAGGAAGCACCAAATTTCATTCGATTTGTGTAAGGGCTGTGATACTGCCCAGATGCCCTAACTGAAACAGGGGGGGGGGCCACATCCAGAGCCTTTGACCTAAAGGTCTGATCCACAAGGCAGTGATACATAGTGAGGAGATACAATACCATGGTATTCAGTGACCAACGATCGGTTCATAAGCCATTTGTTCCATCAGGATACTGGAGCCCATGTGCACCATTGGTTTGGAATCAGGGTTTTCCAACTCCCCTATGTGGACTCACTGTGTCCACCAACCCAGTTAATGCACCGCACATTCGCTTTTCGTCCTCTCAATTTCGTAAACAACATCGGTGCAACTAGAAGGCCGTGAGTAGGACTTTCTTTGCAGAGGCTGTATACGTGTGGCGATGTGAGAGCATTTCGAAAGGGAGAGCGGACTCTCCCTACTCTCGGCCGTACAAGGCATTGATTTGATATGAATTTTGATTATTGTACCGAGCAGATAAAGTTGATCAGAATCACTCTACAACATTAGCTCATGATGTATTGAATTATATTCTGATCATATATTAAAATATTTTTATAAAAAGGTCAAACTAAACAAAAGGAGACAAACAAGCAACAAGGATAATATTAAAAAAATCGTCAATCATATCATACTTGTTGTTGAAATCAACAATAGCAGAGTGAGTTTAATGTAAGTATAAGATGTTTTTTTTCGATACCCAAGAGGATCCGAATTTTTGTATGATTAATAGCTTAACAAATTTAAATACACCCTCTACATTACTCCTATATCAAACTAAAAAGACTGAATTTAATTCAGTATTGTGATCTGTTCCAGCTACTTTTTAAAACGGAATGACTGTTTAAAGTAACATATCGGCAATTAAAAGTTTTACCAATGCCTATTTGGGGTAGTACATCAAGATTTACTACTCTAGCTCTGAATCAATCAAGGTTAACCGTCAATTTAAATAAATATAATATACTTAAACCTCATGAGGATTCACTATTGAACTAACATAATTTTTGAAAGGAGTTGTAATGTGATTGTTTGAGAGACAATGTTATTTGTTTCAAACAAATGATACTGTCTTTTGAAAATGAAGGGATTAGTAAACTTACGAAAGTTAGGTTTCTTCTGTAAAGTATAACCAACACAGTAAACTGAGAACAAGACGAATGGTCAGATGTATAGCCAGTTCCTGAACACACACTAAATTTTTGAAGCCAAAAATGTTCTACTGTTTATCTAAGAATTAGGGGAAACATCGACAATACCTCCTCTTATTATTTTACAATAACGTACTCTGTGCTTCACGAGCTCACCCTAAAGATTATGTATTCGGTTAACCTTAAGAGAATGTTTATATGAAGTTTACAGAATAGTTTTAATATTTTCAAAGAGAATAGATAGGATTAATTTAAACTAGGAGTATATAATTTGATCTGCTGTATATGTTATATTAATTGGATGCCGTGGTTGGCGATTATCAAATTCATTCACAGTCCTATGATAATGAGTATAAAATTTATATATGGACGTACCTGAGTAAAACAATAATACTGGAATTAAATATCACAAGTGAACATGAACTTATTTGCAGTCAAACTACTTTATTAAGTAGATATCTGTATAATAACATCTGCCCTCCCCTCTTTTACACAAACACAGTTTGGGACCATATTATTTTATACAAAGGTGGCTTGTAGATTACCGAACATCGTCTTACTTATGTAACATTTTTCAACGAATGCTTCCATTATTTTATCGAAATTGTTTACCTTGTCATCATATTTTATTTAATTGATGCATTTCTTACTTAGTTTAGTCATGATCTAAGATGTTTCACGGTATTATTACCACTAGACACACGGATTATCCGATGAAAATGTTTCCGTACTAGCATATTGAATTAAGTGAATCCACTTCCACAATATTTGTCCTTTTTATTCCAAAGACCACACTTAAAAGACAATGCTCAATTGTTGTAAAGATACCTACGTACACGACTATAGCCTAGCGAGTGCCAAGATATTCCATTTCATGAGACATGTTTTTTATTTATTTAAACACATAAGTATTGGTACAAAGGGGCACCAGATACATGTGCCACACAAATCTCACTTGATTTGTGTGAGGGCTGTGATACTGCGCGGGTGCTTAAACCGAAGCAGGTGGCTTTCTTAGGGGGCCACATACGGAGCCTTTGACCCAAAGGTCTAATCCACAAGGCAGTGGAGCATCGTAAGGAGATGCACTTGAGACATGTACTACGGTCCCTACTACATACTTAAAGAACTATTATTTATCAAACCTAATTAAATCAATATATGAACTTTCAGAGATTTAATCTGTGTAATACTGATTGGTTTATGTATGTAACAAATCCCGTTTAGTGAATCTTGCGACTTATAGCTAGCTCATATTTCGGACACTGACACCAATATTTAATTTATCGGAACACGAAATACCTTACACTTGAGTGCTATTTACAAAACATGTAGTGCGCTCCAAACATTTATCAATAGATCTCACTTACCAGTTTGCTCATTTCCAGTATTTTGATAGGTTCAATTAGATCTATTCATGTAATAAACAAGAGCTTCAGTTCACATCGCACAATCACATTGATGACTAAGCTTAATAGACATCTCAACTACGAAGAAAGTTCCTGACTTAACTTTTATCTATTGAGACAAATGTTTTTGAGGACATACATGTATCCAAGATATATTTTCTTTATTTTCGAACTTCAGTAACGACAAAACACGAAACTGTTAGAAATGCATAAACTGTGGTAATTCAACAAAATAAGGCAAAATGAGAATAAACTAAGCACCTCTGAAGTGCAATTTCAGGAAACCAAAGGGAATCTGTTACTGGGTTTCCAGTATAAAGGGAAATATTCACAGAAAAGTATAGACAGAATTAAGTAGTCACCCAAAAACAAGTATATCGCAATCTTGTGAAGAAAATTAAACTATGTACACTGTTTCCGCACATGCGGAAACTGCGCAGATCTCATATAGAAAATAAATTTACAAGATCTGGTAAGGAATGAAATTAACCCGACAAAATTTCCGGGAGTCTCTAATCTAGGTACACGAACTTTGCAAATTCAAAATAATATATTATTTCTTGAAGACTCTGCTTGTTCTATTTCTTCTAGCGTTTTTGCCTTCGTTCGATTAAAGGATGGATTAGATCTAGGTGGTTGTTTTAATTTTTCCCACTCAACTAGCTGTGATAGCAAGGTCAAACTTCCATTACTAGCTTGAGATTCATTAACTTTAGTTTGGTGTTGAGCAGATGAATTCTTATTCCAAGTAATAGTTGACGCTAGTGATGGGCTTGAGCTTTGGAACGGCAATAAATTCCCATAGCTTTGCTTTGAACAAGATAAAAATCCATGAGAATTATTTAGATTTGAAGACTCAGTATTGCCAAGGTAGAACTGCTTCATATTCCTATCAAGCAGATGGCTAGAGTCTGAAGATAATGATCACAAAAAGTTAGAACATGAACTCAAATTAAGATAGTAAGCAAACAAAAATTAACTGCAGTAAACCAAAAGTTAATTTTGCTTTAACGCAGCATAACTCATCTAGATTTATTGTATACAATATGTCAACGATCAGATCAGCGTATAGACATATCTTCACAGTGATTACTCAGTTTTCTGCTCAAGGTTGAAATCGTACTACAGACTTTACAGGGACGTTGGTAGCAGCTGTGTTAAATATGGAAAACTAGTATACCTATCGATAAATTTTACACAGACAATTTTAGTTAGAAATAACACCACAAATTTCCGATCACAACATTGAAATCTAGAATTGTTTAGGACTACAATAACAGATAAAGTCTCTCCAAAATCACATCAACTGGCTGAAGCAATTGTAAATTACAACTTGGGTCTTAGTTATGATAATTATACAACTATATTATATTGGGGGTCTAATTAATGAATGGTAAATTTAGATAGGTTCCTCCCAACTCTTAATAAAGATTACAGTTAATCGAAAGCAAGGGATTTTAGTGGGCTATGATGGGTTAGACTATTTTAGGATGGGGGGTCTAGCTTAACGAATTCGACAAACTGAAACATTACCTAGTCTGGGGAATGAACATAATCCCATCCGCCTGGCCCGAAAGTATAAGAAAGGATGAGGATTCTCTTGTGATAGCTGAAGATGAATTAGTTTGACTAACATAGTGCCTAGGATATTTGCTTCAATAATTATCCGACGCCAAACTAGGGTTCGTAAACAGGAAATCCAACAGGTTTCAGGTTTGGACGTTGATGTTTAAACCAGATATTGAATTCCGAATTCTGGAACACAGACGAAAGCTCACTACTTTAACAATGTTGGTTAAGCCCAAATATGTGAAGAACAGTTATTAAAATAATAGACTTGAAGTGCTTTTCATTGGAATTGACAGCTATTGTCATTTTCATTGGAGTGAAGTAGTTTAGCGTGTTAACCACCTGTCCTAGAAGTTTCATCAGTCCTGTTTAGTTGGTGTTTCACGGGATATCGACATGGATTCGGAAGGCTCGCCTGACTTTTGTCAGCATGAATCACCTATGGTGTAGGCAAGATGTCCGTTCGCAAAACACGAACGAGTAAGCTGAACAACAACTGGTTTCGTTTTAACTTTATGGCTGTGAAACCTGACCTTAGAAATAAATATTCGGTTGCTACTACTTGATAATAAGCAACGACGAAGCATTGCTAGAGAATGTTGGAACCGCCGAGTAAACAGTATTGAAGTTAGACGCAAGATACGAAGCAAGATGATAAAATGGTGAATATTCATCGCCTGAGTTAACTGCGACATACATTACCTATACTTATACAACACTAGGCTAGGTAATGTAGGAGTACAATATGGCGCCCAAATTACAACACGGTACCAGTCAACACTATAGGCCGTTGGGCCAGACCATACCCGCGGGTGTAGAATACCAAGTAAGGGATTAGCAAGATTATTGTGATCAGCGGCTGTAGACGTTGGGTGACAAGGCTTAGAATCTGATGAAATGGGACGGATTTATTTATTCTTTTCTCCCAGATATTGAGTTTTGAAAGTGCCTAACGATTTTTCACCACACGAGTTTGCCTACGTCTTAAGTCACACTCGTTATCCTACATTTTCTTCGCCACTGATACTACTTTAGTACTTATTTTGATCATTTTACCTTTATGCTGTGACTTGTAACGATGAGTCTAAATGTTAGATTCTGACTTGTTTGCGACCGACCAAATTAACCCCATATTAACTGGTTGGTTATCTTCGCTTAGTACTCTACGTCTAAAACTCAGCTTTGATCACTCGATGGTCGTAACATACGTAACCAATGCTTCGAAGACAACTGTGACTAAATACTAATAACTTACAAATGTACTCTACATTTCGCATTTAGAGGGAAAGAAACGAATTTCAAACAGACTTGTATTGTTGTCTAAGGCGGTTAAGAGATCCTGCGCTTTATCAATCTTTACATAACAGGACTCAATTGTATATTGGACTGAGCTTTTTAGTAAACCAATTTTGGAAAGTTGGAAGTGGCTATCTCCAAAAGAATACTGATGACGAAGCTACACACTTTGGAAATGACTGTTAATTGATAACCTCGCTTCTAAGAACAGAAAGCAAATGACAAGGGAACAAAATAGAATATTTATGAAAAACGGCTTAGTTATAGGAGTATCGCTTTGATTATGAATAGGCATTATGATAAGAATTACTAAGGCATCGATCTTAGTTTAATGCTTCGAGTGACAAGTTTTCATTAGGTAAAACTAAATGTGATGGACAAAACGCAAGGTAATCAATGTCAGTTCAAATCACTAAAACTTCCGACAAAAAGGAATCAGTTGAGTTGTATGGATTCAAAATGTATAAGTAATCAGCTTACATGATTCTGGAAGAAGCAATGTAACAAAATCAAGTCAAAGAAATCGCACTTCACAATGTAGTCATTAAGATTGTATAACATGTAAGACGATAAGTAACTTTGGACACAACTACATACACAAAAAGAGCATTACCTACCTTGGTAAAGTGATGAATTGACAGACCCGTGGCCTTGGTTAGTAAAGAAAGTAGAGTTTGGTGCCTGTTCGTTTGAGTTATAACTAGAGAGAACATTTAGTTGAGCCTTAACTATAGGTCTTCCAAGTAATCCTGAGTCTGGAGTCTTGATAGTTTGAAATCTAGATACATCAGGATACAAACCTAAATATAGATTCAGTAAAACTGCTGTTATTACCTAAGGGCTGCAGTTGTGGGCTTGGGTGAGCAGAAACGTCTCTCGTACCATTCCAGAGTTGACGAAGGGAACCTAGAAAAGTAATTTTAAGGAAATCACTATACCATGCGAAGGTAGATCAACACCAAGCGGGGCATCTGGGTTTTGCAATCGACTAATACATGAACCCGCAGACGTGGCAGCGCCCTAAAAGAAAAAAAAGTTAGATGAGCAAATGAAATTGTTATACCAAGTTCAGTCAATCAGTCAGCTACAACGTAGGACCAGGCAAATGTATGCATCGGTCGAAGTTGCCACACCTCATTAGACCAAAATGATTAATAGTAGTTACTTCAACGGTAGTACTAAGTTATAAAGAAACAAACACAAACCATTGTATTGAGTCGATAACAATATGGTAAACAGGTGAGAATAATTCGGTAGTTAATGTCTACAGAAAAGACTACATACCATAAAATTTGAGACCAGTCCAAAAGGCGAGTGTGAATTTTGCGGATTTGTAGACTGAGAGTAGACTGATTTTTGTTGTTTTCCGATCATCAGTGATTGCAAAATAGGCACCAGGTTGGAAGTCGTTCCCGACTGAGAAAACAAGCTACAGTTTTTTGATGAGCCAATAGGTATGCCACGAGATTTAATGGCTTGATCATCTATGAAAGGATCCGAATGAGTAAGAGAATCAATCGGATCGATTGATTCGTTTAAATTAGTTGAATCTCCCTGAGGTACTTTAAGCTGAGCTTCAATTTCTTCAACAGTTAGTACTGCTGGTTTTGATTCTAAATAATCAAGTTATAGAATTATCAGGGTGGACTCATCAACTAACCTTTGACAGGCCCAACATTCAAGGGATATACAGGGCCGTGTCCAAGTAGGATTGAGCGAAGCTTATTTTCAACTTGGAGAGCTGCAAAAGAATAAGGATTTGTAGATACCATACCATTGTTCTTTTCAGGACTGACATGACTGGCAGGATTTCCGCACGAACCTTTCAGCAACCTAAGTAACTGTTCGTTGATATTATCTAAAGGGGCGGGTTTATTTGGGTAAGCATTGTTTGGGAGCTTATTTTCATCCGGTATCTCGTTCTTTTGAAACAGGTGTTTGAAACGGCTTCCTTGACTATCGGACATCACGTGATTTATGACACTAGATGTGGATTCGCTTGACTGTTCAAGGAAAGCATGACCTTCAGCTTCCGAAGCCTTGTCATTAAAGACGTTTTTAGTACTAATGCTTGAATTCGGCAATATACTATCATCAACTTGCGAAAGATCATTTCCCACTCCTAAGCACTTACTGGGCGAGGCACATTCCACCGTCTCCTCTAAAATTCCTCCCAGTTCAATCGTTTCATTAACCGTGGTAGGTCCTTCAGCAAACCACTCAGGTTCATCATCGCTGTGCGAAGAAGAAATTCGACGATCATGATTGTAGCGGTCTTCTCTACTGTGGTTTTTAATGAACGGAGCACATTCAGCATGTCTTCCAAACCCGCGATCACGACCTCGACCAGGACCACGAATATCATTAGAACGGTACTCTCTTTTGTAGTCACTAGTCCCTTTACAATGCTGCTTGTCATAAGACCGGTTTTCTGAGTTAAATTTAGGCCGAGTAGAATTGTTTGTATCCGACGATTCACGACCTTGAGGTTGTTGTGAGACATGACAACCAGTGTTCCATGTACGTTTTTGAGGACCGAGGACTATGCTGGAAGCATCCCGTGTCTTCTCTGCACAAACGGTTTATTAATGAATTGACTCAACGTACCGCCTCCCTGAGTTTTAGAAAAGGAATTGGGTCTAGTCCTTCCGCGAGTTAGACGCATAACAGAAGCACTTATCCGAGAGAATTCGTCCGAAAGTTCAACCGAAGAGATCGCATTTTCTTTAATTGCCAGGATCTCTTCCTAATAGCATGTAACATTATTTTGTCGAATAAACTTACCCGGGTATAATGAACTCGAGATCTCTTAGACTCACATTGACCATCAGACTTACGTTCATCCATTCGAAAAACACAGGGAGGATTGTCAATTTGATAAGGGACCAGGTAACAGCCAAAAACAAACCCAATACCTGCAACAACCCAAGCCCTTAAGAAGAATACATCCAATCGTAATCTCCAAACAGTCCGCCTTATTAACGGGAAGTACCGCAACAATACAATTTCAATCGTGAAAATTGTAGCCCTAATAAGCGGATCATACTCATTTGAGGTTCTAGAAGTACAATCTCTGAAGGAATAGATAGCTCAATGTTCTTCTCGAGAATGAAAAGGTATCATCTAATATTTTTGTAATGTTAGAGAGTCCACAATTGATGGTAGTGTGGCGGTAAGTAAATACTCAAAATTATTAGCTCTGTAAGACATTAAATAGGAATAATATATTTGTCAAATCTCAGAGAATGAATTTGAAGTAAACCCAATGGTATAATTCCTCGAAAAAGCTTGGGCCAGATTGTCAGGCGAAACGTTGGATTTACTTCATATTCATTCGCTGAGACTTTACAAATATATTATTCCTATTCAATGTCTCACATCAACTCGGCGCTCAAATACTTTGAAACCATTCGCTCTAATTTAGACGAAAGTTCTTATATAGTAGCTCTGTAAGTCTTCGACATCCGGTGAGGAGCATATTAGTTTTGATGGACTCACCTAGCTGAAAGCTCTTGGTCATGCATCCGCTCCAGATCACGAGTGTGTACGTTGTGCTGCACTTCCCCTGTGATCGCTTGGCAGTTTAGACTGGTCGCTTCTCGATATATTGATCGCTTATCAAATATATTTTCAAACCTCTTCGCTTCTGACTTGTGATTTCACAGAGTCGGCACGTTTCGTTAAAAGTGTCACTGGGTAAGGTGTTGTCAAACTGCAAAAACTTGTGTCATCTTCAGTAGTTACTTGTTTGTCTTTAGGGATATTGTGATGTTTTTATATTATTATCATTACTTTGTACACTGCTTGTGCACAAGTTTTCCGTTAAACACATTTGGAAGAACCCGCATAAATCCATATGCCACGTTTAACATGTTCTGGAAGTACCTTCGTTTGTTTCTGAAAACGCATTAAATGTTAATGAAAAGTCATCTTCGCCAACACCGAATAGAATGATAGTGGTAAAAGCATCAGATGCTGAATTCCGTCAATGTAGATTGCATATAACAGGTAAATCGACCCTATACACCAATTCTTATAAACACCTGTGACCTAGATCCATTAAAATTTTAAGAAAGGACTGATCAAATAGTACCTAATGCACGTTTTGCGAAGTTCATCTGTCCATGTGTCTACAGAGCATCTTTATGTCATATCTGATGTCCGTTCATGAGAAAAACGACAACCCTGAACTCATTACCCCTATCTTGAATACATAATCCCAATTAGGAACACCGAGAAGACTATTGGAATTGCATTCGAATAATTGATAGAGTTAGAGAGGAAGAAAAGCACATCTATAAGAGCGAATCCATATGACATTGTCCCTTCATTTTTTCTAGAAAAAGGAGAAATGGTTTTCATTTTACCTTGAGCGTGACTTTTCCGTCACCGTTTTGTTTGCTGCTTGCAAAGCATACTAGTCGTCGTTCATAGATACACTTCTGCAATACGCTTATCGTTTCTACTTAATCGGCTGCTACGTTAACAGATCTATAGCATAATTGCTATACACGTTTATGGATACAAACGGCATCCTCATCACTGAATTATTCCCGAGATACATGACCTTGGATAGTACATGTCATGTTTATAATTACAGATTACTCATCACAATTGTGGACTACGCGACAAAATCTTTAACGCCCCTGTAACTGACAGCATAAGTAATGTGTAGCATTTGTACACATTTTTTATACATTTTTATATATTATTAGTTGTCTTTACAACTTTTTCAGTGACTTTATCGCTTTTGGGTATTGGTGTTTCTAGCCGGCAACAATTGTTTGATGAGTCACAAATTTTTGTTTTGTTTTTTACTGTTATTATAGCACCTTGAACGTAGATATATATTCATTTTTATATTCATGATAATTATTTTTGCACACATGACAAAGTGTTCACCAAACGATAAAATGTATCAAAGCACTGTAAAGGTCTCTTCTGATTTACTTTAAGTATGTAAACTGAAAGTAAACACTTTTAATGGCATTTCCGGGTTTGGATTTTCAAAATGTGGTGTAGGCAACCCACGGATCTGATTTTCCCGAATATAAGTTCAGTTTTTGGCAGGTCTCAAGCCACCAGATACGCATACGTAGTTGCTGCACTTCCAAGTGGAATGGCTGCAGAAATGTGAGACTTAATTGGCAAACTACATGAAGAAGCTCATGTGATAAAACTAAAACAACAGTCATTCAACACACGCCCCTTTCGGTTGAGAAGAGAATATAACTATCAGTATATGCGTGCTGCCTTGAAGATAGCAAAGCGTCGCAACCTTTACCATATATGAATCGATTAGTTAGACCGTAGAAATTAGAAGACAAGTACTATAATTAAGGGGCTGCAAGAGTTGCCGTATAATCTACATCAGATTCGAAGTGTGTAAGGATGAATCAACCATGATGATGAAGCGGATACAGGAGATAAAATGGCGTAAGAGCCCCAGACTGTCACTATGTGGACATGTTTCACACTACCGACGGGACGAGTACAAGTGAAACAAGGATTAAGTTCAAACATTAGAAACACAAAGTTGATCTTAGTGCATTCACATTATAATTCGCTACTAACTTATTCAGCTCATTGTTATCATTTATATTAAATAACATCATAACCTTTCGATTGCATCATTATGGTTATTTCTTGTGCATGTGTCCACACGGAGCTAGTACTTTAACGTAAAATACTTTCATATATGTATATGACTGTACGGCTTGACAATAAATCCTTCGAAGAGATCCATTTGGTGAACTTCGTTTTTTATGTTTTATAGCGAAATAGGGTTTCTGTACTGTTTTAGCATTTCCTATCATAGAACTCGTTGCAGTACTATTTGACCAATAAGTAGACCTGAAAGTTATTCTTCGATAGCGGTATCTAGATTAAAGTTACATTAGTTGGGGGAACTTGGACCTAGCTTCAGCGATTTGCATCTAGCAAGCGAGGCAGGAATCATCCAAAAGCAGATGATGCATGCTCATTATATTAATCACCAAAGTAAAGCGAATCGTAGTGAATGTTGAAAGTGTTCTTATGTTGTTACAAACGAAGCTTCGGTGTAAAGAGACAGCCTAAAGGTCCTAGGCCTACTGAAAAATCGTAGGAATGTGTTCTTATGTTGTAGAAGTGTAGATGGACTTACCTTGGTTATGCGTTTACATATCATATATACACACGTAAGTGGTGAGAGGAGAATTTTCATTCACAATATACTGTCGCTTGTTGGTGAATTTTTAAGAAAACATGCAATTCTAATATATGATATGAATCATATATGTTACAGCATGTATAAAATGGAGACAAATAAACAAAATAAAAATAAAAGAGTGAAATTCGAAGGGGAAGAATGTAATTTGAAACAGAATGTATATGTTATTTTGATGTTCCGATTAATTGTTTAAGGTAAGATATCCTGCTGCTACATAAAAGTTTCTGTAGATTTCATTTATTACTGTTGGTGGTTATGGATAAATGGGAATGTAATTATCTTGTGTTTTTTGTACAAACAAAGAAAGAGTTGAGAGATGGTGTTGAATGGGTCTCAGATATGTTTGCTGACATTATGAAGAATATCATGTGTATGCGAACGTTTTTTATGGACTTTGCCCACGTAGAGATATCAGTGAGAAACATTACTTCAAATTGTATGGTTTTTAATATCATGTTATCATATCATGTTATAAGATTGTTCTAAGTTTGCTAGTTCAGTAATTGTTTTGGGCAGTACATTCATGGCACGTATTACAGCAATCCAATGCACTAGCAGTGAACTTTTGATTTCTTTCCTAAGTGGATAGCCTGTTGGTTTATAAACGGTGTTATTTAAGGTTATTTCATGTGTCAGAACGAATTATGGATAACTATTTACAACTAGAGAAAGTAAAATGAAAACAGAGAGCATGGAACAACAAAACAATGATTACCAAAATATGTCGGTCAGGTTTACCACTGTTCATGTTAGATATTATTCAAGTAAGTTAAGGTTACTAGGGACAGTGTTAACGTAAAGTGACAGTAGGTTAGTGGTTTTACTTAGGGGTTTCACTAATAAGAATGGCTAAACATTCAAAGTTCCTATAATCTCACTTGTAGAGTAATATACACTTACAAGCACTAGTGTGTCAAACTACCTTAAGTGACAATCTAGTAGTATATTTCAAAGATATAAGACCAGTATAGTCCTCATCATTTTACTTTAGTTTCAATTCATTCAGATATCTGTTGGTAATGAAGTCCGATAGGTAGTCCATCATCCATGAAATAATTGATACTAATCTGCATACCACCTAGACATTTGGTGCATAAAATGCTCCTAATGTATTTAGTTCACGAATTCCATTAGTGGCTACATTCGAAATTTAGACTCATGGCATTAACTCAAAGGGATATCATAGGAAGATTTTCATTTCTGTGGCAATTTGGAAGATTCTTCCGGTCTCCCACATTGTCCATACGTTCCATGTACCCATAAAAATTGTCGCTCTAGTTGTAAGAAGGTGCATTGGCCTCATGACTTACGAAGGAACTCGGCTTTCATCATGAGACGTCATAATTATTCCTTCTACTCCTAGGGTAGAGTTTAAATGGTTTGAATAATTTTTTCTGGTAAGCGTTTTTTTAGCGAGTTGATTTTCTACGGGATGGGGTCGCTAACCCCATGCCCAACCCTTCTCCTTTACCCGGACTTGGGACCGGCAGTTATCCCCGGAGGAGCTACAGACGGGATATCATAGGACATTGTAGAACATCAACGTTGATGTTCTATGTCGAAATGATTGGGGGCCTACTAGAGTTAGACGAGAATGGTGACGAACCAACTAACGCTGATGTCACACCTCGCGACCAGCACCTTACGTGGATTGCCCCCATCGACGCATCAAAGGATCATGGATGCTATGGAGACTGTACAACACAAAGGACGTTATTACAAGAATATATTAGTTAAGGTACAACCACGAAAGTACAGAAGAGAAAGTACAACCACTGCCGCGTGGGCCAGTCCATGGCGTATCATTGACTGGTGCGCGTTGACTATCCTTGACCTTGACAGGGATCGATGATCTGTTCGATTTTCAGTGACATTTCACTGACCCTACCATACTCCCCCACCAGATTCAACGGCCGTTTGAATCGATACCAAACATGTTGGGAGTAGTCGCGCGCCGGAGGTTACCAGACGATTAATATGAATCCTCCGGGTATTGCCGAGCTGAACGAAGCTAAGCCAATACAATTTTTCTGAAAATGCTAGATTCTTAAACAAGCCGTATTCCTCTTTTTAATTGAAGCGACAAAATGAGCAGAAATATGATCGTCTATGGTTTACAGGATAAGCACTACGCATGGAATTATTGTAGATAATCTTCAAGAAGTTGGTCGTTAATTAACGTTCCAAGGTTATTTGGGTCCACGGCCGCGATGACACCATAAATATTAACTAAATTGCAACATAGTCTGATCTAGGATGTAGATCACTAACGTAGACGATCTGTGTCGAATGATTGGGAGCCTACTCGAGTTAGACGGGAATAGTGTGACCAGGAAGCCAACGTCAAGATAGCACCTCGCCGTTAGTACCTTACGTGGATGACCCTTTCGTTGTATCCAAGCTCTATGACTACTTTGACGACCGTACAAAACAAGTGTAGTTATAACAGTAATATATTAGTAAGAGTAGATACAAGGAATAGAGTTTGATCACTGTTGCATGAGCAAGCCCATAGCGTGCGACTAACCGATATGCAATGGTTGTCCTAGATCTCGACGAGTATTGGTGAACTGCTTAACATTCGGTGACTCGACTGCCGGATGATTTGGCTAGGGTCCAATGACATTTCACTGACCCTACAAGAGGGAACACAAAACCCAAGTAGTTTCTGGGCTTATCTTCAATTTGGTTCTCCGTATTAATGTCATATTTCAGATCAAGATAGTACATGCTGTTATATTTCCAGAGGATTTTACTAAGTAATCCAATGTTTTTATATTTAAAAATTCATACATGTCTCATAAATGCTACACCCTATTGCTTGTCTGATGAATTGGCTACAAGTCTGTAGCCCTATATTGTCAGTATCTTACTTTTACATTGGTAAACATTTCATGAATTTTTGTACTTAGCACTTCTTATTGATTCATTTAGAATTTTATTATAAAGGAGTGTTGTATAAATTATGTAAATGTATAGATGCACAATCATATTTTTAATAATAATTGGCAATTAGTCAAATGATTATTTATCACTAAAATACAATCACCAACGCAATATCCCCAAGTGTTCAGACATCAGAAAACAAAATTACTCTTCACTTTGGTCATAACTCATATTCTAATTTTTATTGTTTTGGTATGAAGTTATATTGTTTGAAATTCAGTAACCAACTTTGATGTTGTTCAATATGAGCATGAGATGAGCAACTCACGTGGTTTTTGTGAGTCATTAGGGAGTGCTTTTTTTGTGATCCTGAATCTGACTCCAATTAGATCGTATGAATGACTGTTATTGAATGATTGCTGTGGAAATATATATGCCTCCAATCCTCGTACATAATCATAGACTTGAATCGTGTTAATGAATAACAGAATTAAATAAGTTAAATACAAGAATGGATTTTTGAATACATAAATTTTGTACACTTGTTGATCTGGATAGACAATCAGATAGACGAAGAGAAGGAAGCGAAGAGAGCTAAGCGAAATGACGCGCATTGGAGAAGGCGTGTAAGCCAACTGGATTTGATCAAGCGTGAATCGATATTCATAGTCAGATGAAAATAGGTTACAGACATGCGGTTAATAGGATAAAAAGTGTACACACATACGCTCATATAAAATAGTCAGGGTTCATAAGTAAATAATTAACAAGATCAAAATTTGACTCAAGAAGTATAAATAAATTAGCCTATCCAAAAGCTAGAATAAATTGTGTGGACTTAACATAGCTACCGACACTGCAATTTACTTGAGAACATAACATTTTATTTTTTATCATTAAGATGACAATCTCATAAAATTGGTAGTTCTAGTTTTCATACATTCATCAAGCTCTTGTTTAAGTGTAGCGATTTTTTGTGCTAATCTCCTCCATTTCTACTGCTGACGGGAATTGCGATTGTAGACACAGCTACTAACTATTGTTTACATTACCATATTTTTGTAAATAACTTATATATAACCAATTCATGAATTTTTTTTAAAACTGTATGTATAGATGAGCATAACGTTACAGATATCTGATGAATTGTGGTTTGTTAATATTTTACATGTATGTTGTTCATCAGATTATTCTTTCGTTTAGATTTGGAAGTTAACGTGTCACTCGTTGGGTTAATAGCTAGTATATAACTAAAATCAATGTATCTGCAAAATATTTAGCTCAAAATTACACATGATCAAGTCATCTAAAGTATGAGATAGTGCATTATACGTGTTTTTTAAAGTTATTACTTAGTCAATAAAATTATGATCTTTATGTAAAGATGTTAAAATCAAGTTCAGATTAAACTGTTTTAAAAAAATTTGGGCATTGAGTGAATGTTTTGTTTTTCCACTCATTGGAAAATATAGATAGATTTAAGGTCAACAAGAACCAATCAACATCGATGTGTACAAGACAAGCCGTGAAGCACATGTGGAGAAATTCGAACACTTTACTTCTACCCGGAGTTTGTGCTGATGATGTGGTTCAGAAGAACAATGAAAGCTTCACTACCAAACCATCCAGCTCAGAGAACAAAACTCCATCAAAATAGATTCTAATAAGAATGATTAAAATTATATTGTCTAGGTTAATGCTCACTTTCCAATAAAATTCGAGACCTGAAAGAAAACATGTGAGCTTACTTCTTGACCAAGTTGGAATATAAAATTTTGACAGTCATAAACATCACAAATTTCAATATATTTATTTTTTAGGATATAACAAAGGTTTGTAAGATAGATCATTGATTAAATTGTTATTGCCTGGTCGTCGCTAGTTGCTATGTCGGAATCACTTATTACTTTACTTTTAAAACGAGAATCCACTGCAATTCTCGTGACGTGAACTAAGAACACCAAAACTGGTACAAGTTGAGATTCATTAAACCTCAAATACGACGACTACCCTAGTCGAAAGTACACTCATTTTTATATTGATTGTACACTCATTTTGATCATTAACTAGGATGAAATCATATATATAAAAAATACCCAGAGTTACATCAAATCACATACTGAGTGTCATGTTGAGCCTAGTTCATGTTAATTTAATACAAGGATATCATATGTTATACCAAATAAAATGTCACATTGGGAAACAAAACAAAATACTAAACTGAGTGATTAACACGTCCAATTAAGACAGACGTACTCCTGAATGAAAACCATAATGAGTAAAATGATGAAATTTTGCCTTTTTAATCCCTTCATATCATAAATAAAACGGTGATTGATAAATGAAGAGATTCAGTTATTCATTCAAACTATTAATATCTAAATATATGCTCGTTTCGATCTCAATATCTGCGATTTTTATATATTCAATATATTTAGTGATTGATTAATAAATGAAGTGTTGTTGTAAACATCCTTTGAATAATTTTGATTAGATGAATATCTATTGTAACTTACATAAATAAGCATTAACATGAACTATGCAACTAGTTGTAAAAATCAAATAATTTGCTTATCAGCATTATACGGAATAAACTGGGATGTATTAATAAGGTAAGGTTTATCCCAACATGTTCCTTAGAACTTTACTAAAACTTATCTGTTAAGAGTGACTAAAATAAGATACGAATGGTAACGTAGATCTTGGACAATTCAAATCCGTATATCAGCTCGACGTTCTTGAAATCCATTAATCAATTCGTCTCTCTCCCTAAAGAATTGATTTCGAATTTATATATATATATATATATATATATATATATATATATCAAGAAGGGACATTGTGACGAAGCTAGATTCTATATTTCCCACTTGTCTGTAATGTTTCTAATCAAAAAGCAGATTTTTGATAATAAATCAGTTTGTTTATGAATAATAAGTATGCACTAATAGCATTGGGATTTTATGTTTTTAAACGACATTTTTGTTGTTACTTGATTTAAAATATTGCAAACAAGTGGTAAATGCAGAAATTATTTTTGTCACTATATCCAATCCTAATCTGTATTATCCATCATCGAGTCTTAATGGAGAAAGACTTAGTGACTAATAGATATCAAAAACCTTTAGCTGATATACAATTTGAAATCGAGATCTGTCATTCATCATGACATTATATTATAAGACACTTTCATATTTCAGGTATATGATTTCTTCATTAAGGTAAATTGTGATATATTCATTATAGACAGTTTAAAATTATACCTATTAAACTAGAACTGAACAAACAGAGATTAGTTACTTCTCTCATAACGTTTATTTAATTATTTGATAGTCAAGTTAAAAATGAATAACAACTGGAAAGAAATGGAAAGGATTGCTTAGGACAGAGTTAGATGAAGAATACTGGTGAGCGACCTATGCTCCTCCACGAGCGGTAACAGGCGTAAGTAAGTAAGTAAGTAAACTAGTTAAAGAAGCTACAGGATTGAAAATATTAGTTTTCTTTTTATTTGTATTTTTGTGACATATGTTACTTTAAATAGAGGTTAATTAGACTTTATAAATTGACTTCTCATTATATCGTATCGTGATAAGTAATTGTGTTTTGGAAACTGTTGATCATATCTTCATTTCAATTTCTAAAAAAATTATACTGATATTTAAATTCACCTAGTATTGTTTGTTTGAATCTTCACATTGATGCTTAGGACTGTAACTGGTCAGTCTCTTATTGACATATTGTGCGTATTGCTTCGATATAGCCTTAATTCGCAAGCATTATAAGCTGAAGAGTCCCAAATAGGACGAAATTCGCATCCTGGATTCCACTGCTAGCCACTATCCATCTTTGCTTATACGCTGATATTTGTTTATAACTAGTTAGGAACGGTGTAATTTGTACATTCACTCTTAAAAATTAAATATTAAAAAGAAACAACAACAACTGATAACTTTAGATTGATGGATTATACCGACTGTACAGAAAAGATGTCTGAACCTTTTTTTTCTCAGTAAACTGATGAACTTATCCCATTTTTTTTAAAAACACTAATTGTTTATACTGGGAGCTGTGTTACCCAAGCAACTACAATTTCATGTTTCTATATCAATTTTTAACTTTAATTCATGTTCAAGTGAAGATACAGTTAAAGTATATAAAAAGAATTTTTGTTTTTCATTAGTTAGTAACTAATGATAATACTGACGTAATAGTATAGTTCAGTCATTTGATTACAAAGAAAGAATAAGAAAAATATATAATAAAAGTATTATATAACAGATATGGACAATTTCAAATGGATATTATTTTGGCTTCATTAAATTTTCATTGAGTTCAATTAGTTAAAGAGTAAATAGACACTAAAGTTGTTTTGTTACATTTAAGCAACAGTAACTAACTTTTTTTTACAAAATCTTGTGAGTATATTCAAGTGATGTATCATATGACGATAATGAATATATAACTAACTGAATATTAATTAAGACCATACTGTATCAATGACTTATTTCTATTTGATAACATTTTAAACTGACGGAAAATGAAAGGAAAGAGATAAGAATATAGTTCTCAGTTTACAAGACTGATCACTGTACACATACCATATACTTAGATGTATTAATTCGAAAACATTTCATGAATGATATCAGGGATGAAAATCGATCTATCCAGAAAGAATCAGTTTGACTCACTATATAGCGACCTTTTATTATTATTCTTATGATTAGTTCAATTGAAAAATATACGTAAAAACAATATTTGTATTTTGATGGAGTTCTGTTCTCTGAGCTGGATGGTTTGGTCGTGGAGCTTTCATCGTCCTTCTGAACAACATCATCAGAACAAACCCCTTAATAAATTTACCACGGTAGCTCAATTGTAGCAGATCTCTCAGTAACTTAGGATTTTAATTCAATAAATATATTATCTAAAATTCAGCGTATAAACTGGCCAAACCATTACAAGAAAGCTTTTATCAATGACGATCATGAAGGATATTGAAGATGAGAAAAAATGGTCTCTGTTAGTTATGTTTTCTTGAGAAAATGTTATTGTTAAATACTTATGCCCAAATTCCTAAATTTTATTTATCCAGACGAGAATAAATAAACGGTAACCGCTAAAAATTACTTGTGGACTAATATTATACGTATATTCTTATTACGTGACTACTAAGAGACTATATCATATGTACATTCATATTCCTTCCATTATAAGCTTTTATTTGATCTATTGACCATTATAATACGATTTACTGTTCTTGAGGTATCCCCAATTTATTAGTAACAGTTTCTCACAATCGCAGCCACTTTTGACAACTTACCTACTTACTTACGCCTGTTACTCCTCGTCGAGGAGAATAGGCTGCCCACTACCACTCTCTATCCAGCTCTCTCATGAACAATCCTTTCCAGTTTGTATATATCCTTTTCATGTCTGTTTCCAATTCCCGACGAAGTGTGTTCTTCGGCTTTCCTCTTTCCCGTTTCCTTTCAGGATTCCAAGTTAGCGCTTGCCTCGTGATGCAGTTTGTTTATTTCCAAAATGTATGTCCTATCCACGTCCATCGTTTCTTCCTAATTTCTTCTTCAGATGGAAGATCGTTTGTACCCTCCCATAGTAGGCTGTTGCTGATGGTATCTAGTCAACGGACATTGAGTATCTTGCGTAGGCAATTATTTTCAAAAGCTTGTAATTTTTTGATGGTTGTGATAGTTCTCCACGTTTCATCTCCGTACAGTAAACTGTCTTGATGTTCGTATTGAAGATTCTGAATTTGATATTGGTTGACAGTTGTTTTGAGTTCTATACTTTTGGCTAGATCTTGTACAAATGTTATCTTCTATTTTGTGGTGTGATGTGGTCTTATTTGTCGGTATATAAACCCAGCTCAGTGGTAACGTCTCTGACTGTGAAACTGAGTGACACGGGATCGAATCCGTCAGGAAGCACCAGCCAATAATAATAATAATAATAATAATAATAATAATAATAATAGTAAGATATCAAATTACGATCTGCAGCTTTTACTCAATCGATTTTCGGGATAAGTGAATAACTTTTGTCTTTGGTACTACTTACGTTGAATACTTTTAAGATATTAGCAAGGTTTTTTCGCCAAATATAATTGATGAGCGATTGTCTTTTGAATAAATAGTAGTTGTTTTAAGTTTGACTGGACCAATGTAACCAGTCATAATGAAATTCTTTTCATTTTCTTTCAGTAAATGCGGTTTTAAATGCTCCTGTAAAATGGGAAACAGAAAGTTTTACATCTTTTGTTGTTTTGACAAGCTGTTTGTTTTATTTGGAATGTTGATTTTTTAAAAGTCTTCCTCTTGATTTAGTATCCATTATGCAGTTATGGCTTTTAGTCGCTATCTTTAACTTGGCATTATGATAAGAATACGCACAGTACTTATAAACTATATCACTCCGTATTTCGAGGATTACAAGCTGACTTAGTTCTGTCAACCATGTCGCAATGTGTCTACTAATTCCTGTTACTTGAAATCACGTGTTCTGAGTTTGGGTGTTTATTGGTTTGGGGTAATCAACAAGAAGTTTTGAACCTGGACAACCGTCAATATAACCTGTAGTGTCTAGTACTGTGTCAATCCCACATGGGTTGTTATTGCTTCTAGACAGACCAATTTATTCATTCTTCTCGAGTAACAATTTAGCCTTGTTAATTATTCGCTCATCAACCTTGACTGTTTTTATGTGAGCGTATGTGTGTACATTGCTCTTCCTACTGACCGCGTGTCTGTAGATCATTTTTGTTTGACTATAAATATCGATTCACTCTTGGTTAAATCGAGTTGGTTCACATGCCTTCTTTGATTAGTTTCGCACTCTCCTCTTCGCTTTCTTCACCGCCCTTGCTTTATCCTCCTGGTTGTATGTTCAGGTCAACGAGTGTATGAAATATTAGTATTTAAACTCCATTCTCGTATGTGACTTATTTAATTTAATTATTCACTAACGCAATCTTAATCGATAATCATATACGAGGGTTGGCAGTATGTATATTTCTATAACAAACATCCATCCGATCGAACTGTAGTCAGATATGGGCCCACTAAAAACTCACAGCCGATACTTTTATGGGAATGGAATCTATCTCTCATGGCGTCACAGTTGGAGATATCAGTACTGAGATATTTAGGCTACACCTGAGCTCATGAAAGAATGAGATGTTTGCAATAACTAATCAATTTAGTGTTGATATTTGTCTAGTATTTACTACTTCAAGGAACCTATCGATCAAGATGTAATGTTTCAGGAACAAGACCGAGAAGTAACGTTACATTTGATATCTACTTTATTAACTAATTATCACTATCCATTGCACATCTTTTGTGTAAATTAACTTTCAATAACCAACATGAGAAGACCTTCAATGCATAATCTCTTAATGAACAATTAAACCATTATAAATGTATATTTATGAATGAAGAAATTAGAATTATCATTTATGTACGTCTATATATTCATTCTTTAAATGTACTTGTAACCACTACATATTTCTTTCTATGTACAATAGTTTGAAAATTGTTTGGTTTTGAATGTATCTATATGATTTGCTTAAAAACATTTCAATAATACATTCCATCAGAATTGTTAATTGAATCTATATATATAAATGTAGATATTTATGTGTAGGAGGGATTCACAAAAAAAATCAAAGTCTACTCATAGGATATAATGATCTATCAGTAGTATCTGTTGTTTCTTTACGTTTCAATATACCAACTCTTAATGCGAACCATTTCATTTTATCAACAACTTCTTCTTGCATTAATTTGAAACACATTGCAAATACTGATAAACCAATAGCAACATATAAACAAATAATAATCATTTTTTCCTTTGGATTAGTTGAATCAATTTTGGTACCTGAGTAAAAAAAACAGTTTGGAAAAATAAAACAACAACAACAAAAAAGACTAAAATAAATAGGAAAAACGTAAAAGAGTAATAGTGTGTAAATAATTGTTAAGCTAAATTCTGTTGAATTTATATTTATACGAAGAATATTTGAAAATATGACAATTTATACTTGGTTATTTCAATGTATTCAGCAAAGTTTCAGCAAGTTACACCAGGGATTCATCGCTTAGACACAAATTTACAAATTACCCACTCACTTACTTACGTCTGTTACTCCCAATGGAGCATAGGCAGCAAACCAGCTATCTCCGACCAACTCTGTCATCCACCTTCCTTTCTAGTTCTATCCAATTGTCGTTCATTCTTCTCATGTCTGTCTCCATTTCTCGGCATAATGTACTCTTTGGTCCCCCTCTTCTCCTTCCAAATTCAGGATTCCATGTGAGAGTTTGTCTTGTGACGCAGTTGGGTGTTTTCCTCAATGTGTGTTCTATCCACTTCCAGCACTTCTTCTTGAATTCTTCCTCCACTGGAATCTGGTTTGTTGTCTCCAACAGTAGAATGTTGCTGATAATGTCTGTCCAACAAATCCGAAGTATCTTGCGTAGACAAATGTTAATAAACACTTGTATCTTCTGGATGGCGGCCTTCGTTGTTCTCCAGGTTTCCGCCCAATACAGTAGAACTGTCTTGGCATTCCCATAATGTCCTCATATCCTGTGTTGTCGATACCAACCTCGGCATTTTAGTCTCCCATCAGAATGGTCAAGTCCTTGGTTGGGCACTTCTCGACGATTGACTGCAGCCTATCGTAGAATTGGTCTTTAACGTCTTCATCGTAGTCGTTGGTAGGCGCATAGCATTGGATGACGTTCATTATAATGCCCTTTCTCTTTGTTTTGAAGGAGGCTTTGATGATCATTGGTCCATGACATTTCCATCATATAAGCACACTTTGTGCTTGTTTGGACAGCATCAATATCACTCCTTGTGTATGTGGGGCATTTTCTTCTTCATGGCCGGTGTATAACAGCAGCTCCCCTGAAGCTAGTTGTTGTTGTCCAATCTGCGTTCAATATGTTTCACTGATCCCAAGCACCTTCAGGTTGCATCACCTCATTTCTGCAGCAATTTGGAAGACTCTTCCGGTCTTCCACATTGTCCGGACGTTCCATGCACCTATAACAATTGTTGCTCTGGTTGTTAAAAGGGGCATCGGCCTCATGACTTCCGAAGGAACTCGGATTTCATCATGAGACGTCATAATTATTCCTTCTACTCCCAGGGTAGAGTTTAAATGGCTTGAATTATTTTTCTGGTTAGAGTTTTTTAGCGAGTTGATTTTCTACAGGATGGGGTCGCTAACCCTATGCCCAATCCTCCTCCTTTATCCGGGCTTGGGACCGGCAGTAGCCCCCAGAGGAGCTACAGACGGAGAAATTTACAAATTAAATCTTTTAAATTTAGTAGGTTATTTACTGTATTTGATTTTCAAGATTAATTCTTACTTCTAGTCAATTCATAATATAGTATAAACAATATCAGTTGATCAATGTCTTCTTTAGAACGTTCAGTTCCCTCTTTTCCTATAATTAAACTGGACAGTAATATCTAAGGGATATAGACATTTATTTAGGTAACTAAATAGTACAAATAATCGAATGAAGTTGATTTAAAAATCTTAATGTTCAATGATATGACTAAAGTGAATGAAACATTCTAGTAGAATGACATGATACTTTTAGGAAATGTAGAATTACTGATTGAAAGTTAGCAGTAATCGAGACTATAAACATTAATTATTTATACAACGATATATAATATTTTCCTAAAGGATATATTTACATATTTTCTAATATTTCCAATGTCATTATCTGCTTTTAACTTACAAAAAAGCTGTAACTAGAAACCAGATATACTTACGTGAGTTTAATAGTTAATTTAATTGAACTGATATAAAAACCTAAGCAACATAACAAATGAAATCATTGATCACTAGCAAAATAACCATGCAACCATATCATATTACATAATGATAAATCAATTGCTTTATTTACATTCGAAAGTAATCAAACAGATATGAGTTTAATACTATAACATTTATAGAGAATACGAGAGGGGATGATCAATTGCAAACTATCTCAATAAAATCTGATAACCATACAGTAAATAGTTAATTTGCAAAATAACAATCCATTGTCTCAATCTTGACTATTCCTCCTACAAATATCAGTTCAAAATTTGAAAAATTCCCATATTGTGATTTAGAACAACATATATAAGCGAACAATATTGTTTTCGATTAGATCCTCATCAGGCTTTACTCTAATATACAGTAATATTTATATGCATATACGAAATTATTAAACCAATCAAGGCAGTTTATGAGTCAATGATTACACTACCAATTTGTACTTTTCACTTATTATTAATTTTGATTATGTAATCTATTCCACTGTTATCATTGACTCATAAACTGCCTTGATTGGTTTAATAATTTCGTATATGCATATAAATATTACTGTATATTAGAGTAAAGCCTGATGAGGATCTAATCGAAAACAATATTGTTCGCTTATATATGTTGTTCTAAATATCAGTTCATCTTCTCTGATTTCATTGTTTATGTATTTTCATACTGATTGCGCTTCGTTCTTATTCTTTCTTTATCGATCTTCTGCCAAAATATCTTCTATACCTGACCATCATCATATACTACTTATGTGTATATAAGTAATCCACACCACAATTATACCTACCAGTATACTAAATGAATAGATTCATGCCTATTTTAAGCTTTACTTATTATTCCGATTCATTTAATATATATATTGCATTATATATACATAGATACATATATTCCAATTTATACAAATGAATAACATTTTGGTAAAACGTTAATTTACTGAAACCTGTTGTCTACGCGAAATACTCAACATCCACTGGCCGGATGCTATCAGCAACAGCGTTTTATGGGTGAGGACAAACCAGCTTCCAGCTGAAGAGAAAATTAGGAAAAGACGTTGGAAGTGGATCGGACATACATTAAGGAAATCACTAATGTGCATCACGACTCAATCCCTAACTTGGAATCCTGAATGGAAGCGGAAAAGAGGAAGGCCAAAGAACACACTACGCCGGGAAATAGAAGCCGATATGAAAAGGCTGAATAGTAACTGGAAAGAACTGGAAAGGAAGGCTCAGGACAGAGTTGGATGGAGAATGCTGGTGAGCGGCCTATGTTCCTCCACAAGGGGTAACAGGCGTAAGTAAGTAAGTAAGTAATTTACTGAAACTTGAAGTGTGGAACGTTGAAGTTAAGTCCAATAAACTTTAAAACACTAAGAATATAAATAGAATTTTCATATTTGAAAGCATGAGTCAACTGAAGCTAGACTACCAAGGAAAACCTGGAAGCACTGTACGGCCGTTTCGTCCTATTGTGGGACTCCTCAGCAGTGCGCAACCAGGTATTCCTTGGTGGTCTAGCTTCAATTGACTCATGCTTTCAACTATGAAAATACTAAATCTCCACAAAAAAATCCTTCTGATTATTCAGTAAATTAATAGTTGAAAGGAACACTTTAAAACTAGGCATAGAATCTGGAGAGTAGTCGCAATATTAATGCTAACTTAAAATGTAACTCAATAATTGTAGTGGGTAAATATTGTTAATGAATGAAGAACGTATAAACAGTTAGAGGAAAATGTCTCTAGTGAATTTATACAGTATAGGTAATAGTTTATTAATGATATTCTATTTCTTTATGAAATCAGTTTATTAAGAAAAGAAGAATCAATGAAGACTATTATCTTAACTCTATGTGTAATTTTTAAGTATATACATTAAGTAGAACAGAAAAATATGTAACCTTTGTTCTATAGTAAATTAAATGGAAGTTTGGAATAGATTGAGTAATGTCTGATTCGCTATTTCTTAATAAAGACAATTATGGTAAGCAGAGATGGATAGTGGCTAGCAGTGGAATCCAGGACGCGCGTTTCGTCCTAACACATCGATGGGAAGATTCAAACAAACAATACTAAATGAATTTAAAGACAATTATGTTATAATGAGTAATAATAAATAATTTAATAGAAGAACAACTATCAAATGTTCAATAATAATACTTAGGCATTTAGTAAAACTGTGTTAAATAGAATAAGATATGATAGTACGAAAGGAAAGGTTATTGTTCTGAGACAAAATAGTTTCATCCAGTCAAAGAGTAACAATGTTTCTTTTGTGAACAACAGAGTTTTTTTTCTGCTAAATTAAGAATGAAGTGAATGTTTTCAGTGAGAGGTACAAATGTAGGATGTTCATCATGAAAAGCTTCACCAAATATATTGGGTTCTCTATTTTTATTTGGACATTTTTTTAAAACTAGGAGATAGTGATATTTATTATTAACGTTGCAATAATACATGTCAATGAGAATAGTTCTAGGAAGCTACAATTTAGTGAAATCACACAATGAACTAAACTATGCAAATACTTTTAAGTAAACCTCCGGCTAAATGGAAAATCCTCACCTCTCAATATCAACACAAATTACACTATATTGTTCAATGTGATATTAGATCAAACAAACGTAAAGCTGACGATAAGAAATCGGAATTCATTTCATATCCCAAATAATAATGTAAATGATGTCTTCTGATCTGAATTTACTAGATTTTTTTTGGAAAACAAAAAATTTTTTCCGTTTAGGGTTATGGAGATTGTTTAATTTTTATTGAGATCATGAACCAATCTTTTAAAGCTCAAGAATGAAGGACCTTGGTTCAATCCCCGGTTGCGCAGTCGTGGAAATTCGCCTTTAAGGAGTTCAAGACTAGGACAGAAAGATTGTTCAGTGCATCCAAGTTTTCAATGTTTATGTAACTTGGATCAGTAAAAGAGCTTAACTAAAATATCCCGTTGTAATACTTGTAAGTTTTATACCACGGAAATTCTAACTAGGCGAAATAATCGGTTAACAATTAATCTACGAAAAATTCAAAATGATTCAGCAGTAGTTTGAAGTTAAATCACTATTCTTGAATCCAATTACAAAAAATATTTAACCAATATAATCGATTAAATGATTATCAAATGGAACTATGATAGGTCAATATAGTCCGTATATTGAATGTATTTCAATATATAAATAAATGTTTAGACAGATTTTTGCCATAGTTAGAAACAAATTTATTTTATCAAAGTGATTTTTTTATTTTACATCTATAAAATTAAAGAATTTTTCTAATTGGTTTAAGCAGATTAAAAAAAATAATTTTACAAATACCTTTTTTTCGAGTTAAGTAGTCAAACTGTTGTGAACGAGAACACTAGTTGGGTACAATGGAATGTATTTTAACACAAAATTACAGAATATCTTATTAAAATATGAGAACCATATAGTGAACAGTGAATTTGCAAAATAACAATCAATTGTTTCAATTTGACTGTTTCTTCTGCAAATATCCGTCAATAGTCTCCGATTATAATTGTTCATTCATTTTCGTACCAATTGCGTGTCGTTCTCGTTCTCTCCTTATCGATCTTCTAGTGAAATACATTCAATGCCCGACCATTACCATATACTACATATGTGGATATCAGTAACACACACCACAACACTTTCAAGGGATTATTTAGTTTCTAAGTAAAAAACATATTCTCTATTTTTAAGTTAACTCTGAGATAGTCTGATCAAGTTGTTAATCTTATATATGAAATATGTTTTTGAGTATTATGACAAACAAAAGTAATACAAATAACAATAATTGTCTGGTAAATAGATTGTGCAGGATGCAATCCAGAAAGAAAGAATATTGCAATAAATTATTGGATTATATTGTTATAGAATGTTTCTGTCAATATAATAATAAATATAACACAAGCTAACTCTATTAACTTATCAGTTTACCAAAATGAATTCGACATACTGATTCATAAAGAGGAAATCAATGTAAAAGTGACAATTACAATTTGACATTTCATGTTTGACAAGTGTAAATGATTTGTATATGGAGAACAACGAAGGCCACCATCCAAAAGATACAAGTGTTTACTAACAGTTATCTACGCAAGATACTTCGGATCTGTTGAACAGACACTATCAGCAACATTCTACTGTAGGAGAGAACAAACCAGATTCCAGTAATGGGAGAAATCAGGAAGAAGTGCTGGAAGTGGATAGAACACATATTGAGGGAATCACTCAACTGCGTCACAAGACAAGCCCTCACATGGAATCCTGAAGTTGGAGGGAGAAGAGGAAGACCATAGAACACATTATGCCGAGAAATGGAGACAGACATGAGAAGAATGAACAACAATTGGATAGAACTAGAAAGGAAGGTGGATGACAGAGTGGGCTGGACAATGCTGGTCGGCGGCCTATGCTCCATTGGGAGTAACAGGCTTAAGTAAGTAAGTAGGTGTAAATGAATATGTAATACAGTATTTATCGATTTTTAAAATTTGTTTATTATTCCAGGCTATTTAAATCGTTTCAAAAAAAGAATCAATTTTGAAGATTACAATCGAATGGATAAGTGAAAGTTTGTTGTGACAAAAAAGTACCAATTTTTCAGCTTAGGAATTAGATCAATAAAGAAAAAAAATGTCTTTTTAAGATGAGAAATTTACTCACTAGACCGACTGTTAAAATACTTTTTATTAATGTATTTAGATGATCGAGAATTTTAGCTTATCAGTTAATGCTGTGCTTCAAAAGCGAAACGTACTGAGTCCGAGTCTCAGTGCGGGCGTCAAAACGAATGAAAACATATCTAACAGATGAGTTGTAAATGAGATGAAATGCCTGTCTCTGATTCCATTGCTAGCTAATTTCAACTCCACGGATGTTGCTCCTGGCTTTATGGAAATATTGTGACAATCCACACATGATGAATAAATGCTAATCAATTTCAGTCTGTGACATCAACAATGTGAAAATTCGAACAACTCTTCAAAATAAATATCGATTAGATGATATGTAGATTTTGAAAAAGAATAGTAAATTATTATCAACATTCAGTCCTGGAATAGTTTGTCAATTCTGATCATGTAGCCATCATCAAAATTACCTTTTAACGTCATACACATAAGCATAATTCACAAGAATTGGAAATCAAAAGGTTGTTTACTGGAAAGGATTTGACAGTTCAAAATCTGATTTTACTACGATCCTAAACCTGTAGTAATTTTAAGACTTCTTAATCAAATGCTTCACCATACATTCATTAAATAAAGATCATTCGAAAAAAACTAAGTATCCAAAATTGAGAAAAACAAGTTACGTAAAGAAACTTAATAGTTGCTTCCATAGTTTAGAATTTCTTTTTATTAAGATAAAGTCTCATAACATGCTTGTGATTAAAGCACAATGAAGACTAGATTTTCACTTTTAAATGTTAAAGAGATAGGAATGTATAATTTATATAGCAGCTAAATCTAAGATGAATATTGAATTAGAAATTTCCACCTACTGTACAGTTATATCTTGATTATAAAGTTACGTAATACGGCATATATTGGTTAGATCGCAGTCGTTTTAAACTTTTTACTAATCTAATAAAAGGAACTATAAATTTTGGACTTTCATTCAAGTTTGATCATAGAGATTAAATACTGAAATAGTAGGTAAAGTGTAAAGAAAAAAATAATGTAATGCATTGAATGTAAATACAGGAAACTGAACAGTCATGAAATGAAACAAGAGAGATAAGTCACCATTAAAACGGCCTGTCGAACGTATATATATATATATATATATATATATATATATATATATATATATATATACCTTTTTAATGATGGTTATGTTGAGATTTCATATAATCTGACAATAATTTTAGTATTAAGAAACTGGAGGTAGAAAGCAAAATGCTGTAGATTCAATTTAAGAAAATAAACATGATGTTGGTTACAGTCAAATTATAACCGGATTCAATAAATCAACTGATATTGACAGTACAATCAACAATGATAAATGTTAATATTTCAAAAGACAAAATGTCATTTAACTTATGTTTATTATTTTAAAAACGTTAAAAAATATTATGGACAGTTCTCTCACTAGAATAACGACAATTGATAAATTAATCTTTTTTCTTAGATGACACTTCAAGGTTAAATGAGTTCTTTATATCCATACTGAAACTCATTAATTATCTTCAAAAGTATATTCCTGTATCTCAATAGAGCTCACAGCATCAACGTTTATATATATATATATATATATATATATATATTGTGGCGAAAGATTTCATCCCATCCTCATGGCTTCGCATATTACAACCTCTAGTAGGACAATACTGTTCATCTCCCACCCTTATGAGATGTCCAAACAAATAACGAAAGTCAATTTTTGCACATTTAGTTCAAGCAGGACATACAGCGAACTGTAATTCGTATTTTCGTTAAAGATCTGTGTCAATAACAGTAATACTGCATGCGTTTTAAAGAGCTGAACAATTAATCACATGAATTAAAATCCGAAGCCCTAATAAAACAACTAACAATGAGAAATTATCCATACACTATATTATGAAAAAACAGGAATATGTCGGACTGTAATGAAAATAGCTACATTAAAAGAACATGAACGAGTTAGATAATCAATAGCGCAAAGTCATATTAGCCACTTGCTTGTGCAATAGGGTGAAGTTTTAAATGCACTTGGTATTTAAATAAAGCTAGAACAAATATTGATGCAGAATAATATGAATTCATTTTATTTCGTGGTTTCTCGTCAGCTGCTTGCAACCAATATCATTGATAACCTTTTGCCATTCCAATCCTACACATTCACTTATGTCAATTGATGCATTCTATTTATTGTCTCAACGCTAAAATTCTAATACACATTTGATTGTAAGCAGCTGTCGAAAAAGCACGAAATATAATGTATTCATATTATTCTGCATCAATATTTGTTCTGGCTTTATTCAAACTCACTTGGTACTGTTCGTTTGAATTTTCCCATTGAATTTTAACACCACAATTGATCAGTTCCTTGTTGGCATATGTGCATCCTGTGCGTATTGCCTCGATATTCTCTTAACTCACAGGTATTATAAGCAAAGTTGGATAGTGGCTGGAAGTGGAATTCAGGACGCACTTGAAGCGAAAGGTACTAAGTCCGAGTCTCAGAGTGAACATCAACTCTGAGATGTAATTACATCCAGCGTACAAGTCCCAAATAAGACGAAATACACGTCCTAGATTCCACTGCTATCCACTATCCACCATTGCTTAGAATGCTTCTGAATAAGGACTATATCGAGGCAATACACAAAGTATGCACATATGCCAATAAGAGACCGATCAATTGTGGTGCTAAAAATCAATGGGAAAATTCAAACGAACAGTGCCAAGTGAATTTAATCTTTATAATTATTCATTCTTATAAGAGCTATTAACGGTGAGTTAACTGTGATTTAGAGTTACTTTATTAAATAAAAGTTATTTGTTCGAGTGAAGAACAGGAGTGCACATCTATAACTACACTAGTGATTAAAACCGAAAACGTAAGTTCACATTGTGAGCGCTTAATCTTCAAATAACTGAGTAGTTATTCAATAGTTTACATTTCTGCTTTTAGTCACTATGCTATATTGATCGGTCACTATATATCTTCACTGGTGATATTTTAAGTAAACTCAGTATAGTTTTGCTCATATTGGTTTATTATAAAATCTACAATGTTTCTCACTAAGTTACGCATACGAAAAGAGACAGTTTATTCATCAGTTGAAATTAAGCATAATAGAACTATGGGTAGAAATGGAGTCACTTATTTGATGTGTCTAAATATCATTTAATGTTGGATGATATAGATTTTCCGGAGTAATTTCATAATTCGAAGTTTATTGTATCTGAATTTCACTTATTTAAATAAATATACTCCATATTTTTTTTTCAAAAAAACTACTTAAAATGTTCTTAGAAAATAGATGAAGGTTAATAATAATGTAAAGAGCGGTCACATATCATATACACATTTCATTGTCCAAATTATCTTATAGCCAAGAAGGAATTCCTTTTGATGAAGTACTCTAAATTATTTCAAATACAGAAACAGTTACAAGTGTATAAGTGTATCCGTCTTACAACTATAATAAATAATGAAATCATAGTTTCATAGTTTAATTTAATTCTTCGTTTTGTTTTCATTTTTCTTTGACTTTTTTTTTAAACATTTTCAAAGTCGGCAAAATGACGTAACTGAGAATTAAAAGAAAATGTGAAATTGCGATTAAGGAAATGATTAATGAAAATTTAATATTATTTTCTTCAGTAAGATAAGTAAAGACTTATTAGATAACTAAATTTTATATTTCTTTCAAATATTGGGTGTATATAGTTTTGTGTTATACCAACGCCTTCAATACCGTGCTGGAGCTTGTAAGAAAAAAGACTGAAATTCAGGCTATGAAATGGTTATATGAAGTAAAGAACAAATGTAATGGATAACAGCACGGTAGTTTATCATCCACATTGAGTCCAAAAACACATTCAACTCAGTGAAATGAAACATTAGCAGTAGATATCTTGATGTCGTTTTTCATTGCAATATTCATAAAATGTACGACAAACTATCGAAATGGACGAAAAATAACCTATTTGTACTCCTAATATATAGTTCAATAAATAATCAACGCGTATTAAAGAATATATATTGATTATATTATTTTTCTTTGGGTGATTCGTAGAAAAAACACTAACCATTATTTTTATGTAGTTCATTGCATCGCCCCATAATTGTGCCAAACCTATTTCTATGTAACGATAATATTAACAAGAATGTTTCTTTAAACAAGTCATAATATATAAAATTTACAACCCACTAGGAAGAGAAAAGCATTCATTTTTATTCACTTGTTTAAAGTAAGTATGGCACTTAAGGGCCGCTATAGAGAGGAAAAGATGAATTCACCTCGATGATGATCTCTTAATATTTTAATATGTTTAGTTATACTGAATCATGGAAAGGAATAAAGTGTTTCAGTAATTAGTTGTTAATTGGTGAACTGCATTCAATAATCTGTATATAGTAGATAGGTCAGCTCATTAAAAATAGTTACACTTGACTATAATGAAGTTATCGTAGGAATTAAATGACTAGTATACATTCTTTAAGGTTTATCAAGATAAAAATTACTGTTTAATCAATCAATTAATTAAGGGTTTGACCTTACCTGGAACTATATCTCCAAATCCAATTGTTGATAATGTAATAAAACAAAAATATGACCATTTTAGATAATCTGGATCTTGCCATATAGAAAATACAATAGCTCCAATAAGTATGTAAGTTGTCATAATGACTAGTGATAAACTTATTGGTACAGTTACTTTGGATACGTCCTCTTCTGCAGAAAAGCCATCACGATAAGAAAAAAATGATAAATCTTCCGATTTTCTACTACCACGTTGGGAGTAATAGCTTAACTGTACAACTATTTCGCTATCTAAATCACCACGTGATGAGGCTAATGAAAGACGCGATCTACCCAGTTGTTCAGGTTTTATGTCGCGTGAAAGATCTTCACATGTTGCAAATGGATTGGGAATTACTGTGGATTGCAAGAGTCTTTGAAATGAATCAGGTTGTAAACTATGATATTCAGGAAGGAAAGACATCGTAGAACATTGATTAGGTTGTGAGTAATGAAAGGAATTGGATAAAAGATTGGGTGAAGTGGCTGTTGGAAAATAGCTTAAATTTTGATTCAGTTTAGGTGGGATTTTGGTTCTATTTGCAATAGTATTTGGAATCTGTGAAGTTTGTCTTTGTTGGAGTGAATTGTGTATTGGTAGACTTGATAAGCCTGATTTTGAAACAGTGAGTTTATTCATAGGTATTTGATGACACGACATATGTATAGCTGCAGGATTAGGTCTAATTGAGTTTGGTAATGTTTCGAAATCATAAAGCTTTTCTGTATCTGATGTAGAAATCGAATGTGTTAATAATTTATGAAAAGGTTTAGATGATGAGCATTCCACTTTGAGTGGTGATTGTGGATGTGAACTTAAGATAGCATTTTTATTGAGCATTGCACAATACTTTGGTGTAGCATTTTTTGGTTCAGTCATTGTTTGCACTAAGGATAGGTCATTTTGAGCAGAATGTTCAAGATTGATGTGTGATTTTGAGTTATGAGTTTTACAGCGGTTTTGATTACATTTTATTTTACTCATAGAACTTTTAGTTGAACATTTTTTATTCATATGAGATATCGGCTCTGAGACATTCATATTTACTATCACAGTTGTACCATCAGTTGTTGTTGTTGTGTTACAGTCCTTTGCATTTTCAATATTCTTTAAACTACATATATCATCATAATTCTCGTCTATTGATCGTACTTCTAAATCAATATCAATATCTTTCCAGCATAATAAACGTATTCTTCCATTATTATAATCTTCCATACCAGGCCCACTGAGTACAGTTGAGCTAGTTGAAGCTTTATCATCAGAGATGCTAGTTAGAGACTTTACTTTATGTATATTTTTCCTCTTATCATCAAATGTTTGATGACTTTGATGACTAAACAATGTACCATATAGTTTTTCATTTTCAAGTTTTTTCTTTTCAGAACGTTCCTGTTCTTGAAGATGTTTTTGTACACGTCGTTTATGTCTACGTTGTCTTTGTGCTGAACGTAAATAACGTGCCATCAAATAGAATTTACGATGTTGTCCATCATATGTAAAATATTTTGTTGAATCATTTTGTAAATTATATAATTTTGATTGATTAAAAATTGGTAATGTTTCTATTGTTGGCATACTTTTAGGTGAAGTGAATATATAACCATTTGAATGAAATGTATTACTTAAAGTACTATTGTAAGTAGGTAATGTACCATAATGTTTATATTTCATTGTTTGATTAGATGTATACATTTGTTTAGTTAATTGTTCATATAATTGTTTAGATTCATGATAGGTATTTGAAGAACTGATATCATTGAAATTATTCGATTCAACTAATGCAGTTGTTCTACAGGATAAACTATCAATCTGATTATTAAGTGTATTATTTTGGCTGGCGACATTTTTCATTGTATTTGAATTGATTGATGAAGTTGGAATATTATGCATTAAATCAAATTCTGTTCCTTGATGGTAATTTTGAAAGAAAATATTTGGATAATTTGTATATTGATTATCTGGATTATCATCCACAAAAACTGATGTAGATTTAAATTGATTTTTATAAATTAAAGTTCTTATCATTTTTTGTAACCAACTAAAAGGTGGATGAAATAAGTCACGAAGATTATTTTTAGCTTTCTAGAATAGGAAAACAAAAAAAAACAGTAAAATAAATAAATGAATAGTAGTACAGATTGTATAATGTTTATAAGATAAATGAAAGAAGGAATCTGGTTTGAATGTTACACCATATACAATCAATTCACATAACATTCAATATCCATGTTGTTTTCATTCGAAGATGTTCAGTAAGTTAGATTATTTCCTGAACGACTTCAATAAACCTGACAGGACTAAAACTACTCTAAAAGGTTACAACCATTCTTTTGCAAGTAAAGACAAATAATTTTGTATTTTGTCACGAAATCGTATTAGCTTAACAACCGTAGTCTAATTTGAAAGAATGACTAATTGATAGTAAGATAAATGGATTTAATAAACGGTCGAAAGTAAAATAATTAAACATGGTGTTGTACATAATGTAATGAACAAAACACCGGTTGGGACAATCGAATGTATTCAGACATAAATTACAGACTATCTCACTGAACTCTGTTAACCATACAGCAAACAGATAATTTGCTCAAAAAATCGTGGATTGGTTGAAGTTAGACATTAACACCGTAGGATGACGGCTCAGTGGTCTATCGGTTAAGTGTTCTGGGGCGAGACTGATAGGTCCTGTGTTTGAATCTCGCGAGTGCGGAATCGTGGATGCGCACTGCTGAGAAGTCCCATAATAGGACGAAACGGCCGTCCAGTGCTTCCAGGTTTTTGATGGTGGTCTAGGTTCAATTGACTCATGATTTCAACTACGAAAATACTGAATTCTCCACAAAACTCCCTCTGAATTTGCAAATTGACAATCAATTGTCTCAATTTTCACTGTTCCTTCTGTAAATATCAGTTCATCTTCTCTGATTTCATTGTTCATACATTTTCATACTGATTGCGCTTCGTTTTTATTCTTACCTTATCGATCTTCTGCCAAAATACATTCTATGTCTGACCATCATCATATACTACTTATATGGATATAAGTAGACCAAATTACAATAGTACCCTTACATCAACGATTGAAATTTATAGCGTCAGTTAATTTGTGATATATTACTAACTGCATCAAATATCCTCCTTAAATTATTAGTTCGTTTCTAATTCTTTTTTTTACCTTCTATGTCACAATTTCCAGCTGTTCACTTTTTATGCAGTTCGTCTCATAGCTAATGACCACAAAATTATAAAAATAGTTTGAAAAGTTTTGGTTATTAGTGTCTTTTTTTAATACATATTAATGTCTGAAGGATTGTTAACTGAAAAATTTGTATGGATAGCTTATGTTATGATACTCATTACATGTAACTGGACGCGTTACAAATACAGGTTATTATTATTAGTAATGTAAAGTTAACCATAAGTTATAAAATATGAATTTTGTTAATAGGTATAACTGTTTTCCTATGATTATTTTAAAGGTAGTATTTTATTAAGCAATAAAAGTAAACAAATTACTGTGACTAGACTTTTTCAGTTATTATTACTGATACAGAGGCGAGACCTGATATCGACTTAGTGTGAACACATGCTGCTGGCTGAGATTTTGCTGCATTTCCTAAGGAATAAGCATACCAAATCGGTGGAATGATGTGGCTTCAATGTCTACCAGACATGTGCATATATATAAAGACTCAATTATTTTTCGATTCAATTCCTTTCGTACTCTCAATCTTCTCATTTAGGTCGCCAGTTGAGCTCGCGATTAAAAAGCATATTAACCAGTTTCAAAACGAGACAACGCAAAACATGAAAGTTTGATCACAAAATGTTGGGTTAATTCGTCTTCCATGCAACCCAATGTAACGAGGCTAAGGTATACTATATTTATCATTTTTATTTTGTGACTAGAAGTAACTGAACAATTAACGGAGGGTACAATTTCGCTATCTGGATATAAAGCGTTATCAAAAATCTAAACAATTTTTTTACCTAATTTAACACTCATATGTAGGTTTAATAACATGTAAAATGAAATCTACAAGTCATCACATACTCGAATGTTGAGACAGTTTTTTTTAATTCCAGTAAATTAGCAATTTATACTTATATCAATATAGCATGAATTACCTTATGTGGTTACTTTTTCAATGTAAACTTTTCTGGACTTTTAAAATATTGAAATTTATATTTATTACACAATTTATAATGTTTTGTAGGCTTTTGTATTTGTAATCAGTAATTTACAACTTGTGCAGTGCACGAAAACATAAGTGGAGACTAACGAATGTCTGCGAACACAAAGTAACAGAACATCTTGACGGAGAGGAGTGGTGGGACGTGCAGCTGCTGGGCGGACATCGGATGTAAATGACTCAGCAAGTGACTGGGCGCATGCGTTGAATGTCACAGTTGCCGAGTGGATATCGTATTTTGGTGGCCTGGCAGGTCGACTGGGCTATAAAGCTCAACGCGTTTCAGACCCGATATTTGACGAAGAGCGTGGCACAGAATGCAGAAAAGAAGAAAGTGTTACGGCGAACAGAACTACAGCAAGAGCGATTGCTTTAGAGGAGGGACGAGTATGGTATGTGCTGCTGGTGTCGACAGGTATCAGTAGTATGTCTCATCAATCGAAAATGAATGTTAAGAAGATCAAAGAAAATAGAATGAAAAGAGAAAATGATTGATGTGGGAATGACAGAACAATGTAGTCTGAGACGATTGACTGATATTTGCAGAAAGAACAGTCAAGTTTGAGACAATTACTAGACATTTTGCAAATAAAGAATTTACTCTATTGTTCTCAGATTTTAGTGAGATTTTCTGTAAATTTGTGTCTAAATTCTTTCGATTATCACCATTTGTGTTCTTGTTCACTACACAAGGATAATCTGTCAACTTATTCTACAGAAAAAATTAGACCTTACTTTGTATAATTGGCATAATTTAATGAAGTTATCGTCACATTGAGATATATTGAATATATCAGACAGAATTGTTTTTAAAATCAGGTTATACGCTCATGGTTTTGACTTACAAAAAAAGTATTCTTAATACTTTTGTTAGCCTTTTTAAAAAACGGTTAGCTTAATAACTGTGACACAAAATATTTGAGAAATCCTTTTTATTTGTGACGTCAAAAGCTTAATATATGTCAATTAGAATATTTCAGGAACTTATTTTACGAAAGATAAATTTACCATGCATAGATCGATAGCATTGTGCTACGACTTATCTAACAGTTACACAAATAATCTGGTTTTTTGCAGATATATTTAATTTTTATGAAAACATATTTTAGTGAACAAGAAGACGAATGAGGACAATCGAATATATTTGAGCACAAATTACAGACTATCTCACTAAGATCTGATAACCATACAGTAAACAGTGGATTTGTAAAATAACAATCAATTGTCTCAATCTTGACTATTCCTCCTACAAATATCAGTCCATCTTCTCTGATTTCATTGTTTATGTATTTTCATACTGATTGCTCTTCGTTCTTATTCTTTCTTTATCGATCTTCTGCCAAAATATCTTCTATACCTGATCATCATCATATACTACTTATGTGTATATAAGTAATCCACACCATAATATAACTGAAAATCATTAATTCACTGATAAATTATCAATATTAATTGCTATATTCATATATTTTTATTACAAGTAGTATTCAAAGTACAGTTATAATATTAATAATGATAATTCTCTCATCGACTTTTACGATATCAATGAAAAGGGCGTGTTCCTTCTGTCAGACAGAATATAAAAACATAGGAATAGAGTAACAAATTCCTTTTGTAAGAATAATATTATTTTTCAGTATGTTGTAAAAAAAATTTTCAGTCGCTAGTCGTATACTTTTATGGTTACTGTAAGATTATATCATCAGAGTATTTTATTTCCTATCAACAATACCATGATCATAAGCCTAAATATATTACTTGAATATAGTTAGCCATAAGTTGATTTATCTAATAACAAAATTGTTATGGACATAAAATTATAGGTCTATAAACAATTCAACTGATCCATAAGTAAGTCGGGATAATAGAAAAAAAATTGATTAGTAGGATCAAAAAAAATGTTAGAAAGATTTTCCTTTTCCTTATGTTACCATAGAAATTTCGGCTGGAAATAAATCTAAAACAATGATTTAAGATTGAAGAATAATTATTAAAAAAGTAATAATTTATCAGCATCACATCATTTATGAATTTGATTTTGTATGCGTCAACATGAATAGGAAAAGGTGGGTAGTGAAATTACTTACAAAGGTTGTTACTTTTGTGTAATTACATTCAAGTGATATTATAGAATTTTGAACAGAGCTCATAGTTCACTAACAAGCCTTGATTAACTTATGCACTCGATTGAACTTATCAATTGAACAGAAACAAGAACTAAAAAATTTATTGAGCTTTGTTAGTAAAGGGATCAGCCTAGTGACTAAATAGATAAATTTTTCCATTGTGACGTTTTTAATGACTCTATGCAGTAAGTTATTGATTATTCAGTGGTATATGGTATCCAGTTAAAATGTATACAAAATTTGACTAGAAATCACTGTAAAACAAACATCAACCAACTTTAGACAAAATTTATTTATATCAGTTGTTTGTTTAGGAAAGATTCACACAACTAACAAAAATGAACTAAATTTTACATCATTGTACCAGTCAATGGCTGCCTGGACTCAAGAGCTAAATGGACAACGTGATGGCATTTAGAGCGAACGGTACTGGATTCTATTTCCGTAGTGAACATCAACTCTGGGATACTAGATTCCACTGTTATCCACCATCCATTTCTGTTTGTAATTTTTGGTTTCAAATCATATCAAACGTATTCAGCTTCTCAATTCTGTTGAACTGTTGGTTCGTATGTGAGATTTAAACTAAAACAACATTTAAATAAATCAGAGGAGAACCCAATCGCCTATAATTTATTTGTGAACTTCAAGTTCTCGATCACCTTTTGTTTTTGAACAACAGTTTATAGTCTTCATCTAGTAGACTCCATAATTAAATAATGATATATCATTCAATGAGAAAAAAGGGTTTGAAATATCTAGTGTTTCAAATCTGCAATATTCATAGTTCATGCCAAAAAAAACAACCCAAAAAAATAAATTTGCGAAAATACTAATATCTAAGTGAAACAATCTAGATGCTGATCATATTCGAAGATGAAAATGAGGTAACCATTTTAAGTCGATTATAAAACTATGTAACCCAGATCATTTTATTCATGTATCCAGTGCTCAGTATTCCTGTACACGTGTGAAAATTAATTACAGAAGGAGGTCGTAGGACATGTTAGATTCTTTAAAAAAACTAATATTTGACTGAACGTTTCGGCGTAACCAATATCTTTGAATCACAACATGCTTTTAAATCATTTAATTACTTATCACATCAAATTTCTCTAAATACTCAAGTGCATATATGCGTAGACTAAAATTAAATGACTTAATTATTTATCTTCATAGCCTACATCATACTGATGATAGCAAAATAAAAAATGATGACGTTTTCAGAAAAAAAATAAATATAAAAATTTCAAGAATTCTTTAAAGTTTGATTCCACTGGTAGCCGTTATCCATCCTTACTTATATTGCTTGTGAATTAAGTAAATATCGAGGCCACCTGCACAGGATGCACATATACCAACAAGAGATTGATCAATTACAATCATATATAACAATGGGAAGATCCAGGTAAACAACACCAAGTAAATTTAAAAATTCACTTAATTGCACAAGTAAGTGGCTATCAGGACTCAGTAGCTAAGTCGATGACGCGATGACATTTGAAACTAAAGTGGCTTAGTTTGAGTCCCAGAGCGAATATCAACTTTGAGATTCAAGTAAATCCAGCTGGTGTGTCCCAAATAAAATGAAATGTGCTTCGTATATTCCACTTCTAGCCACTATCTATCCTTGCTTATAAAGGTTACAACTTAAAGGAATATCGAAGCTATCCGCACAGAATGCACATATAACAACAAGAGACCGATCAATTACAATCCCAAATAACAATGAGAAGATACAACTAAACAAAATAAAATGGATTTATATCAAATAATAATAAAAACAATATGAATACCAAAAAAAAGAATTAAAACTGATCGAATATGAAATTCAAAACGTGACAAAATCTGTTTACTTTTTCTTTTCTTTACGATTTTTTTTTCGCAGTTTCTAATTTTAGAAAGGAAAATCTGTTACTAATTAATATTTTTTCTCTATTAAATATAACTAGAAAAATCAATAAATAAACGGAAAAACTATGAACAAAAAGAAAACAATGTAATGAGTTCATGTTTCAATTTTTTAACTAAATTTCTTAGATATATTTAACATAATTGGAATAAATGGATGAATGTTCCATATACATATATATCCATGTCCATATATCCATCCATCCATATATCTCATATTTAAAAATGAATTATTAAATAAATCCAAAAATTATTTTTTTTTTAAAATTCAAATTTCAATCGTTTTGTTATGTCACATTTCTTTTGTTATAAATTTCAAAATTTTAAATTTTATTATATTTAATATTAATTAATTCATTATCAGAAAGGAGTTTTGTGGAGATTTTAGTAATTTTATATAGTTGAAATCATAAGTCAATTGATGCTAGACCACCATGAAAAACCTGGAAGCACTAGACGGCCTTTTCGTCCTATTGTGCGCACTGCTAAGGAGTCCCACAATAAGACGAAACGGCCGTACAGTACTTTCATAATGATCTAGCTTCAATGGACTCATGATTTTTAATTAATTAACTGAATCAAATTAAAAACAATTTTTAATTTCTAAAAGGGGGAAACAGTTTTAAATTATAATTTATTTAAATAGTTATCAAGTAAATTATTTTTTTCTGATTCATTTATATAAATAAGATAAATTTTTAAAAAATTTACGAAATAAACAAACTCAATTCCTCAGTATTTATATTAGCTACCTGAATTTTCTCATTGATGTTTAACATTGTAATTGATCAATTACTGATTGCTACTTAATATCATTTTATAGAGTTGAGAACATGAGTCAATTGAAGCTAGACCACCATGCTCATTAGTGACTGGCTCCATGAAGTATTTCCCAGAGTTCTATTGAGAAGCAGTAACCAGTGGAGTTCAACGAGGTCTGTTGGAAGATAGTTACTCATTGAAGACAATTGGTGAATGGTTGCTCAATTTCGTGGATTGGTTAAAGTTAGACATTAACACCGTTGGATGACGGCTCAGTGGTCTATCGGTTAAGTGTTCTGGGGCGAGACTGATAGGTCCTGTGTTCGAATATCGCGAGTGCGGGATCGTGGATGCGCACTGCTGAGGAGTCCCATAATAGGAAGAAACGGACGTCCAGTGCTTCCAGGTTTTCGATGGTGGTCTAGGTTCAATTGACTCATGATTTCAACTATATAAGAAAATTACTAAAATCTCCACAAAACCCCTTCTGATAATATCATTTTAGTTTATAAATCAACTTAATGTATTACTTTTATGAAATACAATATTTAATATATTGTTGTGTCGTGCTTCACTAATCATTCACCTCGATAACCGTTATAATACAAATCTTAACGGTGCGTAAAATCAGAAGGCAAAGAGAAGCGGCAACTACAGTTTATTGTCAAATAACTCAGATTAGAAAGCTATAATCACATTAGAAAATATCAGCGAGCGAAGCAAAAATGACACACAATGGAGATGGCACGTAAGCTAACTCGCTTCAATCAAACGTTAATCAATATTTATGAACAGTTAAAAATACATAACAGGTATATGATTAGCATGATAAAAAGTGTACACACATATGCTCATATCAAAAATAGTTAGGATTAATAAGTGAATAATTAACAAGGTCAAAACATGACTCATGATGGATAGGTAAATTGGCTTGTCCAGAAGCTAAAATAAGGTATATGGGCTTAACATATCAACCGACACTACAATATGTGGACAAACACTGATTAATTCTGTGATTTGGTTAATTTCTA
The DNA here is from genome assembly GCA_944470415.2 of Schistosoma rodhaini. Taxonomy (NCBI): domain Eukaryota; kingdom Metazoa; phylum Platyhelminthes; class Trematoda; order Strigeidida; family Schistosomatidae; genus Schistosoma; species Schistosoma rodhaini. Next base: position 29,195,577 of record OX104037.1, on the reverse strand, counting down.
AATGTACATTCATTGAATTAGTTTTTTTTCAATTTTTAACTCAAGCTTATTCTAGCTGACTTGATATATCAGTGAATCGTTTTTAATTATTCTCACGGTTTAATAAACCATTTACATAACCTATGATAATTGTTTTATAACAGTGAAGAAAAAATTTCTGATAATTAATATTAGTATATTACTGATGTAGTGTCGTCTACTTATATCCTCATTAGTAGTATATGGTGATGGTCAGACATAGAACGTATTTTGGCAGAAGACCGATAAGGAAAGAACTGAAATGAAGCGCAATCGGTACGAAAATGCATGAACAATGAAATCAGAGAAGATGGATTGATATTTACAGAAGGAACAGTGAAGATTGAGATAGTTGGTTGTTAATTTGCAAATTTACTGTTCATTGTATGATTATCAGAATTTAGTGAGATAGTCTGTAATTTGTACTTAAATACATTCGATTGTCCCAACCCGTGTTCTGTTCACTACACCGAGAATTTCTCAATATATAGTTAGTTATTATTAAACATTATTGATGTGAATACTATTCACTTAATATTTTTAGTTGTTGTTCATTTTGTTGCTTAGTTACACTAAGGTACGTCAATCGAAAATTGTCCTTAAATTATCTTTAATGTTATTGATAACCATTTGAAGTTTCATTGTCCGAAATAACGCTTGTTAGTAAATTGAAGAGAGATTTATTCAAATTCTTTGATTGATAGATGCAATTATTCCGTACTGCTGTCATGTCCTGTAGTAAATAACACCAAATTACCATTAAACTTGTTCAGAATGTAAGGTAAAATGAAACAACTGACATAGTAAAGCATTGAACAATGAGAAAGAAATAGAGCTGTAGTTGTAAACGACCTAATTTAAAGCGGTTCATAAAAAGGTGACTTATTTCAATGATTAAACTATGTTATCACATGATGAATATTTATCTCTGCATAAAACTGTCAATCAAATAGTTGTAAAGCAACGAATGATTTGGTGTTTAAACATCGACCCCTGCGGTTTATATAAACAAGAGTTAATATTCTATTTTACTATTGTGCGATAATAAATGAATTATTCATTAGATACATATACTTATTCTACATAAAGGGATATTTGTACAGTTCAATCTAACTTTATAAAGACTGGATTTAAAAAAATTAAAGTTCATCATTAATTATGGAAGTCCGAGATTATTTAAAATAGCAGTATGACCTCTAAATCTCTTTTTAACAAACTTTTATGATAATTTGCCTGAAATTAAGCAGTATCAGGCATAATGAGCATTTAATTATCTAAAGTCACGATATTTCTTCCCTTGTTTGGCCTCATAGATTCAGGTTTGATAGTATTTAAGACTATTCCTTTTGGTATAAATATCTCATTCGTTTCAGGAATGCCTACATATTTTATAAAACAGTCGACTTGGTGCAATATTATTTTTCTAAATACATTTTAAAACTAAGTAACATCGAAAACGTACGTTTATCATAGGTCGATATGTGAAACAGAGAATATTTATTTCTGAAACAGTCGTTTTACATTTGCTTCCCCCCCATTAAACTATAAGCCTAAATTAAACGCAACACATATCACTGGTATGGCTGTTACTCAACACAAATAAGCATTTTTTTTTATTTGCGTGCCTAATGTACACATCGAAATGTTACGACTCAAATCTTTGTCTTTTTTATGTTTATCTAACAATTTACTTGCTTCCATGAAGTAAATTACACTTCACTTATAACTAATAAAACTCAAAATAGAATTTATGAACATAATATTCTTTGACTGAATGTAAAGAATAGGCAAAAAATATAAGAAACTATATTCTTGGACAGTTAATAGACAGTAGATATCAAATTGACTAGATATATCCAATCTGCCTTGTACCAGAAAGTTTCTTTACTAAAAAATACATGCTTTCAGAAAATAAATTTTATACATCGATGTCATATGTTCAATCATATTACAAAACATTTCTTATAAGCTCCAAACATAATATCATTATTAATGAAAACGTTCATAGAACACACTATAAAGTCAATCAAAGGAATAACTATGATAAATCTTCGCCAAAAATTAGGAGTACATGAACTTGATCTTAATTTGATCTTTTCGTAACTACGAATCTACATATACACAGTAACCTAATCAAGATTGGTTTGCTTACCATGTGCTTGTTTATAATTTGTTTTGTGCCTAGTAGTACTTATTTACAATTTATGTACTTTGTGTATTCAAAAAATCAAAATATTTTGTTAAAATACACTTCCGCGATCGCGCTCGCGGAATTCGAACCCATGAATGTGCACTGGTAAGGTATCCCATACTAGGATGAAACATTCGTCCAGTGCTTCCAGGTTTTTCCATAGTGGTCTAACTTTAATTGACTCATGAACTCAACTAATAAATTACTATAACGTCCACAAAAACCCCTTTCTGATAAAAATACAATTTAATAAAGTATATTTCAGTTAAATAAATTACAACTAAATCAACATAGACCTTCAATTGAATTGCTTATAAGGACTGGTTCTAATTCACATAAGTTTTTGTTATAAATGAATATGAACTAGGGAATTATTGAAATGATACTACACCTGATCATTATATGCATCCATTTACGGTTGAACTGTGAACATTTAATTTGCTGATATACATGTATGTTATGTTGTGCATCTTCTTCATGATTACTGTTTTCTCAGACAAGTTAACGTTTATTAATTCTTCATAATGTCTCTAGATTAGTGATTCGGTCAATTTTAGATTAACTGTAATAAATGATCATATCTCATGCGGTTATTATGTAAGTCATCTGATATGTAGTGTACAAATTTGGAAATTATAATGCCAGTACACACTTGATACAATGCGTAACTGAACCCAGGAAATTTAGACCACTGGGAAAGGAAGCACTGTATTTTAAATTCCTAAATCAAAATCCCATGAATAACTTATCCAGTGATATTAGAATTTATTGTTCAACACCCTTAAAAAGTTCTCAAGCTGACATCTGGTCTCCATAAATTTACCAAAATTTTAGCGAGACTATAATTTGTAGACTAATCAATCAGATTTAAGATAATAAGCCTTGCATTTTGGAGTAAAATTCTTTCATCCATATAACTAAATAGCATTTTAGTAATATAGATGATTCTTAGTTCTAACACCTAATTGTAAATTCTAATCCTAACTAATTTATACTCTCGTTTCAGCCTGGTAAGTAGATGGACATTCTCTACGTCACTTAAAGATCGCTCAAAAGTCGTCCATAAATTATAATCTCACCAACACTTTATAAAGATAATGACCCTTTCATTGTTTCTAGCTACACTTATGATCTAGGAGGGATATATCATGTTGTAGTTTATTTCTAAGATGTAAAACCTCGAAACAAAAGTACTTTTTACTTTTATAGATGCACTGAATGCTGTAGATATAGATAGATAGCTATATGAATAGACAGATAGAGACAGAGAAAGATAGATAGATGGATATATATAAGAATTTTTTTAACAGATTCAATCTTCAAAATGATAGGAAGGACAATGAACTGACAATGTAAAATAGTCATGTAATGTTGTGGATTGATCGAGACTAAACATTCACAATATAAAATATCAGCTCAGTGGTCTAGAGGTTAAGGATTCGCACGCAAGATCAAAGTTCTTGGGTTCGATTCCAAACTAAAAATTAAAGTACCCTGATTAATTTTTTTTTTAATGTATATTTATAAAATAGGAATGAAAAAGTATTTTGATTCTTTAAATGTTATTATATTTAAAAATAATATGAATAACAATAATCGGCATCCACTTACTTGAGTTAATGCATTTGAATGATCTGATCGAAAAAATGGTACCACACAAGATTTTCTAATGTAATCACGAGATTTTTGAGAATATTTTAAAAATTTTATAAAAAATTGTTTATTTTTTAAATGATGAAATAGTTCTATTTTCTTATTATTTAATCCTGATTTTGGGGATTTTGTTACTTCTTTTGTTGTTATGTTTGTTTTATTGTCAATTTCATTTAAATTGACTGGTTCACTTTTTGTTTTTTCATTTGTACAATTAACTTTATTATTATTATTAGTAATATTCATAGAAGTATCATAATCACTCATTTTTGTATGGAACGGTGGAAGTAGGATACGTTTACGTCGACGATCATGTGAATGTACTGGATTTACAGTTGGATCATTATCAACTAGTTCATTATTATTATTATTATTATTTGTTAATTGATTCATTTGTTCTATTTGTTTATTATTCATATTATGATTATTATTAAATAGTGAAGCAGAACAAAATCGTTCACAACTTGTTCTACATGTACGTGAATAAATTACACGAAATATATCAGCTAAATAATCACCAATATTAGAAAGATATAAAAACATTAAAGGTATACCAATTAATGCATAAATAATTGTCATAAATTTGCCTAAATTTGTTTTTGGAGTAGCATGACCATAACCTAAACAAGAAAAAAATTAGAATAAAAAATATTTTAAGATTTATATGTAATGAAATAAGAAATACTCATAAATAAATGTTAAAAATGATAAACAATATTAAGAAAAATGAGAATAACTAATTGATTTATATTCATTTAGTATTACTTGCAGAAATCTTCACATTGATGTTTCGGGAGTGAACATCAACTCTGACGAGCCCCAATTGGGACGAAACGCGCGTCATGGATTCCACTGTTAGTTACTATCCATCTTTGTTTAAATGATTTATAGGTTAATTATAGTTAAGTATATGAGTAATTTGGGTAAAATTTTAATCTAAAGTAAAGCATATATTTACTCTTTGTAATGTGCATAGAAACAGCAACTACTCTTTGTATTATAATAAGTCGTATTTAAACGTTGACAGCAAATATTTGGTAAAATTAAAGCACAGAGCACGTAAAATAAAACTACGAAATATATTTTACTAATCAAGTGAAAATTTAAAAATACATAGAAATATCAGAATCCTATTACCAGTTTCATACAGGATATCTCACGTTACAGTAGGTACTGTTGGTGAAAGTTAACGCATCTACCAGTTCACCTGCTCTTGTGGAGCAAGGTACATCTTCCGCTCCCTTTCAATTCGTATACGAGAACATATCCCAGTTTGGTTCTACAAGGGTGAAAGGAAAGCAGTTAGGAGTTGTTTACTTGAACACCTAATAGGCTTTATTCATTCTACGAATCCGCAGTCTGATTTTAAGGTTATTTATATGATTCATTCAAATCTATTTGGATTTCCCCATATCCAACTCCGAAAAGTAGCCGAATCTCTTATCACGTCTTATCGTTATCGTTACCATGGCCTTAATATTATTATTATCATTCTATTATTATTACTATTATTAATATTACAACATAGACCACCGAAATGCACCGAAATCAAAATACAGCAGACCGATATAAATATGCCACTGACACAACTATAATGAAAACTGTTTGTCATAACTTTCAGCAAGAAGTAGTCTTCATTAACTAACTAGGGAGTAGCGGTCAACGTCACGCTTGTCTAGTTTTCTTAGTGTTGATCGTGTTGCGTCTATCAAGTCACGCTCTAGCAATTAGTTTTAGTGACTCGAGATTGTATGCACTATGTAAAACGTAGGCTGCTCATTATTTTATTCATGAATACTCATCATATCATATCATCATATTTTACACCTCTATGACCTTTAGTGACCTTTAATTATTGTAACAAAAACATTTTATTCATTTTAATCATCTTTTTATATTCACTAAACCTATTGTTATTGCCCGTATTACGTAATCTAGTATTATAATCTTGGTTATTCGTGTTCACATTTCCTCATGGAGTTAGTACTTTAACAAAACATTTTCATATATATGTATACGATTGTACAGCTTGATAATAAATTTGTTGAAAAGAGATCCCTTCGCTGAACCTCGTGTTTTTAAAAAATTCAGAATACGTTTACGATAAACGCATAAACCAATCAATAATATATACTGAGCAAACTAAAGTAATTAGATGATTAGTATGGTGCTTCAGTGAATAAGTTCCAATTATTTGTCCTTTAGCATGGCTTTAGTTGAGATATACTTGATCATGATACATACCATAACTAAGTTGGTTTAAAGTAAATCAAGTATTTGAGTTTATCAGTAGGAGTATCTATTCAAAGCATGTAAACAATAATAAGCCACAATTTGTTTAACCAGAGAACACTCTACTTTGAATAAATACGTTTGGAACTTTAAGTAATGATCTGAAATCCCGGGGGTAAGGAATGAAATAAGTGAAAATAATTATAATTAAAGAATTTTTTAAATAAAGAAAATGAACAAGAAGTATTTTATTATCTTTAAATGAACAATGATATTTGATAAAGATCAAAATTAAAACCAATATTAAAGAATAGCAAAAATTCACTGACTTGTAAATAATCGAGTATCGACAATAAATGAAAAAACAATAAGAGCACATGAACAATTTAAGGTAAAAACAGGGTTATTCCGATACCTATTTCATCGTATTGTATTGTAGTGAACGAGACCACAAGTTGGGACAATCGAATGTATTTGAAAACAATATTACAGAACATCTTACTAAAATCTGAGAACAATATAACAAATACTTTATTAGTAAAATGTCAATCAGCTGTCTCAAACTTGACTGTTCCTTTCGAAAATATCAGTCAGTGGTCTCAAACTTCATTGTTCCTACATTTCCATACCTATTGCTTTCTGTGTCCATTCTCTCCTTCTTGATCTTCTTGAAATTTTGCTGCTAGACATTCTATTCTTGACTATCATTATATACTATTTATGTCGATATAAGTAGCATACACCACAGTATTATTTACAAAGTAGCTTTACATCTACTCACATAATTTCATCAACAACAACAAAATACAATACATTGAGATGGTATAGAAGATTTATAGCTCAGGTGGATGATTTAGATGAAGTTTTAATCTCAGAGCTGGATAGATTGGTCAGAGAACAAAACTCCATTTAAGTAATTTCATTATTTTCCGGTGAAATAAAAGGCATAATTTTTTTTCTGTGGTTTTGTTAGTTTACTTATGGGCCCAATAATTTTTGTTATCCATTATAATATACAATGAAAATTTTTAAGTATTTCCTTTATTTAATTTTCAAAAATCAATTGAATTTACCGATGACAAATCTTAATCAGTTAAAGAATTACCTTTATCTGTTAACTAATTAAAAATGATAATATAGGGATAAGTTTCCTTTCTTATTTAGACGCCTATATATATTGTAGATGTCGCTAGGGGAAAGTTGAATATTCACCTTATCTATTTATTTCATTATTATTAAATGGATACATTTTATTACTTATTTAACATTATAGTAGATAGAATGTATCTTTTCATAGATTTTTATATATTTTAAACAAATTATGATCTATATTATGTATATTTGAAATCATGAGTCGATTAAAGCTAGACCACTGTGGAAGACGTGGAAGCACTGGACGGCCGTTTCGTCCTATTGTGGGACTCCTCAGCAATGCGCATCCACGACCTTGCCCCGCGAGATTTGAACTCAGAACCTACCAATCTTGCGTATTTAAAGTTATTGATTAAACACAAAGAGTGATGTTTCTACAAATCATTTTTATGTTTTATACTACTCAATTAATTTGAAGCTTTTTATAGAAGTAATTTAAGTTGTTTTAATTTCATATAACATATTCAAACATATATATTTAGTAGTAGTAATCAAAGATATCTAATTAAACTTTTTATTTTGGCGGCAGTTCAAAAGAACCTGAATTAGTGAAAAAAGTGTTTATGTTAGTTGACTGTATTTAACTACCTTAAATGATTAAGTATATTCTTCACATTTTCAGTGTATATCTAATCTGTAAATTGAATACAAAAAATATCAGATATTAGTATAAATATATAGAATAGACTGTAAAAACCATAAAACTAATACGATGAAATTGACTAGTTATAATTTAACCAGAACGTGCACCTTAGAACTGAACGTCTAATTTGTATATTGTACTGTGCAAGTAACAAACAAAGATTTCAATCTCTTAAGCACAAGATTTTCTGAGAAATATATATATAGTTGAAATCATAAGTCAATTGAAGTTAGACCACCATCAAAAACTTGGAAGCACTGGATGGCCGTTTCGTCCTATTGCGGGACTCCTCAGCAGTTCGCATCCACGATCCCGCCTCGCGAGATATATATATATATATATATATATGTCAATTTAGTATAAATCATAATATCTTTTATAGTAAGTTCTATACAGTTGATTAGTAATCTATAAATAATTACTGTTTCTTGTTATACCTATCAAGTGTAATGCTTTATTTATAGTTTAATGCTAGTCAATAAATGATACATGGCTTTTATAATGTTAAATAAAGATAAGTTACTGCTAGAAAGAAATTCATTTTCATCTGTAGTCAAAAGATATGATGTCCAATGAATCATATCCAATTAATTATCAGGGGCTAAACATAAAGAAAAACTGAAATATTCTATTGTCTTTATTCTAGTAAATATTCAGTGTTTATTATATACTGTGTTATTATGTATCACAGTCAATATCATAAATAGGTAAACAATTAGATTGTAACCAAAGTGATATTTAGATAAAAGGCTATAACTGATATTTTGCTGACTTGAACTAACAGCCTGAATACCATTTAAATATATTTCTATTTAAAGTGAATTAGTCCGTGGTGTAAAACAGGTGTATGTTGCTACAAATTATCTTTAATTATATCTTTTATAGCCTTTTGGATTCAACTTTCAGTAAATTTATCTCATGTTGTTTGATGTAAGCACACACTGTTTGTTAACTTTATATGTAAGATAACATCTTATTGACTTCCAAGTGTATACGGTATTCAAGCTTAATCTTATTAACTAATTTTATTCTTAAGCTTATTTACATTTTCGTTACTACCTACTAGTAAAGGAGTTAGTCATGTGATGTGCTTCTAAGAATTATTCATCTGTGGAGGTTGAAAAAATACACAATCTCTCACATGGCATATATTGTCTTTGAGATTTCAAGGAAACAACTCGTACTTAATCATGTCATGACTACCAGTTATTAAAAAAGTCCGACTCCTGCAATTGTAGAGTAGTTCTTAGACAATTTTATGACCAAATTTGAACGCCTAGGCAATATTATAAATCTACAAAAACTATGACAACCTTATTAAAAAACTCACTTAGCGCTTTAACAAATTACAAGTGTATTATTACAAACAACCTTATTTTCTTCACCACATATCTTTATTTCCTTTTGTTTGCATCTAGTTTATTATCTTTCCCCATATTTTAATATTGAAATCACTTGATGAATTATCCCTGTTTTAACTAAGTAATTGCTTTTAAAGGATTTTTAAATATGTAATATCGAATGTATTTAGAATCCAGACAGTCATGTACCAGAGCATATAACAGATAGGTCCAATTGACACTGTAGAAAATCGAACTAATGCTGTACACTATATATCACGCGTATATTGAAGGCTCTGTAGGGTGGTTTTTATAAGAAAAAATGCTAAGCCATCAAGAATCGGTTAAATGTCTACTGACTTTGGATTATTTGTCGCTAGATTTGAATTTTTCACCAAAATTAAGACTAACTGAGACGGGAAGAGATGTTTATCTCTCTCCCTTTTAGGTAACCGAATATTTATTATGATTCCATTCTGAATACTGTTTGCCAACATGGTTCTTTCGATTATGACATTTGCCATCCATCTCACTGAGCTAATCCTTCAAAAGATCAAAATAATACCTAATTTTAAATATTAGACAGAATAATATAAGAACATATTGGGTAGCTATTATTTGAAGAGTGATATACTTACGCAAACAACTTTGTTTTATATTGATGAAGCTAAATAAAATCACAAAACCGATGTTCTTATATTCGAAGATGCATAATGAACAAATGAAGTAATGACCTGATACGCAAGCAAGTAATTCTATTTTAATAATCGTATTAGTATACATATCTGACGTTATGATTAATTTAATCAAACCATCTGTTCATTAGTTTGATAGGTTAATATAACGACATCATTTTTCTTATCCAAACAATTCAACTTAGTTTGTTCGTAGTTTTCTACGTTGCCCTTTATTCAAATTATCCATCTTTTCAAAGTAAAAGTATTAAATCTTTCGTTAAAATAAATAGAGGATAGAACTAAACTTCTTCCTTATTGATTTAATGTTATTATTCAAATAAGACTGTTGTCATTCGAGTTTCTTCTGAACTGGACGCAATAAATTATTTATGTTGTAAGAAATTGCCTTGACACCATAACAGAAAGAAAGAACTGATGGGAGATAAAGACTTATTTAACACGAAAAGTAGATTAAAATCTTGTTTTAAAACATTAATTTTTATAGGTTTAATACATTGGATAATACCTGAGCTCTAAATAACCTCAACTGAATAGCGCTTACTATCAATTGGTTAATCACTTACTGTATGAACAAAATGTGAAAATATATTAAAATTATTATTCTACATCTAGTACATATAACTGATTGATTGAATTCAGTTCTACCTAACACCTAAAGAAATAGAAATAATATAATAATGTTCATTAAATTTGTTAAAGGAGGTTTTGTCAAAGTCCTATATTAACTTGTAAACTTTTAAAAGGTAGAGAGCCTTTGGCGTCTACTTTATCCACTTTGATATAACTCAGTAATGCAAACTCACGACCATATAAAAAATCAATCCTAAAACTATCAATTCTCACTTTTATTTTACTGTTTTCAGAATGATGATACAGAGTCCACTTATCTAAACCTTCAACTTCAGTAGATTTGGATAAAACCAGATCTATATTTAATTGAGTTCAATAACTGACACTAGTCAAAACATCGGTAATTATTTCCGAAGTAATTTACCGATGAAATAATGATTATTATTTACTTGGTTCAGTTTAAAAATAGTATTCATCACAGCCTGGCATTATCTACAGAACAACAAAAAAACAAAGCACACCTGAACGATGGTTTCTTCCCAGTACGAAACTTTATAGTCATATATACCTAGAAACCCTCCAAAGAATAATCATAGGATGCTCAGTCCTCTCGGTTAACACCATAATTTAAATATCCAGGTAGTACTGAATTCAAATCTTGATGATTTTAGCAGTTCAGGAAATAGAGTAACTGTATTATCAGTGTATGAATTAGTATCTATAAAGCAAGAAATAAAGTCCAGAAATTTAACCTCTCAATGAAATCAGTTTGATTTTTTTTTCAAACGAAGTGATGAAGTAACATTTAGAAATATTCGAAATACTGGTGGACATGAATAGTCACTGAAACTTAGGAATTTCATCTAAAAACCTAACAGCAAACTGATGATGTATCAGCATGAAGAAATTGAAATTCATGGATCGGTTTTTGAACACTAAACATTTTTAATCACTTTTTCATATTAAGAAAATGCACACATATCAAAAACTGAACTGTTTTGTATCAGCCATGGTGTTTATTCTGTTGACATAACTATGAAGGAAAGAGTCTCTTTTAAGTTAAGTATGGTGAACAGTATATCAAATAATACTGCGGTGTGGGTTACTGATATTCACATGAGTAGCAAATGGTGATGGTCGGGCATTAAATGTATTTCACTAGAAGATCGATAAGGAGAGAACGGGAGCAATTACAATCAGAGATTATGGACGGATATTTGCAAAAGAAACAGACAAATTGAGACAGTTGTTTGTTGTTTTGCAAATTAACTTTTCACTAAAGAGAAAAAGCAAATATCAGGTTAAGAGACTGATCTAACGAACCATCATTAGATAACGAGATATTTTACTAATCATCTATCTTCATTCCATTAATCTATAACAGTTGATTCATTCATTATCTGGTTTTGTATTAATCATTTTTGCTGATAAAATCGATTCTCAACTACTTTCAAACTTACCAATACATCTTGCTTGGATAAATTCACTACTTATATTACTACTTATAACGTCTATTTTTTTTATACGGAAATACCTAAATAAAAAATTAGGCAATTCTTTTTTTCTAAACAGGAAACTAAATCAATAGTGAAATTTTTTTTATTTTTTTCATTGTTATTCTAGAAAAATTAAAAATTCATTAAATCATGCTCAAATTGGCTGAATAAAAGGGCCAATGGAAAAAAACTGTTTCTCTAAATGTTATGGTATTTTATCAACCTGAGGAAATATTCTCTTTGAAAAATTCATATTCATCATAACAACAATAAGCTAAATTATGTTATTTATTTAAACACAAACATTGGTACAAAGGGGCACCAGATATATATGCGCCACACAAATCTCATTTGATTTGTGTGAGGGATGTGATACTGCATAGATGCCCAAATTGAAGAAGGTGGTTTTCTTAGGGGGCCACACCTCGAGCCTTTGACCTAAAGGTCTAATCCATACGGCATTGAAGCATCGTGGGGAAATTCAGTCCCATGGTAGCCGGTGACCAACGATAGGTTCATATGCCATATGTTCCCTAAGGATCCTGGAGTCTATCTGCACCATTGGTTTGGAATCAGGGTTTTCCAACTCCTCTAGGTGAACTTTCCGTGTCCACCAATCAGGTTAAAGTGCCGGACATTCGCTTTTGTCCTCTCAATTTCGTAAACAACAGTAATGCCATGAAAAGGCAGTGAGTAGGACTTCCCTATTAGAGGCTATATACGGGTGGCCATGTGAGAGCATTTCGAGAGGAAGAGCGTACTCTCCCCACTCTCAGCCGTACCAGGGCATTTGTTATTAATTGAATACTAGAAGTCATTGAATAGTTTTGTTGATACATTTTTGTCAATCTGTGACAAATACTATACAGAATTGAATCAAGTACCTGTTTAACGCGTTCATATTTTCTAATCCAATCTATTTTCTATATAGTATGATTGTCATATTGTGGTGAGTGTTACTGATATCGACAGATATAAGTAATATGTATCATCAATCGAAAGTGAAATACCTGGTAGCTAAAGGTTAAGAAGATCAAAGAAAACAAAATGAGAACAAAGAATGATTGATGGGCAAACAAAATAACTATGTAGTCTAAGACGATTAACTGATATTTGCAAAAGAAACAGTCATGTTCGAAAAAATTAATTAACATTTTGCAAATGAAGAATTTACTGTATGGTTCTCAGATTTTAGTAAGATGTTCCATAATTTTGTATTCAAATACAGTTGATTGTCCCTACCTGTATTCTCGTTCATTACAATATTATACTATTGACAGTAACTATCTCAATCCTAAGTAATATTAATCACTAGTTCTCTGTTTGTCTTCAAGAATATAGTGTGAAAGCTTATGACTAGTGGGTTCTGATCAACAAGTAAACTAATTAAAACTAAATGAAATACTTGTAATAAACTACATAGTAACGTTTAACATGCAAAATTGTTCAGTTTATTAAAATAAAGATACATTTTTACTAAGTAGTAAAAATATGAGTAAGTTATCATGAAATTATTGAAATACTTTCAGGTTATCATTATGGACAATCCACCTATAAATAAATAAAATTTTCAGAAGAGGATTTCGTGGAGATTTTAGTAGTTTTATGTAGTTGAGATAATGAGTCGGTTGAAGCTAGACAACTATGAAAAACCTGGAAGCACTGGACGGCTGTCTCGTCCTATTGAGGGACTCTTCAGCGGCGCGCATCCACGATCCCGCCTCGTGAGATTCGAACCCAGGACCTATCGTTCTCGCGCGCGAGCACTTAACCGATAGACCACTGAGCCGGCATTCCGTGGTGTTAATGTCTAACCTCAACCAATCCACGAAACTGCGCGACGAACTTCTATTGTCAAACATTCCATCATCAAACATTCATGTTCATTTATTAAATAATGTTGATTGTCTACATATCGGCATTCTAAATTTTTATCATTTTTAACCTGGACTCCTGTTTTTTGTTTTGATTTACAAAAGGAAGAATGATGATATCAAATGATTGTAGTCAACTAATCATAAAATTATAAGTGAAATATAGTCATTCAATTTGTCTATGATTTATTAGAAATGTAGACTGAAATTAGTTAAGATTGTTCTTCTTTAAGGTTAGTATATCAGATAATCAGATAAACAATACAGTCAGACTTAATAGCGGTGATTTGACAAAAGATTATTCCCTTGTTTAGCAAATATTCTTATCTCAAATATGTTTGTTTATCTAAACAATAGTTGATTAGATAATTGAGTGTTTATTAATTTCGTCGGGAATTTGATTTTGCAAATATAAGTGAATGAATTTGTATCAATTAGATATTACTTACTGTTAATGACCAACAAGACAGTTCAAAGAATCAACAACATCCACAATGCCATTTATATACATCTTTATCAACTTTACGACAATAATTTACTGACTTTTAATATGTTTGGATTTTGACTAACATCGGACTCTAGGAAGTTTGTTTCACACTAATTTACGACTTAATATCTGAATGCAAATTCAATCAAATGCTGTTGTTTAAACTGAGATTTGAACCCAGTGCCTATCACTTCAAACTTCGTCTCACTATCTGTTAAGCAAGTGAGTCCATGTAAATCCGAACTTTTTAAACACGTATATCTACTATTATTTTGATTTGTTGAGAGTTTTTATTTTTTACATTTTTCTCGACATGAACGGCATCTGATAAGTCTCCGTTATATTACTATTATTCTGCATACACTAAATTTATGAACATCACTAAAACAACATATAAGGGAGAATAATGGGAATTCATTATATTTCGAGATTTAGCATCAGCTGCTTACAAGGATTGATGTGTATTGAAGTGTAACATTGAGGTAAGATGTAATGTAGAACGATTGACATTGATGACGGTAAGAATTACAATAACAGAGATTATCAATAATAATAATGCACATAATTAAAACCATGAATTGATCAATACAAGACCACTATTAAGAACTTGGATACACAGGACGGCCATCTCGTCCTAGTATGGAATTACTTCTAAGTGCCCATACACGACGCAACACACTGGAGCTGAAAGTAAGATCTTCTGTCTTGCCGTCCAGTGCTTCTAGGTTTTAAATGATGGTCTAACATTGATGAGTTCATGATTTCAACAACATATATCAGTTGTTCCACATTACATCTTACCTCAATGTTACACTTCAATACACATCAATCTTTGTAAGCAGCTGATGCTAAACCTCGAAATATAATGAGTTCATATTAATCTTCCACAATTGTTGTTTTTGCTTTATTCATAAAGTTGATTTACAGAGATGAAAAGTATTCGATAAAGACTATTTAACCTCTGCTGAAAAAAACATATGTATTTCAATTTATCCAGTTCTGTTATTAGAAATCTTATCATTAATTTATATCTAAAACAGCTTGACTAATTTACCAACTATATCGAAACCTACATTTTCATATGTTTGATTAACCTTAACACAAAACTATTCAGATTACTCACCTTTATTTACTATAACTAATGAATTTTGGTTATAGAAATTTATTTCCAAACTTGTTTTTCAATTTTTTTAAATTATTTTATGAGGATTTTTACAAAAGAAAGACAATCACCTGATTTGAAAATCATGTTATATTATATATTCATCATTAATTTTCATCACCATTCCACTTCAATTAGCAAAGCTGTTGTATAATATTGAAAATTAGATAGACTTCAGAGATACTACTTAAAAAATGTCTAATCATCAGTAGTAAATTCAGTCTGAAAATTATATTTTGTTTTTTTCTATTTCGTTTTGTTCTGTCAGCTTTTGTATTTGTGACTTTGTCAGCTCTCAATCATGATAATAAATATTATTATATCCCTTAAGTATTTCTTGAAGGATTTTTTCTGGTTAGCGTTTTTTTAGTGAGTTGATTTTCTACGGGCTGGGGTCGCTAACCCCATGCCCAACCCTCCTCCTTTACCCGGGCTTGGGACCGGCAGTAACCCCCAGAGAAGCTACAGGCGGAACTCCTATGATAGACTAAACTGCCAAATCGTCCACGGAGGACAACTCACCGACTCGTTTCAAGTAAAGACCGGTGTTAGACAAGGTTGCTTACTCTCATCCTTTCTCTTTCTCCTGGTCATCGACTGAATCATGAAGACGTCAACATCTGGAGGAAAGCACGGGATACAGTGGACAGGCAGGATGCAGCTTGACGATTTAGACTTCGCGGATGATCTGGCTCTTCTATCACAAACGCAATAACAAATGCAGGAACAAATGACCAGTGTAGCAGCAGCCTTAGCAGCAGTAGGTCTCAATATAAACAAAGAGAAAAGCAAGACTCTCCGATATAATACAATATGCACCAATCAAATTACACTTGACGGAGAAGCTTTGGAAGATGTGGAAACCTTTACATATCTGGGCAGCATGATTGATGAACACGGTGGATCAGATGCAGATGTGAGGGCGCGGATCGGCAAAGCAAGAGCAGCATACCTACAACTGAAAAACATCTGGAGCTCAAAACAATTGTCAACCAACACCAAGGTTAGAATTTTCAATACAAATGTCAAGACATTTCTACTGTATGGGGCGGAGACGTGGAGAACTACGAAAGCCATCATCCAGAAGATACAAGTGTTTATTAACAGTTGTCTACGCAAAATACTTCGGATCCGATGGCCAGACACTATCAGCAACAAGTTACTGTGGGAGACAACAAACCAGTTTCCAGTGGAGGAAGAAATCAGGAGGAAGCACTGGAAGTGGATAGGGCACACTTTGAGGAAATCACCTAATTGTGTCACAAGACAAGCCCTCACATGGAATCCTGAAGGCCAAAGGAGAAGAGGAAGACCAAAGAACACATCACGCCAAGAAATGAAGCTAGACATGAGAAGAATGAACAAGAACTGGATAGAACTAGAAAAGAAGGCCCAGGACAGAGTGGGTTGGAGAAAGCTGGTGGGCGACCTATGCTCCATCGGGAGTAACAGGCGTAAGTAAGTAAGTACTTCTTCCATTGTAGTTGTGTCAAAGGATACTCTGAGACATTTTTAAAAGTTGTCAGGCTGATAAAATCTCCAATCGGTTGAGATGCTTATTGCCGACATTTTATGAATATTGAATTATGAATTGGTTATTCTCACACATTTAATCAATTCACTATTGTTAAACTAAATATCTAGTCAACAAGTGTTAGGCTAAATTATCTAAACAAGTTGATAGTTAGATTACAAAATAAAAGTTGAAAATATGGATTATTCTATTTTATAGAATTCGGCTCACTTTAGGTAATGTTGCGAAACTTAATTTATTGAAATTATATATTAAATTACATGACTAAATTTGTATGTGTACTAGTTAAATAGCAGATGAAAATAAGCCATTCCTGATTTAATGCATATCAAAGTTCTGTATTAGAAACTTTTGGTATATTGTAGATTGATAGTGTATTTTTCATTTGTGTACTAATTATTTTTGACATCTATAAACTAAGAAAGTAAATTTATGACTCAAAGGGTAATCAGGATTATCTGAAGTCCGAGTGAACAAGAACGTGTAAGCATTTATGTATGAGAACAAATCTTCCATGGTGGTTAATATAATAGTTTATTCAATTGAATCAGTTATATAGGCACACTTATATAACTGGAATTTTTTTCATGACTTATATTGATAGGTCTTTTTCTTAAACTCTGTATATAAAGTCTAATAAAATGTATATTAATATTAGTAAATACGCTTATCACAAATTAAGGTAATTTAAAAATATCAGTCAGAATAAGTGTTATAACTTGTGGCCTGGACGCCCTGTTAATGTATAACGTGACGCATACCTGGGAGCCCTGGACGGACGTTTCGTCCTATTGTGGGATTCCTCAGCAGTGCTCATCCACGATCCCGTCCTGGGTTCGAATTTTGCAAGACGGAACCATGGATGCGCATTGCTGAGGAGTCTCACAATAGAACGAGACGGCCGTCAAGTGCTCTCAAGTTTTCCATGGTGGTCCAGCTTCAGTTGACTCACGATTTCAACTACATATAAAACCATGATATTTAAAATATTACAGTCTGCTTAACCTAAATAAGAATACCCTTTTTTCAAGTA
Source organism: Schistosoma rodhaini (assembly GCA_944470415.2). NCBI lineage: Eukaryota > Metazoa > Platyhelminthes > Trematoda > Strigeidida > Schistosomatidae > Schistosoma > Schistosoma rodhaini. The sequence continues at coordinate 29,177,494 of OX104037.1, read as the reverse complement.
GTACTTAGTTAAAGTCGAATACTTTCAAGAATATATCTAAGTATAGCTAATAACCAATTTTCATTCATAAACTACTTTCATTCATTTGTAAATGGAAAATAAAAACCGAATAAAGTACACATACATACATCACTTTATACTTTAAAAGAATGAATAAAGGTTTATAGAGTTGTGATGTATTTTGTTTTTATCTTATTAAATACAACAACATAGTAGTTTTATGATGTATCACGATATTTTGTAATTTTTCAACTGAATGTTGTACAGAGGAAAGGAGAAGAAAAGAAAAAGAACGGTAGTTGAGATATTTAGTTGAATAAGACGATCTGTCTAGAAACTTTAAAAAAATAATAAACTTGGTGAAATATAACAAATGTCTAGTCTTGGTTTATATTAGTCTGTATATCATTTGTATACTGTATCCTTCTTCATTGGATCTAACTACTCTTTTTTTATCATGGATTTCAATAGAATAGAGAAATAAAAAAACTTTTATGATATTTAATATTTTGATATTAAAGAAATAGAAATCTCAATAAATTCTCTATGAAAAAATACAGTAATTCAGTCGGTATTGTTTACTTGAATCCTATCATTAATGTTTAGAACTGCAGTTGATCAGTCATTCATTGGCACATATGCATACCGTCCATATTGCCTTGATATAGCCTTCATTCACAAGCATTCTAAGCAATGATGGATAGTGGCTAGTAGTTGAATCTCGGACGCATTTGAAGTAAAAGTTACTGGATTCAAGTTCCAGAGTAAACATCAGATTTGAGATGCAATTACATCCAGCTAATGAGTCCCAAATAGGACGAAACATGCATCTTAGATTCCACTGTAAACCGCTATCGATCTTTGCTTAGAAAGTATAGGTAATGTTTAACTTTCCTTTTACAAATCATTAATAAATTGTACATAAAATTGTGGCGTTTTGGTAATTTAAATCATCATCTTCATAAAGTGATAAGTGTAAGAAATAAAAAGTTGTTATCATGCTTTCGTGAAACTACATAACATTTTGTCTACTTTTGTACAAATGCATAACTATTGAGAGAGAACATGTCAAATTAATATGGGCTTTAAATCAATTATGGCGCATTTTTTTGTTTTTATACACAGCCAATGAACTAATCGTTTTTTATTTCACCGCAAAATATTGATATTCTATAATTTGTTTCATTATTGTTAATATGATATCTTTGATGAAGCAAGATTTGGTTGACGCTTTAATCGGTCTTGAATTTGCTAATATGTTTTTGTATAAATGTAGATCAAACTAGCTAAATTTAAGTTTTTATATCACCATAATTTGGCTGTTAGGTATGAATAACTTTGCATCAAAATACGTTTTCTATTGTTGGAAAGTATTGTTACATATTTATACGTATGTGCTATAAATATCTTTTAATGTTCTTTCATGAAGGTGAATATGACAGTTACTATATTTATCATCTTTATAATATAAGAAAAAGTGTACATATATATTACGCATATATATTCTAGGTTTTTCACTACATGATAGATAATTCTTGTACTTTTTTTCATTTCTTAGTTAGTTTCACTTAACTTTTAACTCTGGTGAACTACAAAAGCCATCATCCAGAAGGTAAAAGTGTTTATTAACAGTTGTCTACGCAAAATACTTCGGATCAGTTGCACAGACACTATCAGCAACAAGTTACTGTGGGAGACAATAAATCAGATTCCAGTGAAGGAAAAAATCAGAAAGAAGTGCTGGAAGTGGATAGGACACACATTGAGGAAATCACCCAAATGCATCACAAAACAAGTCCTCACATGGAATCCTGAAGGCCAGAAGCGAAGAGGAAGACCAAAGAACACATTATGTCGAGAAATGGAGGCAGACATGAGAAGAATGAACAAAAATTGGATAGAACTAGGAAGGAAGATCCATAACAGATTGGGTTTGAGAATGCTGGTGGGCGACCTATGCTCCATCGGGAGTAACAGGCGTAAGTAAGTAAGTAATTTTTAACTCTTCAAGACATCTTTAAATATTAAATAAGTTAATCAATAGTAAAATTGAAAGTAAACTACATTTTAGTCTTGTATAATTTACTTAAAATTTATTCAGTATTATAAATCTTCATGTGTTTATTATGTTCATTTAGTAGATCAGCAGGAAACCATTCAATTTCTGATTTAAACCGTTTGTATTTGTTTTTGTTGTTGTTGTTGCTAGTGGTGGTGGAGGTGGTGATTTATGAAGTTATTAAATATTTATTCTCCTAGTAACTATTTACTTTAAATAATAATAATAATAACTTCATTTATATTTTATTGTTTATTATTGAATAGAATTGACTTTTATTCAGAACTGTTAAGTTTATCAGATTGAGAAAAAAGAACATAGTCGAACCAAAAATATGTTAATGAAAATGTTAGCAAATATATATTTGATTTGACTTGTTGTTGTTCATATTCAATGCCTTAAATTATCTAGAATTGTATTCATTATAGTTATTTATTAGATAAAACTTGTTTCTATGCAAAGTGCAAATTTCAAATTCAAGTTTTTATTTCCTATTTGAATCCAATTTTCCTGTTTTATTTTAAACTAAATAAAGGAAAAAATATATATTTTTACATTTGATTAAATTGTATCTCAAGGGATGCGGTTATTACTGATAGCAAATGTTAATTGTTCACACTTATCATCTGAAGATTGAAGTAAGCTAACGTTATCTCATTAATCATTTTAGATATTCTTGTTGAGACAACTGAACACTAAATGTTGGATCTTGTATGAGATGAAAGGTGGGAAATCTCAAATAGTTGTAAAATCCTTGACGTTTTTTAGCAATCTAATAACCAGTGTTAATTTATTACAAAAGCGATCTTATTATCTGGAAATTATGCTACTAAAGAGAAACTTTATTGTTCATTTCTGGATAAATCTTTCAGTTTATAGCTTAATTAATGATAATGCGATTGTGTGACTTTATAGATTACTTATAACTTAGAATGACAGTGATGAAAAACTTGCATCCAGTGAGCTATATAATTTGAATTGTAAGCTGTTACATCTAGGGAGCTTCACGAATAAACTGTTCATCACTCGTAACGGAGCACTATAAAAAATTACGCAATTGTAATTGTAATTGTAATCTGTCCAACTAGTGTACGTTGTCTTTACAGTTTCTGTCCCATGAGATACAAAAAGGGTGTTGTACAAACCCTTTTTGACCGCGCACGCAAAATCTGCTCAAATGAATGTCTGGAAGAAGAAATTGCTCCGATCACTAAGTGTCTACGTGAAAATACATATCCGGCGAAATTCATTCATAAATATGAAAAATCCAACCTCCAGGTAAAGTATGGTAGAGTGGAAAAAAAACTTGCTTCTTATACTTACACTTCAAAGTAGACGAAATTCGTTGGAATGATTAATCACAGAATTAATTCTGCTTTGAAAGCGACCTACCGAGCAGCTAAACTGACAACGGTGTCGGAAACCAACTGCTCACTCAAACAAACTAAAATCGAAAAGTCCTCTTTACTCAGTAGTTTCAACTGCATTCATCAATTTACATGTACGTGCATACATTAGAAGAACCGAGAGAAGAGTACATGTTCGCATTTCTGAGCATGTCCCGAAGAAACTGGGGCTGCGAGGGACCAGGGCTCTCAACAATGCAATAACTCAGCATTTACTTGACACCGCGCAAACCATTGAAATCTCTCATGCTTTCAAAATCACTAGCAGACAAAGAAGTACGGCTGCTCTCCAGTTTGTTGAAGCGATCGCGATAAAAAAAACCTAAACCAGATCTATACATTCAAAAAGAGACAGTAACAAAGTTATTACTACCCTGGCAATCCAGTTTTTATTTCTGGTTCTTATTTAGTTTATATTATATTCCTCTTCCATTACCCAATTCTTAAACCACCCTTTCACTAACACATTTTAGCTCACTTGATTCTCTTAAATTATGTGAACTTTTCAAATTTTATTTAATTATTACGTAACCCATCCTATTTGTTTTTAATTCCATGAATCCTTTATTACCTCTAAAACTATCACACAATTTATCTCCACTCAACTATTACACCACCCACCCTATATGTTTCCTTGATTCTAACACCTAATAACCTCTGACCTTTTCTTGTACACATATATATAGTTATCATTGATAACCTGTTGTCATTCCAATCATTTACATTCACTTATGTCAATTGTTCCACACCATTTATTATCTCAATGCTAAAATTCTAATACGTATTTGGTTGTAAGCAACTGACGAGAAAGCACGAAATATAACGAGTTCATATTATTCTGCATCAATATTTGTTCTGGCTTTATTTAAATACTTAAATATACAAATAATTGTGATTTTCAAGGGGTGGGAAAAAGTTTCCTTCTTTTTTTATTCAAGTTTTTTCTTTAAAGTTATGGAAACCAAAAATAAAACATAAAACACATGTAAGTACCCATAAAACAAAATTCCCAACATTCTTATTTTTGTATCCTTTTTCAGTGTATTTTTAAATAAGACCATATAATTCACAAAACATATTTATTAGATACGTAAAAAGAAGCAACTTCAAACCCGATATCATAACTATAATTAGAAGTCGGATTATTTCTAAAGTATTGCTCATATGCAGTTTTGATAACCATACCTAACCTACATTCATTAGATAGTGTGTAAAATATATTTTATTCATTTTAATAACTTTGTACATAGTTTTAGAGGTATTTTACCAAGATTCCAAATGTAGATTAGAAGAAATTTAAACTACATACATTAGTTATAAGCAAAAACGAATAGTGGCTAGCAGTAGAATCCAGGACGCGCGTTTCGTCATATTTGGGACACGTCAGATGGACGTACCTGCACTTTATAGTTGATATTCATTCTGGGACTCCAACCTAGTATCGTTTGCTTCAAACGACATCGTGTCACATACTTAGCTACTGAGACCTCATAGCCACTTGCTTATGGAATGGGGTGAAGTTTTAAATTCACTTGTTATTGTTTACTTGTATCTTTGCATTGTTATTTAGGACTGCAATTTATCAGTCTGTTGTTGGCATATATGCATACTGTACACATATTCATTTCCTTTGTATAAAAAACATGACATGAGAAAAAAAGAGTACTTACAATAAATGATCTTTAATTGATACAGAAAAGTTTAATCTATGATGTATTAGATTTGGCAATCACTATAGAAATTAGCATATTATCAAGTGAAAAACTTTAATAAAAGTTCATTGAAGCGATCATTTTTAATTCTGTTACAAAATCCTTTTTTGCTATAATTTATATCTAGACAATATTTTATTAGCTTTATAAATAAATGAAAATAAACAATAGAAATATATAGTATGCCATAAATCATCTGGACCAGAGAGTACTAGGAGATATTGTTGTTGTTTATAACCATAAGGATCTTTTTAAGCTATATCATCAAATATCACTCATGCCATATAAGACAGTACCAGACAAAATAGAATTCCTTTACATTTTATAAAATGTCTAGGTGTATGTATGCAAAACTATTACTAAAGAGAACTTATTTACTTCCCCCTTTTTATTAAATGAAAATTATAAAATTAAAAAAATCTTCACATATAGCTAATACTGATGATTAATATACCTGTCTAGATACTTCATAAATGTATTTATTCTTTAAGTTGAACAGAAAGTGTAACTCGTAATCAGTTATAAAGAATAATGAATGCAAATATAGTGAAGTTAGTCAATCACGTTGCATTGAAATGTAGCAAAACTGAAAAGATTAGTTAAGAATTTATTTATAAGAGGTTGAATTATTATTCTGAGATTTAATATTGTACTACAGAATATTTACTTAGGGTTACATATAGAGCTGAATGAAGAGAGTTTTTGCCTTCTTTCTATATAGATTCGAAAACTTTAACGATTAAGGGACAGTTAGCCACTATCCTCAGAATATACTTATATGTCTGATAATGACCAGTTAACATGTCAACTGAATATCAATCAATAAGGATAAAAAAATATCATCATTATGTTGTATCTAGAGCTTAGACTCTTGAAATGCTGCGTACAACTTGAGCACTCGAACGGTAGAACCCTCGAAGTCGCACATGAGTAGACAGAAGACAAGTGAAAGGAACTCTATTAAGTGTTAATACATTTGGATAACTACACGGAATTTAAGAGCATAGACTATCGAATAAACTAGTATTAAACTGAAAACAATAGTTCAAAGGACAATGGATCTCAGATATGTTATGAAACGCTATACTGACCTTTATGAAAATTTAATAACAACCAGAAGAATATTCTTTTCATAAACAACGTCTTAGATCACCATAATAAAATTTCAGTAGATGTGTCAACCTTCACCTTTAGATTATAATAACTCTATCAAATTAATTTTATGCTTAGTAAACAATAATACATTAAATTGTCTCAAACTCTTCAATAATTGACATGTTTTAAATTCACCTATTTGACCGGATTATTTTAATTTGAAGTTAGATCTTGTTAAGGAGTAATATGCTGCGCTTGATTCCTAATGAAATCTAGTGTGCCTTATTAAGAAGTCACAAGTTGCATCTCATTACGATGCTCCACTGCGTTGTGGATCAGATATTTAGATCAAAGGCTACGGGTGTGTCCCCGTAAGAAAACCACCTGCTTCAGCTTGGACACCTATGCAGTATCACAGCCCTCACACAAATCAAATGGAATTTGTGTGGCACATATATATCTGGTGTCCCTTTGTACCAATATTTATGTGTTTGAATAAATTCAAAGCATACATAACTAGTCACACTCACAAAGTGGTTTAATTATAGTACGATATTTGGTTATTTAAAATAACATAATAATATAAACAAGCCAACTAATTAAATCGTCTTCTTTGTCGAAAAGACTTATGACAATATTTTTGTTTAAACAACAACAAAACCTTTAAATTGAACAACCCATCTTTTATAAGTCCACCAACACTTGTTTTACTATATAAACAAACCATAAACTAGTCTGATAAAATAAAACGAAATTTTGAAAAATAAAACAACATTTAAATGATTAATTTTTCATAGAAAACTATAAATTTAAAAAAAGACAAAAAAACCGCGGATAAAAGCAAAACAAGATTGAAAAGAATGTCTATATATATATATATATATATATATATATATATATATAATATGACATTTTGATAATTTGTTTATCCAAATTATCAATGCATGATTGACTTTGAAATTGAAGAGCTTCACAACCGTCTATCAAATAAATCATGTCAATTAAGGAAATTCTCAATTTATTTCTATTCTAATTTTTATAATTTTAAAACAAATTAAATATCTATATTATTTCTATTTATTTGGATGACAGTTAAGAAAGTCAAGTTATAATTTGTGATGATATTTGATGACTTCACCAAATGATATAACTGCATATATTTTTTTACATCACTATAAGTTATGGAGTTATTCGAGTGTTGCCAACAAATGAGATATATTAATTAATCTTTTATAATAGTTGAGATCATGAGTCGATGAGACTATAACTTATGGACGAGCCATTCAGAAGCATCTGAATTTAAGGTCACAACACCAATTTCAGTACTTGATGCTCATGTACAATCGGTTCACAGAGGATTTTAGAGAAAACGTGACAATTAAGCGGTTACAATAAATGGGACTACTAAGAAGTTCCTTTATTTGTAATTGCAATAATCAATTGACTTGTAGACCTTGCGCAGACTACCGTGACCATGTTATCTTTCGATGCAATATGTTAGGGGAAGAAGTCTGATAGAATAGGAACTTTTTTCTCTCTCTATCCAGATTGAGACTAAGACAAATTATAATAATTACTGTGTCTCCAGAGACGAGTATTATGTAGCCATATGGATGAGTTCCTCTACCTAATGCATTACGACTTTAAAACCTTTGAACCTCTTTCTAACCTTGACAAGTTTTTGGACCATGTAAAAGAAGTGTATTTACTTTAATTCTTTGGTGTTGTATAATATATTTTCAATGTAAACTGTCTTCTGATTGGATATTTCTCAAGGTCACTTAACATTCCTTCAAAGGTCATCCATAAATTATAATCTCATTTATGAGTCAATTGAAGTTAGATCACTATGGACAACCTGGAAGCACTAGACGACCGTTTTCTCAAAGTATGGGACTCGTCAGCAGTGTGCATTCACGATCCTACCTCGTAAGATTCGAACCCAGGACCTATCGGTCTCGCGCGCGAACGCTTAGTCTCTAGACCACTGGGCCGGCATCTAAAAGTGTTAATGTCTAAATTCAATTAGTTTAACAATTTCTTCAAATGTTTTGTTAGTGCCATCGATAATTAAAATTTTTAATTAATCCAACCTGAAGAATAAATAGTTTGGGACTAGTATTCAAACTATACTATTCATACATGATAATCCTTTCTCTTTCCGAACGAATGTCTAGAAAAATACTAGAATGCATGAAATATACGTCAACGAAGTAGTTTAAAGCCATTATAGTTGCAGCTGTCCTAAAGTTCTGTCGTTAATTTCACATTAGATCTGGATGTAGTTGCATCTCAGAGTTGATGTTCACTCAGTAGTTGAGTAGATAACAGGATAGTGTTTGAAGCGAACGATACTGGGTTTGAGTCACAGAGTGAGCATCAACTCTAAGATGCAGGTACATCCAGCTAACGAGTCCCAAATAGGACGAAACGCGCGTCTTGGATTCCACTACTAGCCACTATACATCTTTGCTTATCAAATGATTTGTTTCCAAACAAGACTATTTCAAACAAATGATTACATTTTTCAATTAAACGGAATTATTTAATGAACTGTCTATTACACGAAAACATAATTATCATGAGTACATAAATTTAACTCACTGTCGTAAACCTTTTCAACACTTTCATACTTATTTAAAAATTACAAAAAAAGCAAACAAACAGGTTCATTGTCCATTAAGCATAATCACATCTTTCCCATATTGTCATTCACCTATTTATTTCCTTAATAAAGTATGTCTACTGGATTGTAGTTTTTTTGGAATAGAACAACTTTAAAAAAATATGTAATTCTTGTTATGTCTAAAATAAATTCAAACACGAAAAGAAGATTTTTTTATCTTTAAATAAAAAAATCATTTGATAATTACCTTTAATCGAACAAATATCTAATAGAGTAGAACAGAAAAAAGCTAATATTAGTATCAGATTTTATCCCCCCCAAAAAAAATAATATACATTATTATTTGTAGAAAAACAATATTTTAACTTTATGATGGGTTATTCTTCTCACTGATATTGGGAAAAACTAATTGATCTCTTCTGATCATGGGTTATTCTTTATTGTAGCCTCATGTCAACAAGTGCTTCCATGCAGTTTGTAACCATTCAACAAAGGGAAAACTTATAAAGTACTCTTGAGATTTCAGTATCTATCTGCAGCTAACATCAGTCCATGATAGAACTTTATCGTAGACAGAACTGATCCTTTTTCATTTAGTGAAAGGTTTTTCCATGTAAATACGTACGAATAGTTTTAAGTAAATGAAGTAATAGTGTGGTGTGGTCTACTTATATTCACATGAGTAGTATATAATGATGGTAGGCCATTGAATGTATTTTCGTAAAAGATCGATAAGGAAAGAACAGGAATGAAGAGCAGTCGATACGAAAATGCATGAGCAATGAAATCAGAGAAGACGTACTGGTATTTGCAGAAGAAACAGTTAAGATTGAGAAAATTGATTGTTATCTTGTAAATTCACAATTTACTGTATGGTTATCAGAATTTAGTGAGATAGTCTGTAATTTGTGCCTAAGTACATTCGATTGACCCCACCCGTGTTCTTGTTCACTACAATAGGTTTACACATGAAAAAAATAAAAAAATATCCTATAAAATTTTAGAAACAATATATAATTATTAAAGTGTACAGATAAGTTTCTAAGTTTAATTCTAGCTTCTCCATTTTGTTGTTGTTCATTACTTCTATAGTGAAAACAAAAATCATTTAACTAAGCTCCAAATATGATATATTGGTTTCATTCAACTTGGATTAACTAATGATACCAGAGCATCCTACAACTGTAGTGAATGAAAACACGAGTGGGGACAATTGAACGTATTAAAGTACAAACTACAAATCATCAAAATCTGATACAGTTAACAGTCAATTTGCAAAATAACAATCAATTGTCTCAATTTTAACTGTTCCTTCTGCCAATATCAGTCCGTCTTCTCTGATTTCATTGCTCATGCATTTTTATACCGGTTGCGTTTCTTTTTCAGTTCTTTCCTTATCAATAATTATATACTACTTATGTGTATATAATTAGCCCACACTACACAACGACGTCGATTTAATTACAATAACTTAATTTCAATTAAAAAAACGTTTCTACAGAACACATTCAGCTAAATATTGATTATTCGAATCTGAGTTATAAAGATTGATTTGTCATTGATAATTTCAGTCGAACTATTGGTAGTTCCTTGAAGGAAATGTAGTTTTCACAGTCAAGCATACATATATATAGTGGAATGTATCAACTATTTGATCTTTTCAATGTATAAATTCACATATCAATCTAAAAAGTAGTTCTAATAAATTATAATAGTGTAAACTGATATATATATATTTAATATAGACCATATTTTGTTGAGAAATATTAAATTACCGATGTGACGTGACTTCGTTTTAACCGTCTATTGATAGAATAAAGTGAAATGAGAAACTCAGTTCCCTTTTCCATTTATTAGAATGTTACAATAATGTTATGGTAATAACTATAAAATCTATTCTAGAGATTATTGAAAAAATTCAATACAAATATAGTCAGTCAGTCAGCTACAACGTAGGACCAGGCACATATATGCATGAGTTCAAGTTGCCTTACCAAGTTAGCACAACAAGATGAACACCGGATTCATAGAAGTACTTAATTTCATGGTGGTAATATATAAAATAAAGGTTGTATATAAGAATATAGTATAAGGAAGAAGACAGATATGAAGAATACAAATAAAAGTAATGACAAGTTGATAAGAAATAGAGGTAACATTGAAAAAACAAATTCGCAGTTCATTATATAAAAAAAGATTAAGATTATATTTTGACTGAGCTTTTATCACAAAAAATATTGGCTACTTATAGTATAAGATCCAGGCCTATAAACTAGTTATCAGAATAAGTACAGCTTTGTTTTCACATTATAGACTGTAATGAAAACTTAATTTTCAAGTATATAGTTATCTTTAATAGGTGATCTTTTATTATGTGTTTGATTAAATATCTACATAATGTAATAGAGGGTGTAAATCAAATAGAAAAAAGAATTCTCATCCAATAAATGAAGTATTCCATTGACAGCACATTTCCACACTAGCTAAACAAGCTACTCGGAGTCAATACATATAACTTGGCGTTTTTGATAGATTTAAACTTCTAAGATGAAAAAGTGAAAAAAATCATCGCAATGTTTTAGTGACTTGTCTTCTATCCGGATATACACAATGTTGAATATGAAAATATCAATATTATAAGCATTCACATTATGCTGTTAAAATTACGTTGATTTGATTAACATTGTACTTTAGTAGTATTTATAAACTTAATCTTATTTATTCATATTTAAATGGAAATAATTCAGATGTTTATAATTTTGAAAGCATAATTAAATATACTACTGATCAATATGTAATTAAAGTGTTACCATCAGACTATTTAACTTGGCATTACAATATGAAATCGATTAAAAGTGATATCTTTACTATTAAACAGTTAGTAAAAGCCGTACTGAATTTATTACTAAGTAGATGGATTCAAACCACATTTTAAATATCATTTCCGTCAAAATTTCACCTAAGTTCTTCGAACGACTATAGTCAGGTGCGAATTCCAGGTAAAAAAGGTGTAACATCGAATAGCTTAGAGAATATTTAAACAAACTTTATTTACACTAATAATACATAATAAACTGGAACACAGGTATTTGTTAACTAGACGCAACAGGAATAAACTGTATGAACTTGAAGTAAACAAAGTCTAAACAAAACAATATTATATAGAAACATTCCCTTAACTACTCTTTGTCTACTTTCTATCACTTATATCCGTCATCTATTTTTTAACATTACATATATAGAGATATTTACCTGGAATTAGACTATGCATATCTAGGGATAGGCGAATAAATTGCATTTTAACTAAACAGAAAATTACTTAAATAAAAAAAATAAAAAAACTCAATAAAATTACGTTTTGACATTTTTTTTAAGCAAACGGAATTGCTAAATTTATCAAAACTGTAATTAGAATTGTACTCACAATTATCCGATATTTTATTTCATCTTCAAGTATTACCTTGTTTAATTAGGTACCATGGGTGATATTGTTGTAAACTAGAACACGAGTGGGGACAATCGAATCTATTTTAGTACAACATTACAGAATATCTCATTAAAATATGAGAATCATATAGTGAACAGTTAATTTGATAAATAACAATCAATTGTCTCAATTTGTCTGTTTCTTCTGCAAATATCAGTCCATAGTCTCCGATTATAATTGTTCATGCATTTTCGTACCAATTGCGTGTCGTTCTCGTTCTCTTCTTATCGATCTCCTAGTGAAATACATTCAATGCTTGATCATCACCATATACTACTTATGTTGATATCAGTAACTCACACCACAATATGAGGTAAAAGATGTGCGTTTATGCTACAGAAGAATGTGTACTATTTAGATAACTTAGCCAATAACGCATATTTTGAATTATTGCCGGCCACTTTTTCTCTAGAATTTTTTTCTTTTTTTCTTCAAAATATTTGTTTACCGAAATTTTTATAAGGTGTTTTATTAAGTGAACATTGTTGATAAGTTGGCTGTTCCCAGGTTATTCAAACTAGTTCATAGTTAAGCACATGAATATTTGTGGTGAAAGCATATTTTTATTTTTAAAAAAGATGTAAAAACAACTGTAATATGTATGATTTTATTTTTAGTGTATCATATAAAATGATCAATTAATTAGATGAATTGAGTCATCAAAGAATTCTTTGATGATTTTGATTTCGTTTGTCACTCTGAAGAAGTCCAGACGAGTTATTTGGACGAAACGTTGGAATTATTTAAATTTTTATCACTGCAATTATTTCACATATAATCTTCACACATAATGACTTCTCTATACTCGGCGCTCAATGTTTGTCAAACTATTCGTTCAAATCTTGACGAATATTCGTATAAATTTGTCAGTTTTTGTCTAATAATCTTGAATGATTATTTTGTAATTAAACGACAATTTTCATACATTATACGCACATCTATTGACTAGTAGTGATTTCTAACATGAAACTCAGAGTTAGATTCTTTGATGAAATTAACAAATAAGACTTAATGGTTTTAGTGTAACTCAAATTACCTATCAAAACAATTCAGTAAATCTTATAGTTTCTATAGGATTCACAAATATTAAATATAGTCAATTCATTTGTTACTTAAGATAGTTTTAAATAGTAATTAGAATATTCGAACAATAAATTGAACTTTTTTATATAGTTGAGAATATGAGTCTATTGAAGCTAGACCACCATGGAAAACCTGGACGGCCGTTTCGTCCTATTGTGGGACTCCCCAAAAGTGCGCAAACACGGTCCCACTCCGCGAGATTCGAATTCAGAACCTACCAGTCTCACGCCGGAGTACTTAACCGATGGACTACTGAGCTGGCCGGCATCCAACGGTGTTTATGTCTAACCTCAATCAATCCACGAAGTCGTGCATCCAACTTTCATTGTTTTGAGGTAGATACCTGTTTCTACCTGTCTCTAACCCCTTCTGATAATAAATTGATCGTCTCTCTTAATGAATTACTTTACCCGTAAATTTTCCAAACTCTGGAATAATCTTTCACAATATCTCTGTAAGATAAAATCACTCCCATCTTTTGTTCGCTGCATTGATGTATACTGCTCCTCTGAAAATGTATTAAGTGTTCTAGCACATGTAAATGTATTTTATTCTGCAAATCAGATTATAGGAATTTTAAATGTTCAGCCATTCTTATTGCTGAATCCACTAAGTAATATCGTCTACATATTGTCCCTGGCAACCATAACTAATTTGAATAATATCTAAGACGAACAGCATATCAATAAGTCACATAACACATGCATTATAGTTGACCTGACTGACATATTTTGGTAATTATTGCTTTGATGTTCCGTGCTCTCTGTTTCCATTTCACTTTCTTCAGTTATAGATGATTACAATTAATTCATTATGACACAGAAAATAACCTTAAATGCACGATTCATAAATCAACAAACTCCGCCTGTAGACACCCTGGGGGCTACTGCCAGTCCCAAGCCAAGATAATGGAGGAGGGTTGGGCATGGGGTTAGCGATCTCATCCCGTAGAAAACTAACTCGCTCAAAAGACGCTACACAGAAAGAATAATTCAAATAGGTATCATTACCAAGTTTTGCTTTGGTAATTTTGAATTAATTGAGCATTGGGTAGATTGTTATAAATAAATAATATATTTGTAATATCCCAATGAGTAGAAAAATTACAACAAATTCTCTGAAGAAGTGGCTTACACTGAGTCACGAAACGTCAGAAAATCTAATTTTTCTACTCATTGGGATATTACAAATATATTATTTATCTATAATAATTCAAATAGTTCATAAACCAACAAGATGTCCACTTAAGAAGAATTTGAATTTCTCGGCCGATGTATTGCGTTGCTGTAATGCTACATGTAATAAACGTACTATCTAAACAATTTTTGAAATAATAATCTTATATCAAATGTTTGTTCTCTACATTTAATGTTAATATTTCTATCAAACTGATCACAACAGTAAACTGGTATGAATTCTATAATTACTATTTTCAAAATATATCTATTCTTATATATTTGAAGTTTATCAAGATTTTGTTTAATCATGTCTAGATTAACCGAGACAAAATTTTTAAAAAAAACATTGGACAACTAAAAATGTCATAAACAACTTTTTTTTTAAATTTCTTCTTATTTTTCTTTGTTGTTGTTACTAAAAATAATTAATTTGCCATAACTGGCTAGCTTGTTTTATTTTTGAAGTTAGACTATAGAAAATTATTTTTAAAAGAGTTTGTATCGAAAAAGAAATTTGGATAGATTATGATAACCAAAGTATTAGGTCAAATAGATATTTAGTTTTAGATTTAGATCATGAATCGACAAATGTTAGACAACCATTGAAAACCTAGAAGCACTGGACGGTCGTTTCATCCTAGTATGAGACACCTCAGTAGGATGAATGGACGATCCCTCATACAGGATTCGAACAAAAGACTTTCGGTCCCGCATGCGAACGCTTAACCTTCAGACCATTGAGCCGTCATCTAATGGTGTTGATGTCTAACTTCAACCAATTCACGAAATTGCGCTCCCATCTTCCTTCGTCTAAGATTAGTGAAACATTGAATTTCACTGTGAGTATTATAAAATCTTACGTGAAATTAATATGATATCTTCATTTGGTTTGTTTTCTGTTTTCTATTCACACCAATATTGATTTTGTATGATATGTCTTTTGTCTTCTTAACGTACAAAGACAAAATGTAATGAAGAGACCGAGATGAGAACAAAAAGTATAACTAATATTCTATTACAGAAGAGATGAAACTTATTTCGATGGGTAAAGTATATGAAACCATATGACAATGAATAATAGTGATACTTCAGGGTAATTTCATATATATTTTTCGTTAGTATCCTGTATGTCAATCGTATACTGTACCTTCGTATTACTAACGTTAAATTATATCATAAATCTCTATTACAAAATAGCTATCGGGGTTTTTGACTTAGTTTTTTCTAAGAAATCTGTAAATTTTTCCTAATTTGCATTTCCTTTATAATTTCACAACGGATTTAATGAGTTAGAATGAATGAATTAACGGTAAATACCAGTGAATATATTAATACATTGTACTAGTTATCAAATAATAAGAAGTCATCATAACTGGTACCAAATAATATAAGGAAACGATGAAAATGAAAAACATAAATTCTTTAATCGGTGGTTGTAACGGTTAATTGAATTCATATTACTATACATTAATTAACCGTACATTATTAATTGAGTATTTAGTTAGTTTTGCTAATTATTATTACTGTTCGAAGTCAGTTATACACTTATCTACTTACGCCTGTTACCCTCGTGGAAGAGCATAGGCCACACACCAGCATTCTCCACCCAACCCTGTCCTGGGCATTTCTTTCCAGTTTCTATCCATCCTTTTCATATCTGCTTCTATTTCCCGGCGTAATGAGCTCTTTGACCTTCCTCTTTTCCGCTTCTCTTCCGGATTTCAAGCTAGGGATCACCTCGTGATGCAGTTTAGTGATTTCCACAATGCATGTCCTATCCACTTCTAGTATCTTTTCCTAATTTCCCCTTCAGCTGTAAACTGGTTTGTCCTCTCCCATAAAACGCTGTTGCTGATAATATCCGGCCAGTGAATGTTGATTATTTTGCGTAGACAACTGTTTATAAATACTTGTACATTCTTGACGATGGATTTGGTAGTTCTTCACGTTTCAGCTCCGTACAGTAGGACTGTCTTGACGTTCGTATTGAAGATTCTCACTTTGAAGTTAGTTGACAGTTGTTTTGAGTTCCATATGTTCTTCAATCGTAGAAATGCTGCCCTTGCTTTGCCAATCCTCGCCTTTACATCTGCATCAGATACTCCTTTTTCATCAATGATGCTTTCCAGGTACATGAATGATTCTACCTCTTCCAGAGTTTCTCCATCAATTGCGATTGGGTTGGTGTTCTTCGTGTTGTATTTGAGAATCTTGCATTTTCCTTTGTGCATGTTGAGGCCTATTGATGCAGAGGCTGGTGCTACATTGGTTGTCTTCGTCTGTATTTGTTCGTGTGCATGAGCCAGTTATACACTGCTACACCAAACTATTGCATTATATTATCGCTTCATTAAATATATAAACTTTATATGTGTTCATTGAATGAACCAGTAACATTCAAGTCAAAGCGTTTGATAGGTGACAAATATTTAAGAAATATTTCATTCTAAAATGATACGCCTAAACTGTTACAAAAAAATATACTATTGATTAATTGAATATAGTAGTAATGAAACTCAACAGTTCATCTTAATATAATTAATTATATATTGACAATCATAAAAACCAGACGAATGATTCATTTAACTTTAGATTTTCCATTTACCACTTATTTATTTTAAGTGATCAACTCCAAATTTACTTTTTATTATTTATTTACGATTAAGTCCTAACCTCTTTTATATAGTTGAGACGACTAATTAATTGAAACTAGACCACCATAGAAAACCTGGAAGCACTGCATGGCGGTTGCGTCTTATTGTGAGACTCCTCAGCAGTGCGAATCCACTATCCCGCCTCGCGAGGTTCTCTTTAACAAGTTTTTTCCTAAAAAGGCTTTTACAATATTCAAGTACATTTCAGATATTACTTTGAATATTAAATATGTTGTGAACATTCAATGTAAAGTATTTGTTGAGAAAATAAATTTGTTTACTTTTTTAATGATTGAAATAGATGATATAGAAGTAATTCAAATGGTTCATAATCTTTTAATCTTACCATCTTTATTTATTTGCATATTCTCCGGTTATAGAATGATCTGAATTAGAGTTTTTTTATAATTTAATCCATAATCGATATGATATTTAATTCGATAAATCGTGTAATTCTTATCACTAAATAATCGTTTAGTAAAGTAAGTAGTAGCTGAGAGGATAACGCGATGGCGTTTAAATCGAGTCCCAGAGTGAAAACTATGAGATGAAAGTACATCCAGTTGACGAGTCCCAAACAGAACGAAACACGCGTCCTGGATTACACTGCTAGCCACTATCCATCTTTGCTTGCAAAACTAAGTAATAAGTTTTGAAAAATTTTTCATAGCATTCAAGAACTCGATGAATTATCACATCAAACTTTTAAACAATACCAATTAAGAGCATAAAAAAATTTATTTATTTGACATGCTCACATCTAACTAATAAGTTACTTTCATCAATAGGATATATGTAAAAACTATATTTCAACTTTGAAAAATACTGAAATCTCCACAAATCTCCTTCTGATTATAATCATATGCTCACTAGTGACTGACTTCAAGGGATGTTTCTTAGAGTTCTAGTGAGAAGCAGTGACCAGTGGAGTTCAAACGCGTCTGTTGTGAGATAAAAACTCACTGAAGGCAATTGGTGAATAGTCGCTCATAATTCGTGAATTGGTTGAGGTTACACATTAACACCGTTGGATGCCGGCTCAGTTGTCTATAGGTTAAGTGCTCTGGCTCGAGACTGGTAGGTCCTGGGTTCGAGTCTCGGGAGGCGGGATCGTGGATGCGCACTGCTGAGGAATCTCCACAAATCCCCTTCTGAAAAACCATATTCTTTGATAAATTCAGTTAATTTCACTGTTAAATCAATATGCTTTGAATAACCTAACAACTATATTGTTGTTCTATTCTTAAGATTGTTTCTTAAAATGTATCATCCAGTGATATTTTTTATTACAGAATAAATTCATTAAAACAATTAAAGTGGCTTAAAATATACTCTAATTTATGTAATGGCATAAATAACCATGGAATATCTTCAACAATGATACTCACCACATTATGACTAACTTACTATTATCGTTTTCTTTATAAATGTGGCTAATGAAGGTGATTATGTGAATATTACTGATATTAAGTAACTAAACAACTAAATGGATAGAATTATATACATTCACTTAATAGTCTACTTCTTAACAATCTATGCGTTAATTTTCACACAAACAAACCATGTTAAGCAAATGAAAAATACGATGTTCACATTGCTTGTATCTCTAATGTTTTTCTCAAAGGAAATACATTGAAACAATAATATCATCATTATGATTACATTTCTGACTATCCAGGAGAATATTTATCTAACATGGACGCAGTTCTAATTTAATCCACATTGAATGACCATTTTAATTCAGTGTCTAAGTCAAGAAATTCAAGAACTAAGTTTAAGGTAAAAAAGTAGTGACTGTTTGTTTGTTTTAAAAAAATGAAAATAAACTTAATGTTCTGCAGGAAAACCAATCAAAGATTTTGGCGTGATTTCACAGTGAAAGATTGGTGGTTAGCTTCCAAATTATGATAGTCAACTTTTTCTGCTGAGTATATTTACTATGCGATCTATTAAACAATATATTTCAATAACATTTCAATGTCAAACCATTTATTGCTAAGTAATTGCTTAACAAACTGATCGATAATGTTTTAAAACCACGATCTTGGTTTGAATCATTAACAGTGAACTTATCAATTTCTTGCAAATCATAAATAAGATACAAAACCAAATACCCAGGCTTTCCTTTGTTTGGTATAAAATTGCTTTTATAATGATTTACTTCTCTAAAATAGTGAAAAGGCCCAGAATCATTTAAAGCCAAATAGTGAATAGTTCAATATTGAGCTCATAGCGGAATTTTCATATCTACAAAATAGCTAGGATGTTTAATACTACTTATAAATAGTCAGACCATAGTCTATAAATAATCATTTTAAAAAGTTATGATTTACTTCAATTACTATCGAAGGTTTCCTTTTATAGAAAATCTTCAGCTTCATATCAATCACTTAAACATGAACAGTTTACATTGTTTCTAATATAAATCCATCTAAACGTAATTGATAAAGTATGAATAATAAAACTATCATTGTAAACAAATAAAATGCAAAGGGAATTCATTTGTTACTATTACTATTATTATCATCACTATGACAAAATTTTCAGCTTTGAAAATAAATATTGAAAGTGTTTTTAAACTGACAATTATATTTAAAAACGTAAATATCAACATTTAATAGTTACATTTGAGATGGTGCAAAAGATTTGTAGCTCAGGTGGATAAGTTTGATAGAGTTTTGTTCTCTGAGATGGATTGTTTGATCGTGGAGCTTTCATCGTTCTTCTGAGCGACATCATCAGCACAAACTTCGGGTAGAAGTTCTTTGCACATGACTTGCAGCTTGTCTTACAAACACTTCACTTCTACCCGAAGTTTATTCTTATGATATCGCTCAGAAGAACGACGAAAGCTTCACCATCCAGCTCCGAGAACAAAAACTCCATCAAAATAATAAAATTTATTTTTAAAGTTTCATACAATACATCTGGAAATTTTCTTTTTACCGCATTAGAATAACATGTATGTACAACAACAAAAATACGTAGCCTAAATTTAACATCTGCGTTCGAAAAATGAAATAAAAAACTATATATTGAATCAACCTATAGAACACAATATCTTGAAGCACTTCAGTAATCAGAAGATTGGTATAATATTTTACAGTTTTTGAAAGTAGGGACATAGTTAACTAGAAATGGTCATAATAAATGAAACTGAATATCTATTTTTCACTCTTTTTTCACAAATCAAGAAGCACGAAATTTATGACGATATTTTTTATACCCCTGAGTAAGTATCAGGAGTACATATGAATCAAATTTTTTGCCAAGAACATAAAATTGTTGAGTATATATAAACTTAACTGGTGTGTATAAGGTACAAGACAGAATACATAAAGTTTCAAAAAATGACTACCAGGATGAAAAGGTTGTTTAATCAAATAGAAACTGACGTCTATCAAAGATATTTCGAAGATGAAATAATATTTATGAAATATTTCAATTAAGCTTCAAGTATACGAAGAAGGTTGACCATTTTTGTATTTTACATGAGCAAGTTGGCAACATTATTGCCATTATTGACTTATTTACCTGGATAAAATTTTAAAATGTTATCGTTGTATATTATAAATATAAGTCATGTTGTAAATGTCAAAATATCTGATATAAACAATAAGAGAATAATCACCAAATCTGCAATGCTACGTTGTTTTCTTGATTAATGCAATAGGACTAACGTATTTTGAAGTGTATATGAAATGCATGCAAATAAAGGTTATAATTATATTGCACTGTAAGGATGCTTATCACGTTTTAAGTAAAGGCCATTTACAATTGAATGAAAACTTTTCAATAAAATAAATCTATTTTACTGTTTATATTTATTTGGCATATAATTCCCATTTAAACATTAAACTTAAAATAAAAACACGAGGTTCAACGAAGGGATCTCTTTTCAACGAATTTATCATCAAACTGTACAATAGTATATATATGAAAATGTTTTGTTAAAGTACTAATTCCATGAAGGAATGTGAACACAAATAACCAGGATGACGTAATGGAAAGATTATAATACTAGATTACGCAATACGGGTAAACACAATAGATTTAGTGAATATAATAAGATGATTTAAATGAATAAAATGTTTTGGATACAATAATTAAAGGTCATAAAGGTGCAAAATACAAAAGGTGATATGATGAGTATTCATTAATAAAATAATGAGAATATAAGACATAAGTAAAGGGGAAATGGAGAAATAATAATAATAAAATGATAATAATAATTATAGAAGGGGTTTTGTGGAGATTTAGTATTTATCATTGTTGAAAGCGTGAGTCAATTGCAGCTAGACCACCATGGAAAACCTGGAAACACTGGACGGCCGTTTCGTCCTATTATGGGACTCACGCTTTCAACAATGATAATAATAATATTGAGGTCATGGTAACGATAACGATAAAACGTACTTCTTTTGTACGCATAGTTCTGGTTTAGGCTTATGGATGGTAAGAGCTTCGGCTATTTTTAAGAGTTGGATACGAAGAAATCTAGTTAGATTTGGACAACTCTTAATACAACCTTAAAATCAAACTGTGGATCCGCAGAATGATTACAGCCGATTGGGTGTTCAAGTATAGAACTGCTAACTGCTTTCCTTTCACCCTTGTAGAATCAAACTGGGATATGTTCTCGTATCCGAGTTGAAAGCGAGCGCTGACTAAGGCCGATGTACCTTGCTCCACAAGAGTAGGTGAACTGGTAGATGGACATAGAGGCGACCAGACGGGGAAGCTTATCTTTTACGGATACAGAAAATACATATACAATTGTACAGCTTGATTTTAAATTCGTTGAAAAGAGATCTACTCGCTGAACTTCGTGTCTTTATTTTTATTTTAATATTTATTTCCTGTTATTTTGTTTTAAATTAATAAGGAAACTTATTTCGATAAAAGGTAGTTTGTTTAATAAAATAACCGTAAATTAATATCACTTCATCGAGAATAAAGTTACTTACTCCATATGATAATGAAGCTACTATAGTTACTGATAGAAACTAGCAATTATTTGTGACATTATTACGATTTCAAAGGTAATCAAAAATAATTTTTGAGGATTGTATTTATATTAAATCTAATAACTCATTTAATATGAAAAGCACAGGATTCTAGTCACTATGTAAATATCAACACTGAAACGAATGTATATCTCAGTGACAAGTCCTAAATGAAATAAAATGCACGTCATGAATTTCATTGTTCTATGCATATAAACTTTAATAACCAAATAAACTTTAAGTGAGTTAAAATGAACATTCCTAGTTGCGTGAGACAGTGTTTTCTTATATTTATCATAAAATGTAATACTCTGAACGTACAGAAACTAAGTGCGGCATGTCAAAAATTCATGCTTATCTGAGGGTTATCATAAAACTACTGTCGGTTAGTTCATTTTCAATTGCTTTAAGATATTTGGTCCATCATTTATCAAAGTTCAGATGTTGATAACTGCAGAAGGTAAAACAACATTAGCTCAACTAAGCAACTTTGTATTGTTCATCAAATAATTTATCTTAAACTTACGGAATTTTAAATTGAAATAAAGTATGAATTCAGTTACGCAAATTTCGGATGAAAATGATTATATTATCACAGAAATTTAATTTAATGCTAGCCGAATTTCACCATCATGAGACGATTAGCTTTCCTTGGTTAGTGAATATTTCGATAAAATATCAAGGAATGGTGTATGTAGAGGTTGTGGAACTTTCACAGTTTTAATCACGAACTGACCCTAGCCAAACCAGAATCTGGAAGCTCTGGTCGGCCCTTTGGTCCTAGTATAAGGCTCCTCAGTATTGCACATTCGCGAACCTACGTTTGTGATTTAAACTGTAGATGTATTCACTGCTTGACATTAGTATTTACAACAAACTGATATCCGCTTAAAAATTACTAAAAAGGCAAAAAACATCGTAGCACTGTTACTTCCTAATTCAATGCTTATTACCACTGATCCCGATAAGCCTTCGTTATTAAACATACTCATAGTTTGTAATACTAAATCTTAATTGCCCACTGCACATCTATTAAACCATCACCATACTATGCAAGATTCTGTACAATTATATCTTCAATTTAGGATCTATTTTCAAGTATCTTAGGCACACAAAAATACACTTTTCAAACTAGTTGATATGATATTTCCCCTAGTGACAACATTTTTCTAAATAATTTTATCAACTTTAAAGAGCCAATTGCCTTTTTCAGAATTTATCAATGAAAAAATTTATATGTACACATATTATGAAGCAAATTTCATGATGAGATTAAACTGATTCACTCATAGCCTTCGTTACTTTGAAATGTAATTCTTGTTTGTCGAATACTTTTTATGCAACAAATTAAATATTTTGAAAACTTGCTTTAAATAATCTATAATTGCGGTAAAATTAATTTTCGTCAAATTAAATTTAAATCAAGTAGATGCATCATAGTTTAATTCTGATCTAAGTTATTTTGCTCAACAAGCATGTGATAAATCATATGAAAATAATATTTAAGTTGAATTGAAGTAGAACTACTATGATGTGAGTTACTTATATCCACATAAGTAGTATATGGTGATGGTCGAGCATTGAATGTATTTCACTAGAAGATCGATAAGGAGAGAACGGGAACGGCACGCAATTGGTAAGAAAATGCATGAACAATTATAATCGGAGACTATGGACTGATATTTGCAGAAGAAACAGACAAATTGAGACAATTGATTGTTATTTATCAAATTAACTGTTCACTATATGATTCTCATATTTTAATGAGGTATTCTGTAATGTTGTGATAAGATACATTCGTTTATCCTCACTACACTGCTCTAAAGTAAATTGAAATGTGTAAGTTGTCATCTATTCAATATCATGAAACTCGCATGAAATGCTTAGCGTAAACAAAAAACCTATGAAAAAAGGGCTATATAAATAGTACAATTCTAGTGATACAGTATATCATATATAATATTAAAATTATATAAACCATAATAATACCGTTTTTACATTTGCTTAGTTATATGGTACAATGACTGTCTGTTTTCTGAAAAAGTCGTGGAAATAAGATCATGGCTGCAAAATCTAAATCACGATAGTGTTTTCGAAACTATTTATGTGTCATCAGTGTTATTTTTTTATCTTACATGACTTGCTTTAAGTTCAGAATACTAGTTTGTTTAAGCATTTTCACTGTGCCCAAATCGTAGTCGAAGGTTGTTTGTCATATAGTTATACAAACATATACAATGTTTTCTTTTGGAACCATACTGTTGATGAAACTTTAAGATTGTTAGTATATGATGCAAATTGAGGAACATAAACATGGACTGGGATTTTATCATCTGTGTAAAACTATATAGTTTAACAATATAATATCTATTCTGATGAATAAAGATGCTTGGAATCAAGTGAACAATTTCTTTGTTGTCAACTGAATGAAAATTGTTTTCAAAATAACAAAATAAATCATTTTTTGATTGTTTTTATGGGTAGACAATATAACTAAATAGCTGGTTATTACTGATATTTTATTTATATCTGGTAACTTTGGTGCTAATAAGTTTATTATGG
Organism: Schistosoma rodhaini; assembly: GCA_944470415.2. Classification (NCBI taxonomy): domain Eukaryota; kingdom Metazoa; phylum Platyhelminthes; class Trematoda; order Strigeidida; family Schistosomatidae; genus Schistosoma; species Schistosoma rodhaini. The sequence continues at coordinate 29,152,626 of OX104037.1, read as the reverse complement.
GACTTCAATAAAGATTGATGGACGAAACGTTACAGTTATTTCACTTCTTAAACATAGAATTTCATTTATAATGTTTTCTTTATGGTCAATAGTAATGTATTGTATAAATAATTGTTCGTATCTTAAGGAACTTTCATATGAAGACTCCATTAAATAACGACTTCATCAAACATTAATACAGTTGATTCGATTTTTACGGTAACCCTTATTAATTCAGATTGGAAGGGAAATTCATTGCAGTAATATTATTTTTGTGTGTGGTTAAAATGTTTGATTATCAATAAAAGCAAGGGATTTATGCTTAATTACATAAACGTTTTATTCAGTTTATTCTCCAGTATATTAGCTATGCAGAACACAACTAACTGTTAACTTCTATTCTTTTTTCACTATCAATATAATGATTTACATATACATCTAGACTACGTGAAAAGAATTTTGTAATAGTTTGGAAAGTGAACTGTTTCATGCTTTAACATAACTTACAATTACATTGATTTTTACGAGTACCTGTCGAATTCTTTTATTAGAAAGCTACGTGGTTCCAGATATTTTATTGTCTCTGGGTTTATAAATGGTGATCAATAGCTTCTATTAAACACCTTGAAGTGACCATTATATATAGAAAAAAACTTTATCAGAAAATCAAGATCGCGTACTTGAAGTAAAAGTGTCAATACAACTAATTTGGAGTTATATTGTTTATTTGTGGTAATGTCTAAAGATCCCACATTTTTTGAAAATATCAATCATTTAGAAACATCAATTATTGTACTCTAATTTGGTACCTAATTGAAGTTTTCCACGCATAACAATTTGAAGGTTATTTATTTGATACAATCCATTGTCAGCTAGTAATCAAAATTACTTCTGAATGATGTGAAATTTCAGCAAAATACAATTTCTATAAAATGTAACAAATTCAAGATTTTAGTTGTATATTCATTTATCGATCATTTCTGGTGATTAATTTTATGTATGGAGCATACCGGAAAACTGTACACAAAGGATTTCTGCTTCAAACATCTAAATTAATATTAAATAGTACCAATCAATCGAGACCATATATCACAAAGGATCAAAAACATTTTGTATTTGATTACCCAAATCATTAGTGTCTGTTGGTAGGTAATCGTTTTAATATTAAATTTATTGAATGTCTGAAATAACAAATAATGACTAAACAGTAGTTCATGCCCCTTTGTTTTTGAGTGTTTTGACAGCTGATGTTTGTTTGAGACAAAATATTTTTTTAAATACAAACCACCCAGTTAAGGTACAATTATCCATTAATTGCAAACTGTATAGATATAATGGACATAAAATTATTCAAAAACTATTCAGTTATTTTCTTACTACTTTACATTTAATAGTAATGTTTTGAAAGCTACATAATTATCTAAACTCCTAATCATATTTTACATATTTTACAAGTAAGAACTGTAAGAGAAGCAGAAGGATGAATTTTCCAATGCTATACTAAAAGGTTTCATTGCAGGAGAATATTGTATATAGTTTACTTAAACGTTTTTTCAGGTGTTTTTGTTAAATGATTAATTAACATGACAGTACTATTTATATACGTAAACAAAACGTGAAAATTAATCACCAGAAATTCATACAGATAGCTTCATTATAAAAATACATAGGCACTGAATAATTAATTCTGAGATCCTTTTCTAAACAGTACCACATGAGAGTTGTGATTGTTACATTCATTTATATGATTGAATAAACAGAATGAAATCGGACATCAAAAGTTGAATATATGAAAAAGAGATTGTCAGGGTTTTTTGGTGTGACTTTTGAGCAACTCTGAAATAGCCTAAGGAAACTATCTATCTACTTACTAGGGTTAAATGAGGGTTATAAATTAGTGCAATGAACTAGGAATGGGATTTACAGTTAAACGTTAGGGGTAGAAATTATATTCAATGTTTTCATCACTAACTGACATCAGCTATAGTGCCGAAATGGTATTTAGCCAAGTGAGTGGATGAATCTCGCGCCAAAATGCAAGACCTGCTATCTTAAATCTGAATGGTTAGTCCGGTATATTTTTTTCAGCAACTTAGAAATTTGGTAGATGTTTGGAAAATCTAACTTGAAATTTTAAACATAATTTTTAGCGAACAAGTTTTGAAGCAATAACATTACATAACTTCAGATTTTATAGTTTAAATGAATTGTTTATCAATAGAATAGTTATTAAAGCTTTAATTGAGAAGAAGACTATACTGATGGTAACCTACATGGGTGAAGTATTTAACTTACTGATAAACAGGTGATAAGATTGTTGCTTAAAACAACAGACAAAGCTTATCAATTCAACAATCCAGCTCAAAAGTATTGAGCTTCGCCATAAATCATTATCATCAAAAAAATCTGTACAAAGTGGGCGCATCAAGTTGTGTGAGAAACCCACACTTTAATGTGATGCAATTTAATCGATAGAACAAAAGCATTTGGGAACGATATGACTATTTCGATACTGTCAATATTGAAACCATATAAATCAAGAAATTTGGATGTATAACTAAAAATGTGTCATTGTGAGAAACAGAGTAAAGGTCTACACGAAAAGAACTTTACTGTTCAAATATTTCACTGTGTAGCTAGCAATACTTATACAAATATGGCTCATATTACGTAATTCATATTTCAATTTTCTTTATACAGTAAATAACAGTGCCAGAAATTTTTTAACGTATTACCATTAAGCCCGTCTTCAGATAACATTAAACCTTCTAACATTTTTATTTTAACCTGATATACGTTATAAGATTGAATTCCAAGAAGGCAAAGCCTATTGCAACAGTGCATTTAAAAAAATTCACTTACCGATTGTTGTAATCACAGTAATGGCATAAAGGACAGAACCAGCAAATGACCACTTTAAATCTTCCATTGAATCATTACCATTCCAACCGTCAGTTTCAATGAAATCAACAACATGTTTAGTGAATTCCATAAGTGCTATTTGTACACGACTACGTAGTAATAAAATAAATTGAGCTTTTAATGAGTATTCACCTCGTATGTTGTCTGATTCCAATTCGCTTACTATATTGGTTACGTTTTTATAATATAATCCTACTGAATTCTTTGATGTATTTAGTTTACTTAAGTTAGTGGAATAATTTGTGGCCATTGAAGCATTGAAGTTGATATTTTCGAAATTCTTAAAAGCACTTCTATTAACCGAGTCAGTAGTATTTAAAAATTCCGTATTATTTCCATGATTTATATCGCTATTATCCAAGGTATCTTTTATATTTTCCACAGCATATGTTTTTTTCTTTGGCTTTTCTTTTTCCAAGAAATCAATAACAAACTCTAAAAGTGCAATGGTATCATTGCATTTTTGCGCTTGTTTTGCTAAATAACTATGTATTTCACCAAACACTAATTGCAGAAATTCATTTGAAGCACCAATTCTATATTCATAAGCCAATGTTTTAACTTCTTTCTCTTTTCCACGTTCAATACCACCAAACAATAGACCACCTACAATTGTATAAGCAATAACCAAACCGGATAATCCAATATGAGAGAAAAGCATTGCTATAAATCTCTTAACTCCAGATTTAATCTCTTGCAATTTACGTCTACGACGTTCTTGTTTACGTAAACGCAAACGTTCTTCACGTGATAGTATAGTAGTCGCTTTTGGACTGAATGGTTGTGGTGTTGCAATTTGAATAGGTGAAAATATATGAGGAGTATTGAAGTCTTGTTGAAAAATCATCTTCGTACAATAACTATTTATCAAATTGAAACTTCCAAAGAGTAAATACTATTGCATATATAAACAAATTCTTAGGACAATAAGTTCTTAGATGTTCACTGTTATTCAAATGTAAGTAAGTGAATAATTTCGTCCACGTTATGTCTCATCAATAAAATTTTCATCAAATATTTCCATGATTTTTTTTGTATTCATATATCATTAGATCCTAATGTCAGGTAATCCACATATTTCTCTACACTATTCCTATTTTTTATGTTTCTTACCATAGAATAGATTACTTAGGAAATAATTGTTATACATTTTAGAAAATAACATATTAATCCAGGTTAAAAATTACATAACTTCAATCATTCATCATTTCCCAACCAATAGAATTTTGTTTATATTAAAATGATAAATAACCAATCAAATTTTGATGTTGTTTTAATTATGTATTATTTTTGACTTTAGATCATCTGTTGACTCTATTTATTTACAATAATTTATATTCAGAATTATTAAAAATTATTATGAATATTGTATGCAAAGATGGATTGTGGCTAGCAGTGGAATCCAGGACTCGCGTTTCGTCCTATATGGGACTCGTCAGCCAGATCTACCTGCATCTCAGAGTTGATGTTCACTCTGGATATCAGGACTCAGTAGCTGAGTGGATAACGTGATGGCGTTTCGAACGAAAGGTACTCAGTTCGAGTCCCAGAATGAACATCAAATCTCAGATGCAGGTACATCCAGCGTACAAGTCCCAAATAAGACGAAATACACGTCCTAGATTCCACTGCTAGCCACTATCCATCTTTGCTTACAATGCCTGTGAATTAAGGCTATATCGAGGCAATACGCATAGTATGCACATATGCCACTAAGAGACTGATCAATTGTGGTGTTAAAAATCAATGGGAAGATTCAAACAAGTAATACTAAGTGAATTTATTATTATTATTATTGAATTATGAAACATTCTGTTCATCTGTCTATCCTAAGCAAAAGAATTCATTGATTAAGAATAAAATTTAATTGCTAAGTCATCTTATACATCGATTTATTACATAGCAACAATTTTTTATTTTATTTGTTTTGTTTAAGTATAGTTTTCTTTTTCTATTTTTTTTAAGATTTCCGTTCGAACTATTTTTCAAGAAGTTTCTGAATCATTTAATAAAATTCATTTATATGATGAAAAATATACCATTTTATTGAGTTCGTTTTTGTTTTAAATGAAGAAAAGAAATGTCTAATTTAAAAATTACAACTATTATTGTAGTGTAGGTTACTTATATCCACATAAGTAGTATATTATGATGGTCGGACATGGAATGTATTACAGCAGAAAATCAATAACGAAAGAACTGGAACGAAACGCGACTGGTATGAAAATGCATGAACAATAATAGTCGGAGACTATGGACTGATATGTGCAGAAGGAATGGTCAAGATTTAGACAATTAATTGATTGTTTTCAAATTAACTGTATACTGTATGGTTGTCAGATTTTAATGATTTTAATTTTTGTGTCAAACACATTCGATTGTCCCCACTCGTCTTCTTATTCACTACATAATAGATTGAAAATTTATTTTAATTTTAGACTGTTTAAATGCATTAATATTTTTGTTATAAAATACAGAATTATATCAACCTGAAAACTAATAAAAACCAATAAGGATAGAACATTTTATCTTATCATAGGAATGGTAAATTTAGCATGTATTGAACTAAGTAATATTAAGCCTCAGTTTATTGTTTTTCACACTTGGATTATATAAATACCATAGAATGATTTACATTAATCGTGTTCCTCAGTTTGTAGTTTTGTGTTACTAATACTCACTGTCAATGATAAATAAAAACTTGTTTTTTTTACTCTGTGAATAATTTGATATTCTTCGGAAACATAATTCGTACCATCAGTTAAATTCGACATATTGGTGTCTTGGTTTGAAATCCATTATGCTGATACTAGGACAGAACATTTTACTGAATAACTTATAGGCGTTAAAATGTTTGTTCGATTTGTTCATTATCTAGGTGGTAGGTCATGAGTATCTTGTCAACCAAAAGATAACGATCAATGGTTTAGTGATTAGGCGCTTGACCTCTAGGCCAAAGATCCTAGGTTCGACCTTCTTCTGGAGTGATGCACACTACCAAAACGTCCCGTTATATGACGAATCACCAATTCGATGTTTCCTGTTTTTCAGTAGTGATTTAGTCATGAATAGTGCGTTATGTAATGTATGAGAAAAGAAATAAATCCCTAATAGTATGTTAAGATTCACAACAGGAAAACCGTATTTGACAAAAATAATAAACTCCTATACCAAAATCACAATGCTGAAGATGTTTACAAAAACAAAATTAGTTCTATCTTGTTTATTTTTTTCGAAATAAGATTAGTTTCCAGTCATGTAAACTGAGTAAGAAATAATGAAGCTCTCAGTTAGTTAAAATGCACTCCACTTTATTTGAGATGAAAGCAACTAAGAAAACTTCATTATGCTGATTTTTTAGGAGATTGTATTACGATGACTTCCAACAAGGTATTCGATAAATAAACCTACAAATTGACCCTTCCGTACAGATAGTTGATATTCACTGGCTTCTCATTACTCCTGCCTGGGATTTCTTTAGCATTGATCAATACTTAAGAATCGGTGTATGTATAAAGGCTATTTAGAAAAATTAATCTAGGCACAGAGGCAGTGATATAAAAAGAAAAGATATCAGGTTACAAACTAGGATCATTTAGATGGAATGGTGAGATATACTAAACATTTCTCTCCAGGCATAGTAAAAATATTCTCGAGAAAGCTGGGCTGCCCATGAACTTCGAAAATGATGCATATTTGAAACGTTATGCTTCCCAAGCATAATTAAGGGTTCAATAGTAATGTGTAACTTATTCGTAGGCCTGTACAAAAGCCTATAATTTATTTCAATTTTTCCCCGGGTTTTATTTCAGTTTGTTGTTTTACGTTGAGTGATATTTCATTGATGATGACTAGATTTTCAATGAATAACCAACTTTAACTTCTGCTTGAAAACTAATTTGGAGTTTTTTATACTCTTTACTGTTTGCAGAAGGCAATTGCCATCCTCTGACGAAGAACAAGTGACTAACAACCACTAGGATTTATTTGTGAACTATTGTTATATATATTCTGATTGCATCACTATCAAGGAACTATATAATATGCATATTCATATTACTATTATTATGAGTTTTTAGTTAACTCATTGACTATAACTATACGATTCACAATTCTTAAAATATTCCCAATTTATTTGTAACAGTCTTTTATAATCACAGTAACGCTGTGACCTGATCTTATATAATTGTTATTTTCTGTTTTATGAAATGATGCGATCTGGTTTTTTGTACATAAACCTAGTATGCCTGAAATATATGATTCGTATAAAAGAGTCTTCCAGATATCATCAGAAGCAGCCTACTGTGGGAAGGAACAAACTAACTTCCAGCTGAAGAGGAAATTACGAAAAGACATTGCAAGTGAATAGGACATACATTACGGAAATCACAAAACTCCATCACGAAGCAAGCTCTAACATTAAATCCTGAAAGGAAGCGGGAAAGAGGAAGGCCAGAAAACACATTAAGTCAGGAATTGCAAGCAGACATGAAAAGAATGAGTAACAACCAGAAGAGATTGTTCAGGACAGAGTTGGATGGAGAATGCTGGTGAGCGGCCTATGCTCCTCCACGACGAGTAAGAAGCGTAAGTAAGTAAGTAATAGCGGGAGCTTATATTGGCGTTCTGGTCTGACCCGGTTGGGTTAGGCGAGAAGCTACCATTTCAGTGAATCAATATGAACTCATGATTGACCCTGGACTAATCGTTCTGGTTTATGAGTTATTGACTTGGTCATTAAGTCAGTGTTCCAATTGGAGATAGTAACATGTGATAATTAATGGGCAATAAGAACATAACAGTAATTATGTGGATTGTTTCCATTTAAAGTGCCATAAAAGTCAAAGACAAATGTTTCATTCTAGTGTGTGAAGCTTCAATGTTGGTCACTCATAGCCAGGTCTTAAATAAGCTCTAAGACCTTCACATCTCGCAATTACTTCTAAATCATTAAGACTACTGAGGTTGAAGCTCAGCGATATACATGCTCAACTTTACAATCCAGATCAATAACCATACAATTCAACTCGTGATAGATAATACACCGTAAATATATCTCAGCTCCACGTATAGAAAATTCTAACTAGATATTCAAAACCTCCTCTCATAGTATGTCTATATCCACTGCTTATTCTTACTTACTTACGCCTGTTACTCCCAATGAAGTATAGGCCGGCGACCAGCATTCTCCAACCCACTCTGTCATTCGCCTTCCTTTCTAGTTATATCCAATTTTTGTTCATTCTTCTCAGATCTGTCTCCATTTCTCGGCGTAATGTGTTCTTTGGTCTTCCTCTTCCCCTTTGGCCTTCGGGATTCTATGTGAGGGCTTGCCTCGTGACGCAGTTGGGTGATTTCCCCAATGTGTGTCCTATCCACTTCCAGCGCTTCTTCCTGATTTCTTCCTCCACTGGAATCTGGTTTGTTGTCTCTCACAGTAGTTGGTTGCTGATAGTGTCTGTCCAACGGATCCGAAGTATTTTTCGTAGACAACTGTTAATAAACACTTTTATCCTCTGGATGATGGGTTTCGTAGTTCTCCAAGTTTCCGCCCTCATACAGTAGAACTGTCTTGATATTCGTACTGAAAATTCTGATCTTATTCACAAAGTTGAATTTTATAGAATGTCAAAGCTACCAAATATAAAGATGTTAGTTATTTCTCTATACTAAGAATTCTTATGTAGAATCAGATTATTCTATATGAAATTATTGAAATATTATTGACAAAACAGACAAATTCACTTACCCAGTTACAAATGTACTTAACAATTTTATTACAATACACTCATTCCATTCGATCAAGTTTTTTTCAAAATTGTTTAATTTTTTTTGAATAAAGAAAACATACTATAACAATAAATTCTTTTATGAAGCCGCTTAAAGGGGGGAAATGAATTTCTTTCAAAATAATTTTTTTCTAAAAATTTTTCACCGTTCAAAAAATAAAAAAATGTTTCTCATATATAAAAACAAAACAAATCATTCAACAACCAAAAAAAAACTAACCACATGTATATATTTACAGCCTGGTAACATACATTTGGTCTTCTTTGAAAATTCTATTAAAAACATTATGATCTCTGTAATATTTTGTAGAATACAATTTGTTTCGTATCTTTTTAAAAATAATAAATTAAAACAAAACAACATATTGTAACCAGCTGTTTTAAATAACAGGAATGATTGAAAACAATAGTTTACCATTAATACTAATAATAAGTATATGTTTGATTTAATAAAATTATTCATTTATGTTTTTCATAATAAGACAAGTTAGCACTTAAGTAATAATCTATCAATTGATATCCTTTAGGAATGTAATCTTATTAATGATTGATTATTAAATTGTTACATAAGTTAAGGCTAGCCACTATTCATCATTGCATATAAAGCTTGTGACTTCAGGCAATATCGAGGTAGTCCGCATAGGATACAAATATGCCAACAAGAGACTGATCCATTGCAATCCTAAATAACAATGGGAAGATTATATGTAAACAACACCAAGTGATTATAAGTAGTGTATTGGTTTGTTCAACACAAATGAATGAATGAACTATACATTTGAAAACTTCTTAAGGTTTTAATTTTTTTAAGTGAAATAAAGCAATAGTGTTATATAGTGCGTATACGTGCCTTGTTTAATATACATATATACAATATAAATTGATTGAAAAAAAGTTTTCAATACTCTACAAATGTCATTCATTTATCGTTACTTGTATGTATTTGTGTATTATATTACCCATTTTTATACAATAACAAGCTAATTGTTCTCTACATAATATCGAATGATTTTACTGATATTGTCCATAAACCATTAAAGGATTATCTTTTCTAACTATTTTCAAATAATTAATTATGAATAAAATCAGAATGAAGTTATAAGTAATGATGGATAGTGGCTAGCAGTGGAATACAGGACGCGCGTTTCGTCCAATCTGGGACTCGTCAGCTGAATATACCTGCATCTCAGAGTTGATGTTCACTCTAGGACTCGAAACCCAATACATTTCGCTTCAAATGCCATCGCGTTCGAGTTTCAAAGTGAACATGAACTGTGAGATGCAGGCACATCCAGCTAACCAGTCCTGGATTCCACTGCTAGCCACTATCCATCTTTGCTTATAATGCTTGTGAATTAATGCTATATCGAGGTAATACACACATTATACACATAAGTCATTAAGAGACTGACCAACTGCATTTGTGTTCTGAATCTGTCGTTTACTTTTTATAAAAAATTCCTTTTTCATTATAACTGGTCTCGTACTTCACTTTTATTTTTACTGGTAAATTTATATCTCTGTCTAGAAAAAGTTTATTAAAATTAGACTACTGCTAGTTATCATTTATCACTAAGATTTGTATTTTATTTAATTATTCTTTAGAGTATACAAAAGACTTTAAATACAAATGTAAAACGTAATAGAAGATATAAACTTTAAAAACATTGCTAAAGTTATGAATCAATAGATTGTAATCATAAACTTATGATGGGAATTGTGGAGTATTCACATTGATTTCAAACGTTTTATAGTCATTTCAATAATTGGATTCATGAGTTGATCTAATCCAGATCACAGTAACAACCTGAAAGCATTGGACGACCGTTTCATCCTAGTATGTGACTCCTCAGAAGTCACTTATACATACTTCTTTGGGAGTATCACTCGTACATTAGATAGTACGTCATCAAACCGTTTGGGCAACTCTAAAAACAATTCGTTTCCACATTTTGTTAGATACATCAAATATTCATCAGTTTCGTTTCTCAATTATCCAGGTAGAAGTTAATCTGAAATGTATAAATTAGCCTCGAGAACGTGAAAACGTTCTTTTTTCTTATTTGTTTCCTGTAATCTCGGCTCTTTCTTTTGACCAGAAATTTTTTTCACATTATCATTATTGTTTTTAAACTCAGACATTCATTTTAACTATAATAGTGTGATATAACTTCTTCATTACCAGTTTAAAAATACCACCCCCTACCGATTTGGCAAATGTCAGTTATCAATTGTTTTCATTGGCTGTTACTGAGTTATAGTGGTTTTTGCTCACATCTTGTAATCTTATAGTATAATTGTTATTTATAAAGAATGGAAGTAATATATAAGATTACATAAAACTGAAAAGAACGGAAATTCATTTGACCGAACATAAGCCTTTGATACATTATAGTTTGATTTAACACAAATATCATTTTAGATATTACGGAATGTAAATAAAATCCGATTGTTTGCCTATATGTAGTTATTTTAAAAAAAAAACTTTATTAACTATGAAAGTTACCAAACTTTTGAATGTTAACTTTGATTTCCTATAATCTCTTATTAATGAAAAGTGATAACTACTGACAATAAATATCAAATTAGCTAGAGAATAACACGCCGCCCACCAGTATTCTCCATCCAACTTTGTCCTAGGAAATCCTTTCCAGTTCTTTTCAGTTGCTATTCATTCTTTTCAAGTCTGCTTCCGATTCATGACTTAATGTGTTCTTTGGCCTTCCTATTTTCCGCTTCCTTTTGAGGATTTAATGATAGAGCTTGCTTCGTGATGAAGTTTTGTGATTTCCGTAATGTATGTCCTATCATCAACAAAATTTATACTGAAATTAGTTGTCTTCCGTAATTGAAAAATTAACTAGAAAATATTGTTTCTAAAATTGATGTGTCACGATAAAAGGCAATTATTACTTATGCCTGTTACCCCCAATGGAGTATAGGCCACCAACCAGAAAATGCAATCATAAATCTACAAAAGTATATTTTAATAATAATGGCTTTATACAATGTTATATTTTAGGTACAATATAGAATTCTCAGCACAAAGTATTTCAACAAATTTCCTTTTCTTATTCGTTGATCGATCCTGACGATAAATATTGAGTGATCGGCAGTTAAATGTTAGCAGTTCAGAAATCGACTGAATAATATATATCCTTTTCGATGTATATTGTCAGCAACCACGATGTATGTGACTGTACTTTTTTGTGACTTGTACGGCGAGAGGTTATAGGCTTTTCATAAACGCGCCTGAATATATTTTGCGGTTGATAGACATAATGATGCGCTAAAACAAAGACATAACTTATTGAAATATCTAGATGGAGGGAAAAGGTTGCCCAGATATTCAAGTAAGCCGCCAAAGTTCAAATGTGATGTATATGTATATATGTTTTACATGATCGTTATTCTTAGAGAAGATAAATGTATACAGATTTGCGTTTGCGACAGCAATGTTTTAAACTGGAAGGGTGGAGTTCTGTTCTCTTAGTTGGATGTTTTGGTTGTTTCATTGTTTCATTTTAAATTCAAAAACTGTATGGAAGACACAAATGATAAACAGACTGAACCATATATCAGTCTATTAAATAATTAGCCTTGGTAATAATCAAGAAATAATATCCAATTTACTTTAATGACGTCTAATCAAACTCATATTTGATACTAATAAAAATCATACATCAGTGAATGTTAGACCACAATTGGAAACCTGAAAGCAATGGACAACCGTTTCATCCTAGTATGGGACCCCTCAGTAATGCGCATCCACGATCCCTCATGTCAGACTCAAACCCAGGAACTTTGGTCTCACGTGCTAACGTTTAACGTCTAGATTACTGAGCCGGCATTCAAAAAAGTTAATGTCTATAATGAACTGATTCATGAAATTGCGCGACTATCTTCCATTGTCTGAGCTAGATACTCGTCTCTACCTGGCATCGTAGTCTATTATTCATCGATTTATAGTCTCAATCAAAGACTTAACAATCTCCACAACCGCACACTGAAAAATAATATATTTCTAACATTCCAATGAGTAGAAAAATTACGTTTCTAAATGTTGTGGTATTTCGTGACTTAGTGCAGGCCACTTCTTCAAAGAATAAAATAACTTAATTTTTCTACTTATTGAGATATTACAAGTATATTATTTTTCTTAATAACAATCTACCTAATGCTCAATTTATGTGAAATTGCCATAATTGATTAAAGTAATCACCTATGAATAGATATTTAAAAGTAATGGATAATAATAATTTAATTTACTTGTAAGATGTGTCTATTGAAGCAAACATTTTTATGAAATTTAGTTTTATACTGCTGCACAGTAGGAAGTAGTAACCATTTTGAAAATTTCAAGTGATGTTTTTTATCATTCATCTGGATACTTTACTTCTAATGTTGTGGTGGAGTATCGTTTCTTTTTTTCATTTAAAAGTTAACCATTTAATTGATATGAGATATTTATTGTTCCAACCAATGAATTATGAATAAATCAAGAACACTAGTTGCTCGAATTTCGAATTATGCATTTAAAAAGAATAAAGATGTTCATGAATAAATCTCAAAGTTACCATTCATTATCCTTATCGGGGCATAACAGTAAAATAGAGAGGTTTCGTAAAATCACCAGTGATAGTCAAACTTCTTCAAGTGGAAGTCAATGAAAATGGATTGATGTTGCATAATCTAGTCAAGATTATCAAAACGCTTCTCACGTATTGGTTATAGTAATTTACAATTGAAAGGATGTTACCTCAACGAGATTAACATTTTCAAGTATTAAGTAAAAAAGGAGTTGCATCACTTGTCAAAGTAATCAAAAATCATCAACAGTTTACGTTATGCAATAGTTTCTGAATTATTTAGAAATAATAATCTTTAGAATAAAAGATAAACGTTGATGTTTACGTAAAAATGGAGAAGACGGGATTTATAATTAGAATTTATATTTCGTAAAACTGCAATAGTTGCTAAAGCCATAGGAGTATAAGGACTGTACAATACTCTTTAGTACACTGAGTTTGGGTTCAAAATGATAAGTAGCTATAGCCTCGACTGTGCACAAATTCCTCATCAAAACCCTATCTGAATGAAGATTCTCGCGGTAGGGTACTATCGAAATTGACCATGTGTTCGAAAACTGAGCTTTCGATTGATTTGTATCCCCATTCAGATAACCATACAGTACTTTAGGCTATTCGTCTACCAAGTGTTCACTATGTATGGTCAATATAACTTGCTTCACAAGAACAAGTAAACTTGTTCAGATTACTGATTTAAATTATGTTTTATGAAGGTTTATCATCTAAATCATACAATGCACTTATAAAGTACAAGTTGTGAAAAAATTTTAAAATAAATAAGTTAAGAATCACTTGTATTTTCTTATGTTACCTTACACAATCCATGTAACACGGAAAACAGTTTTATGGTGTCAAACATGTAGACCATTTCAACTTTTTTCTTCTCTCTCTCTCTTCAACTGAATTTACTAGAGTACATCTATATTCAAAATAATACATATATCTTAAAATCAAACAAGGTTCTTCTTATAACACACTTCCTAAAAAAAGTACGATCTAGATACCTATTTCACTGAACGATTATTTAACAGTTCAGTTTTACATTAATATAATCAAAATATAAAAAAAGAAGTTGATTTTACTTAATCCATGAGTGATTACCTACCTTAGTCTAATTCTAAACAGATCAAATAAACTTGCTTTCTGTCTAGTAATTTCAGTAATTAATTCTTCGATTAGGTCAGTGTTGTTGTTCTTGTTGTTTCAATATGATCAATTAATGATTCACAATCAAATTATTCATTCATAAACATATTTTCATTGAATAATCAATAGTTTCTTTAAAATTGTTTATTACCAGTAGACAATTTTATCAGTTTATCTAACAATTATGTTAATATTCTATGAAACGTTCATTTTCATAAATGTTAACATGATTTTATATCGTTGAAATCATGGATCAATTGAAGCTAGAATACCATGGAAAACCTGGAGGCAATGGACAGCCGTTTCATCCTAGTATGGGACCCCTCAGTAATGTGTATCCACGATCCCACATGTCAGATGCAAACTTAGGACCTTCAGTCTCGCGCGCAAACATTTAACTTCTTGATCACTGAGACAGTATCCAACGGTGTTAATGTCTAACTTCCACCCCCTTTGAATAATGATAACATAAGTTAACTCAACTTTACTTTTTCATTCATAAAATTATGTCATTTTAACATTTAAAAAAGAGAAAAAAAAGTACCCATTATACCAGGGAATGAATAAAACCTTTTTTTCTAACCAATTACACTTATTATAAAAGTGGAATTCTCACTAAATTCTCACATAGTCTATATTTATTTGACAATAATTTTAATCTTGATATTAAACTATAAAACATAAAATTAGCTTACATCATAATCAAAATTCATTTTTCATTCCACTATGTTTTCCGAGTTTTCCTTTTTTTATAAAGAAATTCTGAGAAATCAAATCAAGACTTCATATTTCAAGAAGAAAAAATACCATTTAATATAATCTTGAAGCAAATCAAAAGAAGAAGGTACCATTTGAAATATTGTAATGATAAAAAACATTAAATGCAATTAAAATAAATCAATTCTAAATTATAATATACATTAACAATTTATTACGATTAGAAAGGGGTTTTGTGGAGATTTTAGTGATATTATATAGTTGAAATTAGTCAATTGAAGCTAGAGCATCATGGAAAACCTGGAAGCACTAGACGGCTGTTTCTTCCTATTGTGGGTCTCCTGAGCAGTACGCATCCATGATCTAGCCTCATGAGATTCGAACCCGGGACATATAAGTCTCGTCCAGTGCTTCCAGGTTTTCCATGGTGGTCTAGCTTCAATTGACTCATGATTTGAACTATATAAAATTTATTACTAGCCTATTGATAATTATACTACTGTATAAATGCAGTACATCTTTTTATTGAATACTGAAGAATGGTTTTATAGAATTAAAGTCTTCTAGGATTTTCGATGATAGTAGATACAAATCAATAAAATAATAATTTGGAATATCGTATTGAATTTTTTTATAAAAAAAGAATTTTCTAATGTTTCGTATGTCTGTTTTAAATTCTTTTATAACCAAAGAAGCTTAGTTTCGAGACATCAAAGCTTTAGCTATTTACTCATATGATTTATGATATATATATACATATAATTGATATTATTATAAGCAACTCAATTTACTTGAGATTATATTTGTTATAACTTGTGGCCGAGTGGATGCTCTGTTAATATATGACGTGATAAGACCGGCAATCAGGGAGCAGCGAATTATCTATTTGACCAAATGGCTAACGGAAATCGTACGAGCAGTCTAGAATATTTGTCGGTTCTGCTTCTGCCTAGCGCAGACAGTTAAGTTCAAAACACCAATCTCATCCTCTGTGGTATGAATCATTATGTCTCAAACATACTGATTTTATGCACCAAACAGACAGACTACATCGTACCATAAAATAGAAAATAACATACGTATAACATTAAGCCAAATGTGACTGTGAATAGGGGAACAGTAATTAGTAGATTGGGTGTAATTCATGAATGGTAAATAGTATAATAATAGTTTACGGGTCAAAATAAAGCTTATAATAAGGGGAACATGAATATGAATAGTTTACTTATTTAGCGATTATACGATAAAAAGTGTATGCATAATATTGGTCAATAAATTGTTCTCAAAAGTTACCACTCATAATTCTCTTCAGGATACAACAATAATGTCATATCTTGCTAATGAGTAGATTCGTGTTATAATGAAGTGAACTAGAAAAATCTATAATAATTTAAATCAAAATAACTATAAACAAAATAAACAACAACAATTCTGTATATTATTGATAAGAAACAATTAGATAACAGAGAATAGATACAGTAATTTATTAAGATTTAAATGAATATTTGACATCT
The DNA here is from genome assembly GCA_944470415.2 of Schistosoma rodhaini. Classification (NCBI taxonomy): domain Eukaryota; kingdom Metazoa; phylum Platyhelminthes; class Trematoda; order Strigeidida; family Schistosomatidae; genus Schistosoma; species Schistosoma rodhaini. The sequence continues at coordinate 29,135,970 of OX104037.1, read as the reverse complement.
CTCTAAAGAGAGTTTAGTAAGAGTTGAATATCAATAAGTTCATTTAATTGATTTCAGTTCATTACTATCTAGGTAGATATTTCGTTGCCAAACTTCAACTTATCGGATTTTTCTTTATTCGAGTATTCGATTGATCATAAAACAGAAAACCACAAACTATGGGGTAACAGCAGTTAAGTTTTTTATATGATTATTTCTATTAGTTGGTAAAAGATAATCATTTGCTATTCGAGTAACGGTATTATGGATTTATTAAAAATGTTTCTGTTAAATTTTGTCTTATCAAGCTTTTTTTATAGGAAGCGGAAGACGACTCCTCTGATCTTAACTACACACTAGATAATGTATGAATTCAATGAAACAAGCAGAATGATAGATTTAGTTCATATTAAAAATGGAAAACATAGAAATATGTACAATATACTTGGTTCTATTTCCTTAATTATTACGGTTTTCTTACCATGTTACGTTACTTGTTTTACACTCTACGTTGTCATTAAGTTATTAAATTACTTGGAGTAACAATTAAACTTTAGTCCCAAATATATAGAGCTAGCAATGTATTATCGAACACCTACTTTATTACTGTAGACACTATATATGAGGATATGTTTCTAACGAAAAATATAATACATTCTAAGCTAATTTCCTACCGTTAACTGTGATACTGGGACATCTGTCTCACATAAGTGTGGGATCATGGGTGTGCACTGCTGAGGAGTCCCATACTAGGGCGAAGTGGACGTTCAATACTTGCAGGATGCAACATAATGTTTAAATTGTAAAGCTAATCCAGCCCAGATAAATGATTGTGCTATAAATATCCTAATTTCATGTTTAATATCTTATCTCATATAACTCGATCATCAGAAATACTATTTACATTATTACCTTTTTATCTTGGTTAAATACTTATATTCGTATAATAGTTCGATTTTCTTTTTTTTTCATTTCTATTGATAATCAAAAAAAATATCTCGGCTGTTTCCATTATTAAATATCCCCGTTTACCTAATCAAAAAGCCTCATTTCTAAGACATATCATACTCATTCTAGGTTCAAATACTTAGAAACGTAAAGCTCGATTTCTGTTGAGATTGGAGATAATCTTCTATAATAAAACCCAACTACCAATAAACCTAGCTACAATGATTCCTGTCGATGCTCACTAATGATGTAACATCAGAAGATAATATGCATGATGTCAGTTTGCCTAAAATAAAGGCAAAATTGAAAATACAGTCAACATATAATCGGAACAACACTAATCAATAAATAAACTCATATGCCTACCAATAATAAAATAATCGGATTAATCGAATGAAGCAACAAGTATTGGATTGTTCGACTAGTATCCTAACGGATAATTTCAAAAGGCTTGACACCTATATATTTACTTAGTTACTTCTAGTTATATACTCGTTTAATATATGTCACAAATAAAATCTGTGTTAAATCATAAAATATGTAACCATTAGCTAAATATTTGATTTCTAATTGTATTACTTCTGTTAACTCATGTCAACTAAATTTATTTTGATCAATAATCTTATGATTTTAATTGATTTCGTATATTATTGATTCATATTGATATTGTACACTAATCATTTCAACAAAATCTAGTTTAGCAACGATGGATAGTGGCTAGCAGTAGAATCCAGGATGTACGTTTCCTCCTATTGGGATCCCACTGCTAGCCACTATCCATCATTGCTTACAATGCTTGTGAATTAAGGCAATATCGAGGCAATACGCACAGTATGTACATATGCCAATCAGAGACTGACCAGTTGCAATCCTAAACATCAATGGGAAGATTCAAACAAGCACTACCAAGTGAAAATCTAGTTTATTTTGAAAGATCTATTTACGGTTTAAAACTTTTTATGAAATACTCAAAAATAAAGATTATTTTCGAAAAACTCTTCATCAAGTTCTCCAGTTAGAAGTTCAATATTATTATTATTGTGTTATAATAAACAAAATATGAAATTTGAATTAATCTATATTATAATTTGAAAATGGAAAATTTCTATTTATTTTTAGTTTTAAATGCTAAAATTTACTAACAAGTCAAAATAACATCATTGGTAATGCTTAAAATAGGTCATATATAAAGAGTAAGATAGCATTGCTGAGGAATCTCATACTAGGACGAAACGATAGTCCAATGCTTCCAAGTTCTCCATGTTGGTCTAGCTTTATTTGACTCATAAATTCAACTATGAAAAATTATTTGCCTTAAGGTTGTAGTAGATTCAAATCCTATGTACAAGAAATTTAGGACCAAATAACAGTTATTGTCGTAATTGTTATGATAATGATAATATTAACGATAAGAATAATTATTATTTCGAATATCATGTACAATAATAAAGATGAACGAGGAAAAATGTCTTGGAAGGGAGTATAAGTCATAATGTATGTTTAAAACAATTAGTCTCTTTGACAAATTTCCATAATGCAATGAGATGAAGTTTATCAGAATTATGTGATATATTAGCGCAATACATTCCAAACAATCTGATCACACATATACCTGTTAAGACATTTTCATATGAAAATTAAAAGGTCAATTAGACAGGTTAAGGTAAACTGTAACAAAGAAAGAAAATAAATAGAGTACACAAAAACAATGTGATGACAACTCTGGATAATAAATCAGCATTACCAGGGTAGGTTAAGGGTAAGAACAAATTGTTTTTGAACACATAAAGGGGATTTCCATTTCCATGTAGCCAAGGCTTCAATAAACCTTAGTATAAGTCCTTGAAGGCTTTTGTACAACACTACAAATGCTGACTTGATGTCAACCTAATGACCAGTTTCAACTAAGTGTTTCGCAATGGATGAAGATTATTAAAAGATTAGATAAACTCAAATGCAAAATTGTATCGGAACGAGTCAAACTGGATTTTTAGAAATCTTGTTTGTCAAATCACATTTTCCCGAATGAATTATGTAAGAATCTTCGTTCAAGTAAATTTCAACCAAATATTCCAAATCTTATTCGACTGACAAAATCCTTTATAGACAATTGCCATGATAAGTTGATCAATTTGATTGAACTGCATACTCAAGCATTACCTGTGTTAGCAGAAATGTCTATAGTTTGCAATATTAAATTCATCAATTTTTGTAGTACTGTCACTTTGAAAACAAAAGAAAGGATCAGAAAAAAGCTGGAAAAATCTTTCTGTAACAATAATATTCATCTCACTTCCTTTCCAATCAATCCTAATAAATATGTCACTAATTTATCCTCCATTGTATTGTCCGTTCATGAAAAGGAGGCACTTTCTCTAGGTTTTTAATTTTTCTGTCCCTATAACACAAACCTCTGAACTAACAGTCAACACCCAATTCGTAGACCGCATCCACAATCCCGCATGTGATACTCGAACCCAGGACCTATTGGTCTCGCTCACGAACGCTTAAACTCTAGACTACTGGGACGACATCCAAAAGTGTTAATATCTGATTTCAACCAATCCACGATATTGCACAAAAATTGCTCCGATGTCTGAGGTAGATACCTGTTTCTAATTGAAGTGAACACTTTTTACCAGTCACCCTAACATCAATGATTTGATTCTATATTACAAACAACTCATAATTCACATGTTATAAATTTTAAATGATGTACTTTGCCTGTACCTAGCCAATTTTATAAATTATTAATTTGAATGTATAACTGTAGAACCTGAAGCGAAATTATTGAAAAGAATATTTTTCATTTATATATCTGTGTTTTAATATGACAGGAATTTTTCAGCGAAGTAGATTTGTTTGTAAAATTTATTTCCTTGTAAGTGAAACAAACGAATTCCATTAGTAAATCACAATGTGACTCATTATAATGACTACATAATGGTAGGAGATCACTAGTTTTTAGTCAGTTTATCCATTGTATCTTTATAATGCTTGTACCTATCTACCTGGATAATAAAATATAACTGAAGAATAATAAAATCCATGCTTTCAAATATCGGATTTCGGTATAAAAGCTAAAATATTGATATAAAATATCATAAATGTAACAATACAGTTGAAGTAATAAAAATTACGGTCAAAATAAAACAAATACATCATACATTTCACAATGAATATTTGATATGATGGGATTAAGAAGGCAAAATTACATTGTTTTATTCATTGTGACTTTTATTCAATAGTACTTCCGTTTTAATTCAATGCGATGATTACTCTGTGTAGTATTTGTTTTGTTTTCCTATATGACATTTTATTCGGTATAACATATGATATTCATGTATTTAATTAACATGAATTAGGCTCTATATGACACACAGTATGTGATTTGATGTAACTCTGGGTATTTTTCATATATGTGATTTCATCATAATTCTTAATCAAAATCAGTGCACAATGAGTGTAATTTCGACTAGGGTAGTTTTCATGTTTCGGGTTTAATAAGTAATCACTTGTACTGTGGTGTGGTCTACTTATATCCACATATGTATTATATGGTGATGGTCAGGCATAGAACGTATTTTGGCAGAAGATCGATGACGAAAGAACTGAAATGAAGCGCAATCGGTACGAAAATGCATGAACAATGAAATTAGAGAAGAAGGAACAGTGAAGATTGAGATAATTGGTTGTTAATTTGCAAATTAACTGTTTATTGTATGTTATCAGAATTTAGTGAGATAGTCTGTAATTTGTGCTGAAATATATTTGATTGTTCTTCTTCACTACAGTACCAGTCTTCGCGTCCTTACTTCAAGTCATGAGAATTGCAACGGTTCCTCACTTTGCAAGTATAAGTAATAAATGATAATGATATAGTAATTAGAGACGACTAGATATAACAATATTTAACTCAATAAAGTTATACAAGCACTTGTACACTATTCACAACTTAATGTGAAGTTTTAGTCGGAAGATATAAAGAACATTACGTATTTTATTAAATACAAAAACTGTTCAGTATATGTAATTAACAATAGAATTTCGTAGGGCTTTATAATTTTAGATCGACTTTAATGTTCCCGTCGAATTCTAGATTTAATTCACTTTATTTTAAAAGTTATGTAAATGGGGAGTAAAAACATAAGCATAAAATCAATAATTCATATATTAATTTCATTTTTATGAATAATCATCTTCACATTATGAAAGAATTCCTTGACACATTTCCTTATTAATATAATCAATATGTTTATATTTTTACCATAAGAAATCTGAAAATACAAACTTAATTACGCCTGTTAACTCTCGTGGATGAGCATAGGCCACTCACCAGCATTCTCCATCCAACCCTATCCGAAGCTATCCTTTTCAGTTGCTATTCATTCTTTTCATTTCTGCTTACAATTCCTGACTTAATGTATTCTTTGGTATTCTTCTTTTCCACGTCCTTTCAGGATTCCAAGTTAAAACTTGCTTTGTGATTCAGTTTGGTGATTTCCGTAATGTATGTGCGATTCACTTCCAACGTCTTTTCCTAATTTCCTCTTCAGCTGGAAGCTGATTTGTCTTCTTTCACATTAGGCTGTTGCTTATGGTATCCGGCCAACGGATATTCAGTATTTTGCGTAAACAACTATTTATAAATACCCGTTTGTAGTAGTTTTCCACGGTTCAGCTCCGTATAGTAGGACTGTCTTGACGTTCGTATTGAAGATTTTCACTTTGAAATTAGTTGACAGTTGTTTTGAGTTCCATATGTTCTTCAATTGTAGGAAAATGCATAAACAACTCAATTATAGTTCTTGTTTTTGTCTACTACAATCTTGTTGTGGTAATTACAGTTTATTACTTATACTACTTGTCTTATTTAAATGTTTTAGATAATTTGAGTTTTATTTATCATGACGATGAATCAAGTGGATTATGTATAAGTACTTATATATGAGTACTTATATATATAAGTATTCAGTAATATTTAGAATTGATTTGAGTAATATCCGTTTATTTTTATTTGTCTAAATAAATATTCGAGGTGATTATCTACACGTTTAGTGTCCTAGACGCCATATGAAAACATTCTATCTAAACAAGCATTATTTTCATTAGGCTTATTCTTTTCAGTTTGTTTGTTACATTTTTTTAATCTTCTTAATTGTAAATATCATTGTTTACCAATAGAAGATTCTTATTCGATTACCATTAATTTTTTTCATTAAAAATCATGAATTGATCTAATATTAATGTGGTGCAAAAATGATACAAGTAAGTTAAACATGGATGACTATTTTTCGGTGCACTGGGTTGCATACATATATCAAATAAATTTATTACAATACTTTTACATGTCCTTTTATTTCAAGCACCTTTCTGATACGAATGTAGAAAATACTGTTCCAGAATACTATGAACTATTCAATAGGCTGTTGATGCTTCATTAGCAACATTCGTTTCCTAGATACGATGTAAACAATATGTAGTTAAAAGTTAAAATCTACAGTTATGAAGATATAATAAGCGAAATACTTGTCTATAACATATATTTCATCCATTTCAACTGTGAACAGATTACAACTCCGTAAAACAATACATACTTGTGTATATGTACTTAAGGTGACAATAATATAACTATATATATATATATATAACTATAATAAAACAATATAACTACAAGTTGTGTTTATTTAGTCAGCATCTTCTTTAATCTAACTTATGTACTCTGTGTTACCAGTAAAAAAACATCACATAGAATAAATTAATATGAAGTTGAATATAAATAAACAACTATTCGTCCAACAAATCTATTCATTATTTTATTGGTCAGACAGAAAGCTGTTCACATTTATATTCGAAACTATTCTTAGGTGTCAAATGTTTGATGAAGTAGCTTTAGTTTTTCTCCCATTTTTTAGGAATAACAGTTCATACTTTTCGATAAACTTACTACTATTGTGGTATGGGTTGCCTATATCCATATAGGTAGTACATGGCGATGGTCAGGCAGAGAATGTATTTCACTAGAAGATCGATAAAGAAAGAATAGAAACGAAACTCATTTGGTATAAAAATGCATGAACAATAATAATCGGAGACTATGAACTGATATTTGTATAAAGAATGGTCAAGATTGAGACAATTGATTTATAGTTCGCAAATTAACTATTTACTGTATGATTGTCAGATTTTACTGAGTTAGTCCGTTATTTTCGTGTCAAATACATTCGACTGTCCCCCACTTGCCTTCTTTTTCACTACACTACGATTATTATTATTATTATTTTATTGCTGTTCCCATAGGTACTAGAATTTATCAAATGTTATTGACCATTGAAGAAACAATGAAATTTTAAATAAAAATTATTCACAAGAGATTAGTAGAACATTTTAAGATAAAAGTGATATACTTCATTTTCATTAACAAGTTAACAAATAAATTATATTACAGTTATTCATGCCATGAACATATTTGTTAGATTATTGAATCTATGAAAAACATACAAAATTCACAATAAAACAGTTTAAGGTAAATTATATTTTTTATATATAGTTGAAACCATGAGTCGATTGAAGCTAGACCACCGTGGAAACCTGGAAGCACTGAACGACTGACTAGTGACCGGCTCCATGAGGTATTTCCCGGAGTTCTACCCAGAAGCAGTAACCAGTGGAGTTTAACCACGTCTCTTAGGAGATATTAATTCACTGAAGACAATCGGTGAATGGTTGTTCAATTTCGTGAATTAGTTGAAGTTAGACAATAACACCGTTGGATGCCAGCTTAGTGGTCTATCGATTAAGTGCTCGGGCTCGAGACTGGTAGGTCTTGGGTTCGAATCTCGCGATGTGGAACCGTGGATGCACACTGATGAGGAGTCCCACAATGGTACGAAACGGCCGTCCAGTGCTTCCAGGTTTTCCACGGTCGTTTAGCTTCAATTGACTCATGCTTTCAGCTTTATATAAAAATTACTAAAAATCTCCTCCGAAAACCCCCTTAAATTATAATTGATAAGTATTCGGTTTACACTTTTTTACTTTTCGAAGACTAAGTGAATAAATGAGAAATTGAATTTAGATGATGTAATAAGAAGATAACGTGTATCAGAACATGATATATTAGCATAAATACATTCTAAACAATCTGATTATACATTTATACCTAAAATATGTAGGTCAAAATAGACAAGTTGAAAGATCGGAAAGGCAAAAATAATATGATAAACAATATCAATCGTCACCTTGTATAATAAATCAATAGTGAAAGGATAGGTTCATGATAAGGAATCGTATCGTAATAAAACAGATTATTGAACAAGTAAAGCTTTTAGCGGACACCCAAATACATATCCGTATAATACTACCATTCAGATGTGTCTAAAAAAGTCTCCTATGTAAATGAAGGCTTAAATAAGCAATCAGTGCTATTTTTTAAACAACCTAGATCATGATTTATACCAAAATCAACACTCATGCTTCACTAATGACCTAAGCAGTATATAAACGAGTATGTCACATCACTGTGTATATTTGTTTACGGACACATATGTACCCATGATCTGCACGTAAGAGTGACTAAACTCATAACTACATGAATACAAAAACAGATGGATTCTAATAGTTTAATAACAGCATATGATTGACTAACATCTTCGGTTGCTAAATATTTAATTGAGGCAAGTCATAAGGTCAGTGTCAAGTTAGCCTTCGTAGTCTTGTATACAAGTATTCAGGGGAGAATATTAAGGTCTATTGAAGTCCAAACCATACAAGAATTCAAACCTACTTAATGCGCTTTAAAAACGCTTTTTATCCCGTCCATTCAACCCTGATGATGTAAATTTACAATACGAAGTAGGGATTGAAATTCTTTTTTGTACTATTTTTGCATTTCCAACCTTACATTTTGTTTATTTTAACATTTGTTTTTTATACGTAAAACATTTAACGAATGAATATGTAATCAGTTTAAATTCACTTATTATTGTTTGTTTGGATCTTCCCATTGACGTTTAGGACTGCAACTGATCAGTCTCTAATTGGCATATGTGCATACTGTGCGTATTGCCTCGATATAGCCTTAATTCACAAGTATTATAAGCAAAGATTACCAATAAAAGACCGATTAATTGCAGTCCTAAACATCAATGGGAAGATTCAAACAAACAATACTAAGTGAATTTAAACTTCACCCATCGCACAAGCAAGTGGCTATCAGGACTCAGTAGCTTAGTGAATAATGCGATGGCGTTTGAAGCAAAAGGTACTGGGTTCGAGTCCCAGAGTGAACATCAACTCTGAGATGTAGGTACATCCAGCTAACCAGTCCCAAATAGGATGAAAGGCACGTCCTGGATTCTGCTGCTAGCCACTATCCATCTTTGCTTACAATGTAATCTCATTGTTTGAAAAGACTTAAAGGTAAAATATCACGTAATTCTGATACACTTCAACTTTTCATTGAATTATCTTAATTTACTGAACGGGATTAATTGCTTAAAGCTTATAAAACATTGGTTATCACATATCAGCGAAGATTTAAATTATTTTTATTAGTAAGATCGAAGATAATGTTTTTTATTGGCTTATTATCATCAAAGAAAAAAATATTGATAACTAAATATTACATCTATATGTCAATGTTGAACTTACATTCTAATAATATTACTGAATTTTCACTATAACATGATTTCAAATTGGTAGGCTAAAAGGTCAACGCACTTGTCTGTTAAGTATCATTATCAATGTCTTGACGTGATAATCTCAAAGAAATTGAGCATTGAGTAGACTAATTACAAAAACAGTTCACTTGTAATATTATAAAGAGTTGACAATCTGACGTTTCAACATTCAATTTGAACCGCTGGTTCAGAGAAAGTGAATAACCAAATGAGTCCAGCAATGAAGCGACCATCATTAATACAAGAAGTATCAAAAGCTCAGTTTCCGATTAATTGGGATATTACAAACATAGTATTTTATTATATATACTTGAAATCATGAGTCAATTGGAGCTAGGCCACCGTAGAAAACCTGGAAACACTGGACGGCCGTTTCATCCTATTGTGGGACTCCTCAGCAGTGGGCATCCACGATCCCGCCTCACGACATTCAAACCCAGGACCTATTATTTTATTGTTATGATTTCTCTTATCAAATTACCTGTATCTAAGAACGGTAAAATAAACTAGACTTACAAAATTGGGAAATCACCACGCTGTCTGATATTTATCTTCCCATCTGTTTGTTGAAAAAAACATACAACGATTTAAAGTGGAATTGACGCGTCAGTCATATAATACAGTTTATGAAATCTTTTAAGAACAAAATCAGCAAAAAAAATCAGAAATTGTCTATTAGGTACATTACGGAATTTTCATAAGTGTGTTTATGACTTTCATTTTTTTTAATTATTGGATATTTATCATTGAAATTTTTCTGCTTCACTGGCCTATTAGACATTGATTTAAGTTACATTATATTCATTACCGTTTACATTTATTATTATTGGAATATTGTAAACAGCATTTAAAGATCATTCATTTACTGACTGATTTGAAAACTAAAACTGAACAAATTAACTTTCCAGTTTTCAAATGTTTCATAAAAGTACATTTGCACTTAATTTAGTTTTACTTAAATAGAGATTTGTTCAACTTTATAAGAGTAATCATATCATTTTTTTCATCTAAACCTGATATTTCTGTTATGATATTGTGAATTACTAAGGAATTTTACATTTCACTAAAACAACTATTCTATGTTTTCCAGTTTTCCAAATTACTTGATCGAACTAAACTTTTTGTTTTGATAAGAGCATTCAATTGAACATTGGTAACGACTGCGTAAATATTGTTTAATGAAGGTGAAAACTAGTTTCTCAAGTTAGTATACATCGTATTCAAAATTTAATAAACACTAAAAATATTTTAAATTTTGGAATATTATTAGTTAAAGTTAGACATTAACACCGTTGTATACCGGCTCAGTGGTCTAAAGGTTAAGAGTTCGAGCGTGAGATCGACAGGTCTTTGGTTCGAATCACGAGAGGCGGGATCGTGGATGCGCACTGCTAAGTAGTCCCACAATAGGACGAAACAGCCGTCCAGGACTTCTAGGTTTCCCATTGTGGTCTAGCTTCAATTGACTTCAATTGACTTCAATTGATTTCAACTATGAAAAAAAACTATTGAAATCTCCACAAAAACCCTCTTCTGATATTATTAGTTTATAATATTAAAATTTAAAGACATGATCATGAAAATTGTATGAATTTCTAATATCATATTGATTTGGATCAAAACTTTGAATGCTTAATTAATACATTTAGATAAGGTGCAATTTACTATTTAGATCGTGACAAAAGTATAATATCACTAAATTGAGATTAAATATTCTTCACTTAATAGCATATTCATTGATACTATGAATTATTTGCTTTATAAATTTATCAATAATATGTAGCAAAGCATGAACACGATATTTACAACTAAAGAACATCTGGAACTCAAAACAATTGTCAATCAACACCAAGATCAGAATTTTCAATACAAATGTCAAAACAGTTCTATTGTATGGGGCGGAGATGTGGAGAACTACGAAAGCCATCATCCAGAAGATACAAGTGTTTATTAACAGTTATCTACGCAAAATACTTCGGATCCGTTAGACAGACACTATCAGCAACATTCTACTATGGGAGAGAACAAACCAGATTCCCGCGGAGGAAGAAATCAGGAAAAATCGCTAGAAGTTGATAGGAAACATATTGAGCAGATCACCCGAATACGTCACAAGGCAAGCCCTAACATGGAATCCTGAAGATCAAAGGGAAAGAGGAAGACCGAAGAACATATTGCGCCGAGAAATGGAGACAGATATGAGAATGAATGAACAAAAACTGGATAGAACTAGAAAGGAGGGACCAGGACAGAGTGTGTTGAAGAATGCTGGTCGGCGACCTATACTCCATTGAGAGTAACAGGCGTAAATAAGTAAGTAAGTAAGTATGTAGTTTTTCATTTTGTTAGTAGGAGAAATAATAAATCTAATAAAGTAGTTCATTATGCGAATAATTTCAAAATTAATCAACTTCACTGATCAAAATATCAATTAAAACATTTTATATTGAATAAGGTAAAATTAACTTTATTTCACTAATAATAAAAGTTCTATTATTCAGTCCTAACAAATCGTTGGGAAGATTCAAACAAACAATACTGAATGAATTTAATAATATTCTTGTTTAAATAAAGTGTATGTTGACCTCTTCAAATTCAGTTAAGGTTAACATAATATTTAATTCATTTTCTATGTAGATTATAGCAGATAACAACCATTGGAAAATTCATAATCACGATCTTATAAATACTATAAAAAGTTCTTATGTTTTTTAATTGAATAATTTGTACTCAATAAGATATATACTACTTATATCTACTGCATTGGATAAGTGGTAATCAATGTAAACTATATTGAAACAAAAATTATTTAATAAATTTAGGTCAATATATTTGAGTAAAATTAGATTATATAGTGTTATATTTTAGGTACAATATCGAATTCTCAGCACAAAGTATTTTAACAAGTTTCCTTTTCTTATTACTTGATCGATCCTGACGATGAACATTGAGTGATCGGTAGTTAGATGTTAGCAGTTCAGAAATCGAAATTGTAATAATGTTCATTCTTTTCAATGCATATTGCCAAACATCACGATATGTCTGATTTGGCTCTTTTGTAACTTGTACAATGAAAAGTCGTGAACTTTCACAAACGTACGTGAATGGGTTATAAAACTAATAGGCATAATGATGTGTTAAAATAAACAAGAAAACAGATAACTTGTTGAAATATTCAGACGGCAGGAACATGTATCCCACAAATTCAAGCAGGCTGCGTAAACCTATCTCGTCCAGTGCTTCCAGGTTTTCTATGGTGGCCTAGCTTCAATTGATTCATGATCTCAACTATTATAATAAATAAAAAAATAAACTAGAACTATACAGACGTCAAATCAACCAACAACCAAAAAAAAATAGTCTTCCATTTTTCTTGTTTACTTCAAACTGAAGTTAATCGAAACTGTTTCAAAATAAATAATAATGATAATAGTACTTTAAGTGTAAATACTACAAAAACAATAGATTATCTACAACAAAATAATCTTCCTATGAAGACATAGAACATTTAAATAGTTTACATTGAATATAAACAGCTAAACGTACTAACCATTTTGTTATGAACTTCCATTGAGGTAACTTGAGTATGGTGTATTTACCATAAGGTCAAGATACTTTTTACTTGATTTCACAGTTAATCAGATGGTTTTCAAAGTTTTTAATTGAATCAAAGTAACAATCTGATGGTTTGATCATATCGAATGAGGCCTTAGATAGTATGTACCACAATAATATCAATAAATCACGTTATGCACGTTACATATGTAAGACCCTTTTTATTATAAAAATACCTGCTAGCTGGATAAAGTAATGAGAACAATTTCATTCTAACTGATATTTATTTGAATCATTTTAATATGCAATACTATATAGTTTCATTTAGCTTTTCAATCTTATCATTTTGACACACCGATAGGCGGGTGACAATCATTTTCATTAATTACAGTCTAAATCCTCGATAATTACATAATCAATACTTCTGAAAGTGGATTTTACTTCTTTGTGCAGTCGACCAATTTATAGTTAGTTGTTAGTGATTATTATTTGGAACCAAATATATTTAAACAAATATATTAGACAAATCATTTTTATATAGTTATAGATATATATATATGTTCTGCTTAGCATTTTTTAGAAAGGTTATTTTATTTAGAATGGGGTTGCTGACCCTATTCCTAACCCTCCTCTTTTACCCGACAGTAACCCTAGAAGTGCCATAGGCGACAGGCAACAGCACACTATGGTGGAGAACAAACCAACTTCCAGCTAAATAGGTAATTAAAATACGCTGGAAGTGGATAGGATGTACATTACAAAAATTATCAAAATGAATTACGAGGCAAGCTCTAACTTGGAATTCTGAAGGTAAAAGGAAAAGAAGACAAAGAAAAACATGTTGGGGTGGTAATCGGATGCAGACATCATAAAAATGAATAGCAACAGGAAACCACTGGAAGGGAGAGCCCAGGACAGAGTTGGATACAAAATCCTGGTGAGCGGCCTATGCTCCTCCACGAGGAGTAACAGTCCTAATTAAATAAATTAGGTAAAATATATTACTTCGACAACATAACGAATCTAGTAGGATATTAGAGACTTGAGGTTCGTTAAATAAATTGAGTAGTTAATTTTTTTAAAAATATTTTTCACCCTTTATTGTTGTTATTGATTTACTTCATTATTTTAGTCAAATATTCTAACATAGTAAACAAAGATGGATAGTGACTAGCAATGGAATCCAGGACACGCGTTTCGATCTACATGGGACTCGTCAGCTGGATATACCTGCATCTCAGTACTTAGTAGCTGAGTGAATAACGCGATGGCGTTTGAAGCGAAAGGTACTAGGTCCGAGTCCCAGAGTGAACATCAAATCTGAGATGCAGGTACATCCAGCTGACGAGTCCCAAATAGGACGAAACACGCGTCCTGGATTCTTCTGCTAGCCACTATCCATCTTTGTTTACAATGCTTGTGAATTAAAGTTATATCGAGGCAATACGCACAGTATGCACATATACCAATTAGAGACTGACCAGTTGTAGTCCTAAACATCAATGGGAAGATTCAGACAAACAATACTAAATGAATTTAAATATTCTAACAGTTTTTTCACTTATCTCTTTGTAAAAATAAATTCTCATTAGATTATCAAAAACAAGAAATTTAGAATTAGTATTCATTTAAAACAAATTTATTATCAAGCCACAAGTCCCTTGTTTGTATTATATATATAGTTCTAAGCGTTATTATTATTGCGAACAATCATTATGGTAACAAAATAATAATGAGTACAATGGTAACTCGTACTTATCTAAATGATAGTGATAAACGGTTCTATTTAATCTACAACATTTGGGTAACAGAAGCATTAAACGTGAAACATTACAATTGTATTATGATATGAATGAGATAAGATAATTAGAAGGATTTTTTTCTGACTAATTAAACATTAACGTATTAGAAGGAATAAGTCAAATAATACCAAAACAAAATTAGACGAAAAATAGTGAAAGGAATAGCAAAGAATAAGAACATAAATAAATAAATATTTGTAATATCCTAATGAGTAGAGAAGTTAGATTTTCTGATGTTTCGTGACTCATTGTAAGCTTCTTCTTCAGAGAATAAGTAAACAAATCAAAATTAATCCAAGTTTAAATAGTACAAAAGAACATTGATAAACATGAGAAATTAGGTAATTAAAATAATAATTTCTTAAAACAAGAGAAAATAAAAGGAGAATGTTTCTTTAGAAGACTATGTTCAGGTTTAATCTAAAGGATGGTTATTCTATTGTTGACTTAATAAGTTGGAAAACAGAGAAGTCATGAGAGATTTGGACTAATCCTATAAATAATCATTAAGTCTGTTTATTGGTTGATATTTTGATCAAAAAGAAATCAGACTTTAAAGAAAGAGAAACCCCGACAGCTTCTCAACAGCTCGTTTAAAAACATACTAGGATGTGCTGTCATTTACTTGTTAACAGAGAACTATGGACGTAATCATTTCAAAAGATTATATCCGACTCTTCTGTGTTAGAAAAAAAGATTGAAAGTCTATTCGATGTCGTTTTATAGTGCTCAGTCTAATCTGCTTATTTATATCGTATCCAAATAATGTATATAATAAACTACTGGATAAAAACTTCAATACCATCATTCTTAGAACTAAAATTTATGATTATCAAATGTTAATATGTAACTTAGTAGCACAGTTGAAATGAAAATTGAATCCATACAATATATATAATAATGCAATTTCAAATGTAATAAAGATTTGTAAAACAAGACGAAAATTTTATTGTATAGTATTCTCTGACTTAATTAATTGAATTGATTATCAAATTATGTAAATATGACAGAGCAATAAACAGTTATACATAGTTCATCAGTTGAGTTTTAATCGAGGAATATATAAATGCCAGAAGATAGAGGTATTCAGTAAAACAAAAGTACGTTTGCATTGATATATAATATTAACATTACTTACTTACTTACTTACGCCTGTTACTCCCAATGGAGCATAGGCCTCCGATCAGCAACCTACGCTCTAGGCATTAGCATATAAATATTCAATTTAGATGACATGAATAGAATGAGTTAATCAGATAAAAATAATAATCACGAATTAATAGGCTTCTTACTTAATAACTTCATAACCGCTATACAATATTTTAGTTTTATGTATTTTGTATTCACGTTCTTACGTTGTTAAAATAATGGAAGTTTGTTTACTTGTAGTTTATTCTTTGAGCATAAACTAATTGAACTGATAGGCGTAAACCCTCAGGAGCTATTCGTCTATAATACCACAGTATTCTTTCTCTTGTAGAAGCACCGCCAAATCTTAATTTAATATTTTTTATTCTTTTTAAACCTACTTGCCTTACAAAATAACTGTTAGTATAAGCCAAATCACAAGTAGACTCTTACCGTAGAAAAAACAGTTCCAGAAATTATCAATTTTTGCTAACAAAACAGTGATTAAATAAAAAATAGTGAAATAGTGTCATGTATCCATGCATACGCTATTTCTCTGTGTAGTAACAAATTTTCAATAAACCATTTGTATTCAAAGGTGGGTGGTGGCCAGCAGTGGAATCCAGAACGCGTGTTTCGTCCTATTTGGGACTCGTTAGCTTGATGTACCCTCATCTCAGAGTTGATGTTCACTCTGGGACTTGAACCCAGTAACTTTCGCTTCAAACGCCATCGTGTTATCCACTTAGCCATTGAGTTCTGATAGTCACCAGCTTGTGTAATTGGGCAAAGTTTAAATTCATTTTGCATTGTTTGTTTAAACCTTCCCATTGATGTTTAGGACTCCAATTGATCAGTCACTTATTGGCATATCTGTATCCTGTACGGACTGCATCGATAGTGCCCCAAGTCACAAGCATTATAAGCAAAAATCGATGGTAGCTAGCAGTGGTCATAATTTTTTTTGAAAGAAACATTCAAAAGTAAAAATATATCCAAAATTCGTGAATTGTCTTGTTTTGCTAATGTAATACACCGTTTACTTACATAAAACGCTTTTTGTCCAGATAACGATGATTTCCATACTAAAATAGAATTTCTAACGTTTATCTTCAACCCTCTCCCACGTGTCTGTGTATTATACTAGTTGAAAGTCTTGTGATTTTTTTCAAAAACATCCAGTTCATATATGAGCCTAAATAATCATAAGATTTATAGAACAATAAGAGTATTTTCAAGATCAGAATAATAATTCTAAGCTATTTAATGATAAATTATTTTCACGATTGTATTTTGAAGATTCACATAACTTCTATCTTCTTAATAAATATTTTCCACCATCTTCTATATCAGTTCTATCCTCTGATTTAAATTCTAAACAGTTTATACATCTCAAAGTTGAAATCAAGACTCAATCGAAGCTAGACCACCATCGAAAACCTGGAAGCACTGGACGGCCGTTTCGTCCTATTATGGGATTCCTCAGCAGTTTATACATCATCAATTTAGAACTTTATCTTGATCCAATCTATGAACAATGTAAGTAAAATAGTTTAGATATTTATAAGATCCGATCTATAAGATTGTGAACACAATTTAATAATTCACTTAGTATTGTTTTCGAGTCCCAAAGTGAACCACAACTCTGAGATGCAGGTACATCCAGCTGACGAGTCCTAAATAAGACGAAACGCACATTCTGGATTCCATTGCTAGCCACTATCCATCGTTCCTTACAATTTAATAATGTTTATAATTATTCAAGAAGACTTTTTTAAAATAAATAATATGATAGAATTGACAAAGAGTAAACAAATAAATAATAACCCATTAAATATCCATTATATAGAATGCCTTTCATTAATATATTTTTCTTTTAATTATGAGTATATTTACATCAATAAATATCTGAATCATTTATTTAAATTATTTAAAACGAATGGAAAATAAAGATGAATATGAACAAAGCTTTATGAACATATAAGTTGTCATTAATTAGAGCGAAACAATACGATTCTTTTTTTCTATTTTCTATTTTCCTTGAGATTGTTAAGTATTTAAATTATTCTTATTAAAATAGATCTAATTCATCTCTATTCTTTTGGTGTTGTTTACTTGTATCTTCCCATTGTTATTCAGGACTGCAATTGATCAGTCTCTTGTTGACATATGTTCATCCTGTGCGGACTGCTTCGATATTGCTTGAAGTTATAAGCTTATTAAGCAAAGTTGAAGAGTCGCTAATAGTGGAATCAAGAAAGCCTGTTTCGTCCCATTTGGGACTCGTCCGCTGGATGTACCTGCATCTCACAATTGATGTTCACTCTAGGACTCAAACACAGTACCGTTCGCTCCAAACGCCATCGCGATATATACTTAGCTACTGAGTCCTAATAGCCACCCAGAGTGAATATCAACTCTGAGATGCAGGTACATTCATCTGGCGACTCCCAAATAGAACGAAATAGACGTCCTGGATTCAACTGCTAACCATTATCCATCTTTGGATACAAATCTAATTATTCGTTAGATAAATATGGTTATATTCCATTAGTTACTGGTTTGATTTTCATTTCAATTTCTCGGGTCAATATAACTGCATTACAGTATTAAAGTTACTATTGAAACTCAAAATAAGAATAAACTTTTTCAAAATCTTGATTAAAAAATCCATGAAAATACCGATTATACATACCCCATCACTTATTTTATTTCTATGTGTAAATAAAAAAATATTACTTGAATAGATGAAGAATATATGAATGTGTGGCTAGTGGTGGAATTCAAAATGAGCGTTTCGTTTGGGGTTTATAAGCAATAAAATCCACACTTATTTTCACATTTTACTTTTTTAAACAAAATGCACAAAGTGACGCATACTTTTAAAAACCATGAACATTCTATTGAATCGGCTGTCTTCATTCTCTTCTTGTTCGTAAGCAGTTACCATTGTTGAAGTACCGCTGTATACATGCTTTTCAGTCAGTCTAGTTTCGTATTGACGATACCTCAAATAGTCTTTGTTTTGAATTGCAATCAAACAGCACTGCATGGATCATAACAGTTAGTGACTGTATGATCGAGTGCTTTGGACAGTCCAGTCAAGTTCGATAGACAGTTCACAAGTAAATAAAATTCGTTAATATAAGATTATGAAAATATTAGGTTTGTTTGAACCGTGTAAAAAGTGTTACATTAAAACATTTTCAAACTGTTAATGATCAGATTAGCATTTTCAAGACTTAAAAATGTTTCATATTTATAATAAAGAAGCTATTCGCCAAAAAGGTTTCACAAGATCTTTACATGAAAACATAATAATTATTTACTTACTCACCTGCGTCTTCTACTCCTCATGAACCATAAGCCGCCAATCAGCGATCACCAGCTGACTCTGTCCTGGATTCTCCTTTACAGCTGTTTCCAAGTGCTATTCATTCTTTTGATTATTCCGGCCCTATGCGCTCCTTGATCTTCCTATTTTCCTTTTCCTTTCAGAATTTCAAATTAACAGCTGCCTCATTATGCAATCTGATGGTTTTCGTAATGTATGCTCCATCCACATGCAGTGTCGTTTCTTAATTTTCTCTTCAGATGGAAAAAGGTTTGTTCTCTCCCATAGTATCTTACGTAGACAACTATCTAAACGCACTGTATCCTCTTGGAGATCGTTGCAGAAGTTATTATTATTAGCTTTATTCACAATATTATAAATTTGGTACAATATAGAATTCTCAGAACAAAGTACTTCAACAAGTTTCCGTTTCCTACTTCTTCGTCCTTCCTGACGATAAATATTGAGTGATCGACAGTTAGAAGTTAGAAGCCCAGTCAATCGACATCTGGATAATGTACATTCTTCTCGCTGCATATCGCCAGCAACCACGATATCTCTAATTAGTCCTTCTGTAACCTTTACAGCGAAAGGTCTTACACTTTTTAGAAACGCAACTGAATAGGTTTTGCGATTAATAGGCATAATGATGTATTAAAACAAACAAAATTAGATAACTTGTCGAAATATCTAGATGACAGGAACAAGTAACCCAGATGTTTAAACAGGCCGCTATTATTTTCTCGAAGTTCTCGAAGTGGCCCTCCGTGTTGTATTTGAAGATCTTGGTTTTCCCTTTGTGTGTGTTGATGCCTACTGAATCAGAGGGTGCTGCTGCAGTGATTGTCTTCACCTGAATTTGTTAGTGTGTATGGAATAGAATAGCTAGATCATCTATGAAGTCCAAATCGTCTAATTGCATCCAACCTGTCCATTGTATTCCGTAATTCCTCTGAGATGTGGAAGTCTTCATAATCCAGTCAACCACCTGCAGAAAGAGTAAAGACAACAGTAAGTAGTTTGATTCACTTAAACAATAATCGTGAACATATCATCAATAGAACAGTAAGATCCAAAATGAAAAACAATAAGATGACTGTTTGTATCATTGGCACCTCTTTTTAATAATTAATAATAGTTATGGTTTTAAATGCATCGGTTTATATCTATTTTTTGTATTAATCATGGATGATTGATTGTAAATCGATCAGACGACTCTAAATTCTCCCTTCCAGTCGATTTGCTGATTGATGAGTTCGTTCAAATTTTGACTGCTTTTTCACACCTTCCTATTGATACTCAACTTTATCTTAATCCTGCAAAATTTTACAGCTTACTATCAATAACTAGCTATATTTTTATTTCACATAAATCTCAAACGTCTACATTCCGTAGTTATCTTCCGAAATATTCTTATCGATATATTGAAAGTAAATACTTTTTTTAAATTCTACAATTATCTACGTGATTTCATGAAAATTATTATCTAAACCTTGTTCTCAATATACTGACTATATATTTGTTTAACTCTGTGGAAGTTGTTCTGTATGTAGATTTTCTCTAACTGTTATCTCTCCGTATCTAATCCCTTTTGTTTCATTTTCTAAATGAGAGAATATATACAAATCAAGTTCTCTTCTACATAGATTGTTCGACTTTCTTTAATATAAATGTATATATTAAATGAAATTGCTTTGAATAAGAAAAAAAGAAAATTCTTTGATTTTTCCATCGTTACTTTTGTAATTAAAGCAAATCTTTTTTTTCCTGAATGAATTGGAACATTTTATGCCCATAGTGAATAAATAAAAACGAAGATAAATAAGATTGAGTTCACTTGGACAACTTTTAAAAGCAATAGATTAGTGAAGAACTATTTTGTCCCAGTTTGGAATTGCTTGACAATGTACACCTAGTTACAGTTTGAACCTGTCTTAAAGCTTTATGAGAAGTGTGTTGTAGTTGAAATAATAGATTGAAGTTCCATAATTTGTACTTTAGACTTTTCAAAATTACAAACCGCTTGTTCACCATTATAGCGAAGTTTAATAACGAGAGAAACAAGTATTACTTAAGTTCAATCACTTTGAGAATCGTAAATATGCATTGCTAACTTGTTAAATACAAAGAAGAAATAGCGTTTCATTTCTGATTCCCGGTCACTGTTAAGCTTAAGTCAATCCCTGGATCATGCATCTTTCCAACAAAATGACGAACAAATGTTTCAACAATTACTTTTCATTATGCTTCTGACTGAATGACTATACAGTTTACTAATTCGAAAACCACATTAGTGCTCTTTTTATAAACCATGGCATCAGAAAAACAATCAGGTTTCATTAATGTAATTATACTAAAGTTAATTATACTAAATTATACTAAAGTTACTAATAAATTCATTCATATCGAAAATTATCACAAAGAGAATTGGCACGTAAATAAATTCAGTGAAAAAAGAACAAAAAATAAAACTGATCAGATATTTATGTAATTTTAATAGTTGAATTCATGAGTCAATGTAAGCTAGACCACCATTGAAAACCTGGAAGCATTGGACAGCCGTTTCTACTTAGTATGGGACCCCTCAACAATGCCCATCCACGATCCTGCATGTGGGACTTGAAGCCAGTACTTTGTGTCTCGAGCGCGAACGCTTAACGTCTAGACCACTGAGCAGGGATGCAAAGGTGTTGACGTCTAACTTCATGATCTTGCTCAAACCTTCACCTATTGTCTGAGGTGGATACCTGTCTCTACCTGACACGGATTGGACTCCACTGGTAACAGCTTCTCACGAGAACTCAAGGAAACCCATCACTAGTGAGCACATGATAATTATGATCAGAATTCAACTATTAAAATTACTACTACCCCCATTCTGATTTATATAATTGACGTAGAATAAAACCCAAATAAAAATTTAATTAACTTTTCTATGGAATATGTGAATCTATCATAACTGATTTCGCTCATATTCCCTCCGAGTATGTAATTTTTACTATTATAATGATAAATGGGCTTATCATTCTATATTACAATTTAACTAAATAAAACAAAGTTTGTTAAATTATTTTCAAGATCATTTTAAGGAATGAAATTAACTAGTAAAGTTTTAAACAAGATATCCAAGTTTATAAGTATTGATAATTTAAATTCACTTAGTATTGTTTACTTGAATCTTCGGATCGATGTTTAGAACTCCAGTTGATAAGTCTTTTATTGGCATATGTGGATACTGTGCGCATCGCCTCAATGAATTACAGTCCTGAACATCAATGGGAGGATTCAAATAAACAATACCAAGTGAATTTAAATTTACCCCATTACATAAGCTAGTGGCTATCAGAACTCAGTAGCTGAGTGAATGATGCTATGGTGTTCGAAGCGAACAATACTGGGTTTGAGTCCTGGAGTAGACATCAACTGTGAGATGCATGTACATCCAGATAACGAGTTCAAAATAGGAAGAATCATGCGTCTCGGATTCCACTGCTAGCCACCATCCATCTTTGATTAAAATAATGATAATTCAGCTAAGAATTTCTATGCTTAGAAAAAATACTATTGTTTCTTAAATATGATACAACTGGAGACATTATTACTTCATTGCTCTCATTTTTATGTATTTAAATGGCAAGAGAATTTCAATTCCATGCATTTTTTTTGAAATCATTTGTTATGATCAACAAATAAAATAACTCTAATCTCTTCTGGTTTTTTACAATAAAAGCTCGTGTATTACCGTTCATCGTTCTAGTCAATCATTTAAAGTTAATTTTCTCATCTCATTACATCATGTCCTATTCAAGTCATTTTTTTGTCAATTTTAAGGTACTTATCTACTTACGCCTGTTACTCCCAATGGAGCATAGGCTGCCGACCAGTATTCTCCAACCCACTCTGTCCTGGGCCTTTTTTCTAAGGTAATTCAACTTTAATTAATTGTATCCAAATTCAATTGATATACCATTTGTATTCAATTTATTTTTTACGGTAAGCCTATTAGATGTTCATCATAAACTTCATGATTTCATTAGGAATAACATGAATGTTTACAGCATCATTTCTTACTTTCATAGATTTATTTGTTTTCTTTTTAACGCACATTAATAGTTGTTTACATAACCCACTTTGATCAATCTCTTCTTAATGAACTAAGACAATTCATAAATATCTTTTCTTGTTATATGATTTCATTGTAAAGATTTGATAAATGGTAAATAGTTTCTATGAATTAATGATAACAAAATAAATACCTGTTGTTTAGTTTCCATCAATTATGTTTGGTATTCCCTTAGTAAGAATAAATTTCTTAAAATGATATGACTTGTAAAGATCAAAGTAAATCTTATGGAAATACTTCTCTTTTTTCTTTGCTTATTACATAAAACCAAATAGGACAAAACGCTCGTCCTGGATTCCACTGCTAACCACTATCCATCTTTTCTTACAATGCTTGAAATATATTGTTCAAAATATTTATACTTTTTTACCATTTTATATTTTAAAACATTTTAAATATGGATCAATATAAGATGTTTCAAAGAATCTGTGTTACTGAATACTAAGTTGTATTAGAAGTAATTTATTCTTTAGGACCAAAAGATCCTGGATTCAAGTTCTACATGCGGGATCATGGATGGGTATTACTGAGGAGTCCCATATTAGGACGAAACAGCCATCCAATGCTTCCAGATTTTCCACGGTGGTCTAGCTTACATTGACTCATGAATTCAACTATTAAATTACTATAATATCCATGAAACCCTTCTCTGATTGAAATAAAAATACATCAGTCCCATCTAGACATAAGAACAGATCATATATTTAATTTTGTATATAACACTTTGGTATCATATATATCTTTCATGAGCAAACTTGAAATTATGAATAAGATTGACTGCATTAAAACTATACAGATTATGATCTTATTAATAAGGATTAGAATATCTCTTCATAAAAATGTATTTATTCTATTCAGGATATTTGAATTTTTACTTAACTTTTCTTATTTATACTCATTAACTTTATAAAAAATAGTTAAGATAACAAGTTTTATAATTAACAAACAACAATTAAAATGAACTTTTATAAATTGCCAATTCTTTCAATAAACTAACTGAATATCTACATTCGAATTATTGAACATATTGAGAATAATGAATTGTAAATCTATTATTTATCGTTAACTACTTACAACTTCAAATATTTACTTATTGAAGGTTGTTTGTGGAGATTTTTATTAATTTTTATGTATAATTGAAATCATGAATCAATTGAAGTTAGACCACCATGGAAAACCAGGAAGCACTGGATGGCCGTTTCGTTCTATTATAGGACTCCTCAGCAATGCGCATCCACTTATTGAATAGAAACAAGATTTTAATGGAGTTAACATATCTTAGGTAATGTAGAGCAACTGAATGGTTAAATAGAAGGATAAATTGTGTACATGAGCACAGACAAATCTGTTATATTATTGAAGAAAAAAATGTATCTCTTAATTATAAATCCACAGAGAGTACAATACCGGTAAACAAAATGACCAAATGAGTTATTATGAATTATATTAAAATATATTTACATATGAACTGAAACGGTTGTTCTAACTAGTATGAAAGTAAAAAGGACATTTTGTAAAGAACTTCACAGGTAATTGAAGTTCATCAATTAGTTTATTTTGAATAGGTTAATGTGATTTTAACTGTTTAGTTACAATAGATTTGACATTTAAACTGTTTAAGATAAAATTTACTCTTCAGTATTCCAAATAATTTATCTGATATCTTTAGCTTGGTAAGTATTTAAAGAACAGGGTTTTGTGGAGGTTTTGGTGAATTCAATAATTGAATTCATTAGTCAATCGAAGCTAGACCACCATGGAAAATCTGGATACATTGAACGGTCGTTTCGTCCCATTGTGTGACGCCTAAGCAGTGCGCATCCACGAAATTATATATAGTTTATTAAATAATTGAACAAAAATAAACTACTTTTAAGAAAAAATTAGGAAAATCAATTTAAGGAACTGTTAATTCAGGTAAACTACAATTCACAATTTCTATACATCCGATGATCATTCCGAGGTCGAAAGATAAATTGCATAGACTAGCCACTTCTTTCTATATCTATCGATTCAACTGTTTCCGTGGAGCAAGCTATATTGGCAAATGTTCCAGGAATTTGTATATTCGAGCTTGTGAACACCTCACAGTGTGGTTAAGCAAAGATGTATTTGAAACTGTTAACAGATCCATTCTCGCTCATTTATTTCAGACAGTACATACAGCCAATGTGGAACAATCGTTCACAATTAGATATCATGTGAGTGACAGTCTACCTAATTCCATTAGACTGTTAAACCTGCAGACGGCTGAATCAATTGCTATTCAGATAAAAAAAACAGAGCTTTACATCCAAAAGAAATATGGTCAGCCGCTACTTTTGTGGATTATTAATTTGGATTTATAATTGTAGAACCTGATTAAAAATTATTCAAAAGAATACTCTTTGATCATATAATTGTGTTTGAGTAAATTTGTATCTTTGAAGATGTCATTAACATATATTCAGAGTTGTTATTGCTTAGTCTCATTAAAATGAAGAATAATGAATAATGTCATATTATTGATAGATTATGTTCTTAATGTACATCTACAACATTTTTAAGCACAACATAAAAGATATTCATAATTTTTATGCTTTTGATTCAGTTCATTATAATAGTCATTACAACTTGTGAAATACTTTTTACTAAATGAGTAAAACATATGATTATTATCCTGAAGAAGTGCAATCACGTTTGCTGAACGAAATGTTGGAATAATTTAAACTTCAATCGTTGCTAATATTTCAAATATAATTTCCATATACAATGACTGCTCTATACTCGGCTCCCGATTTTTGTCAAACTATTCGTTCTAAACAAAGATGGATAGTGGCTAGCAGTGGAATACAGAACACGTGTTTCGTCCTATTTGGGACTCGTCATCTGGATGTACCTGCATCTCAGAGTTGATGTTCACTCTGGGACTCGAACCTAGTACCCTCGCTTGAAACAATGTATCAAAACAGCATTTTAAGACATTCTGAAACTTTTCCTTGGTGAGATTAGTCTGAAAATTTGCAAGTTCTTCGAAATTGAATTTAACTAAAAGTTCATTAATTGTGTATTAATATAAAAGCTGTTTCCCCTATTTCACAAAATTTTTCATTTTTCTATGTGATAAATACAGTAACTTCATTTTCCGCATTGTTACATATAAGCAATTCTGTCAGTATTTATAACATTGATTGGTTGTGATGACATAACAAACACGATAATCCAAAAATGTCTGTGATACTGGTTATGAAGTGACATAAGTACAGGAATCAGTGAAAAATTGAAAACAGACTAAGACTGTTTTTTTACTCTGTATCTTATACCACTAAGGGTGATGAATCAGTGACTAAATCTATCACTGAATGAAATAGATCCATCTAAAGTATCTACACAAGTAATAACTGTGTAAACATTCGTGGCATCTTTTAGGATTGATATACCGAAGTCAGAAGGGTATTTAGAGTTTATAAAATCAGAAGCGAGAAAGTTACCGATTACAATACATGATTCCCATAATAACATGAGAAGACATAATATACTAACAACTAGATATCTTAGTTTTTTTAATGAAATTATGGTTCAGAGTAATCGATTCAGTTGAGATTGCGGCCATGTTTTCATGTAATCTGGAGGTGTCACAAACTGTAACGATGCATCTATTCACTTTCTAATGATTTTTAAAAGGATTTACAATCGGTGTCAGCCTGTGATAAAAATCAGAATTTTTAGTAAACTTGAAAATCCATTTAAAATATTCCAAACCAGCCAAATATAGTTTGGTACTGTATTTTATAGTAAGGTCTTTGATTTTAAAATATTTATGACCTAAGATTGA
Organism: Schistosoma rodhaini; assembly: GCA_944470415.2. Classification (NCBI taxonomy): domain Eukaryota; kingdom Metazoa; phylum Platyhelminthes; class Trematoda; order Strigeidida; family Schistosomatidae; genus Schistosoma; species Schistosoma rodhaini. Next base: position 29,108,606 of record OX104037.1, on the reverse strand, counting down.
TTAGATCTAATGCATTATCTTCTTGAAAAGCTTCAGTTCTATGAACTTTAGCTTCAATCATAATCATCATTTGAAGAAAACTGGTCTTGTAAAACACAAGACTCCAACGAATTCACTTAAAAAGTACATATATCAGGAGTAACCGATTATTTCTGGTCCTGAACATCAACAACAGTAAAAGCGTAACCTTGTATTATTGAAATTTTGCAAAAAACATTTCTTTTAAACTCTTGTCTCACCACCTCATTTCTATGGTTTATACTTACTAGCTACTATCAGCGTAATAATGTTTATTTATTAGTGATTACCCTTGTGTTAATCATATAAGTATCTTCCAATTGAAATGCTATGTAATACTAGTACATTCTGAATAGGTGGTTTTTCAGAATTTCCATTTATTAAAACAAATGCTAACTGCCATAAAACGAATATAACATGAGAACAACAGTTACAATAAATGATTTATGAATATATGACAACGATAAAATAGCTGAAATAATGGAATAATTATGTAATATGTAATATATGTAATAATTGTCAATTAGAAAAATTATTTTACTCTAAAACATACCAATGATTATGTATTTATAGAATTAGCTTAGCTTAACATTCTAAATGAATATTGAGTTTTTATTATCGGAAGGGGCTTTGTGGAGATTTAGTATTTTCATAGTTGAAAGCGTGAGTCAATTGAAGATAGAGAAGCAAATACTGGAGTTCTAGTAAGAAGCTGTGACCAGTGGAGTTCAAACCACGTCTGTTGTGAGATAGGAACTCACTGAAAACAATTGGTGAATGGTTGCTCAACTTCGTGGATTGGTTGGAGTTAGACATAAACACCATCGGATGCTGGCTCAGTGGTCTATCGGTTAAGTGATCTTGTGCAAGACTGGTAGGTCCTGGGTTCGAATCTTGCGAGACGATGACGTTGATGCGCACCGCTGAGGAGCACCACAACAGGATGAAACGGCCGTCTAAAGCTTCCAGGTTTTCCATGGTGTTCTCGCTTTAATTGGCTCACGCTTTCAACTATGAATTTTGAGTTTATAATAAGCTACAAATCGTAACTGAAGATGTTAGTTAACTCAGATTTTAAAGGTTGACTATAAAGTTACTGAGTTACCCATTTTGGTATCAAGTATTAAATAATCCTATGTAAAATGTGTTTACCTGAAATTAATAAAAGGATAAACAAACAATCACTGACTGTCTATATTTTTATTAAGACAAGTTTAAAACAAACTTGTATTTATGCATAATACATAAAACATTTTCTCTCAATCGTGACTTAAAATTGCTTACACCAATAAGCAAATAATCCACTAGTAAAATAATGAGGACACCAAATCAGTAAACACTGTTATTATTCAACGTACTTTAAAATCTTTCCCTCATACTGAGATGTTCTGCTTTTATTTTTATCATATATCTTATAAGTTATACCTGATTACTATAAGCTCTAACCTATTAGTACAATTCACGTCATTAATTTTATGATGGTTACAGAATATTTTTAGTCCGGGATTGTGGAGATTGTTAAATTACATTGAACTCATGAATCGATCAATGTTAGACCATTACTGAAAACCTGGATGCATTGGACAGTCGTTTCGTTCTAGTATGGGACTCCTCGCGAGACATCGTAAATTATTTGAAGTTAGACATTGACACCACTGGATCCGCGCTCAGTGGTCTAGACGTTAAGCGTTCGTGCGCCAGACAGAGAATGTCGGATTCGAACCGCATCTCCAGGATCGTGAATTTGCATTACAGAGAATTCTCATACTACGATGAAACGGCCGACCAATTATTTCAGGTTTCTAGTGATTAAATAACATCGATGGGTTTATGATTTTAATGGTATACATAATATAAGATCAATTTTATGAAATCTCAACATATCAGTAAGTTAGAGGAAAATCAAGAAAGGTCTATTAGAAGGACTTCATTTTGTCCAGTAGTAACTACTTTTGCTTTGCCCCTTCTAGTCTTAGGTGGATATATAAACACTGGACTATAATCACCTAACGCTGCCGATATCTCTCCTTTTCAAGTTGAAATTTCAGTTTTCCTATACAGGAAACATTAGATGCTAAATAATTTATGACTAGGAAGAATCAACAAGTGAATTATATATCTAGGTATGGTGTGATAACCCCGTTGTAAATAATCACGTGCTTTAAATCAGCTAATTATTATTTCTTCTACAAAACAAGAACATTATTTAGTCACTCAGTTCACTAAGGACCTAAACAGTAACCATAGTCCCGAATAAGTTCTAAAAGGAAATGGTTGTGAAACATTATACCGTAACGCTAATGCATAAACTGTTCAATATAAATTCCATGTCCAGAATTTGATGTCTACCGTTACAAAACGCTTGTAACATTACCATTACTCTACTTCCTTAGGGTAGTACTGTTGTTCACTTATCACTTATTAAAGACAACCCCTTATTTACAAGATTGATGTCTATAACATTATGCATTATAAAAATAACACGATACTCTAAAATGATGTACCCTATGAATAGATGTTTAATAGGTATATTATGCCTTATATTATTGATATTTCCCTAACTAGCATTCAGTTAAAATAATCTATTGATCTCATCTTTTCAAATAATATGCATTCATTTTTCTAAATTTCGCCTTCCTTTTGTGTTAATCTGAATATCCTTGTAAACTCGTACGGATTCTATAACTTTTTTTCAGAATATAATATTATTGTCCACAGAATGTATTATTCTTTTTAAACTTTAATCTATTTCAGTTATAGGCTCATTGAAGCAGGTCGTCTATACTTTTATAATAATTCCGATAACGTAATCATTCTAACTTGACGTATAATGAATTTCTGACAGATTGTAATGGGAACAGTGTAGCTTATAAAATATGTATTCACTTTTTTATACATATATCCAGAGGCGAAAATCAACTTTTGAAGTTGATATAAATGTGTAATTTGATATTTTTCCAGTTGAATGAAAGTTCTGTTAGATAACCGCGAAATAGTTTCCTTTTTATACATTCATGGTTGACTTTAAATATGTTATGTACATTGTATTTTCATCCAGTAATTTGGTGACATTTTATTCGTATATGACTCAATATTATACTCTTAGTCACACATAAATATTGTGTTTCACTACAATTTTCAATTAATGCCTAGTATTAAAAATAAAAATATGAAATCATAGCCCAATAATATATATCCGCTTAAGGTGTGTGGTTGTAGCGATTGTTGAATTTCATTTAAACCATGAACCGACCCAAGTTAGATAATCATTTAAAGCCTGGAAAGACTGATCGGCCTTTTCGTCGAAGTATAGGACTTCTCAGGGGTACCTACCAACAATCCTGCACGCAAGAATGAAACTCAGGAACTTCGAGTTCGGGCGCTTACGCTTAACCCCTCAACCCCTGAACCGGTATCCAACAGTGTTAGTGTATAACCACAATCAATTCACGACATTGAGAGACCCATACCCTATATGATTGAACTCCACTGGTCACAGCTTTTTACTGGAACTCTGGAAATTTCCTCTCGTAACTATTCACTATTGAGCACATGATAATTTCCATTAAGAGGTTGTTAAGGCTTTTCAACTTCACTGAAATCATGAACCGATCTAAGTCAGACCACCATTGATAACCGGGAAGCATCGGATGATCGTTTTGTTCTACAATGCGATTCCTCAGAGGAAATTTCCAGAGTTTTAGTGAAACGCTGTGACAAATCATGCGAAGCCGTGCCAAACTTGAGGTTTTTCATGGTGATCTAACTTAGATCACTATATGACTTTAGTTATATTTATTTATATATATATATATATATATATATATTTATATATATATTTATATTTATTTCACTCCTTAGTTGCTTGCACTCCATAAGCATAGTAATCAATACTTACAAATGACCATCTAAACACTTTAAATCACGTTTATACAGAAGTTTAAGTAGAGGTTGGACATGTTAGATAGACAGATTAGTGGAAAATAACAGATGTGATAAAAAATGGCTCATAAATTGACTATTTATAGTATTCACTTAAATAACCTAAAATAGAGAACTAAGATATGTAGGGAGCGAAGAGGTCTGTTGACCAATAATACACATAACGAAGATTTTTAAAATTAGCAATAAGCAAGCGATCTCAGATTTACCGTAATTTGATTAAATCTAAACTAAATCTATGCAAAAAACATTATTACTGTAAGCTCATTTATTACTAGTTGGTTGATATCCCATTTCATGCCCTCAATCAAATTTAACTTTGGTTGATTTAAGAGTCAAATAGGATTATTTTGTCCTACTTGTTCATAACATTTGTAGTTGGAATTACGTAAGCTACATCTTCAATAATATTTGTTCACTTTTTCTCTAAATACTGAACGTTACGAAAAACACTCACACATTCTACCACATAGATTACCTTTTACTAATATGCCCCTGTGTCACATTCGCTCTTCATCGTTACTTAATACATAGTGCCCTAAATGCTATTGTTCAATTACTTAATACAATAATTTAAAACTGTCGGTAACTCAGAAGAAAATCCATCACATCAATAAAATTATATTGTTCCACTTGGGTTCTCATTGTTATTTTATTATAACATATGATGAGAAAAACTGGATTAAATTACTATATTTGCATATAATGTATGGAAATACTAACTGCTATGTCTTTTTGAAATTGAAAAGGTTCCGTAAAAAAATAAAATTTTTAATATAAAAATAATATTATACACAACATTATATCATATATGAATCTTTTAAGCTTTTCCATCCATTACTATCCATCTCTAAAATTATTTATCCTAATTTGAAGGGGATTTGTGGAGATTTCAGTATATTTCAAAGTTGAAATCATGAGTCGATTGAAGCTAGACCACCATCGAAAACCTGGTTAAGGGCTCTGGCTCGTAACTGGTAGGTCCTGGGTTCGAATCTCGCGAGTGCGGGATCGTGGGTGCGCACTGCTGAGGAGTCCCATTATCCTAATTTATTCTAGTTATGTTTGCAATTGTTGTCCGTTTGTTGATAAGTCTGTATGTCTATATATGAATGAAATCATTCATAGCTATATTCCTACGTGTTTACTGTAAAAAATAACAACAAACAAACATAGTATCTAACGATTTCCTACAACACTAAGTAGACTAGATTTAGTTCCTTTCTGTAGAAGAAATAATGAACATATGTTTTCTGTTCATAATTCATACAAATATTAAACGTTATGTTAGGTTGAATAGTTGAGTTCATATGTCAATTAAAGCTAGACCACCATGGAAAACTTGTAAGCACTGTTCGGCCGTTTCGTTTTAATATGGGACTCCTCAGTGGTGCAAATCCACGATCTGGCTCGCGAGATTCGAACCCAGGACCTTCGATCACGTGCACTGTTGATGAGTCCCATACTAGGATAAAACGGCCGTCCACTGCATCCAGGTTTTCTATGGTGGTCTAGCTTTAATTGACTCATAAAATCAACCATTAAATTACTATCATTTCCACAAAAAACACCTGTTATGTCAAATGTTTTTTTTTCTTTTGAAGCTGTACGAAAGTAACAATACCGTAGCATCATTAACATGCATATACCTCAACTAATAAACTCAAATGACTTTAGAATTGATGGAACTCATCACTTTCAGAATATTAAGTGTAGTCGATCATTTCTATTCCGATTAATGACTCAATATTTAATCATATATATTTTCAACAAATATGATAAGATGTAACTTTATATGTTTATTATATTATTGTAAAAATTAATACTAGATTCAACTCCTTAAGCAATGAAAACATTTCTCAACAGGTGATTATCATCAAAGGGAAAAACACTCTACTTCTCACAACTTCACTGGTAGTTAAAGTGTTTAAACTATTAAAAAGTTACTTATTTTAATCCATCCATCATTTAATCATTATTATGAACATGGGCTAAAAAAAGAAATTGTTTTATTTCCAAATGATTGACAACTATTGGTTAACATATCGTATATCTGTATTACATATAAAAGTAAAAAATAAAAGATGGGATATCGTAAAAATGTGTCATAATTCACTTGTTGTTATTTACCTGTATCTTTCCATTGTTATTAAGGACTGCTATTGAACAATCTCTTGTTGGCATGTGTGCATCCTTTGCCAACTTCATCGATGTTAACTAAAGTCACGAGCTTATTAAGCAAAGACGGATAGTGGCTAACACTGGAATCCAGAAAGTGCGTTTTGTCTTATTTTGGACTCATCAGCTGGACGTACCTGCATCTCAAAGTTGTTGTTCACTGTAAGACTCGAACCCGATGGGAAGATACAAGTAAACAACAACGAGTGAATATAACTTCACCTTATTGCACAAGCTAGGGCTATCAGGACTCAGTAGTTAAGTGGATAACGCGATGGTGTTTGGAGCGAAAGGTACTGGTTTCGAGTCCCCGAGTGAACATCAACTCTGAGATTCAGATAGATCCAGTTGCCGTGTCCAAAATAGGACAAAATACGTGTCCTTGATTCCACTGCTAGCCATTATTCATCTTTGCTTATCTGTATAATTTATTGTTCGAACAGAAGAGACAAATGCTTATAACATTTTAAAAATAATTTAATTAACACAGGGATAAAGTATTTTATAAATTGTAAACATTATTATATTTATCATTTAAAATAATGTCCTAAAATCTACAGAATATAATCTGAGTTATTGAATGAGATATTCACATTGAACAGTTAAAATATTCATCTTATGCCTGTATTGTTTTTTTTTATAGAATTCGTCAATAATTATGCAATAGTTCCGAAGTATTATATTCTAAACAAATAAATACTCAGTAACTCTTAAAGTTTACTTAGTTTCTATGTAACATCCGAGTTTATCGATCAAAATTATTCTAAGTAAACACAGTAACGAAATGATGAATGTATAAAGCTATTTAATAATATCGAATCAAGCATAAATGTTTAACTCTTGAATGCATATAATACATGTTTCCAAATATATGATGCTAATATCATATCCATAAATTAAAAACACCTAACTGTCAAATGAATAATAAATTAAATTATGATCCAGTAATATACATTGAAATTTTCCCAGGATACAAAGAGTGAGAAAATTACAAAACTGAAGATAAACTTTTACTACATTCATATTAATCCCCATATTTATTATATTTAAAAGCGTGAGTTAATTGAAGCTAGACCACCATGGAAAACCTGGAAACACTGGACGGCCGTTTCGTCCTATTATGGGACTCCTCAGCAGTGCGCATCCACGAACCCACTCTCGCGAGCGAGATTCGAACCCGGGACCTACCAGTCTCGCGCAAGATCACTTAGCCGATAGATCACTTAGCCAGCATCCGATGGTGTTTATGTCTAACTTCAACTGATCCACGAAGTTGAGCAACCATTCACCAATTGTCTTCAGTTAGTTCCTATCTCACAACAGACGTGGTTTTGAACTCCACTGGTCACTGCTTCTCACTAGAACTCCTAGATATACTTCTCGAAGTCACTAATGAGCATATGATTATATTAATTATAGAAGGGGTTTTGTGGAGATTTAGTATTTACTATATTTGAAAGCGTGAGTCAATTGCTCAACTTCGTGGATCAGTTGAAGTTAGACATTAACACCGTTGGATGCCAGCTCAGTGGTCTATCGGTTAAGGGCTTCGGCTCGAGACTGGTAGATCCCGGGTTCGAATCTCGCTCGCGAGAGTGGGTTCGTGGATGCGCACTGCCGAGGAGTCCCATAATAGGACGAAACGGCCGTCCAGTGTTTCAAGGTTTTCCATGGTGGTCTAGCTTCAATTGACTCACGCTTTCAACTATGATAAATACTAAATCTCCACAAAACCCCTTCTATAATCCCCATATTGTTTAACATTGTAGTTATTTATATATAGTTGAAATCATTAGTCAATTGTAGCTAGACCACCATGGAAAACCTTGAAGCACTGGATGGCCGTTTCATTCTATTGTAGGACTCTTCAGCAGTGTGCATCCATATTTGTAATCAATATCATTTTGAAATAAAACTATATTTTAAATGTCTTTTTTTCATTCCAGTTGAGAATTTTCTTTGTTTGAAAACATGAGAAATTTAATGTTCAAATACAACTTCCCATATAATAATTCATCAATATTCATTTAGAAAATGTACCACTTTCCTTTTCCTTTTTTTCTTTTCTCTTAAATAACCACCATGAAAGTTAATCGTTTATGAAATATGTACTTTATATGAACAATAGTGAGAAAGTAATCTTTAACATTTACCTACATGGTTTTTGTTGGGAACATACTTTTATTTGATACCTAATGTATTGCTAAGTGGAAAAGCTAGTTTAGAAAAAAACCTCACCTAAGATATACACTGTCTGTCTTATGAGAATCTATGTTTGCTGTGATTGTTAAACTTGAAGGATTTAAGTAAAATCAACTCCATATACAATTTAGTTGCTAAAGAATATTTTCAGATCATTGAGCAATTGTTACATTCATTGAAAAATTATATTCTTACTATAATCTTTCTTTTAAGCGATGTTCCATTAGATTTCAATGGGCGCTTAAAACTATCTTCAGTCTACCTGATAAACATTTTATAGACTTTTAAAAAGATATATTTTGATATACGTTCATAGCGGATAGAAATGTTACCAAAGGGATTGTCATTTTACTGTTATATAACAACAAACTAAATTTGAATTTTAAGCTAATTCCGGTTAGAGAGTTGTTATTTATCTTCAGATAGCGATGTACCAATCAGACATTTTATTAAGCAGAAATTTTCAGAAAAAAGTTATTAAAAATACCCACTGATTTATGAGGCATAAAAAACTGATGTTACAATTCAATATTAAGTAAATATACCTTCCTAAATAAACTTTCCTACGATATGTGAGGCAAAATGAACAAGAGGGAAATTTAAGACTAAAGGTTAAATTGTCGAATTTAAATAAAAATTTCAGTGGATTATAAGCAGAAATGAATTGTGGCTAGCACTTGAATCCAGGATGCGCGTTTCGTTCTATTTTGGACTGGTTATTTAGATGTTCCTACATCCCAGAGTTGATGTTCACTCCGGGACTTGAACCCAGTAACATCCGCTCCAAACCTCACCGTGTTATTTACTTATCTACTAAGTCCAGATAGCCACTAGCTTGGGCAAAACGAATTACAATGAATTTCTGAACATACAGATACCCACTATTATTCTTTTCAAGTACTGTTCTTTATAAACATGTTAATTGAATGTACAAATATTTTTTTCCATTTTCTCTTAATAAATGTTTAATATGACAAAAAACTAACTACATATACGAATCATAGTTTATACTCAATTAGTACGAAAAACTATCTGCCTATTACATGCTATTTGTTAGTATTATCATTACTTGTCAGTAGTAATATAATTAATGAAATGTACAGTTGTTGTTAATGTATTACCATTTAAATGAAAATTTTATTGTTTTATTAGTAGTATAAGTCTATTCTACAGTTCAATGAAATACTATAAATATACACAGAGAAACAAGTTTTAATAGAATTAACAAAATGAATGTGTATATTTTAAGTTTTGTAATTGAATTTTAAATGAACATTTGCTCAGTTTAACTAAACCTGGAAGCATTACACAGCCGTTTCCTCCTTGTATGAGACTCATCAGCAGTGCACATCCACGATCCCACTAGGGGGATTCGAAGTCAGAACCTTCGACCTCTCACGAAAACGCTTAACCTCTAAATCACTGAGCCGGCATCCAACGGTGTTAATGTCTAACCTCAACCAATCCACGAAGTTACGTGACCATCTTCCAACATCAATCAAAAAATAGACCTGTTTAAAATACTATTAAGTTTTATTTCGATGAAAAATGTTATAAAGTACTATCTACTATCAAAAAAAAATGTATATGAGATTTATCAGAAAGTATTCTAAAAGAAATGGAAACGAAGTGACTGAAATATATACAACTGGAGATCTTTTCTTCCAAAGTTTCTTTTGAAATGATGAAATAATCATAATTCAATGACAAAATAAAGTTAAATTATGTCTTACAAACTAGTGTTGTGAACGAGAACACAAGTGGGGACAATTGAATGTATTTCGACACAAAATTACAGAATATCTTAGTAAAATCTCAAAACGATATAGTAAATTCTTTATTTACAAAATGTCAATCAAACATCTCACACTTCATTTTTCTTTCGTTTCCACATCAATCATTCTTTGTTCTCGTTCTCTTTTCTTTGATCTTCTTAACCTTCTGCCAACAGGCATTTCACTTTCTATTGATGGTACGTACTTTTTATATCTATCGACATCAGTAACACACGTCACACTAGTATTCCTGTTTAGAAAAAGACAGTTGGTTAAAGTAATAGAAAGTAAAAAAAAGTCTTATTAAGAATGTTCTTTGAAATCTATACATTGATGTCAAAGCAAATAATAAACCATGTTCGAGTCATTGAAAGTCATTTTTTACAAGGTTCCAATATTCAAAGTTATTGAATTCAGTCAATTACGACAATTTTATCTTTTAATATATTTTAGTCTATGATTATGTAATACCATCATTTGTTATTTATATCTTCATTAATTTCAATTCACTTTAATACCCTAATTTTGTATCTTGTTCATATTGTCTTTTATAAAAGCTATTATAAATACACTAATCATTTGTTAGTTCATCATTATTCATAATATGAGTTTATGACTTCTAGTGATTATTAATCTTTCAATTTCGAACTTCATATTCCCTTTTCGGAGTACATACCTGGTCATTCTATAAATGCTACTATCAGTTAATCCATTCTACCAACCAGATCTCTTTCCTCTCATTCTATTAATGGTTTAAAATCCTATTATAAATATATTTGATTATTTTTAATTCATCAGAAGGGATTAGTACGGTTTTATTCATAAGCAACTGAACAGTACCTTTTAAATAGAATAGATTCATTTTATATTTTGCTACCTATGTTTTCTTTTAATCCATAACTGTTTCTAGTATTGATTAAGTGTAGAGTTTAAAATACGCATGTACTTTTTTTTGAGAATTTCCAATAAATCAGAAGGGGTTTTGTGGAGAATTTTGTGGAAAATTTAGTATTTTCATAGTTGAAAGCGTGAGTCAATCGAAGCTAGACCACCAGGGAAAACCTGGACGGCCGTTTCATCCTATTATGGGACTCCTCTGCAGTACGCACCCACGATCCCGCACTCGCGAGATTCGAACTCAGGACCTACCAGTTTCGCGCGCGAGCACTTAACCGATAGACCACTGAGACGGCATCCAACAGTGTTAATGTCTAACTTCAACCAATCCACGATTTTGAGCAACCGTTCACCAAATTTCTTCAGTGAGTTGATATCTCTACAACATACTTGGTAAGACTCCACTGGTCACTGCTTCCCACTAGAACTCAAGGAAATATTTCTTGAAGTCAGTCACTAGTGAGCATATGATTATAGATCAGAAGGGGTTTCGTGGAGAATTTAGTATTTTCATAGTCTAAATCATGAGTCGTAATTATCGTTATCATTTCCAGTTCAACTTTAAAATAACATTCATCAATTCATACAATATTCGATTTGATGCCAAGTCAAGATAGGTGACAAGAAACATTATTCTGGTAAACATTTGTCGTTTACCAATCGAATATAAAGAACCAAAGTTACATTCCATATAAAACTCTAGAACAAGAATTTTTTTAACTGACAACTAATGGGCTGTTTCAACTATTCTAACTTGATTATAATAATGAGAAATCCATAGTACAACATTACAATGTGTTATTCATTTTATGAATATGGTTTTCACATTAGAAAAAAGTACACACGTAGCTTCAAATAACCAAATAATGTTTTAATAACTGTATGCTACATATCATATACTGACCATAATATAATTGACATTGAGCTAATATGAGATATTAGTAGTTGACTTCTGACTTGTTCTTCTATTTTAACATATCACATAATAAAATGAAATATATAATGGCTACATTGGATTAGAATTACTAAATGCAAACATTGACCAATTGATCAAATCGAAATGTGAAGTTTTGCAGTAAGCTTAATTAACATCCTGAATTAAACCTTAAAATGAAATATCAGCTAACCAGATCAACTTTTAAACATGTTTATCAGAATTTAAAACAAAGATTTAACTAATTATAAGCGAAGATGAACAGTGGCTAGCAGTGGAATTTCCAGAGTGAACATCAACTCTGGGATGCAGGCACATCCAGCTAACCAGTCCCGAATAGGACGAAATGCCCATTCTGGATTCCACTTCTAGCCACTATCTATCTTTGCTTATAATGCTTGTGAATTAAGGCTATATCGAGGCAATACGCACAGGATGCACATATGCCAACAAGAGACTGATCAATTGCAGTCCTAAATATCAATGGGAAGATTCAAACTAACAATACCAAGTGAATTCAAAGATTTAACTAACTTCAATATTTTCAGTTACTTATTAGATTATCAGTATCAATATACTCATTTATCCAACGTTTCAATGTATACTTTATTGAACTCAGTAATCTTTTCCCTAAAAAGGATAGTTTGTATAGATAAGAAAAAAACAAATAACCTACTTTATAAATTGAGTTTAGTTAAATAAAATTTAAAACTGATGATCTATTGGACGGGATTTTACTTCTGCTACAGGGATTTAATATAGAATCTTCTCTTGTTTATATTTTACAATGATAAATGGATACTTGACCCTTTTTCTCATTTCTATGTTAGTATAAAGTTTTTTTTAACAAATTTATGAATTAATACTTTTCTAACTTAAAATAAATTTCATATGGCCAATAGAATTCTTGTGGTCAAAGATGGATGGTGGCTTACAGTGAAATCAAGAATGGGCATTTCGTCTTTTTTGGAACTCGTCAGCTGGATGTACCTGTATCCCAGAGTTGATGTTCACATATACATAAACAAGAAATTGCTCAATTGCAGTCCTAAACAACAATGGGAAGATACAAGCAAATAACACCAGGTGAATTTAAAAGAATTCTGAACTTTAAAATTTCTATACAAACAATTTTCTTTTATAAAATAAAACAGTCATCAAGACAACTAAACAGTCCATAATAATAAATAAATTCCCTTTTTTTTAATAACCTTATTAGCCAAAGAAAAACACTAAAATAGAAGTAATACAAGCAGGTTAACACCTACAGAGAATTTAAAATATTTTTTTGGATATAAAATGAATAAAAAGTGTTTATGCTTTTACCTAATTAACAAGAAATTTACTTGAAAGTAAAGATGATAGGTTCATGTGTTCCAGCACATTGACTATAAAATGCATATAAATTTGTAAAAGTAATCTATTAACATGTTTACATGTAGAATGATTAAATAAATACTCTATAAACAAAATAATTCAAATTGAAATCAGTAAAAGACAATGGTTGTTCCAAAACAGAAAGTCGGATTCACTAGATTTCTTATATCAGTATAAGGTTGTGGAGATTTTTAAGTTTGATCAGGATCATGAATCGATCAAAGTAAGACTATCTTTGAAAACCTTGAAAGTCCTGTGTTTAAATCCCGCGTACGAGATCACGGATGCGCGCTTCTTAGGAGCCCCATACTAGGACGGAACGGTCGTACAGTGCTTTCAGGTTTTTAGTGGTGGTCTAACATTGATTGATCTCTTATAATTGTCACCAGTTGAATAACTCACTCTAGCTCTAACGAAATAGCGACATTGATTTTTAAATAGTGTTATTATTTTATACGTTTGGCTGTAAGCGTGCTAACTGGATGAAACTATCTTACAAACTTTGTTTTGATTTTGTTCACTTTTTAGTTGTAAAAACTGTTATATTTCAAAATACTCAGATGATCATAATTAACAATTGGCTAATTAAATCATCAGAACCATATTGTGTTTACGATCAAAATTTATTTCATGTAAATGCAGAGTGGTTTCGAAAGAAGGTAAAAGGGTTACAGCATATAGTTTCAAGGGTTTATCCATCACATATAATTTCCACACACCTTTGTTAATTCCACAATCTGAATAAGGTCCTAAAGACTACAACTAATAGACTTTGTATTTTTAATTACTTGAGCTATAAATTATCTCAATAGTGTATCAACATGCTTTACATTAGTCGTTTATGTTTTTTACATATTGACTAATGATATGATAACATCTGACAACATATTTTCATTAAGTGAACATAGAAAATAGAACTATCCAACTATTTTTAATCAGTATTCGCAAACAGTAAACATTAATAAATCGTTGAGGTTCTTCATAGTTCGAATCACGAACTGACCTTAGTTAAGCAACCGGTAATAACCAGGAAACACTGGAAAGCTGTTTTGCTGAAATATGAAACCACTCAGTAGTTCGCGCCCACAGCCGAACTGGGAATAAAACTTGGGATCTTTAGTTCTTGTGGCCAGCGCTTAGTCTTTTAACCACCAAGCCGGTATCTAATGATTCACGTACCTGACTCGAGTCAGTTCGTAATACTTAGCTAACATTTTCAATTGATATCAGCTGGTAAATGCTTAATAATCGACTTGGTCGAGCTCTTGTGTCCACTAGTGACTACTTTTGAGAGGTAATCCCAATAGTTCCAGTAAAAACTCAAAATGTTAAGTACTACAGAAATAAACTCAAGTAGTGTTTGTAAAAAATACCTACAAATTCTCACTGTATACCTAGAAGGTATTAAATTCATACTGGTGACGAATAACAAACGTCATGTGAAACCTTTGACTTGTGTTAGTGTTTCTCTGACAGTTTTTACAATACATCCATTTCTCATAAAAGCTATCTTCTTATTGAACTTCTCAAAAAGAATCTAACGAAATAATTTTTATAATAACTAAACAAACTTATTGGTTGATTAAAAAAATGAATGAAGACGTTTCAGTCAAAATATTTCTTTTCGAGATCATTTTTTAAGCTGTACAATCGTAGTTATAGGAGGTTTTTACAATTATCAGTCTATAGTTAAATAGAGATGTGTTACAAAGTTAATCAAACTTATTCAAGTATATGATATCAAAGTCCATGAAAATGAATTGGTGTTGCACCATCCAATGAGATAATAAAAAATTATTACACTTTTCCAAGTATTGCATGTGATAATATGTAAGTGGGTATAATTTCAGTTTATTTTCCAGTAGGAAATTCATTCAAGAAAGTTTCAAGGGTAAACTGCTACTTTGGGCCACCTCAATATACATTTACTAATCTACTTGCTTTTGTAGAACGGGTTATATTGGCCGTACAAAGCGTGCACTTGGTAAACAAATATCCGAGCACTACCCTGTACGTTTATCTAAAGAGGAATACAAATCAATCAACAGTTCAATCCTTGATTATATGATTAATTCTGGTCACACCCTAACTTCATTCAAAATCTCCTATAAAGTAGGAAGAATTGGCTCAAAAAAGATTTGAATGAGTAATTTGTACATAATCGAGGCTATAGTAATTCACCATTTCAAAACTAAACTCTGTATTCAAAATAGTCACGGTCAATCCTCTATTTTTAGCACCCATCCTAATTTTACTAGTTGTATGTGCAAATTATTATTTTATTATTTACATTATTTTTTTCTTTAGTAAAGTAAACAGTTGCCTTTATGTTTATCATATAAATTATTATGTCTTATTACGTCTAGACTATTACGTAATTTTATCTTCTGGTAATTTTATTACTTTACTAAATGTTACAACACCCATTTTATTTAAATACTTACAATTTTGTGATAATCGTTAATTACTTCATTGAATAGTGCAACACCAATTCATTTTCATAGACTTTGATATCATATGCTTGAATAAGTTTGATTATCTTTGGTAATTTTGTAACACTTTTCTGTTTTACTAAACTACTAATTATAAAAACTACCTATAACTACGATTGTACAGTTTAAAAAATGATCTTACCGAGAGTAAATTTTTTTACTGAAACGTTTCCCTTTTTTACAAATACATTTCTTATCAGAAGGGGTTTTGTAGATATTATAGTAATTTCAATACTTGAGATCATGAATCACTTTAAGCTAAACCACCATGGAAAACCTGGAAGCACTGAACGGTCGTTTCGTCCTATTGTGAGGCTCCTCCGCAGTGCTCATCCACGATCCCGCCTCGCGAGATTCGAACCCAGGACCTATCAGTTTCGCGGGTGAGCGCTTAACCATAATAGGACGAATCGGCCGTCCAGTGCTTCCAGGTTTTCCATGGTGATTCATGATCTCAACTATTAAAGTATATTTTTTGTTTATTTTACAAATATACTAGTAAACTTTTTTTTTTAAATTGTCAAAGTGATACTCTAAAGTTATCCATAATGTCATTTGTTGTGATAATAACTATCAAAAAATAATATTTATAACAAAATATGATAAATTCACACTTAAAATCATGTTTGATGAGAGTATAATTTTTGGACGATCTTTGAACGACGCTAGAGTGAACTTGAGAGTGTCCACTTAATAACTTGGACCGAATGAGAGTTATAAACCAGTGTGAAGGATTAGAATTAGAATATATAGTTGATAGTTGAGGTCAGGAATTAGATTAAGGGTTTTCATCGTTAACGGACATCAGCTATAATACCTAAACGCTATTTAGCCAATTGGATGAATGAATTTTGCGTCAAAATCCAAGATATGTTATCCTTAATCTTATTGGTTCGTTCATCATTTATAGTATCATCAAAAATATAGACTTCCTTGTAACATTAAAATGTACTCTGATATTAAAAAAAGAAGCTTAACTGATTTATCCAAAGTTCAGTACTATTGATTTAATAAATTATTCAATGTACAATTATCTCACTTTCATTGTTCATAACTTCCCAATACGTTTAATGAACAAAATTAAATATTAAATAATTTGTTCACCGGATAATGACAATTTTTTTTAGTGTTTGATTGTATGGGATGAAAAATTATATTTTACCTACTTACTTACGCCTGCTACCCCTAATATAGCATAGGCCACCGACCAGCATTCTCGAACCCACTCTGTCATCTGCCTTCCTCTCTAGTTCTATACCATTTCTGTTCATTCTTCACATATCTGTCTCCATTTCTCGGAGCAAAGCGTTCCTTGGTCTTCCTTTTCTCCTTTGGCCTTCAGAATTCCATCTGAGGGCTTGCCTTGTGACTCAGTTGGATGATTTCCTCAATGTATGTCTTATCCACTTCCAGCACTTCTTCCTGATTTCTTCCTCTGCTGGAATCTGATTTGTTGTCTCCCACAGTAGAATGTTGCTGATAGTGTCTGGCTAACGGATCCAAAGTATTTTGCGTAGACAACTGTTAATTAACACTTTTATCTTCTGGATGATGGCTTTCTTAACTCTCTAAGTTTTCGTCCCATACAGTAGAACTATCTTGACATTTGCATTAAAAATTCTGAATTCGGTATTGATTGACAGAAAATTATATTTTACTCCATAAATATCAGTATAATTCATAAATTTTGTTACTTTTTTATATGAGTATTACATATTATATACTTGGAAATTATTTTTTGTATAGATGGATGAAGTATTTAAACTTTGTATAACTTAACTAAAATATCATATGTATGGTACTTTGAATCATTTTATACAGTCGCTATTATATAAGAAAATATTTTAATCTCAAAATATTACATTGAATTTTAAATCTAGTCCTAATATAAATCAGCAAACAATTTACTTTAATAGTTGTATTCATGAGTCAATTAAAGCTGGAACACCTGGAGGTATTGGACGACCCTTCCCTCCTAGTATAGGACTCATCAGCAATGTACATCCACGATCCCGACAGCGGGATTCGAACTTAAGACCATCGACTACGCACGAGGAAGCTTAACCTCTAGATCACTGAGCCGGCATCCAACGGTGTCAATATCTCACCTCAACCAATCCACGAATTCGACCATTTACAACGAAACGGCCGTCTAATGCTTCCAGGTTTTCAATAATGATCTCACATGATTTTAATCAAAAATGTAAAAATATTATACTCTAGTGTCTGTACCATGTTTTTCATCTACAATTTGCCGTATAATTCCCATATCATATTTATAAAAGTATGACTATATTTTCATAACATAATTGTTATATCCCTGGTGAATTATGAATGGTAAATCTGAGGTCTATTATCGACCAATGTATTATGCCTATTTCTTATTGTACAATTATTACGTAACTGAACTATTCATATTCGTGTTTTCTCTTATCATTAGCTTTATTTTGATCTTTGATTTATTATCATACGATTCTTGAGTTATAATCATTTTATTGATAACTTTGGTTTGTATAAAAAGCCAGTATGTTTGTAAATAATGATTCATATTGCCGAGGCTGTTATTTGTGTTCTGGACTTAACGGCTGGGCTAGGCATATAGGAAGGACCGAAATAGCACTCAAGACGGCTCGTAGGATTTCAAGTATCAATTGCGTCCGATCAATAAATTCGCTCCTTCTCCAATTGCACGTTCTTATAAATTACGGGCCCATACGATATAACAATAATATTATCAAATATTTTCATATGAAAAGTAATCTTAAACAGTATATCAATCAAACTATACACTAATCAAAACAGAAACAGAAATAACTATACAAATCAAAAGAATTACAAGTCACGAATGTACCAATTATTTATCATCATAATATTTATGTTTCTATATAAATTAAGTATCATATCTATTCATTATAATCATTTGTTTTATTCATAATTCAATATAATATTTGTTCAATGTTATCATTGTTTTAATTTTAGCGTGATATCTATTCAATAAAATATATTTTCGCATTCATTGAGTACAATATTCTTTCAGGAGAACAAACAACATTTATTACGTAATCATTTATTGTAAAAAGAAAAAAAAAGAAATTTTTGCATTCTCATTATTTTTGTAAGGATGGCTCGTTGGCAAACTCTAGGAAATTTCAAGAAGCCCAGAAAGAGCAGAAGACATTCCATCCAATCACTGCTAGGGGAATATTCTAGAACGTCGACGTGTAGCTTCCCTATTGGATGGATAAGAATGACCCACCTATGTGCCTATTGGCTGTCCGAAATGATGATTTACTTTCACCCAAAGACTATAAATACATGAGATTTTTGGACCATATTTGACACTGCTTTGTGAAATAAAATTTCCTACTTACTAGTTTTCTATCTTCTCTCTTGCGACGTTGCGGGTTCGATCGTTCAAGTAGTCTAGTAGTACGCGGTATAGTAAGGATCAAAGCTCTAGATATAACAAATTTCCTCCATGATATTCGTTGATTAAAGTTATTATTGTTGTTTTATTTAAAAGGGTAACCGAAATCTTCATCTGCCATCTGTTTTTGTCTTCTTCCATCCGTTGTACAAATCGCAGTTTGTTTTGTTGTTGTTGTTGCTGTTTTAAGTACCAGTCTTTCCTAGATTGTTTTAGGACAAATGATTGGTTTCGAAAGTTCATTCAATCAAGTGGTAAAAGAAAATACATACTTTAGCTAAACTATAGTGTACTGAACAAAACACGTGTGGGAACAATCGAGTGTATTTAAGCCCTATCTTACTAAGATCTGATAACTATACAGCAAACAGTTAATTTGCAAAATAATAACCAATTGCCTCAATCTTCACTGTTCCTTCTGTAAATATCAATCCATCTTCTCTAATTTCATTGTTTATGCATTTTTCTACCAATTGCGCTTCATTTCAGTTCCTTCCTTATCGGTCTTCTGCCGAAACACATTCTATGTCTGACCATTACCATATACTACTTATGAGGATATATGTTGACCACAATAGTATCTCAAACACGGACTTATATTTTAGAAATTTCTATTGAGTACTATTAACCATATTTAATAAACTCGATCGTAGCTCTACAGATATAGTGATCATTATATTTCTTGTTATATCCCACCGAGTAAAAAAAAATTGTATTTCTGACGTTTTGTAACTTAAATAGTACTATTTAAACTCGTGTTAATTTATTTCGGTCAATTATATACTCTGAAGAAGTGGCTTATATTAAGTCACAAAACTTCGGAAATGCAATTTTTTCTATTCATTGGAATATAATGAAAAATATATTTATTATTAATTATGTACCAATACTCAATCTACTTGAGACTATAAAGTCCAACCTTGACATTGATATCTACAAATTTGAGGCTCAATACAATATTCCCTACTTTATTAAACATCTCATCGTTTTTCAGAAAACTGACTGTCCCACTAACCTTAGAGATGTAAGAAATCGAATCAGCGTATTATCATATGCTGTAAAACCTTCCACTCGAACTTCCAATCCTAATTAAATTAAGGTCATTCACAAACAGTTATGATCACTTTCATCTGTGTTACATGAGAGAAAAACACAATCGAATAGAAAACCATTTTGATCATGATAGGTGATGGGTTGAATCCACTGTATATTTTCCCTTCTTATATATCTATCAATGTAACTCAATAGTTGAACGATCTAATATGCAGGTAAGAAATTATGATTTAACATTTGATTTGAAAAATGAATAAATTTTAATCTAAAGGAAACTATACGGATACTTAAAGCGAATTAGCCGCTGTCTATAAGCAATTAAGTGATATGCGTTCTAAAGTGGAGTCACTTGCGGGCTCTTTATTAAAGCATGATGATCTTAAACTAGAACTAAAGACACTGTCACCCCTTCGACTGCTGTTGTCAAAGGATATAGTTCCTTCTGAACTCGAAGACAGGATCAAAGTAGAATCAGTTATTGACTCGATAGCTAGCGAAGTCACCAAGCGAATAATCTCACGAAATAACGTGATTATATATAATATACCTGACAAGGTTGCCATCAAAACTGTAAGAAACTCGATACTAAAGGCAGCTAACCTCCAGGACAGTCCATGCCAATGTATCCGACTTAACAAAAAGCATCAAAAATACTCGTGCCCTATCCTGTTTAGATTCGATTCCCATTTATTAGCGGAACGTTTGATAGAATCTGAACAGCTAGTCTGTGCGCATACGAAGTTTAAAAACGCTCGTATAGTCTCGGACAAAACCACAAATCAAAGATTAACACAAAAGCGTACCATAAACGAAAATAACATTGTTGAGGTCACAACAAATGTGATCGCGCCAGCAGCTGAACCCACAGGTGCAGCTAATTTATCTCATGTTAGTCAGTGTACTGATATACCAATGCAGTGTGTTAGTTTGCCTCTCATACCCCTAGTGGCCCTAGATAACCAGGACATATCTGATGGAGACTCTAATGTCATTCTTTCCAGTGTAATATCGGAAGCCAAGGATCGTACACCTGATTCTATTGTGAAGGCTCATAAAAACACTGCTAAACCTAAAAAGAATATATCAATTAAAAAGAAAGTAAATAAAAAGCCTTCTAGTTCTAAACCGATTACCAAAAATATTTCAACGGTTTTACCAAACAAAAGTATAATTTCTGAAACTATGCTTAACCCTACTCATCGTAAGGGAGGTTATAAGGACACGTTTCGTTCAAACGTTACACAAGAAGGCCACTACAACCATCATGGAAGCAGGCCTACTATTAGACAGACGGCAATAAACCAACGTGCCCCATGGTTTCCCCCATATGTAATAAATAATAAACCTGCAAGATGTAACTCTTATCATCACTCTCGCAGTGGAGAAGATGGTATACTAGGTTATGCACCATCAACGCAACCCCAACATGTAGGCACCTGTCTTAATTGTCCACCAAAACAAATACAACAAATTATTCAACCTTACCAAAATAAGGATTTTTTTTCGGCCTCCAGAGATCCCTTGTTCCACTAGCACTACAATTCGCTCATGCTATAGCCCATGCGATCCAGCAAACACATTGAACCATAGTCCAGGCATAGCTAGAACTCATACCTTCGATAAGGATGCTCTCGGTTTTTTTACACTACACACTCCCTTTTTAAACTTATTACTTATTAACGCACGTTCACTTCTGAACAAAATTTCAGCCTTGAGAACCTTAGCCTTTCTAGCCAAGCCTTCTTTTATACTTATCACTGAAACGTGGTGTTATCCAGCAGTGGCCGATTCCGAATTAAATATCCAAAACTATCGACTATATCGCTGTGACAGAGAAACTAAGCGAGGAGGCGGTTGTCTTATATTTGCTTTGGATACCTTAACAACTAATAAAGTTGAAGATAGTATCTTGAATAGTTTACCAGAATCGATCTGGATATCAATCAATACCCTAAACCATAGTCTACTCCTAGGTTGTATATATAGAGCTTCTGATAGTACTGATAATTTGAATGATTGTATTATCAATGCATTTATACACGCATCTACTCTAAACTTCAGCGCTAAGATTATCACTGGCGATTTCAATTATCCTGGTATTAACTGGAGTACCGGTAGTTGTCAGTCTAGCAATGATGAATTTTTATCAATCCTTAATCTGTACTGCTGGTCACAGTGGGTTCGTACCCCAACAAGGAGTGATAATACACTTGATCTAATATTTAGTAGAGATATCATTCCCCTATCTGTACAAGTATACAACGAGTTTGAAAGCAGTGATCATAGGATAGTAACTTGTGCTCTCCCCATCTGTCCCTCCTACAACCGACCAATTCAAAGAACCTGCAATTATAGAGACTATAAGCATACAGACTGGGACCTCTTGCGCTCACTGATCAAACTCTCAGACTGGGATGAATTCTTCTCATGTAATAGTCTGACAGATGCCATCAATATATTCTATTTCATTGTTAACTCTTGTCTAGACTCCTGTGCACCAACTAAGACTTACAGGATTAGTAAACATTACGAATTATATATACCAGCTAAATATCGTAATAAACTAAGACGCCTAAAGAAACGTTATTTTAAATCTAACGACTTCACAGCAGTCACACAAATAACAATAATTTTTAACCAAATTAAAGAGAAACATAGGTTAAAAGCCATCAATGAAGAGCTATTAGCACTACGTACTAGCTCAAAAGTGCAAAACTTAATCCACCTTTACAATAAACGTGCTAAATCAACTCAAAATGTTGATATACCATGCATCCTGCATAATAATAGTTTTATATATGACCCAAAAACTATAGCAGACCTTTTCAGTGGTAATTTTGCAAATGACAAAGAATCCATAAATGGCTCTGTTTCTAGAGTTATATGCTTGACTGGTAACACAATAACATCTATCTCCTTCATATGTCTGAAAATTAGTAAGGTTATAAATAAGCTCAAGGTTTCGAAAGGTCACGGTGCAGACGGGATTTCATCATTTCTCTACAAATATGGTGGTCCAGATATCCAACTTCTTCTCCTTAAACTGTTTACCCTCTCTATGGAATCAGGCTCTTATCCTGACCGTTGGAAAACCGCGTACATCATACCACGTTACAAATCCGGAGATAAGACTGACATGAACAACTATCGGCCAATAAATATTACTCCAGTTATCTCTAGGATTATGGAAAAAATTATTAGTGACGAACTATCCAACTATTTATTGACTGAACAATTTATTGGTGATTCGCAACATGGATTTCTTAAAAATCGATCTTGTATGACATGTCATTTTGACTTCTTTAATTTAGTCTATTCGCTTCGTAGCCAAGGATATCTAGTATTAGTGCTATACCTGGACATTTCTAAGGCCTTCGACATGGTCAACCACCAACTTCTCATAGGTAAACTCGCATCTTATGGGGTCGAAAACCCGTTACTAGCCTGGCTTGATTCCTTCCTCAGCAATCGACATCAAATAGTTAAAATCAACTCTTCATTGTCGAACGCAGTCCCTGTTAGAAGTGGGGTAATTCAGGGTAGTGTCTTAGGTCCTTTGCTCTTTTTAGTTTTCATTAATGATATTTGTGAGTGTTTAAGTGTGGGTAAGTCCCTTTTGTTTGCAGACGATCTTAAGGTGGTGTACTCATTTTCTCCACATGAGCTGAGCAATATTCGAAATTGCATCAGCACGGAGCTTAACAAGGTAGCACAGTGGTGTTCAAAATGGCAGCTGGAGCTGAATACAGCTAAATGTGGTTGGCTATGCTTCGGTGATACATCACTCAACCTTAATCTTACCATAAATGGGGAAATGTTATCTAGGTTACACACAGTAGTAGATCTAGGACTTAGGTACTCCGATGACTTGTCGTTTACTGAACAGGTAATGAAACAAACGTCCAAGTCTCAACGCCTTATAGGTTTCTTAACTCGAAACCTTCATAACAGCGAATCCCGTATTCTAATGTACAAAGTCTGTGTTCGACCACTCCTCGAATACTGCGCGTTTCTCTTTAGTAGCACGCGCATAAAGGATAAATTAAGACTGGAATCAGTACAGAGACGATTTACATTTCGTACTCTTGGACCTGTAAGTGTCCTGACATATAATTCGAGGTGTAGTAAACTAGGGCTTGACCCTTTATGGATGAGGAGACTCAAACTTAACCTTATCTTCTTTTTCAAAATACTTAACAAACTCTCCTTCACATCCAGTCAGGCGATTCAATATGCTAAGGCTTCACATTACGACATTCGTAACTCCTTGTGTTTAGCGAAACAAACATATTCTAGATCTTCTCTCTATATGAATTACTTTACCTGTAAGTTTTCTAGACTCTGGAATAATTTACCCCAAACTATCCGTATGTTAAACTCTCTCCCATTGTTTGTTCGCTCAATTAATGCTTTTTGCTCTTCTGCAAATGCATTAAATGCTCTAGCGCCTGCAAGTGTATCTTACCCCACAAGTGAGATTATAGGAACTTTAAATGTTTAACCTCTTACTTGCTATCATTGTTTTGTTGTTCCGTGCTCTTTGCTTTAATCTTACTTTCTCTAGTTGTAGATAAGTAATAATAACTTGCTCTGGCACTGGTAATAACCTTACAGAATAATGTTGGTCAATCATCAGGCTATCCACTTGATGAAAAAATGACAAGTTCCCTGGTGTTGCATTGGCTTGCCGTGATATATGCCATATTTAAACTGTTTATCAATTACTAAACCAGCAAACATAAAACCTTCTTATAATTCATGTTTGTTCTCTACATTAAATGTTGATTTTTATAACAATCTGATCATGCCTGTAAACTGGTGTGAATTCTGTAAATATTATATTCAGAATATATTATTATTAAGACATCTGAAAATCTTCCGTTCATATTGTTTGGCACTCAATATACATTTCACTGTTTACGCAAACTACCAATTTTATATACAAAAAGGTCAAATATCCAACGTCAGAAATGAACTTATCAAATCAGCTTTACACAAATATAAACACACACAAGAAGAATAGTTTCTGATGACTGGTAATCACAGTGAAAGTTACTAGAACAAATTTATTTGGCATTTATAAAAATTTAGGGCGTTACTTAATACTTCAAAAGTATTTCATTTCTAAGATATTTTGTATTGGAATATGAGTATATGTGTAGTTCAAAGATACTCCCTTCTCCAAACAAGCTTTTACTGAATGATTAGTTTATGCTAGTTTCTCCGTAAACTAATCCCTTTATTTCTGTAGTTTGAACCGTGAACTGACTTTAGCATGACTATCATTGAAGACCTGGTAGCACCGAGCAACCGTTTGGTTCAAGCATAGCACTCCTCAGAAGTATACACCCACAACCCCGAATCCGGGAGTCGACCCCGCGACCTTTGGTCTCTTGTAAAAATTCTTGATCTCTAGACCACTTATCTGGCGTTCAGTGCCAGACATGTCTATTCCCTAAGGTGAATAACTGTCTCACGACTGACATGGTTGAACTCCACTGCTCATGGCTTCTCATTGGACCTCTAATGGTCCAGTGCTTTCAAGTTATCAGTGATGGAATTGCTAGGATCAGTTGGTATTTCAATCCATGAAAATTGTACAGACGCCACAAATCCCTTTATACTAATGATAATTCCTTTATACAAATCATATCTTCAAACCTCACTGTTTATTATTTTGAGTTAAAGGCCGTTTACTCTAATTAGTAAGTTGATTCTTCATGTGATCTGATACATTTTAACCAAAGAGCAAATAGATTAAATTAGCAATTGATTGCTAAAAAAAGTAAAGTTTATAAGTTCATAAATGCTAACATGATTTATAAATTATTCAATGTTCATAAATGTTTTGTTTGTTCGTTTTCTATTTACACATCTGAGCATATGTACTACTGAAATCATATGTCTCCATTGGTTTTTTATGGGATCATGAATAACTCATTAAATGACTTCATATAAACTGTGAATATACAAAAAAAATAGAACTAATCCTTATTAGTTCAGATCATTAAGACAATTTTCAATAGGACCAGTTAATATCTCATGTTATTGAATTCACACAATATTGTATCTCCTCTCCAATAACTACACACAAAAACAAAAAAGGCTTTACCTTTTTTCCTATCGATCTAAATTATTTTAATTATGTTACTTACTTACTTATGCCTGTGACTCCCAATGAAACATAGGCCACCGACCATCATTCTTCAACCCACTCTGTCATTGGTCTTCCTTTCTAGTTTTATCCAATTTTCGTTCATTCTTCTCATATCTGTCTCCATTTCTCGGCGTAATGTGTTCTTTGGTCTTCCTCTTTTCCTTTAGCCTTGAGGATTCCAAGTGAGGACTTGCCTTGTGACTCAGTTAGGTGCTTTTCTCAATGTGTCTTATCCACTTCCAGCACTTCTTCCCCCGCTGAAATCTGACTTGTTCTCTCCCATAGTAGGTTGTTGCTGATAGTGTCTGTCCAAGGGATTCGAAGTATTTTGCGTAGACAACTGTTAATTAACACTTCTAGATGATGGCTTTCCTAGTTCTCCAAGTTTTCGTCCCATACAGTAGAACTATCTTGACATTTGTATTGAAAATTGTGATCTTGGTGTTTGTTGACAAATTTATGTTACTATTTCTTCAATGATTTGATATTCTATGTCGATTTTCAAATATTTTGTCATTGACTATGAACTTGATTAATTATATTATCATTTCATTATTACCTATTATATTATTATTACTTTTAGATGTGTACAGAATTATTTAACAGAAAATTACTTATTGAAAAATTATCCCTACTTATATATACTCCACCTGTAGCTCCTCCGGGGGCTACTGCAGGTCTCAAGCCCGAATAAGGGAGGACGGTTTGTCATGGGGTTAGCGACCACATCCCGTAGAAAACCAACGCGCTAAAAAAAACACTAACCAGAAAAATGTAAGTAAACCTATTTATAAATGAATATAAATATCAAATCACCTATCAACAAATTCTTCATATAAAAACACAATCATTAATGAACAAGTCATTTGTTAAAATGTTTTTTTTGTTGTTGTGAAATATTCAACTTTCATGTAGAATGTTGGTCGGCGGTCTATGCTCCATTGGGAGTAACAGGTGTAAGTAAGTAAGTAAGTAACTAATGTGTAATGTTGTTACATATGTAAACTGCCAATGATTAATTTATAATGTGTGTATACATATATATAATTGTAATATGGTATTTTAAAGTAGTCAACATAATTTATTGTTATAAGAAAATACATTTACTTTTGATCATAATTGTTATTTACATTATGGAATTGTTCTTATTGACCTGAATAGTTAAGTAATATTAATGAGAGAGAAATAAGTCAAGATTAATCTAATGAATAAATGATTTGCTTAGGTTAAACAACATATACATAAGTTGTTATCCTTTTCTTTTTCTTCTTCTACATTTTCATCATTCAATGAATTATATTGAAATAATGTTAAATATTATCATATGTGGTAATGGTGTGATTAAATAAGACAAGGTAAGAAAGATTTGTTTTTTTAATTATTGTTATTATTTAACAGTTGAATTTTTTGAATTGATTATAGCTAGAACACCTGGAAGAACTAGACGGTTGTTTTCGGCTTGTATGGGACTCATCAGAAGTGTAAATCCACGATCCCACTAGCGGGATTCAAACCCAAGACCCTCGACCTCGCAAAAGAATGTTTAACCTGTAGATTATTGAGCCGGCATCTAACGATGTTAATGTCTAACCCCAAACAATCCACGGAATCGACTATGCTAGGATGAAACGGCCTTCTAATGCTTCCAGGTTTTCTATAGTGGTCTAGCTTTAATCGACTCATAAATTCAACTATCAAATTACTACAATCTCCACAAAACCCCTTCTGATAATAATAATAACCATCACTAGTGACGATCTCCAAGAAGCATTTCCTAGATTTCTAGTGAGAAGCCGTGACCAGTGGAGTTCAACCGTGTCTGTTGTGAGATAGTAACTCACTGAAGACGATGGCGGATGGTGGCGCAATTTCATGGAGTGGTTGAAGTTAGACATTAACACATTGAATCCCCACTCATTGGTCTACAGGCTAAGTGCTCGCGCGCGAGATTGAAGGTCCAGGGTTCAAGTCCCACATGCGGGATCGTGAATATGAACTGCTGATGAGTCTTATAATAAGACGAAATGGCCATCCAGCTTTTCCAAGGTGGTCTAGTCTTAATCAATTGATGAATTCAACTATTAAATTACTACAATCTTCACAAAACCTTTTTTGATTATAATAATATTATTATCAATTCAGCGAGCAAATTAATTTTTATAAACTTTTTTATCTGAACACTTAACTAGATTATTATGTAAGTAAACATTGGCAATTTTCGCCTTGAACAAAGATAATCAAATAAGTATGGTTCATTGTTTGAGTTTTGTCGATGCACCCTATTCCAAATATTCAGGGCGAAACTGATCAATGCCCACTGATATATGAGCTACATGAACTAAGGCTTCTATTCACAAGCTGACTAAATATCTTAGTGATCAGTAGTAAAACTATCTATGTTTATGCTTACGTTACATTTATAGTTATGGCAATCCTAGATGGTCACAGAAATTAAAGTAATTGAATAGAGATTAGGGTGACTGAATGGAAATCTGCCTCCGTCACCTATCGACAAAATTTGTAAATTGAGTCCCGTAGGTTTCATTTGACTGATTAGACTCCATTGTACTTTTTATGAGATTTGAAGGTCATGGATACAATCTTGTGAATGGTCGCGGAAGTTGACTACTTCAGATTCCTGAGCTGGAACAAGGCTATCTAATGGTCAATAGTTTCCGAATATTTTATAGCTGATGTTAATTCGTGGTTACAGGTATTTTCAACTAATAAAATTCACTTGAAAGCTAAATTAATAAACCACTTGTGTGAATCAAATTTTGTTGAATTTTTATACCAAAAATGGGAAAAATGTAGAGGTTATTTTTATAAAATAACCCAAAACTCAATATGACCTAGTTTTTGAAATTTTAAAAGCATCCAAACTAATTTATGCTAATTGAATTTCAGATATCCCTCACTTTGATTGGTTAAACTTTTTCCTAAAACATGAACTTATGTTTGAACGAAATTTATGCTTCAATAGAATCACTATTTTTTTATATAATTACATAACCTTGTCATATTTATGTAAAAAGTATCTATATACTTCATTTGAATCTGATCCATATTTGTGGATATAATCAATCAGTTAACCTCCCAGTCGTCAAACAATCAAATGAAATATGGTCTTCATTTGACGGTATAGTGAAATTTACGAATTCCAAATACTGATGATCTAATTTCAGCTTAATTTTACTGCTACTGGAATATATTACCAATCATTCTATAAGTGATATTATGTGTTCTAATAATACTCACTCATGGAAAATGAAAACTTCTGAACACTCTATAAAAATTACTTTACAAAAAATACGAATGATTTTGTTCACAATAGGAGACAAAAATTGCTTCTTAGACGTAAAATCATCTACATGGAATGAAAATATAAAAGCACGTATAGAAAACAAAATTAAACTAAAAATGTTTCAGAAAAACCCAAGGTATGGGTTCAATCAGTTTAGAACTATAACACTAGAGTCAATGTTAACTATTAAGCTGTCAAAATCTCTTACTAAGAAGCTGTATGTTTTAAGTATCTGAATCAAGTTCTTCTATTGGAAGCTCTCAAGTCAATGTATAAATAACAATCTAATACCATTGATCACATTGGTGTCTACTTTTAAATCTAGCTAATATTTGACTGTACTATCTTTGAAATTCCTTCATAACCTTCGGACATGTTGATAGAAATCTTCAGTTGTATTCTCTAGATAAATAGCATGTACGTTCAGAAATCTAGAAATGATCACATTTTATTTTTATCACTAAAACACAAAGCGTTTGATATAATTGGATACTAAAATAAATAGTCACAGAAAATTAAATAATTTCACTTTTAAAAAAAATCAAAAGCCTTTATTGTTAAGACGTAAATGAACAAAAATGACATTAAATGAAAGAAGTTGTTTGAATAATGATAAAACCAATATAGACTCCATCCAAATAAGAACGCTCATTTTACCTTGATGAAGAAGATAACAGGAAACCATAGCACGATCACCACTGACTTCTGTTCTAAGCTGCGACTGATAATCTCTCAAGACATTAAATTACACGATCTCTAGGATTCCAGTCACGAAAAATCAACAGTTACCAGCTCCATACACCTATCTTTCATGTCATTGTTCAGCACCGTAGACTATCCAAAACTTTGTTTTTCTTCACTTAGTTGTACAGTCGGGAAATTATATATAGTCTGAAACCCAGTGTGACGACAAACACAACACATATCCAAGACATATAGGATGTAATTGTAAAGTAGTTACACCAACTAAATTATTATCAATGTGCCCAATGATGATGATGATGATGATGATGATGATGATGATGATGATGATGATGATGATGATGATGATGATGATGATGATGATGATGATGATGATGATGATGATGATGATGATGATGATGATGATGATGATGATGATGATGATGATGATGATGATGATGATGATGATGATGATGATGATGATGATGATGATGATGATGATGATGATGATGATGATGATGATGATGATGATGATGATGATGATGTTGATGATGATGATGATGATGATGATGATGATGATGATGATGATGATGATGATGATGATGATGATGATGATGATGATGATGATGATGATGATGATGATGATGATGATGATGATGATGATGATGATGATGATGATGATGATGATGATGATGATGATGATGATGATGATGATGATGATGATGATGATGATGATGATGATGATGATGATGATGATGATGATGATGATGATGATGATGATGATGATGATGATGATGATGATGATGATGATGATGATGATGATGATGATGATGATGATGATGATGATGATGATGATGATGATGATGATGATGATGATGATGATGATGATGATGATGATGATGATGATGATGATGATGATGATGATGATGATGATGATGATGATGATGATGATGATGATGATGATGATGATGATGATGATGATGATGATGATGATGATGATGATGATGATGATGATGATGATGATGATGATGGTTCAAATCTTTTTATTTACTTATATCAAAGAACAAAAATTTGTGTATTCTACTTCCTAAAACACTTTTTCAATAAATATTCACGATTTTCGTTTCTCCTAGTTTTTAACATAGATTTTCTTGAACAAATTTCTAGTACCATATGTTATTATCATTATTTAGATTATTTTTATAAATCAATATAAATAAATCTTGACAGAAAATTCATCTAAACAAATAGTACATAATACATTGTTTTGTAATTCCTCCTGTTGGGGTTGTGCATGGGGTTAGCGACCCCATCCCGTAGAAAACCAACTCGCCAAAAAAACGCTAACCAGAAAAAGTAAGTAAGTAACATTGTTTTATAAATACAAACAATCAATAAGTAGTTTTCATGTAATCAGATTTCATTAACCTATTCTCAATAACATAATAATAAAGTATTTTTTACTTTATATGGAACTGTATTGTTGATATATTATTGTTATTGTTTTTTTAATATTCATTATGTCATCTCTTGCCTTATATGCTACGTTCTCTTTAAGAGTTACCTAATTCTTTCTTCTTTCTTCTTACTCTTGGTTAAGTTTTATTGACAACAAAAAAAAACAAGAAAGAAAACTAATTAAATTTCGAATCATTTCGACAGGTGATAAAATGTCGATTGAATTAAATTACAAAAAAAAAACAAGAAACAACAAGCAATTAGTATAAATGAGAACTACTACTTATTCAAGTAGAAATTAACTTATAAATTTCTATTTGATATTTTTCTTTTTTTGACAAGATTATTATTATTGTTAGTTAATTTGTAAACATTGACATTATTTTGATTAAAATTGCTGAAAATAAAAATTAAATTTTATAAACAATTTTGATGAAGTTTTGTTCTTTGAACTGGATGGTTTGGTCGTGGATTTTTCATTGTTCTTTTGAACGACATCAAAAGAACCATGAAAGCTCCATGACCAAACTATCCAGTTCATAGAACAAAAATTCATCAAAATCATTCACCTTAGCTACAAATCTTCTCCACCATCTCAAAATCATTTGTAAATTATGTTTGTTTTATTTGGTTAGAAAAGTGTTATTTTAGGCATTATTTTTTTCTAATCTTAAAGTTACTCTATTATTTCCTAATTTAGTTATAAATGTTTTAAAATAATGAAGAGAAAATACAATCTTCAATTACTTCTTTTTTTAGAGGAAAAAATAAACAAAACAAGACTGATAGGTCCTGCCACTGAGGAGTCCCACAATATGACGAAAAGGCCGTCCAGTGCTTTCAGGTTTTCCATGGTGGTCTAGCTTCAACTGACTCATGTTCTCAACTATATAAAATAAGATAATTTAACAGTCAATTTGAAATCAAAATTCTGATAAAATCGTTCAAAAAAATTTGATTTTCTTTGAATGATATTAAAATACATTCGTGAAAATTTCAAAAAGTATTAGTCCTAGTGTAGTGAACAGAATACGAGTGGAGACAATCGAATGTATTTGATACGAAAATTACAGACGATCTCATTAAAATCTAGCAATCATGCAGTAAATAGTTAATTTGCAAATTTACATGCTTCAAACGATGTACTTTGCCTTTAACCTGGCCATTTTTTCGGATTATTAATTTGGATATATAATTGTAGAACCTGAAGAGAATTTATCGAAAAGAATATTCTTCGTTCAAATATTAGTCCTTTAATATGATGGGGATCTTTAAACTATTTGCAAATTATCAATTATCTCAATCTTAACCATTTCTTCTGCAAATATCAGTCCATAGTCTCCGATTGTTATCGTTCATGCATTTTCATAACAATCGCGCTTCAGTTTCGTTCTGTCATATACTACTTATGTGGATTTAAGCAACCCACACCGCACTAGTAACGAGAAAAAACGTTTTGATCATTCTTGTATGAAATGTCATTTTTGAAATAACTATCGATTTCTGCAGCAGTTTATGATAAATACTAAGGATTTATAGAACTGAGACACTTATTTGACTATCAAAATCGCTAACCCGAACCCTAACTTACACAACCTTGACCCTGTGCCAAGCCAATAACGAGTTAACCAGTACAAGCAGCTTAGAATCAACCCTGAATCCCTATTGATTCTTCTTGCTTTGCCCAGCCCTCTGAGTCCAGAACACAATCTCAGCTTCTAGTGAATGAATTGTATATTTCGGACATACTTGGTTTATACACATCATAAAGTGAAAAATAATAATTATATCAGATTTAGCTGAACGTAATTGTGAATTTGAGAGACTGTAACTAAGTGATTGGGAATAACCTAAGAATAGTAAATCGCATAATAGTAGCAAATAAGTCAAATGAGAGTTTATGGTAAGAGAAATATAAATATCTATCATCTAGTTACTTACTAGTTACACAATTAAAATATACATATAATAACAGTTCATAAATAGTTACACATAACTTAATCGTTTTCGGACACAACAATCTTGGTATAACTTTTAACAGTGAAACAACTTAGAATTATTTCAAATTTAAACCAAACTTAGTAAGAATGCTGATATTTTTTATATTTCTTTAGAATCGACTGTTTTTTCTCTCTTCCATTCATAATTTTACAAATTCAACACTTAATTATGTAATCTATACTTTGATTTTTAATTGTCAGGAACAGATAATGTAATGTTTAATCTGTAGTGCTGATTAGTTTGCATCAATCAAGTTGCAACAATCTTAATAGTCTAAATGAAGTGACATTGTGATGCATTATATTTTGGTTCTAAATTATTGTAATAAATCGCTATACATGTATAAATCTAGTTCAATTCTAATATTACTGACTATAACACTTAATTGTATGGGTTCACATCAAACTCTAGAAAAACTATTTCTATCAAGATTGTAGATGAGCATTGTTAATGAGTGTTGTTTAGAAAAACACCCAAGTTTACGAATTCCTAACGACAGTTTCTAATTCCTCAATATATTCTACAGTGTTCCAAGTTTGTAACCAAACTTTTTTTCCAAATATCTGAATGTAGAATCTCAATTAAAACAGTGTTACACTGTTAGTGAATACTGGTTCTGTGAAAAAAAAATATTTAATTTTTTAAATCAAGATTTAAATAACAATTTACTTTTCTATAATGTTTTTTAATGAGCCCAATTTCGATAGATAGATATATAGATACAAATAAACTGAAAGCTTCCAAATGTCCTGGTACGGCCGAGAGTGGGGTGAGTCCGCCCTCCCTCTCGAAATGCTCTCACATGGCCACGCGTATATAGCCTCTACAAAGGAAGTCCTACTCACTACCTTCTCGTGGCATCACTGTTGTTTACGAAATTGAGAGGATGAAAAGCAAATGTTCGGCGCTTTAACCGGGTTGGTAGACACGGAAAGTTCACCTACGGGAGTTGGAAAACCCTGATTCCAAACTAATGGTGCACATGAACTCCAGTGTCCTAAGGGAACGAACGGCGTATAAATCAATCGTTGGTCACCGGCTACCATGGGACTACATCTCCTTACGATGCTCCACTGCCTTGTGGATCAGACCTTTAGATCAAAGGCTCAGGGTGTGGCCCCCTAAGAAAACCACCTGCTTCAGTCTGGGCACCTGGGCAGTTTCACAGCCCTCACACAAATCAAATGGGATTTGTGTGTCTCATATATATCTGGTGCCCATTTGTACCAATATTTATGTTTTTTAAGTAAATAAATAAATAAAGTAAACTGAAAAATGGGATAAATTTCAACATGAAGAAAACAAGTGAGAAAAATACATATGCATGTATATATAAGGACAAACTTATTTATATAAGAAAATTCTCTCTTCTTTTCTCTATATTAATTTTAGTAATTTATTACAAAACTTATTGTGGGAATAAAATTAAAACCCTCAATTTATCATTTTGCCTTAAAAGTACATTTACTCTTGTGTTTTTTCTCTATCATGATTCACTGACCTTTATTATGTTGATATATTCAAAGTTGATTTTTCTTCTTTTTTTTTCTTTTCTCTTTTTTTTCTCAAGTAAAAAATGA
Source organism: Schistosoma rodhaini (assembly GCA_944470415.2). Lineage (NCBI taxonomy): Eukaryota > Metazoa > Platyhelminthes > Trematoda > Strigeidida > Schistosomatidae > Schistosoma > Schistosoma rodhaini. The sequence goes on along the minus strand of OX104037.1, from coordinate 29,073,130 downwards.
TAAATCTTTATTTATTAAAAATAGATATTTATGTAAACAAATTGTCAGTTCATTGGTACTATTTTAATGATAAACTAATATGATAAAAGAAGAATATTTTTTTGTTTTGAAATTGGTCAATATTTATTTGTAATCTCTTAGATATTATGAATACTATTCAATGATGCTTATAATTCATTATTGATGAAGACGAAATCACTAGTTACTTAATTAACATTTTTTTATCGAGTTGAGATAGTGAATCAATTGAAGCTAGACTACCATGGAAAACCTAGGAGCACTGGACGACCGTTTTGTCCCATTGTGGGACTCCTCAGAAGTGCGCATCCTTCAGTTAAGTGCTCTGGTGCGAGACTGGTAGGTTCTGGGTTCGAATCTCGTGAGGCGGGATCGTGGATGCGCACTGCCACTGAGGAGTCCCGCAATAGGACAAAACGGCTGTTCAGTGCTTTCAGGTTTTCCATGGTGGTCTAGCTTCAAGTGATTCATGATCTCAACTCAATAAAATTACTAAAAATCTCCACCAAACACCTGTATTTTTATCTTTAAATCAATTAATTACGTAACAGAAATATAAATCTGTATGTGAAGTAGTTTAACGATAGATGAATATACTATTGTTAGAATAGGATAAAAGGTAAGATCAATTTCGTAACTTAGAATAACTTTTATTCAATGTTAGTTTCATTTTTAATTCAGTTTGATAGCTACTCACTATTATATCCCGAAGAGAATTATGAATGGTAACTTTTGAGAACTATTTATGGACCAATATGGTGTGTATATTTCCTATTTTTTAATAGTTGAGTAACTTAACTATTCATATTCATGTTCCTTTTATTATGAGCTTTATTTTGACCCGTAAACTATTACTGTACAATTTACTATTCATGAGTTATACCCGGTCTATTAACTACTGCTCCCCTACTCACAGCCACATTTGGCTGAATTCTGTACAAATGTTGTTTCTTATTTTATGGTACGATGTGGTCTGTCTGTTTGGTGTATAAACCCAGTATGTTTGAGAATAATGATTCATATTGCAGAGTCTGTTCTGGACTTAACTCGCTGGGCTAGGCAGTTAGCAGGACCGATAAGTACTCTAGACTGCTCGCTCGGATTTCGTGTGTCATTGGCCGATCGATGATTCACTGTTGTTTAATAGGCTGGCTCAAGATATAACACTAACTATAAAATTCGTTTCTTTTCAATCTAATATAACATTTTAATTTTCATGTACCATTTTGCCTAGTATAATATTAATTTCATTTTCACTGTAATATTTATTTCAATACGATATTTCATTGTATCGGTTCAATATAAACTTTGTCCAACAACAAATGCATTGTGCATTTTGTAATAATTCAATGTATTTTCACTAGACAAGGTAGTTGCTAATTAATCATATGTGTAAAAATCAGTATATAAATGAGTTCATCATTTTATTTAGAGTTGATTTGTGTTTCCAAGATCGAAATAAATACTGTCCTTCAGTCAATTTTTGTATCTATAATGAAATGGTTTCCAGCTTCAAGTATTACAGTAGCTCCTTCCGATTACAACTCCTACATAATATTAAAATAATACAATACTGAAACAACAGACATATTTGATCTTCACCAGTTTTCTAGAAATTTCTAACATGATGAAATGAATTGTACTTTAAATTAAACCATTATGTAATGTAATCAGTCAAATAAATCATGATATGTAAAGCTTCTATTAAAAACAATTAAGAGTAAATTTTTAAAAATAACTAAGTTAAAATTCGATTCACTAATCTTACAGATATTTTCTGTTAGATTAATTGCTTTAAAAAAAAAGAAATTTATCCAATGAATAAATAAACTATTTTATATAGTTGAGATCATGAGTTAATTGAAGATAGACCACCATGGAAAATCTGGAAGCATTGGACGGCCGTTTCGTCTTATTGTGGGACTACTCAGCAGTGCGCATCCACAATCCCGCCTCACGAGACTCGAACCCAGAACCTACCAGTCTCGCGCCAGAGCACTTAACCGATAGACCATTTGTCAAATTTTCAAATCTATAAGACAATAATCAAATTTGATAAAATATAAAATGAATTAAATTAATACAAATTATATAATGAATAAAGAATATTAACAAGTGATCAATGGTTAGAACAATATTTGATACTTTTGTTGAAGTTTGTGAACCAACGTTATGTGATGTTGACTTCTTACTTAACTTAACCCTGAACAAACATGTAAAGGAAAACTTTAATTCAAGATAAGTTTAATTGAGGAGAACAACAGAAGAATTATCCTGTTGCTACAAGTTATCTTAGGGTAATAAACTTGAAGAAAAAAATAACAAAAATTACTTGGGCTTTCTGTAATTGATCAATTAGATTAAGAGAAAATGTAAATACGTCGAAATTTCAAATTAGTCAAATGCTTTCAACGATTGAACTTATCAAAGTTTCTATATTTTGTAAATCTTCAAAAGCCTGACAAAGACCTATAACCTATTTATCTGACTTTAGAGTTAATAAAATTTGAGAAAGATAGTCTTTGAATAGGACTGTGAATGTAAGCATCATTTAAATTCTATCCTTGCCAAGAATTCGAAGCAAATTCCCTAATATCACCCGCTCATATTGTAACAATACTGATGTCTCGAACATTTTTAATAGTAATATGGTCATCATTCTCCATATTGTTGGTAGTAGTAAAGTCACTACTAACTATATTCCAGTTATAAATTTGTGGAAAATGAACAGTCAGTTTTAGTGTATATCTTTAAAGAAATCAAATTTCTCTTAACAAATCACTCTTTTCGTAAATTTTTCAGCTAACACGATTTCTTGGATCACAGGTTTATGTTGTAGTAATTTCAAATTTCAATTTGGGCGTTAATAGTTTTCGTGTGGACAGTGAGTAGTATTAAAACTTAATTGGTGTTTCAACTATATTTATATTCTAATCTAACAGAGTCAACCCTGTTTGGTTAACTTCAAAATAAAAACCGCTTACACTCTCCTGTGTATTTACACTATATCTTAGTTACTTACTCCTGTTACCCCTTCTTGAGGAGCATAAGCCGCTCACTAGCATTTTCCATCCGACCCTGTCCTGGGCAATCCTTCCCAGTTCTTTCTAGATACTCTTCATCTTTTTCATGTCAGCCTCTCATTCCCAATAGTGACCTTTTGTACCAATATTTATGTGTTTATATAAATAAATAAATAATAAAATAAATGTGAATATTACTTCACCCCATTGCACAAGCAAGTGGCTATCAGGACTCAGTAGCTTAGTGGATAACGTGATGGCGTTAGAATCGAACGGTACTGGGTTCGAGTCCCAGAGTGAACATCAACTGAGATGCAGGTACATCCAGCTGACTAGTCCCAAATAGAACGAAATGCACGTCCTGGATTCCATTGCTAACCAATATCCATCTTTGAAAATAAATGTTATTCCTAATTTATTCTTCTTTTCAAATGTAATTTTATAATGAAACAAAACTATATACATACAACATTGACATTTATCCAAAAGATCAAATTACAAGAGAACTAATTTTATACAGTGAAATAATTTGATTTTAGTTAAAATAAGTCAAAAAATGATTTTATCTATCAAGCCATTTACTATTTTAAAAGACTATCTATAAAGGTGATCTTGGTGAATTAAATTATATTTAAGGCAAATTATAAATAATTTACTAAATGTTTCAATGTTTGATATGATGTCATAATGAAGTGATTTTCAACTGATAACTTTAAAGGGTAAAACGATAAATTAAACAGTTTTATAAATGTATACGGTAACCAACAAGCCGGATGAGAGTAGGGATCACAAATAGTCCAAACACGTTACTGATCGTGCGTTGAACAGAAATAGTTCTCCAGTTAATGTCACAATGAGGTGTTAATTGCAAGTCACCGTTTTGTAGTGTGTAAAATGAATACGAGAACTGATTAAAATTATAGTTGGAAGTCTGGGTAACTGATTCAATACCTAGAGTTATCTTATAAATTTCCTTACAATACGAAAACCTACATATTCAAATTTGAAATTCTGTTCGGGTTCTGTAAAAATTTACAATATCTTATTTTGACTGCAACCATGGAATGTTTGTTTGTAAAAACGAATATTCCGATAATAATCACAAAGGAATCAGTCTGGCAAATGTTGTGATCCAAGATAATAGCATCGATAATCACTCAAAGCTTAACGGACACTCACAAACGGTAAATGTGAGAAAATCAGGCTAGTTTCAGGCCTGGACTTAAACGTACTGATCGAATATTTACTGATTCACAGGTATTTGGATAGGGGTTCAATTACAGACGCCCAATTTCAGTTGTAGTTAAATTTGAGCGTAATGCCAAACCGGAGTGAAGAAAGTGGTTTCAAGGTAATGGTGAACATACCACATCATGATCCTGATAACATTGACTCATTTTAATGAGGTGCGCATGATCAAGCACAAGAATCCGCATTGCTAAGAAAAACACTCGTCTGCGAATGAGATAAAATTGCTACCAAGGAATCGAAAGGATTACAAAATGCAGTGATATTCCCTTGTGAGGTCTGGTGGGACAGGAAGTCGATCTGCAGCGAGTCTTTTTTCTCTCGTTCTAATTTAATATTAGGACAATTAAAACTCTTGATAATGTATTGGATAATAAAGATCCAGCTTACAGCTAAAGCTTCTTTGACAAATGTGTCAGAACCAGACAATACGACTACCATTGTCTTATGATGGTGACAGCATGGTTGTTAATATGGTAAAAGCCATAATACGTAAAAGACACCGGATGTGTAATTCTTTTATGTAACTGTGCTTAAAACTTTTTAAAAGTACCCAAGGTAGAACGGCATATAGTCATATAAATAAATACCTAAATCGGATGTTTTTTTAATTCAAGGCAGGAAAACTGATAAGCAATCTAGAAATATTCACTGATCACCCAAAAAAATACACATACTTTGTAAACTCCTTCATTTTGTATTATAACTCAACCCTTTGTACTTCTCCTATTGGCCGAAAGGGGATCAAAACTTTGCCAAGATTAATCTAGAAATCACTCAAATTCAGCATCATACTTTAACTCAACCATTAATATGTCGATCGCATTTCTATTAAAACACTTATTTACTTCAATTATTTGGTATTTTTCCTTTCACATTTTTGTTTAAGCTTTCCACTAACTTCAGTATTAGTTATATTTTGAAGAACCTACTTTATTCCTAACGTTGTATGTTAATACTTAACTGTTTCTCAAATATGCGAGTATATGTCGATTGTTGACTTGTGAAACTAATTATATGAATATGAGTGAGTGCAGTAAATTTTTTTCAAAAATAATTTTAGAAAGTAGGATTTTGACATTAATTCATTCAATTATTGATAGAACAAGTTACAATAGTAAACACTATGTTATGAGCATTGATTAGTTGAATAAATCTCTCCCAACTAACTTTAAAAGATAAATAGGGTCTGGTCTCCTGTAGCTTTGTTATGATGAAGAGTCTCAAACAAAACAAATACTTAGTAATCTCTATATTTTAACGGTATTCCAACTGACCTTAGCTCGTAGTAAAATTATCCTTAAATGATAATAAACCTCTAGTTGTTCATCGTGAGGATATATCTGAGATCTGAAGTGTTACCAGTTATTAGGTAGGTGGTCGCTAATATCAACACACATATATATACGAGTTCGGAGAAGTAAAAAATTACCAACGATTTATTTTACGGTGGTTAGGTGGATTAACTAATATAGAAAAGCATAAAATGCAATTGAAACTTGGATCTAAAAAATCTCGTGATTTATCAAATCAATGAATCACAGCTGCATAAATCTACACTATATATGAGTCTCAAACTAAAGCAAACCAGCTGCTCAATGTTCTTCAGTACTCAATTGTCCTCTAATTGATATCCGTTACTGATGAACGAAACACCGATTTGCATCCACTTATCACACAACCTTGATATTTCGATTTCTAAGTCATTTTTTTCAATTACTATTTTCCTCTTACTGATTCCTTTCTAGTGACATTTCGCTATGCAGAAAGTCAAGCTTATGTAACATTGCACAACAAGCAATTTCACCGCTTAATTGGTTTTAAATTTATTATTATTACGGGTATTACTATTATTTTCACTTCGTTGCTTTTTACTGGTACTGACTATAACTTGCTGAATAGATATGTATAGAATGATAAATGCACTAAATGAATTAATACATGTTTGCGTCAGATCCTATTTTGTTTATATTGATCTTCTACCATTACTGTGCACCGTTTTGTTTTAGTTATGCCAATAAATTTATCTGATATAAATATTGGTTAGCGGCTATGTTATAATTAATGTCACAATGATACTAATGAAAATTAAATATTTTTTGATATTCTAGAAGTAATCTCATAAAACTAAGGCATTACATCAAATCAATGGGAAATACAATCAAAATAAAGTAGACAATGAAAGGTTAAAAGTCAACAATAACCAACTAAGATTAAGATCGACAAGACAAGCTGAAAGTTATGTGTGGAGAAATTCGAACACTTGACTTCTATCTGACGACTGTGCAGATGAGATCATCCACAAGAACGATGAAAGGTCCACGACCGAACCATCCAGTTCAGAGAACAAAACTCTACCTACATCATCCACCTTAGCTACAAATCTTCATCATCTCATTATTCTTATTAGACAGCAGAGCATAACCCTATTCAGTAGAGATCAAGCAGGGTTGTTCAGTCCCACTATTTCGCCCCAACTTTTCCACCGATAAAATTATAGAAATAAGTAGTGGTGGTGTGAATTTGTTAAAAGGAGAAAGGTTCTTTGATTTTTAGTACTCGGATGATATTACCTTACTATACAATGGTACTCAAGCAATCCGACAAGCACTTAGTAAATCAGCAGCAAGTGTCTGCATCTCAAGTACTTTTGCCCTTCCCAACACTGATAGAAACTTCTGTTTGCACTAACAATTCGTGGTGAGCCGTTAATAGCCGAAAAATATGTGTATCTCGGTATTCATGTGTGCTGGTTATAACATGGCTGTGATATAAATCTATATATAGTGAAAGTCAGAACAGCTCATGACGGCTTAGGTCACTTTTAGCAAAGTTATCATGTTAGTCTGGCTGTAAAACATCCAAACTTCAACACATCAGTGAAATCAGTATTTCTCAGCGTGGAGTTATGAAAATTGTTAAGTTTTTAATTCAGTTCATGAATCAATGAATGTTAGACTATCATTGCAAACCTGGAATTATTGGACGACCGTTTCGTCCTAGTATGAGAATCATCAGCGGTGAAAAACCCATGATGGCGTCGCGTAATCTCGCGGATTGGTTGAAGTTAGAAATTAACACCGCTGAATGTCAATTCAGTGGTCTAAAGGTTGAGAGTTTGCGCACAAGAGCAAAAATCCTAGGTTGGAATCCCGCAAGCGAGATCATGCATGTGCACTGCTGAGGAGTCCCATACTGGGACGAAATGGCCGTCCAGTGCTTCCAGATTTTAACGGTGGTCTAAAATTCATTGACTCACGATCTCAACCAAAAATCAGTATTTCCTCCATACTTTTCAAAACTAGACTATCCAAGTTCATAAATGTTAAACGACTTTATTTTTCATTATCGATGTCTCCGAAACATTGCTGACATTCACTGCAAACATAGTGTCATTGAAGCTGAGGTTCCCCAACGTACGTTCGCGTACAATGACCATAAATCACCTCATGTCACTATCTTTCAACACTGGCTTCAGTGACTTGGACATTTCTTATCAATATTATAACAACTCTCACATCATGCTTTATTTGCCAACGCTGAAACCGGTTGAAGAAAGTACAGTGTTACCCAGTTTATGACATGAAGTCTGGGAATCAATTAAGGCTGTGTAGGACTGTCATAAGTCGGTCTATTATGACTTCTTGGTTGGGTCCTACAGATGGTGCAAATCAGTGACTTGTGATTTTATCAGACATATATATCTTTTTTCAAATAAATAAAAATAAAAAAGCTTATCTGTCCATCAGGAAACTGTCCAAAATCCAAGTTAATTTTACAAAGAACTAGATTCGCCTCCATACTTCTCAGTAAGCCGAAAAAGTACTGGTCAATAATATGACCATTTTCTTAAGTGGAAAAAAATATCGAATAATCATAAAACTTTATTTTATTTTAAACAATTTGGTGTGTACATAAATCTTGAGAACAAAATTAAATACAAAGTACCTATGTACAATGGTAACAGATTCAGATCAATAGTCGTTGTAATGACTCAAAGCATAAAGAGCAGCGCGACCATTACTTTGTCCAACACAAAGAAATCGCCCACCGGGACTAAATCCAATTGATGTGGGTTTGTTCAAAGTACCAACACCAGCGGGAAAGTTTTCAAAAATTATACTTTCGTTTACATCATACTGTAGATAAATATGTACAAAAAGAGATCAAATAGGAAGAAAAATTTCAAAATCGATCAATCTATTGATAGATGAAGAAAAGGTTGACCGTTGAATTTTAGTGTCCAAATGCATTATACTCCAATTAACCTAATCTTAATAAAATATTGTTACATAAGATAATTAGACATTTTTAATTGAATAACACAAGTGATGATGAAGGTTTAAAGAAAACCTCAATTATCCTAGTATTATAATCAACCACTTTTTGAAATAGACTCCATCGTTAATCCGGACTGATAGGTTCTAGGTTCAAATCTCGCGAGGCGGGATCGTGGATGCGCACTGCCGCTAAGGAGTCCCACAATAGGACGAAACTGCCATCCAGTGCTTCCAGGTTTTCCATGGTGATCTAGCTTCAATTGACTCAAGATCTCAACTATTGAAATTAACATAATATCCATAAAACTCCTGATTATTTATATGACAAAAATCTATTACTGAACACCAAGCACACTTATAAGCTATATGGAAACCTACCATTATAAATATGAATTAAAATAAATTCTAAAAAAATAGAACATGTGTTAAAATCCAAGTATGAATTAGGTAATATTTCAAACTGAGATATTAGTTTAACTGCAATATGCAAACCACTTTTTATCACCCCAAAGGGAGAGAGAGATAAGACATTTTCATGCCAATAATCAAACATTTCTGTTTGAATTAACTTCTAAACCCCAAGCACCCACAAGCCACTTGAAACTCAAAAATGTAAAGAGACAATAATACGACTAAAAGATACACTTTAAAATTAGTTATACGTTCATAGATTAGGGATGTTTTCTATGAATATAGGTGATTCATTAACTCGGAAAGACGCTGTAATACATGCTAAAATTAGTAGTAATATGTGCATTTGTTCAATTAGGTAGTGTTATAAACTGAATTTAATGACATTTGAAGTTTACATTAAACTGACGAACCAGAAATCAATATTTTATATTTTGAACTTCTATATAGTTTCAAAGGGCAAGTTATTGTCGGTGCCTAATAATCAACAAAAAATACGTCAGTATTTTTCTCAATGAAGCATATGTACAAATACCATCAACAGTTTTTTAATTGAATCAGAATCGGTTTATTCTATAACAATAATCATTTCGCCATGATTGAACAAAAGACTGTATCATATGACAGGTTGAGAATCCATCAGATATGTTAGTTTATCAGGATAGGGCATGGTTTAAACTTCGAGAATATACGCCTAGATATTTTTGATGGAGAAACGGCAGAATACGATAGTTTTATAAGTAGTAGACAGGTGCCTACGCACACGTTTGTGGGGGAAAGGGATCACAATTAGTGCTTTGACAACCACTGACATGGGAATAAATTCATGAATCAGATGAAATTGTTATTGTACACCAACAGCCAACGAAGAAGGCCGTAAGATCCTAAAAGTAGTTTTGAATTCAACGACCATTTATTTTCATTATCTCAAAAATCTGTGTTGACCTTTCAAACCAGTCGAAGTATTCTTCTGACCTTCAAATGACAGTAATAATTTACACTGAATTGCACTGATAATAGTGCCTGCATACTGATTTAACAAATAAATTAACTTTATTTCGTCAATTAACCCTTTATTAGACAGGTACATCATTAAGACTCTTATAAAACTCAAGTATTCTGTGTAGTTTCCATCAAAAATATAATTGTATACTCTGTCAGCTTCATTGTAATTATTTGCATAAAAAATTTAATCCAGCTAATAAATTAACCTATTCATCAGGTGCTTTGGTATGAGCCACGATTAAAGTGTGCGGGCTACCGATACCACTCGGTTGTCCAGGCCGAAATTGGTGGAGCGGGGTTTAAACCTGGAACTTAGTCCGTGAAAGTCGGACGTTTTAACCGCCACATGATACTTTAATAAATTAACCAAATATTATAGCTATTAGGAAAACATACAAGTCGGATAGCATCCGGACGTTGTGAAGAAGCCAGACAAAGAATTTCGTTAGAGGGGTGAAAACAAAGCGAATTAACACCGGTAACCAAATTACCAATAGCTTTATCAGGTAGTGGATTCTCTGTATTCATCGTAGATGACCATTTGTAAACATTCACATAACCGCTATCTGCCCTGTTGAATAAAAGAACATAAAAGGTATGATAAATGAAATTATAGTAAAAAACATAAAATAGAACTTCCCTGTGTATGAATGATTGTATTAGAACTAGTTAGACAAAGCAAACAGCTTTCTGATAAATTCATACTCAGAGAATCAAACTTACAATAATGGTTATGCTATTTATAACAAGAAAAAAAACATTCTGATCAATAAATTTTGTACTGATGAACAAAATGTGTAGTTCAGAACGAATATTTTAAAGATGTGCTAGTGTCATCTTACGACTTCTTAACTTTTATCTATCTTCTAGCTTTACTTTAACCACACTACATCAATACAAGTAATTAGTTCACATCAATCAACCTGATCAGTGGCTTTTCACAATCGAACGGTTTGGAATATTGTCTATCCCGAAAAATAGTAGTTAATCTGAATCTAGATGACAAGTTTATCTCCTACAATATTACATTTAGTAAGCACGAGCTTGCAGATTTAAGTACTAAGTTGATTCACACAAGTTGTGCATAAGTAAATGTTATGATAGTTAACTACCAAAATCGTAACTCAACAGCAAGTAACAAACTGTTACATGTAAATTACTGCATATTTCTCCTGTTTACAAGGTCAGTATAGATAGAAATACTTCCCAAACAAACCGGACTTAAAATATAACTAAAATTCGACCAATTTCAGACAATAAACTGTAAAATTAACCAAGACAAATGATTCTTTCGAAATCGCAAACCTACATCTATAGTCTATCAAATAAGGAGATTTCTGATAATCCCTTTAATAAACCATTAAGATTTAATCTAATTGATTAGAATTCTTGATTTAGATTTACACAAATACACAAACAAACAATTGCGCGACAGTGCAAATAAATTAAATCGAGTAAAGATTAATATTTAGAAATCACATGGAAATAAAAAGATTTGTAAAACGAAAGTACCATACACGCAATGTTCATTTTCATTTTAGAATTTAATGTAAACAATGGACAGATGAATAACAAGAATGAGTTTTCAATGTTTGAAAAATATCACAATATCTTCCAAAAGTGAATTTGTTTAGCTCTGAAAACGATATTTTTAAAATGAGTATACTAAGAAATAATTTAACTCTACGGATTAGATAAATTCTATTTTAAAAAATAAAGAAAAAGTGGGAAGAAAAGAAAGAAGAAATGAATGAAACTATTCGGTAAATAATTCCTTATATTAGTTTAATATTCATCTATTAAATAAACAAAAATTCAATACTGAAAGTGAATAAAATATGAGAAACAAGTAAATTGGAAGATCATAACAGAAATTTTTAAAACTACATTTTTAATCGAGTATTTCGATTACTTAATATTACTAGATTGCTACGTTTGAAAAGATCAATACATCGCCGGAGAACAGAACGAAAGTCAGCAACACTACAACAGGACAAGCTATGTTATTCCACTACGCCCTAGCCTTGCTAATTAGAAGGACAAGATCAAATTCAGCCAAGGAAAATGTGTATTCCACTCATGTATTCTACTCATGCGTATATATATAGTACAAGAACACCCTTGGAAAACGCCACAAAATAGCATACTAAAAGAGGGAACGAACCAATGTCGTTCAAGGTCCTTCAAGTGGGAAATACAAACCGAAGGTAAAAGTAGACGCTATTGTCGCTAAAATTTAGAAGTTCTAATTTCCAAAATAAGACTTTTTCCAAATGATTTCTGGGGATCCCCAGAATAGATATTTGAATTATCCAACGAGTGGAAAACAAAATTGTTTGTACTGATGTCCTATTGAATGATAATAGTTTTATCAAAGTACCAGTCAACTAGAATTTAAAAGCATCTCATCTCATATATTATACTTATTACGAAGTAATTCTGCGTTGTAGAGCGACTGAATTAATAAGGAAAACAGACATGTGTATATTGTCAGATTTGGTAGGTGTAAAAAATATAAGAAACATCATGTGTCAGCGCGATGAAAAATCTTCATCATATCCGTATTCACAAAGTTCGCTTGTGGAAGGAGTGATCTGCAACTGGTTTAAAGTTTGCCTTATCCCCTTACTCTTAACCAGAAGACTCCTATGAGACGTTCCCTGTGATTTTTGACATTTCTCTGAACGATTTCATGTGGTTCGAGTCAGTCTTGTGGTCTGATATTATAGCAAGTAAACCTATAGCTGGTTATTCAATATCCAAGTTTAATTGGATTTCTTAGCGATCGAACAGAAGCTTTACGATATATATTTTTGACAGATTTCTCGAGAATTTTACAAAATGTATATTGAGTCACACCCTTAACATCTTATTTTACAAACACGATTAAATGGTGAATTCTACGGTATTTTGACATTCGGAAGAACAAATTTGCCTTATCGTATCTAATAGTTCTAAAGAATACCCTGCGGTTGCATTTGTTGAAATTTCAGCTGTGTTCTGTATGGAATGATGATTGTTGTCGTTCATGATTTCGGCGTATTTTTCCGGTTACGCTTTACATTTTTTCCTATTTTGTGAAGAAAATTTCTTCGATAGTTTGTTAGTCCATTTTCCTTGAAATAGTTTTTCTTAGAAGAATAGAAACAACTTGTGAAGTGTAACGGTTAAAAATCAAGATATTCGCCCAAGTTTATTTTCTTACTGAAGTCATACTGAAATATCGATTTTCTTCACGTTTAACTAGGCGACTCAGTACTACCTCACTCTTAATCTGAAGTAAACTTAAAACTGGATGATTCACTGTTCAGTTTCTCCAAGAATGAGTAGTGTATAATACGACGATAGCATCAGTGTATTTTTAGGTATATTTTTCTAGTTTAAGTATGTTTAGGAATTCACCGAATGTACACCTGCATATATTATTCATCAAGATTTACAACTAAAGATGATGCAGGTGACCGTTTCGCTACTCTAGTTGTTTGTCGATATAAGCTTCCTCCAAATATACAACAATTTATTTCGAAGCCGAGTTTTAAGGCTCTGATTACCTAGCTGGTGTTCAGTGTACATCTTTTTGATAGAATGATGACTGATATCAAAACCTTCGACAATAGGAGTGCTATTATAAAGTGAGTTCACATCATTGCTCACAATAATTGCATCTTCGTCAAATTTCTGGTTTGCTATTTTGACTTTTAAATCAAATGAATCCTTAACTATATGTTATATATATATTTGTGTTACCCAGCACCTAAATATTTTCAAACAATCACATCTAAACTTGGTTTCGACAGCTAGGTAAAATTTCGGACTACTTAAGAATTAACTAGACCAGAATAACTACAATACAAAAAATTATAATTATTCAAGTTCACAGATTTATTTTTAATCTATAACAATCAACAATAATATTAGTCTAATTAGTGAGTCTGTATTTGTTGATTAATGGTTAGGAATTAGGTGGTTCAGTCTAGTGAATAACAGAGTCGGTTGTTCACTATAGTATTAATAATAATAACAATAATAATAATACAAAAAAGGATTCTAAAGATCGTATCATGAAGTCACTGTGTTAACTAAAGCTTTTATAATTTGCTGTTCAATATTCAAGAGCCGGTAGTGCGTATCAAGTAATATTTATTCATTAAGTTATAGATGAAGAAAGAAAAAAAACGCTAACCAGAAAAAATCATTCAAGCCACTCAAACTCTGCCCTGGGAGTAGAAGGAATAATTATGACGTCTCATGATGAAAGCCGAGTTCATTCGGAAGTCATGAGGCCGATGCACCTTCTTACAACCAGAGCGACAATTTTTATAGGTACATGGAATGTCCAAACAATGTGGGAGACCGGAAAAGTCTTCCAAATTGCTGCGGAAATGAGAAAATACAACATGAAGGTGCTTGGAATCAGCGAAACACATTGGACGCAGGTTGAACAACAACGACTACCTTCAGGGGAGCTTCTGTTATACACCGGCCATGAAGAAGAAAATGCCCCACATACACAAGGAGTTGCATTGATGCTGTCCAAATAATCACAAAATGCACCTAAAGGATGGGAATTTCATGGACTAAGGATCATCAAAACATCCTTCAAAACAAAGAAAGAGGGCATTACAATGAACGTCATCCAATGCTATGCGCCGACCAACGACTACGATGAAGACGCTAAAGACCAATTCTACGATAGGCTGCAGTCGATCTTCGAGAAGTGCCCAACCAAGGACCTGACAATTCTGATGGGAGATCTCAATGCTAAGGTTGGAAAGGACAACACTGGATACGAAGACGTCATGGGACAACATGGACTGGGAGGAAGGAACGAAAATGGCGAGAGATTTGCAAACCTATGTGCCTTCAATAAACTGGTCATAGATGGCACCATATTCCCACACAAAAACATACACAAAGCCACTTGGATTTCACCGGATCACACTACACAAAATCAAATCGACCATATCTGCATCAACAAAAAGTTCAGGAGGACGATGGAGGATGTAAGAACCAGGAGAGGAGCTGATATAGTATCCGATCATCAATTGCTGATCGCCAAGATGAAACTAAAACTCAAGAAGCACTGGACAACGGCGCGGACAACATCACAAAAGTTTAATACGGCCTTTATTCGAGATGCTGACAAACTCAACAAATTCAACATAGACCTCAGCAACAGGTTCGAGGCCTTTCATGATCTACTCAATGGAGAGGGAACTACCATAGAGAGCAACTGGAAAGGTATCAAGAAGGCAATCGTTTCAACATGTCAAGAGGTTCTGGGCCAAAAGAAGCACCATCACAAGGAATGGATCACTGTTGGTACACTGGATAAGATTGAAGCAAGGAGGAACAAGAAGGCAGCAATCAATATCAGCCGAACCAGAGCGGAAAAAGCCAAGGCACAAGCCGAATACACAGAGGCAAACAAGCAAGTGAAGAGGAGCATCAGAACCGACAAACGTAAATATGTGGAAGATTTAGCGATGACAGCGGAAAAGGCTGCAAGAGAAGGAAACATGAGACAATTGTATGATACAACAAAGAAACTTGCTGGAAATTACCGTAAGCCAGAAAGACCAGTGAAAAGCAAGGAAGGCAAAGTAATCACCGACATTGAAGAACAACGAAACAGGTGGGTAGAATACTTCAAAGAACGCTTGAATTGACCAGCTCCACTGAACCCACCCAACATCGAAGCAGCACCCACAGACCTCCCAATCGATGTTGGCCCACCAACAATTGAAGAGATCAGCATGGCCATTAGACAAATCAAGAGCGGCAAAGCAGCAGGACCAGACAACATCCCGGCAGAGGCACTGAAAGCAAATGTAGCAGCAACTGCCAAGATACTCCACATCCTCTTCAGTGAGATTGGGGATGAAGAACAAGTACCAATAGACTGGAAAAAAGGACTTCTGATCAAGATACCAAAGAAAGGCGATCTCAGAAAGTGCGATAACTAAAGAGGCATTACTCTTCTCTCAATACCAGGATGTCTTCAACAGAGTATTGTTAAACAGGATGAAGGATTCCGTGGACGCCCAACTTCCAGATCAACAAGCTGGATTTCGTAAGGATAGATCGTGCACAGATCAAATCGGAACTCTACTTATCATTGTGGAACAATCAATCGAATGGAATTCATCACTCTACATCAACTTCATCGACTACGAGAAGGCATTTGATAGCGTGGACAGGATAACACTATGGAGGCTTCATCGACACTACGGCGTACCTGAGAATATAGTCAATATCATACGGAATTCCTATGATGGATTAAACTGCCAAATCGTTCATGGTGGACAACTCACTGACTCATTCGAGGTAAAGACCGGTGTTAGGCAAGGTTGCTTGCTCTCACCCTTTCTCTTTCTCCTGGTGATCGACTGGATCATGAAGACATCAACATCTGGAGGAAATCACGGGATACAGTGGACAGGCAGGATGCAGCTGGACGATTTAGACTTCGCAGATGATCTAGCTCTTCTATCACAAACGCAACAACAAATGCAGAAGACGACCAGTGTAGCAGTAGTCTCAGCAGTAGTAGGTCTCAATATACACAAAAGGAAAAGCAAGGCTCTCCGATACAATACAGCATGCACCAATCAAATTATACTTGACGGAGAAACTTTGGAGGACGTATAAACCCTTACATAACTGGGCAACATCATTGATGAACACGGTGGATCTGATGCAGATGTGAGAGCGAGGATCGGCAAAGCAAGAGCAGCATATTTACAACTGAAGAACATCTGGGACTCAAAACAGTTGTCAACCAACACCAAGATCAGAATTTTCAGTACAAATGTGAAGACAGTTCTACTGTATGGGGCGGAGACGTGGAGAACTACGAAAGCCATCATCCAGAAGATACAAGTGTTTATTAACAGCTGTCTACGCAAGATACTTCGGAACCGTTGGCCAAACACTATCAGCAACAAGTTACTGTGGGAGAGAACAAAACAGATTCAGCGGAGAAAGAAATCATGAAGTGTTGGAAGTGGATATGACACACATTGAGGAAATCACCTAACTGCGTCACAAGACAAGCCCTCACATGGAATCCTGAAGGTCAAAGGAGAAGAGGAAGATCAAAGAACACATTACGCCGAGAAATAGAGACAGACATGAGAAGAATGAACAAGAACTGGATAGAACTAGAAAAGAAGGCCCAGGACAGAGTGGATTGGAGAAAGCTGGTCGGCGGCCTATGCTCGATTGGGAGTAACAGGCGTAAGTAAGTAAGTAAGTTATAGATGAAGAAACGCTATACAATAGAATTTAATTTTACACAACAGTTAGTTCACTGCTTAATGTCAACAAACAAGATGTTCTGATAAAATCATCTGTACTGGCGAAAAGGAATAGAATCAATGAGTGATTTATACCCCTATTATATGAAATTATTTGAGGTGAAAAGTATTTCTAAGAGAGTAAATATGTGAGGATTAAAATCCATTTTGCAACTTCATCAAAATAGTACACAAACAAACAGAGTATAGAAACGTTATATTACTGAATATGTATAAGAAGTAGTATTATGTTTAAGAATTAAATGATAAGCAATAAATGTATCTAAACCACTTCGACTGATCTCGTGATATAACCACTTCTAGTGATCCAACCATTAATTACAGTTATTTAAGTGACAACGATTAATATATATTTAAACCTCAAAAACATAGCAAGGTTAATAGTTAATGAATTCGTAGATTGATGTTCTATCATAGTCTCATTGCTTCCAATCTTTTTCCAACTTACTCCCATACACTGCTTAGTACAAAACATCAAAATAGACAGTGGTCAGACATCTGTTATCTACATTTCAATCATCTCAGTCAAGATAGATTCATAATATAGTCAGCCTGTTTAACAACTGGACAGAGATTGAGGAAAATAATTATAGATAGATTATGTGAATTAGTTATCAGGAAAATGTAACATGTAGTTATTATGGTGTCTATGACTAATTAACTAACAACAGCAATGCCTTAACAAAACACTTGACAATAAATAAATATTTAAGATGTATTGAATTAAATTCACACAAAGTGTTGTTCATCTGAAGTTATAAGGTAAAGACATAACTCGACAATTAGTATAACATTTGCTAATGATGACCAATTTTTATATGATTTTGATCATTTGTAGACGATTAGTTAAGATCAATTATCTTACCCACAAGCAATCCATTGTGAATTGGGTGAAGAAGAGATAGATAAACCATTTGTACTGGCTTGATCAAACCAACGATGAATAATTCTAGCTTTATTAACTCGTAGGTCAAATACATAGATAGAACCTTCAGCTAAAATTAACCAGATGAGAAAACTATTAAAACTAACGAAAGTAAATTGCGGATTTAAAATGAGGTAGTAAACGGTTATCATTGATTATATGAATTATAAAGGGTAAATAGGACATAAAACATCATTATTACAATGAAGCACCGATTAGCAAGAGCTCTTATTATGACACTCACTCTCTTAATCAGTTGAGGTTTAAACTTCTCAGTTAGGATTCGTAGGATATCTGTAATCTATGGTCAGCAAACTTAGGGGATATAGTTCGAGAACATCCTTATCGAAAACCATCCATTCATTTTTTAAATTCATCAAAGCACTGAGCATGACAATATTTTACATTTCATGATTTTGTGCGCTTCGTACAATTCGCATCTATTTAGCTGAACACTACTATTATTTTATTTCCTACTCTGTCAATTTGTTTTTTTGGTGGTATGAACTTTGACAACGCGAACAGATGCATATTTGTATCAGGTCCAATGATGATTACTTCTGTCTGTCTCTTCAGTATCTTTATTAAATCTTAATAACAGTGACGATCAGAAAAGATGGCTCCATATAAATCATGCTACAAGTATAGATGAAAGTTCGTGGAAACATTAACCCAACAATTTATGTGTTCAACTTTCCCTCTGGTTGAAACTCATTTAACCTACCATTTGACTAACTAGATTGTACTGATATTAGTTGCACATTTGTTTCAACCAGACAGTCATCAATGTAAGGTCTGGGACGCTTTATATCAACACACAGAGGAAATGAACAACAAGAAAAGTATGAGATAGTGAATAATTCCGAAAACACTAAAAACAGTTCAAAAGAATGAGATCGAAGAATGAAATTACATATGAGCACGGTAGTTGTTAACCAAATACCTGCATCCTAGCGTATGCGAGTTGCACCATTTACACTGTAAATTATGCGAAACAATTTGATATTAAATAATCAATGTACAAGAACACACATCATATTGTTCTTTTTTCTTTTGCATTACTCAAAGGAATTTGCAAATAAAATTAAACAAACTAATCAATGTAAAGCTTTGTTTTGAAACTTACCGCCATAAGTATTCAAAAATGTTCCATCTTGAGTGAAACAAATCGAATTGGTTATACCACTTGCTCTCATAACTGAAATTTTTTCTAAGCTCTGTAAAAATAATGACGAGAAATAAGACAGACATTCTTTTTAGGATGATCATTTTCTAACTTATGAACGAACTTTATTTCATTGTACATTGTTGGGGATGTCAAATCCCCAGAACTTACTTTATAAGTGGCTCAATTTTGTAATTTTATTTTGAAAATTTGAATTCAGCTGTTTTCGCGCCAAACGCGCTCTTTTTACCTTCACATCATATTTCCCACTTGTAACTATCTTAAACGCTATTGGTCCATTGCTTCTTTGTGTGTGCTATTTACTAATGATGCTCAAGGACAATTTGTTGTTGTATAAATGCGCTTGACTTTTCCCTTATTGCATTGCTGTGCTTCTGGCTGCTACGGAATAACCTCCCCGCTCCAGCTTGGACTTCTTACTCTAGTTAGCTGGGTCTGGGTCGCGTCAGTATAGCTAGTTATCGGTCTCTGGTCACGTGTTTTTGTTCCGTTCGCTACTAGTGAATTCGTAACGCTTCAGCTATAACAAGTAGACAGGTTGAGCTTAAATTTTCAACTACTTATTAAATGGTACAAACTTTATTATCAATGTTATCTGAAAGAAAACTGTTTTATCCTGAAGGTAAAATTAACAACACTGATAGCTTTCCTTCATACGAAAGCGTCTTACGGATAGTAGTGAGTGGTAAACAACAATATATGCAGAAATATGATAAAAATTAATGATTTTTAGTTCTTTTAAGTAATAAGTGTTAGTTTTCAAATCAAGTTGACAGTCATACTTAGATGAATGAATAACGAAATTTGTAATATATCATGCACTGATGTTTCCAAAGAAAAAAATCAAAGACAACTTACACACAACCTATATTGTCAACACTTTGTTGAGAATTTAAAAAATATACCACAGGTATAGATCGGATAATATTTATATATGTACACAGATATACCAATCGAACTAATATTTAACAAGAAACAAGAAAATTATGATTTGTTTAACTCATATATCAGTAGTTTGAATACGTGCACATGAACAGAATCAAATTATTAATGTAACTCATTTATCAAGTACAGATTTTATCCACTCGGCCATGAGTCACATTGTTTTTATGATGGCTAGTGATATTATCCGGCTGCCTAAATCGTAGTACGTGGAGTAGGGTTTGAGACTATGATCCACTAGTTAAATGTTATGAACACCAACCCATAGCTTTGCTTAGATAATCGACCCGCTTTTTATACAGAAAAGCAAATCATCTTTCATCTTAGGACTCAATAGGATTACTAGATAACCAACTTAATAATGTCACATTTAGTTAGCATAGAAAATGGTTTACTTTCTTTAGAGAAAAGGTTACTGTTTTGAAATAAGTAGTTTAAACTAGTCATAAACTAACTCGTAAATCGGCCAGATACACAGCACTTCCGTTGGTTCCCAGGGCTACCAAATTTGGATGAGCTGGTGAAATAAAACATTTAGTAATTGTTTCGTCTATCGATGAACCAATAAATCGTCTTGCACGACTTTCACTCCCAGTTTCTAAATTATAAATCTATAAAATATACAGATAACAAACAAAAAACTCATTTTGAAAAGACAAGAAATAAACGGTACAGTAAATAGATTTCTTTAAGTCTAATTCGGTCGAACACCAGCTTGATAAGAAGAATTTGTGTAGTATTTCTAGTAAAACATTGACACCATAAAACGAGTGTATAATATAAGGTATCACCATAAAATTAGGTAACAATAATCAGTAGTATGCTACAAGTCGTATTAAATAATGCTGTAAAATTTTAGAAAAATTCACCAAAAGGATTAGTTTACTGGATTGACAGTGAGGCGTGTACATTGAAAACACCTAACTTAACTACTCCCCAAAAAATAGTACTTCAGATTGTGTCCAAATGATTGACTTCCATCACAATGTTCAAACTGTTCAAAGCCAGCAAAAGACTAATTCGTTAGAAGAGGGTTGCTTTATGTTTTCGGTCGTGAATGTATTGATCCGGTCTTCACACTCCAACAAATATTTAAACATCATCATACTTATTCCAAGTAAACAATTTTTGTTTCTCAACTCATTGAGCAGGACTGTATTTTATTTATTTATTTATTCATTTGAACACATAAATATTGATAAAAAGAGACACCAAATACATATGCATCACATAGGACTGTATTATGGGATTATGTAAGGCATCCAAACTACAACACAACAGTGAGATCATTATTTCCTCCAAATTTTCCAAACATAGAATATCCAAGTACATAAATATTAAATGACTATATTTTTCATTATCGTTGTCTGCGAAACATTGCTGACATTCACTGCAAACATAGTGTCATTGAAGCTGAGGTTCCCCAACGTACGTTCGCGTACAATGACCATAAATCACCTCATGTCACTATCTTTCAACACTGGCTTCAGTGACTTGGACATTTCTTATCAATATTATAACAACTCTCACATCATGCTTTATTTGCCAACGCTGAAACCGGTTGAAGAAAGTACAGTGTTACCCAGTTTATGACATGAAGTCTGGGAATCAATTAAGGCTGTGTAGGACTGTCATCAGTCGGTCCATCATGACTTCTTGATTGGACCCTACAGATGGTACAAATCAGTGACTTGAGACATTATTAGACATGGCTCAAAAAAGAGATCAATGGTAGTCCTTCCGTAATCTTCGTTTACATTTTCCGCAGAAGTGGAAGGAATCCTTTTAACTAAATGGACTCTTCTTAGTTCCATTTTTTCAACTAGTTTGTTTTTTTTCATCATAATTTATCCTCGACCACATATTTCCATTCATCTACTTATTAGACTATAATCTTCCTTCCCATATTCCCTCACTATCTCATTTCCTTATTTGTGTAGCGCATATTTATTTTAATGCTCATTTGTACCGATAAACAGCTGGGAGTGAAATCAATATTCTACTTAGTATAAGTAACTTATTAATAACAGATCAAAACGTCTCAGTAAATATATATGAGGAAGTTGGAGAACACAGACACTATCCATCTAATAACCGATTTTTAACTACAAATTAACAAAAAAAATTAATGTGGCCAGAAAACCAAGAAAAATTAAAACAGTTAAGATTAAAACCTACTTACACGAAAAGAACCAACATTCCCAGTGAAAATAACTTTATCACCGCAAGCTGTGAACTTAGCTGAGGAAAGAGAAAAGTTTTCATACACACGATCACGCAGTAGGGCATTTTCCGAGCCATCAACCTATATTTCAACAGGACAATATAAATGATAATTAAACTTCGTTGGATTATGGAATTTTAGTAATCGATGAATACGATATATTGCTTCAACCATTAGATCAAGGTGACAGCAATCACTTAGAATTTGGGAGTACTAGATATCCCCTGGTTATAACGTGTAATTAAACCATAATCAAAAGAAACTACCATAAGGTACAGCAACATTGAGAATTTAAGCGGCAAAATCACTGAAAATGACTTACAAAAGACTGGCAGGATTCTCATCCTGTACTCACCCTGGATGGTGAGCAGATCGAAGTAGTTGAGAAGTTCGTGTTTCTAGGTAGCTATATAAGTGCTGGTGGTGGCGTGAGTGATGAGATTGATGCACGTATAATGAAAGCCAGAGCGGCTTATGCCAATCTGGGCCATCTTTGGCACCTTCATGATGTTAGTCTGGCTGTAAAAGGTCGGATCTACAACGCGTCGGTGAGAGCAGTTTTGCTCTATGCTTGTGAAACCTGGCCTCTCCGAGTTGAGGATGTTAGACGTCTCTCTGTGTTAGATCATCGTTGTCTCCGAAGGATTGCTGACATCCAGTGGCAACACCATGTTAGTAATGCAGAGGTTCGGCATCGTGTGTTCGGGCACAGAGACGATAATTCAATTGGTGTCACCATCTTGAAACACCGACTTCGGTGGCTTGGACATGTTTTACGAATGTCGTCCCAGAGACTTCCACGTCGTGCATTATTTGCCGACTCTGGGACTGGTTGGAAAAAGCGGAGAGGAGGTCAGTGTATGACATGGTGTCGTGGCATGAAAGAGAGCTGTAAAGGGCTAGCTTCTGTTGGTCCTTCACGACTCCTTGGTTGGGGTCCGAGAGATGGTGCAACACAGTGGCTAGAGACGTTATCAGATATGGCTCAGAATAGAAGCCAGTGGCGATCCTGCTGCAACCTTCTTTTACTTTCTACATAAAGAGTGCTGGACGTTCGCTTTTCGTCCTCTCACTTTCGTAAACAACACCCCCGCCACGAGAAGGCAGAGAGTAGGACTTCCCTGGCAGAGGCTATATATTCGCTGGCCATATGAGAGCATTTCGAGAGGGAGAGTAGACTCTCCCCACTCTCGGCCGTACCAGGGCATTTGGGGGCAAAAAAAAAATGTCCGGCGCTATAACCGGATTGGTGGACACGGAGGGTCCAGCTAGGGGAGTTGGAAAACCCTGATTCCAAACCAACGGTGCACATGGGCTCCAGTATCCAGATGGAACGAATGGCGGAAGAACCTGTCATTGGTCAACGGCTACCATGGGACTGCATCTCCTCACGATGCTCCACTGCCTTGTGGATCAGACCTTTAGGTCAAAGGCTCGGGGTGTGGTCCCCTAAGAAAACCACCTGCTTCGGTTTGGGCACCCGGGCAGTATCACAGCCCACACACAAATGAATGAAATGATGAACTCTGTTGACGATTCTATTCCTGCTCATATTATAAGCAAGACAATTTACATTATTATTATTATTATTATTATTATTATTATTATTATTATTATTACTTACCATATCGCTAATTCACCCCCTTTTATTCACAATTTCTGTAACCTTACTCTTCAACTTATGCAGCAGCTCGCTCTTAGTGGAAAATCTGTCCTATCTAAACGATCTCCAGTCACTGTCTGGTTGAAAGTGAATGCTTCTACCGATTATGAATACTGAGGCAGTCTTTCTGAAACCACGTACGCCGTTCAAGCTGGCTTCCTTCAACTTTCGCACACTAATGCAGATCAGACAACAGATAGGGTTGGCTATGTCTTTGGAAGGTCTTAATGTTGACGTTTGTTGTCTATTCGAGACCCGTATTCAAGACTCTAGTGAAGTACTACAAATTCGCTCTCCATCTGTCGCCTCGAAAAGCTTGTTCCACGTGCGCTTATCCGGGGTCCCTGTGGCATCTTCGTCTGGTCTTGCTGGCGTTGGCGTCGCACTAAGCGCTAGGGCTGAAGCAGCACTAATCGATTGGATCCCCATTAACAGTCGGTTATGTGCTGTTAGATTAGAAAGTTCCATCAAAGTGAGAAGAAACCGGCTTGAGAAACGGTGTCTTTTCGTCATCTCCGCCTATGCTCCGACAGATTGCAGCCCGGATGCAATCAAGGATGAGTTTTACCATCAGTTAACAGTTCTTCTCCAGAAAGCGCGTTCGACAGATATTGTAGTACTAGCCGGAGACTTGAATGCACAGGTCGGGCGTCTAGGCATAGAAAAGAGTCGTCTAGGTGGCCGATGGGGACTTGTTGGTCGCCGGACAGATAACGGGGACCGTTTGCTGCAACTGTGCACAGACCACAACCTGTTTCTGGCCAGCACCATCTTCCGGCACAGTCATCGCCAGTGTGCCACCTGGCGTCCTCCCTCTGCATCCCAAGCCTGGACTCAGATTGATCACATCGCGATCAGCTACCGCTGGCGTGGTTGTGTACAAGACTGCCGCTCCTTTTGGAGTACCTATCTGGAGTCTGATCATGCCCTGGTCTGCGCCAATCTCACCTTACTTTTCAGTGGCCGAAGGATTGACCACCACCAACGGATTGATATTAGTAAACTGGCTGCAACTCCTGTTGCAAGTAAGTATCGAGCGGAGCTAGCCTCTAGGCTAGCTACCATCCCACCGAAAAGTATAGATGAGCATTGGTTGCATCTTCACGACGCCATGAAAATGGCGAGTAAAGCCGCTTGCGGCTTCGCGAAACGTCCCGCTTACAAGCACTGGGTCTCTTCTGGCTCCTTATAACTGATCGAAGCCCGTCGGTCTACTCCAGGTGACCGTGAGTTTGACCACAAACGAAGGTTGTTACGTAATGAAATTGGGCAAAGCTTGCGTTAGGACCGAGAAGCCTGGTGGTCGGAGCGTGCTAATGAGATGGAAGCAGCAGCTGCATCTGGTAACTGCCGGAAGCTCTTCCAACTCATCCGAGCCACTGGCAGCAAGAAGTCTGGTGTGAGTGAAACAATCTACGAGGATGATGGGATGCCAATCACTAACATCTCCCGACGTCTTGGACGATGGGCGGAATTCTTCGAAGGGCAGTTCAACTGGCCTGCTGCTCCGGCAACATCAACCAGCTTGTCCTGCCCCCCATGGCCGGTGACGACTGTTCCACCAAACGAGGCGGAAGTCCGCAAGGAACTCCAACTCTTGAAGCGCTACAAATCACCTGGCCCAGATGACTTACCTCCGGCTCTTTTTAAAGATGGTGGCGACTTTCTGACTAAGGAATTGACTGTGTTGTTGGGAAAGGTTTGGGAGCAAGAAAGTGTTCCAACATCATGGAATGAGTCAATAGTCGTCCCTATCTTTAAAAAGTGTTCGCGTTGTTCCTGCAATAACTATCGGGGGATAAGTCTACTTACGATTGCGTCCAAACTATTGGCTTCTGTCATTCTTCGTAGGTTGTTTAAAACCCGAGAACGATTGACTCGCGAGGAGCAGGCTGGTTTTCGTTCTGGTCGAGGATGCATTGATCACATCTTCACCCTCCGCCAAATGTTAGAACACCGTCATACTTATCGCAGGCCAACAATCGTAGTGTTTCTTGATATCAGGGCGGCCTTCGATTCGTTGGACAGGACTGTTCTCTGGGATTGTCTATTGAAGAAGGGTGTGCCTGAGAAGTTCATTAACATCTTAAAGGCCCTGTATACGAACACCTCAGGCAGAGTGAGGGCATACAACCACCTTTCTCCCTCGTTCCATTCGAGCAGTGGGGTTAGGCAGGGTTGCCCGATCTCACCATTCCTCTTCAACTTTGCCATCGACGACATCCTAGAAACAGCTCTGGTGGATGTAAGTAATGGCGGTGTGAATATGTTGCCTGGAGAACGACTTCTCGACCTTGAGTATGCGGATGATATTGTCTTACTGTGCGATAATGCCCAAGGCATGCAATCCGCACTTAATCAGTTGGCAATCAGTGTCCGCAGGTACGGCATGTGCTTTGCACCCTCCAAGTGCAAAGTACTCCTACAAGACTGGCAGGATTCTCATCCTGTACTCACCCTGGATGGTGAGCAGATCGAAGTAGTTGAGAAGTTCGTGTATCTAGGTAGCTATATAAGTGCTGGTACTGTTCCCGACCGTTGCTGCTACCTTGACGTGGTGGTCGGGCTTGCCTATCGTGATGATCCAATCGAGCTATGCTGGCCGGAACAATCGTTCCTCAAGGTCCTACCATGCCAGACAGGTCGGTTGAAGAGCGGTGAGACTAAAAGCAGCAATCCCAAGGTTCGAAGGCGAAGTCGTACTGCTGACTGTACAGAGGTGTGAAAGCAGTAAGGTGTTTCCTTCAGACAACCAGCATGACAGCGATGCTGCCTTCCCACAAGGAGGGGTGGGGTTAGAAAAGGTCGACCCTAAAAATGCACACCTCGCCTTATCCCACGGAATTCCGTCTCCGGCGGTAAGGACTTTTAAAGAACGGAGCTAACACGTCAAAAATCCCCCACAAAAAGGCCGTGCGTGACCGGCCTCAAGCAGATGTCCCTTGGGCACTGCGGTCACGCTCCCAGGTCGTTAAGACCAACACTAATCCAACTTCTTTTCCAGGTCCCTCAAGAAATACCCTTCCACGGTGTGGGCAGCCGGCAAGTGATACTAGCCCTCATACCCTTAACTGCACACAAGACCAAGTTGGTTGCTTTCAAATCCTTCCTACACCTAATAACTCTGTTATCTCCTCGACTAACCCTTCCCACGTCCTTTTATCACCTCGCACCGCTAGGGCAAACGATTCGAGTACACAGAACGTTATTCCTGGTCTCCTGAAACCACGCTCTAAACTACATATAGGAACTTTTAATGTCCGAACATTGTGCCAAATAGGACAACAGGCTTCCTTAGCTAGGACTCTAGAATCTTACACAATCGATGTGTGCTGCGTCTCCGAAACGCGCATACAAGATCCGAGTAGTGTCATTCATTTGACCGCACCTAATCAAAATAAAGTTTCATCTCGATACACGCTCCGTGTATCTGGAAGCCCTCACGCTGCTTCCCGTGGCCTCGCTGGAGTAGGTATAGCATTAAGTCCTAGGGCAGAACTAGCTCTTTTAGACTGGATCCCAGTAGACAGTCGTCTATGCGCTGTTCGACTAAACGGATCAGTAAGGACTCGGAAAGATAGGGAAACTCGTCGTTGCCTCTTCGTCGTCTCTGCCTACTCTCCCACTGACTGCAGCTCAGACGATATAAAAGATGAGTTCTACAGGAAACTTTCTGACCTTCTCCGAGAAGCTAGGCGTTCTGATGTAGTAATAGTAGCAGGTGACTTTAATGCTCAAGTAGGTAAACTAAGTGAAAGGGAAGGACACCTGGGTGGATCTTATGGTGTCATGGCGAAAAGAACAGATAATGGCGACCGTCTGTTGCAGCTATGCTCAGATAACCGCCTATTTCTTGCAAATACTAACTTTAAGCATAAGGAAAAACATCTTTTGACATGGCGACCCCCGAATTCGTCCCAACGTTGGACCCGATTAGATCACATCGCTATCAGCCACCGATGGAGGGGCTCGATAGAAGACTGTCGCTTATTCTGGGGCACATGTTTAGATTCAGGTCATGCTCTAGTGCGAGCACGTATCTGTCTGTGTCTTACTGGTCGTAGGCAAGACACTGCAGGGAAGTCTCTAAGGATTCTACTTAATGATAGGCAAGCTAAGAATATATTTCAGGAACAACTAGAAAAACAGTTAGGCAGCCATGTAAGTTGTGTCCACCCCGAGGCAGCGTGGAATGACATCCGAAAAGCTGTGGAAACAGCAGTGATATCCGCTAGTAAGGTAAACCATAACGTTAGGGAGAAACAATGGATCTCGACAGTATCTACCGCACTGATAGATGCTCGTAAACTCATCCCACCTGGCTCTGAACATAACGAAGAGCGGAGTCAACTTAAGCGCAGGCTTATAAGAAGCCTACGTAATGATCGTGAACAGTGGTGGGTAGCGAAAGCAAGAGAGATGGAAAAGGCAGCGGCAATAGGTAACAGTAGACAGCTATTCAGACTCGTTAAAGAAACCGGTATTAGGAACCCGAATATCAGTGAAACCATCTCAGATAAAGATGGGCATATTATTCATTCTCAATCCAGGAGGTTGGATCGATGGGCAGAACACTTTAGGGATCAGTTCAACTGGCCTTCAGCCTCACTTCAATTACCCACGATCCCCAGTCGTCCTGAATGGCAAATTGATGTAAGTCCTCCAACCCTCTGTGAGGTTGAAAAAGCTATAGGAAATCTGAAGCGAGGGAGAGCAGCAGGCCCTGACAGGTTGACCCCTGAGATTTTTAAGGATGGTGGTCCAGTACTAGCAGTGAGATTGACTGAGGTCTTAGGTAGAATCTGGGAACTGGACGTAATTCCATCTGACTGGTCCCAATCACTGATTGTGCCAGTCTATAAGAAAGGACAAAAGTCCTCCTGTGACAATCACAGAGGGATCAGTTTGACTAATATAGTGTCTAAAATATTAGCTTCAATAATACTAGGTCGCCTAACCAAAGCTCGTGAAGAGCAGACTAGAGAAAACCAGGCTGGTTTCCGACCTGGACGTGGTTGCATAGACCAGATATTCACCCTACGTCAGGTTCTAGAACATAGACACAAATTCAGACGTCCCACAATAGTAGTATTTCTTGACCCTAAGGCGGCATTTGACTCTGTTGATCGTGAGGTTCTATGGCAATGTTTGTCACTGAAAGGAGTACCAAAGAAGTACATTAACCTCATAAAGGCTCTCTACTCGAACACAACTGGTCGAGTTAGAGCCTATGGCGAACTGTCATCAGAACTGATTACCACAAGTGGCGTTCGTCAGGGCTGTCCACTCTCCCCATTCTTGTTTAACTTTGTCATTGACTTACTTTTAGAGATAGCACTTTCATCAGCTAAACCTCCAGGAGTTGAACTTTTACCAGGAGGCTCACTTGTTGACTTAGAATACGCCGACGACATAGTTTTACTCGGTGAAGACGCTGACAACATGCAGAGTCTTCTGACCACTATAAGCAACTATGCAGGCATGTTCGGAATGCGATTCTCTCCCTCGAAGTGCAAAATGTTTGTTATGTAGTAGCGAAGACATAAGTACGGGTAACTTGCAGGACCTACTATTGGACTATCATTCTTATTGTATAACTATTCGGTAACTAGATTATCTAAGCTTTATTTTGACCTATTGATTACTACTATATGATTTACTGTCCCTATGTTATACTCAGTTTTATTGATTATTGTCTCCCACGCTTACAGCCTCATTTGGCCTGGTCTTGTACAAATATTATTTTCTATTATGTGGTATGATGTGGCCTGTCTGTCTGATATATAAACAAAGTATGCTTGGAATAAACGATTCGTATTGCCGAGGCTGCTATTGGTGTTTTTGGACTCAATTGGACGGGTTGGGCGGATAAGGGCCAATAAGGACGCTAGATTACTCATACTAATCGAACGTCATTGTCACAGTGTGAAGGTCGTAGAAGTCGTATTCTATTGGTGGACAATTTACACGAATTACGTCCTTGTTAAATTCGTAAGGTCATAACGAATCAGCGACGACCTTGATCAAGTCATAACAATTGGCTACCGCCTAGGTCAAAAACATAACAAATTGGCGACGGCTAGGTCAAGTCATAACAATTGGCGACGGGGATTTCGGTAAAAAAAAATACAAGAATTGGGACGTGATTTTGGCAACAACAAAAAAATACAGCAGTCGGTGACGTATTTTGGAATTAAATAAGCTGTAATAATTGCCGGCGGTTTTTGGAGTTATTATTATTATTAGCAGTTAAAAAAATGACGATTTCTCTGGAACAGTTGCAGATAATATTAGAGCAGCAGCATCAGCAGATGTTAAGCTTCCAGCAGAAACTATTTGAAACATTTTTGGACAAATTTTCCACTAAACAAAACGTCTCAGGAAATAAAGAAATTATTTATAATGGTGCGGAAATGGCCGTCTCAGAAGAACGCCAAGTTGAGGGCTCAATTCCCTTTATATCTGACGGAAAATGCAAAATTGGTAAGCTGGCTGGTTCAGAGCAAGACAATATCTTGCCTAATGCACATGAAACTGTGACAGTATCAGATGAGCAAGAAAGAAAAGGTTCCGCAGACAACCCCCTGAGTCCAGAATCAAACGAAACACCATTAAGTCCGCCCATCTCTGAAGACAAACTTAAGTCAGAACAGAAGTACAGTTTGCGTGATGTTGGCCAAGAAAACTGGAAGAACGCATCTCCAGAAAATAACTGGAACAGTACAGTTAACCAAATTGCGCCAAATGTGATTCGAAATCATGGGGAGACAGAAGCCTATAATATGGGTTCGCGTAATGATGCCCATAATTCTGATAAAATTTCGTATAAAGATGAGAAAAATAAGTCGGTCGAATCAGATGGTGATCAAAAATCTAATGCAATCTTATTAGATGCCGATTCTCCTAGTTATCTAATATCCTCTAGTGAAAACTTTAATGAATTTGATGGAGATATTTCAGAAAAGCTGAATTCCGATAACCTAAAATCAAATATCGTTCATCATCATCTATTCATTTCTAGTAGATTCTGCGTTCAATACGAGGAATATGTCCTAAATAAAGTCCTACTAATTGTCTTTTGGAGATATGAGGATCCAACATTATTTCGTGGGGGAGGAAATGTAGGAGAATTTCAACTTACAGATAACTTTTTTTAAAATCAGAAGCTAATCTTCGAATCTTCAAAAAAGGGGAGGTGTTATGTAGTAGCGAAGACATAAGTACGGGTAACTTGCAGGACCTACTATTGGACTATCATTCTTATTGTATAACTATTCGGTAACTAGATTATCTAAGCTTTATTTTGACCTATTGATTACTACTATATGATTTACTGTCCCTATGTTATACTCAGTTTTATTGATTATTGTCTCCCACGCTTACAGCCTCATTTGGCCTGGTCTTGTACAAATATTATTTTCTATTATGTGGTATGATGTGGCCTGTCTGTCTGATATATAAACAAAGTATGCTTGGAATAAACGATTCGTATTGCCGAGGCTGCTATTGGTGTTTTTGGACTCAATTGGACGGGTTGGGCGGATAAGGGCCAATAAGGACGCTAGATTACTCATACTAATCGAACGTCATTGTCACAGTGTGAAGGTCGTAGAAGTCGTATTCTATTGGTGGACAATTTACACGAATTACGTCCTTGTTAAATTCGTAAGGTCATAACGAATCAGCGACGACCTTGATCAAGTCATAACAATTGGCTACCGCCTAGGTCAAAAACATAACAAATTGGCGACGGCTAGGTCAAGTCATAACAATTGGCGACGGGGATTTCGGTAAAAAAAAATACAAGAATTGGGACGTGATTTTGGCAACAACAAAAAAATACAGCAGTCGGTGACGTATTTTGGAATTAAATAAGCTGTAATAATTGCCGGCGGTTTTTGGAGTTATTATTATTATTAGCAGTTAAAAAAATGACGATTTCTCTGGAACAGTTGCAGATAATATTAGAGCAGCAGCATCAGCAGATGTTAAGCTTCCAGCAGAAACTATTTGAAACATTTTTGGACAAATTTTCCACTAAACAAAACGTCTCAGGAAATAAAGAAATTATTTATAATGGTGCGGAAATGGCCGTCTCAGAAGAACGCCAAGTTGAGGGCTCAATTCCCTTTATATCTGACGGAAAATGCAAAATTGGTAAGCTGGCTGGTTCAGAGCAAGACAATATCTTGCCTAATGCACATGAAACTGTGACAGTATCAGATGAGCAAGAAAGAAAAGGTTCCGCAGACAACCCCCTGAGTCCAGAATCAAACGAAACACCATTAAGTCCGCCCATCTCTGAAGACAAACTTAAGTCAGAACAGAAGTACAGTTTGCGTGATGTTGGCCAAGAAAACTGGAAGAACGCATCTCCAGAAAATAACTGGAACAGTACAGTTAACCAAATTGCGCCAAATGTGATTCGAAATCATGGGGAGACAGAAGCCTATAATATGGGTTCGCGTAATGATGCCCATAATTCTGATAAAATTTCGTATAAAGATGAGAAAAATAAGTCGGTCGAATCAGATGGTGATCAAAAATCTAATGCAATCTTATTAGATGCCGATTCTCCTAGTTATCTAATATCCTCTAGTGAAAACTTTAATGAATTTGATGGAGATATTTCAGAAAAGCTGAATTCCGATAACCTAAAATCAAATATCGTTCATCATCATCTATTCATTTCTAGTAGATTCTGCGTTCAATACGAGGAATATGTCCTAAATAAAGTCCTACTAATTGTCTTTTGGAGATATGAGGATCCAACATTATTTCGTGGGGGAGGAAATGTAGGAGAATTTCAACTTACAGATAACTTTTTTTAAAATCAGAAGCTAATCTTCGAATCTTCAAAAAAGGGGAGGTGTTATGTAGTAGCGAAGACATAAGTACGGGTAACTTGCAGGACCTACTATTGGACTATCATTCTTATTGTATAACTATTCGGTAACTAGATTATCTAAGCTTTATTTTGACCTATTGATTACTACTATATGATTTACTGTCCCTATGTTATACTCAGTTTTATTGATTATTGTCTCCCACGCTTACAGCCTCATTTGGCCTGGTCTTGTACAAATATTATTTTCTATTATGTGGTATGATGTGGCCTGTCTGTCTGATATATAAACAAAGTATGCTTGGAATAAACGATTCGTATTGCCGAGGCTGCTATTGGTGTTTTTGGACTCAATTGGACGGGTTGGGCGGATAAGGGCCAATAAGGACGCTAGATTACTCATACTAATCGAACGTCATTGTCACAGTGTGAAGGTCGTAGAAGTCGTATTCTATTGGTGGACAATTTACACGAATTACGTCCTTGTTAAATTCGTAAGGTCATAACGAATCAGCGACGACCTTGATCAAGTCATAACAATTGGCTACCGCCTAGGTCAAAAACATAACAAATTGGCGACGGCTAGGTCAAGTCATAACAATGTTACTTCAGGATTGGGTTGCATCGACACCTGAACTAATGATAGGGAGTGAAGTAGTTGAGCGTGTAGACCACTTCACTTATCTTGGGAGTCTCATCAGCCCTTGTGGTCTGGTGTGTGACGAAATCTCAGCACGGATACAGAAGGCTCGTCTAGCTTTCGCCAACTTGCGTCATTTATGGCGTAGGCGAGATATCCGTCTAGCAACCAAAGGACGGGTTTACTGTGCAGCAGTTCGCTCCGTCCTACTCTATGGCAGTGAAACATGGCCAATAAGAGTAGAGGATATTCGTAGGCTACTAGTGTTCGATCATAGGTGTCTTCGAAGCATTGCTCGTATATCCTGGGACCACCGGGTAAGTAATGCAGATGTTAGAAAACGGGTACTAGGTAAGGATGGCAAATCGATTGATGAAGTAGTGGAACTTCATCAGTTGAGATGGCTGGGACACGTGTTACGTATGCCCAACCACCGACTGCCCCGACGTGCAATGTTTCATGGTGTAGGAGTAGGTTGGAAGAAAGCTAGGTGTGGCCAGACCAAAACGTGGCACAAATCAATGAAGTCACTGACAAGTGGACTGGGTCATGTTGGTAGGTGTAGACTACCTGGTTGGGATTCGCGAGATGACAGCAACCGATGGTTAGAGACCTTGAATGACATGGCTCAAAATCGTTTGCAATGGCGAAGATGCATCCACTCTTTGTGTTCTACCAAATTCTAATCTTCTGAATTCCTCATGTCTTTATCTTTTTCTCTTTCCAAATTTATTTCACTGTACTATACTCCTTCTATAATTTCTTCAAACCCCTAATCTTTTGGATTTCTGATTATACTCCTACTACTTCTACCACTATGGGATTTGAATCGACAACTGCATCTCTGTGCTAATGTGGTATGGCAACTCGAACTGATGTACATACGTACGAAGTTCTACGTTGTGACTGACTGACTGACTGCTGGTGGTGGCGTGAGTGATGAGATTGATGCACGTATAATGAAAGCCAGAGCGGCTTATGCCAATCTGGGCCATCTTTGGCACCTTCATGATGTTAGTCTGGCTGTAAAAGGTCGGATCTACAACGCGTCGGTGAGAGCAGTTTTGCTCTATGCTTGTGAAACCTGGCCTCTCCGAGTTGAGGATGTTAGACGTCTCTCTGTGTTAGATCATCGTTGTCTCCGAAGGATTGCTGACATCCAGTGGCAACACCATGTTAGTAATGCAGAGGTTCGGCATCGTGTGTTCGGGCACAGAGACGATAATTCAATTGGTGTCACCATCTTGAAACACCGACTTCGGTGGCTTGGACATGTTTTACGAATGTCGTCCCAGAGACTTCCACGTCGTGCATTATTTGCCGACTCTGGGACTGGTTGGAAAAAGCGGAGAGGAGGTCAGTGTATGACATGGTGTCGTGGCATGAAAGAGAGCTGTAAAGGGCTAGCTTCTGTTGGTCCTTCACGACTCCTTGGTTGGGGTCCGAGAGATGGTGCAACACAGTGGCTAGAGACGTTATCAGATATGGCTCAGAATAGAAGCCAGTGGCGATCCTGCTGCAACCTTCTTTTACTTTCTACATAAAGTATGGTTCTTACTTTCCTATTTGAAAGAGTCTTCTGGTTGTACATTTTAGTCCGCCTTATCTTTTCATCCCTTCTCTTCCTACTTTCATTATTTTGTGTGGCGCATATGTACCTGGTGCCCTTTTGTACCAATATATATGTGTTTAAATAAATAAATAAATAATAAATAAACATAAAGAATGGTTCTAACTTTCTTAACTGAAAGAGTCTTCTGGTTGTACATTTCAGTCCGCCTTATCTTTTCATACCTTCTCTTCCTACTTTCATTATTTTGTGTGGCGCATATGTACCTGGTGCCCTTTTGTACCAATATATATGTGTTTAAATAAATAAATAATAAATAAATAACCAGTCGAGTGAGAGCTTATGGCGAACTGTCATATGATTTTACATCCTCAAGTGGTGTCCGTCAAGGTTGTCCACTATCCCCATTTTTGTTTAACTTCATTATAGACCTGTTGATGGAAATAACACTCTCGTCGACTGAATTTTCAGGAATTGATCTCCTACCAGGGGGACCACTAAGCGACTTAGAATACGCAGGTGACATAGTCCTGTTTGGTGAAGACGCTGACAAAATGCAGAGTCTTCTGTCGAAACTCAGTAATAATGCCAGGATGTTTGGGATGCGTTTCTCCCCATCCAAATGTAAATTGTTATTCCAGGACTGGCCTGCGTCAACACTTGAACTAAGGATAGGGAGTGAAGTAGTCGAACGCGTTGACAACTTCACTTATCTTGGAAGTCTGATCAGTCCTAATGGGTTGGTGTCTGACGAAATCTCAGCACGGATTCAAAAAGCTCGTTTGGCTTTTGCCAACTTACGTCACCTATGGCGAAGACAAGATATCCGTCTATCAATTAGGGGACGAGTATAATGCGCAGCAGTTCGCTCTGTTCTGCTTTACGGCTGTGAAACATGGCCATTAAGAGTAGAAGATACTCGTAGGTTACTAGTATTTGACCACAGATGCCTTAGAAATATTGCTCGCATCTGCTGGGATAATCGGGTAAGTAATAGTGAGGTTAGACGCAGGGTATTAGGGAATGATGGTAAGTCAGTTGATGAGGTGATGAATCTTCATCGACTGAGGTGGTTGGGCCACGTGTTACGTATGCCCGAACACCGATTAACACGACGCTCTATGATGACTAGTATTGGCAATGGTTGGAAGAGAGTTAGGGGCGGCCAAACCAAAACATGGCATCTGCTTGAAGTCACTAACTTCTAGTCTGAGCCATGTTGGCAGATGCAGACTACCTGGTTGGGGTCCGCGTGACTATCGTAACCAATGGTTGGAGACTCTAGGTGACATGGCTCAGAATCGATCACAATGGCGTAGGTGTATACACTCTTTATCTTCCCTTAAACCTTGAGATTGAAATTGCTTCATAACGTTCTTCCTTCCTATATTATATCCTTATAT
The DNA here is from genome assembly GCA_944470415.2 of Schistosoma rodhaini. Taxonomy (NCBI): domain Eukaryota; kingdom Metazoa; phylum Platyhelminthes; class Trematoda; order Strigeidida; family Schistosomatidae; genus Schistosoma; species Schistosoma rodhaini. Next base: position 29,036,428 of record OX104037.1, on the reverse strand, counting down.
ACAATCTTTCCTTATGTACCACCACTAAATTAACTCAGTCAGTCAGCTACAACGTAGGACCAGGCACATATATGCATCGGTCCAAGTTGCCATAACTACTATGAATCCGGTGTTGATCTTGTTGTGCTAACGAGGTATGGCAACTTGGACCGATGCATATATGTGCCTGGTCCTACGTTGTAACTGACTGGCTGACGATGTTCCTTTATGATTAAATCTCAGGTATAATGGGACTACGAAACCAAATGGGTGTTTGAATCTCCACTCAAGCATTGATCTACTCGAATCCCAGAAATGATAAGATGTAACTCTATGATGTCTCCCTCTATGTCTCCCCAATATCTTTGCGAGAGCTGCACAGGTATCTGCTGATTTTCTAGCAGTATGAACCTATATAATAAGTCTACTAATCGATTTAATAATGAATGATACAACTGAGGAAAATGTTTTTTGTTACGTTAAACTACTATTATACGATAATGGGACCGGTGATCGAGAATGTACTCGATCGCTTTATTATACACAGACGAGTCACGTTACGCCAGATATGCGATTCACAACCAAATACAGAAAACCAGCGTAGACTACAAAATATTTTATTCAACACAATTATAGGTGGTCTATACTCAGTGAGTTCAAAGTAGAAATATGTAGCAAGCATATCACATAATTGACGGTCAGCAAGCTGATTGTCACCCTTAGCGGTTAACTACATTTGCTTTCACTAGCCACACATCAAATACACAGTGACTGGTTTGGTCAAATAAATCTAACTTCTGAAACTGTAATATATGCTTATTATTTCGACAGAGGCTGTTTGCTTCTGTAAAACAAACTATACACATACAAATATGAGCCTCAAAAGGTATCCCAACCAATACTTATAAATTCAGCACTAAATATAGTTTGGTTCACCATATATGTTTTTAGTCACATGATTTTAAGCTATATTTTATGTAGAACTTAAACTCTCAACTTTGGTAAAGTATTATATTCATTTATTTAAACACATTGGTACAAGGAGGCACCATATAGATATGAGAAATAGATTAGCAACACCCCCACCGCAAGAAGTCAGTGAATTGGACTTTCCTAGTAGTGGTTGTATGCACATGGCCATTTGAGAGCATTTGGAGAGGGAGAGCTGAATCTCCCTCCTCTCGGCCGTACCAGGGCTAATGGTGAAGTATTCGAAAGATCAATAAGTAACTACAAGGAACGAGTTTATTGTCGATAACTGAGCTTGAATAACTTTAACTTGATAACATCCAAGGAGTTAAAACATGAAAAGTGAATATAAACTTATAACCCAAAATACAGATTTTAAACCAGACTTTGAGGGTTAACCGCATCAACCAGCTGTTTAGACTAAAGTATGTGGTTTAGGTTTGGAAACCAGTAATTTATCATTTTTTTCGCAAGATGAAGTTCTCAACGAATTACGTAAATAATCGAGCTAACATAAAATTTTCCTCATGAAATAAAACCCAGTGAAGTAACACAAGTTACGTATTATAAGCGTGTCGATATTGACACGATATTCCCCAAAACTTGAGTAAACCTGTCAAAAACGTCAGAACAAATCCAGTTATAACTAATGACTAAGTTGATGTCTTATGCCAGCTGATAACCTAACAATTAAATTATACGTGAATACCGAGTCAGCTAATAAAGATTAATACAATTGAAACGTTATAAAATGCCTATGGTATATCAGTATCACCTTGAAAAACGCCATAGTACTGTCTACGCTTGCAGTTAAAAGCATACGGTGGTGTGTATTGAACTCAGTCGATACAATCGAAGCCATTGATCTTCTCTCACGATTGACATCACTAAGTCTTTTAACGCCTATTTGTTTTCCGTAAGAAAGTATTTCAGAGATTTTCTCAACACATGCAGCAGATTTGCGAGCGTAAACACAGTCCCCTTCATCATCGGAGCCAACTGATTTCACGTTCTTAAGTTGATCTAATTTTGCAAACACGTCTAAGGCCCGTGGAGGCCTAAAGAATAAATTAACACGACTGAACAAACCGGATTGATATTTGTGGAGAAATATCATCGTCATCAGTCCATGCAGGCTTCAAAACTTGATCATCCTCATCAGTCTTGTTTTTGCATTTTTTCTTCCCGGTCTTCCCACTTTTAATCAAAGTTTTATGTCTTTTACGCTAACGAAATATAGAAAACAACTGTACCTACAGAGGACTTTGGGACTTTTGTTACTATTTCGAAATCATCAGTGGGATTAGCGATGCCAAACCTCAGCATTGCTCAACCACACGCTGAGACTCAAAAGAAGCGCCTGCTCGCAAGGCCAGAAGCACCCTCAATCATCGATTATAACAAAAATGATTCCTTGACGTAATGTATTTGAGATCACGATATCTTGGCGCTTACAGTAGAAGATCGATGGCCTCACGTAAAGGGTAAAGGTATCTGCTTTGTGTGTTTTAAGCAAGGACATAAGGCTAGTCAATGTAGACTGACGAAGAGCTGTACCGTTGAAAGGTGTACGAAGAAACATCACTCACTATTGCACAGTGGTTCGACAGCCAGCAGCTCGAAGTATAAGCCTGGTACGAAAAACGTTTGTGTATTTACTAGGTCACTGGGTAATCACATATGTTTAGGAGTGATCCCCGTACAGTTGAGATCGCGAGTTAGGTTCTTTTGGATAATAGTTCTGATGTAGCGTTGATAATGTCAGACTGCTTGAGATCGCTCGAGCTGAAGGAGGAACAGGCGTCAGTGGTAGTCCAGATCGTAGGTGGTAACAGAGCCACAAGGTCACTAAGGCGCCTTTTGAAGTATACTCTGTAGTATCAGTTTATATGTTAAGCCCATATACTTTATTCTAGTTGCTGGCCAAGCCAATTCGCCTATCCTTTATGAGTCATATTTTGATCTTGTTAATCATTTGCTTATTAACATTGACTATACTTTTATATGAGAATATATGTGTACACTTCGTATCTTATTCATCATATGTCTGTCACTCATTTTTGTCTGACTATAAATGTTGATTAACGCTTGCTTAAATCGAGTTGGCTACCCAGCCAATCTCCATTGCGCACGATCTTTCGATTCGTTCGCTTTTATTCGCTTCATCACTCTGATTCTCTGGCCAGATCAATGACTGTAGAAAATATATGTATTCTAAATCTATTCTCGTATTTGACGTATTTAACTCCGTTGTTCACCAACGCGAATAAAGTCAGACAGAATCAGATTTACGGCACAACAACTCCTTAGATCAGTCCAAGCATGCTACGATTGATGGAGCTCTGATTGTGTCACGTATACCAGGGCACAGGCCGACTGCATTTGGGTGATGTGCCATCAGATAGTCTACATTCTGGAGAAGTCCTGCTGCTGACTGACTGCGACTACCATGAGGCCGATCGGGTGGGTGGGAGGAAAACCCCGTAGGCTGCGAAATCGTCGCTAGGGTGGGCTGTGTTTGAACCTGCATCATGCCCCGACCTAAAGAAAAGAGTCGTTAACTATACCAGTAAAGTACAGACATTAGAAGATCAAGTACGCAAGCCTTATGATGGGGAGTCCATTCAAGTGACGAATCAGTATCATTAGGAAATAATGCGGCCACACAGATTGTGAAAAGGGACACGTGCTTCGAAAATGGTTATTTTGTAGTTCCGATACCATGGAAAAAGAATTCAAATATGAGAGTCAGGAATCATGAAGTAGCAAACAGTATACTACAGAGTTTCAGACGTAGGTTGTTGAATGATGACAGTCTGCACACCAGGTATACTAAGGCAACTCTACTACGAGCCATGAGGAGAAAGTTCTTCAAATACAATTGAAGTCAGATTATCACTCTCGTTGGCATTTACCTCATCATGCAGTGTCCTACCCAAAAAAAATTCAGAGAAACTGAAGGTAGTTTTTGATTGTGTCGCTAAGTTTACAGGGATTTACCTACATGATATGATTTATCAAGGGACCGACACCACGACCGAGCTAGATTCCAGGCACATAAGAGGCGAGTCAAATGACATGAAGACGAAAGCTAACATACGAGGTCAAAAGGATCGTAATTTACAGATAAAGATAATAATTATTGAAATGGAACTTAGTAAGTATAGACAAGATCATGATGCTTACCAGACTAACCTTAGTGACTACCATATTTTAGAGAAATGTTTCAAAGAAACGAAACGAGAATGCTGCGAACTGATTTGGAAAACAAAACGCTCAATCTTAAAAAGCAGTTAGATTTCCACTCTCGATTGTTTGACGGATGTGAAAAGTTAGTGGAACACGGTTTATACATTGAAAAAGCGGTTGGAGGATGCAAACAAGCTGAATACAAAAGTCGAATAATAGAGGAGCTTAGACTTATTCGAGACCCAACCGCTTCTGAATTAGATTGGTATAAAATACAAATGGAGGAAATCTTTGAGAACAAACGAGGATAATTGAAATCATCAGATAACTTTAGTGCCGAAGATGCTAGTCACCGGTGGTCTGAGCTGTTGATAGATTGTAACAGTGCTAACGAACTTACGATTTATCCAACAAAATTGATGATCTGAAATTGATTCAACGACGGATAGACTACTTTTATAGCCGAGAAGACAGACGTAGTAATTGTGGCTTTGAACATTTCGACCCGTGGAAAGTGATCGTTAGGAATAGTTGGAGGCTGTGAAACAGGTGACGACGGAAAGATTAGGAAAGCAATCGTCCGTACGAATAACGGAATAATTAGTAGGGATATACGTAAGGTATGTATCCCTGAAGATTCTAATTAGTTACTTGTCATAAAAACGTGGGTAGGTTGGGTAGGCGTACTGCTTTAAGTCCTACTCGTTTCTCTAGCGTGGATTGTGCTGTATAATGATCCATGACCAAAGTTATCGAACTGGCTTGTGTACTAAGGAGGGATTTTATGAACCGGCGTAAGATCCATTTGAAGGTTTTGAGTGGGAAAATCTTTCCATGCATGCATTCTCAACTAGTTCTTATTGGTTTCTCTAGTTGTACATTTTGTCAGTCCTTTTGATGTCATTTGAAATGGTAATATTTTATTGTATTATATTTTTCTCATTTTTCTTTCACCTTCAATGAGTTTCTATATTTCTTCCTGATCTATGTTTATGTCGTTCTAGTTGATACCTAATCTCTGCGGCAGTCATTTTGATTGTGTCCCTATTTGGTTGTGTTTCTTCAGTTGATTGTGAATTGAAGCACTCTTCCAGAATTGGAAACACTATGTTACAAGGTAACAAACCATTATCTTTTGAACGGATTTCTACTTGTTCTATCCAGAGAGGATAGAACAACACCTATCGTTAGGCGCGCTCGGTAATTTTCTTACATTCCTTATCAATTTGTCTATTTATTGTAATTTAGATTGATTATTGAGGGAACAAATTATTGGTTGAATAACTGAGTGGTAATATTTGTTTAGGTAATAATGTACATTTGTATTTATAATGAACTTTAGAATCGTTATTTCCCCAATCACCTTGTTCTGATTTCATAGGGGTAATAGTGAGTGTCCAAACTACCCAGACAGTTATTATTCAGCCAAACCTTAGTTTGGATCTTATACATGACTATTTTATTATTTCTGAATCTAAACGGCCAATAGGTTTCATAAAAAAAACTTCTGCACAACAAAGTCTAACCTTACCTTTTGCAAAATATGTATACGACCCTCACTTGAATATAGTCCTTTATCTACCCAAAGATGAATACCACAAACAAGATAAGAGTAGATATTCAAAGACGCTTCACACGCCGAGTGTTAGTATATGACTCCACTATCAACTACACAGATAGGTATAAGCACCTCTTCAAAGAACCTTTATGGTACCGTCGGCTAAGGAATGATCTGATATCTCTCTCTCTTATTTCTAACCTTCTGCCCAACCATGGTCCATGACCCAGTCTACAGACTGAAAAACAACGCAGATACTGTAGCTGTAAATAATTCCCCAAAATCAATAGTTCATTAAGTGTTCGACATTGGATGCTGACCATGTTGTTTAAGTGGACTTGTTTAACTGAAGGCTTTCGGTCATGCATCCGCACCAGATCACGTTTCAACTCGGCGTGGGACACAGCTCCTACGTTTCATTAGCCAGCTCATAGGAAAGGTCCTCGATATATTGGTAACGAATCAAATATATCTTTCCTGCCTCTTCTCGTCTGACTTCTGATTTCTATCTGACTGGGAACGATCGAATATAGAAGGTGCTACTGGTGGCTAGTTGTAAAACTAGAACATCCGTTGCATCCTCATTGGTGAGCCCGACGTGATCTGGTACACCAAGTCAATATACTGTGAGTCTGTTCCATTTTGGAATATTATTATTCATTGTTATTCTTTATTTGAATTTTATATATTGTGATATACTTTTTTTCGCAGTTTTTTTTCTCGGATATATTTTAATTAGACATTTTTCGTTATCTATATTACTATGACGGAACACTCTCATAAGGTTCTTAAGTTTAAGTCTATTCCCCCTATTTCGATTCAGTTAACGCCATTTTGGCCCGACAATATCGAGTCCTGGTTCTGCTATGCAGAAGCCGATTTTTGCATGCACGGAATCACGGACTCGCGCACACGTTTCCTCGCAGTAGTTAAGGCGTTACCGCGCGAGTTTAACAGGTACGTAACACCTAGTATGTTTACTAGTGATGTTCCCGAACCTTACGAAACACTTAAGCTATCGATTTTAAAACGAGGAGACCTAACTGATCGACAACGGTTAGACCAGCTCCTTAACAATATCGACTTGCAACACGGTTCTGCGACGGACATGTTGCTTAGAATGAGAGAAGTCATCGGCCAACGAACTTTCGATGATGGCCTATTCAGACAACTTTTCTTGTCTAAACTCCCTCAACAGGTGCAGGCAGTGCTTGTTTCATTTCAAAACAATGCCATAGATGAACTAGCTGCATCTGCCGATCGAATCTTGGAAATCACTAGATCTTCTAAGGCCGAGGTTTTTTCCGTCAAGGAAAAACCACAATCGACCTCGACTGACATGGCCGAACTATGTCACACGCTTACACGATATCTTAGAGTTCGCAATGACCGTAGTCGGTCAAAAACCCCGCGTAGAAGCGCCTCACGTAAGCGATCTGGCTCTCGACCACGAGAGACAGACAATCCCGACTGGTGCTGGTATCATAACCAGTACGGTAAGTTTTCTAGAAATTGCAGGAAACCTTGCAATTATCCGACTTCAAAATCGACTGACACGAATAAGATTTCGGGAAACTTCCCAGCCGGCACGCGTTAACGGCAACCGTAGCCGGCGAACACAGCCGCCTCTTATATGTCACGGATGTGACCACGAAAGTTTGCTACCTCGTCGACACTGGCGCAGAAGTTAGCGTTCTTCCAGCAAATCCCGACGACAGACTTCGCGTGTCTGTTTTAAGTTTACAGGCGGCAAGCGGAAAGCCGATCGCTATTTACGGTGAAAGGTACGTCTACCTTAACGTGGGTTTACGCAAACCCATACATTCGTGGTTGCAGGTGTCTCTATGCCAATCATTGGTATAGACCTGTTACAACACCACAATCTACTCATCGACACACGCTCACGAAAGTTAATAGACGGAAACACTAAGTTATCTGTTAGCGTAACTCCTTGTTCTGGTTGCAGGTTATCCCCAGTCACGATTAAGCACACCATAGACCCCTTGTACCAATCAGTACTCGACAAATACCCCGGGATATACCAATCGCAATCGAAATTGCCTTGTGTAACCAGCAATGTTACACATCACATCTCGACTGCAGGACCACCTGTATTTTCGAAAGCTCGAAGACTCGCTCCCGAGAAGCTTAGGTTAGCTAAAAACGAATTCGACCACATGATGGACCTAGGGATAATTCGACCATCGAATAGTCCATGGGCATCCCCATTGCACATGGTCCCTAAAAAGGATAGCAATGTTTGGCGGCCAACTGGTGATTATCGGCTTCAGAATGCTAAAACCATTCCCGATCGTTACCCGCTGCCTCATATTCACGATTTGACAGCTACCTTGAAAGGTACAACTGTCTTTTCGAAAATCGACTTGGTTAAAGCTTATAACCAAATACCGATGGCACCTGGCGACATTCCTAAAACCGCCATCATCACTCCTTTCGGTCTTTACGAATTCTTGCGAATGCCTTTTGGTTTAAGAAACGCGGCTCAAACCTTCCAAAGGTTTATAGACGACGTCTTCCGAGGTCTCAACTTCGTACATGCGTATGTTGATGACTGTCTAATAGCAAGTCCGGACAGAGAATCACATCTCAAGCATCTGGACATTGTTTTCGATCGACTCCAAAGGCATGGCATTACTGTCAACATACAGAAATGCCAAATCGGAACAAACTCCTTAGACTTCCTAGGACACACCATTGATTCCCAAGGCATCCGACCCCTTAGGAGCAAAGTGGCGGCCATTCTCGATTACCCAGAACCGACCACGATCAAGCACTTACGAACTTTCAACGGACTTGTAAGTTTCTATAGACGGTTCATACCCAAATGCGCATCCCTCATGAAACCGTTAACCGATCAGCTTCGTGGAAATGCGAAATCAATCAGTTTAGACGACACAGCCCGTAAAGCATTTTCCACAGTTAAGGAACACATCGCTAAAGCAACCTTGCTTGCTCATCAGGACACTCAAGCGCCCATTAGTATCGCCGTAGACGCATCCGACTCAGCAATCGGAGGGGTCTTACAACAATGGGTTAACAACTCGTGGCAACCTTTAGGATTTTTCTCGAGACGGTTGCTAGACGCTGAATCTAGGTACAGCACGTTCGGTAGGGAACTCCTAGCTATGTATTGTGCTGTACGGCATTTTCAGCATTCCATCGAAGGAAGAGAATTCACGCTTTTTACCGATCACAAACCTCTTACCTTCTCTTTAAATTCATCTTCAGACAAGTACTCACCGCGAGAGTCTCGACAACTCGACTACATTTCGCAGTTTACTTCAGACATACAACATATTTCTGGAGCTAACAATGTAGTCGCAGACGCCTTGTCTCAAATAAATTCCTTGAACAGTTTCCAAGGAATCGACCTTCTTAAACTCGCTCAGTTTCAAAAAGAAGACATTGATCTTCAGCATAAGTTATCCTGGACAACTCTAAAACTAAGTATTAAGCAGATGGGAACAGGTAAGGAAATGTTACTCTGTGACACATCTACAGGTAGGGATCGTCCAATAGTACCAAAACATTATCGACGCAACGTCTTCAATACGTTGCACAATCTTTCTCATCCAGGTGCTCGTGCAACTGTCAAACTTATAGCCGAACGCTTTTGTTGGCCTGGCATGAATAAAGACGTGAGGGAGTGGGCACGCTCCTGTGTAAGCTGTCAGAAATCTAAGGTAATCAGACACAACAAATGTCCCTTAGGCTCTTTCAAAACCCCTGACGCTCGTTTCGACCACGTCCATCTAGATTTGGTAGGACCATGACCCGACTCGAACGGATACTCATATCTCCTAACATGCGTAGACCGTTTCACTCGATGGCCAGAAGCAGTACCCATTAAGGACATTACTGCTGAAACCGTGGCCCGCGCTTTCGTCGAACGATGGGTAGCAAATTTCGGCTGCCCTTCCACAATCACTACAGACCGCAGACGCCAATTCGAATCTGGACTTCTCCGTTGTCTAACCACACTTTTAGGAATCACACGCTTCCGAACGACCGCCTACCACCCACAAGCAAACGGGTTGGTAGAACGTTTTCATCGACAACTAAAAGCTTCATTATCGGCTTCAAATGTTTCACAGTGGACAGACGCTCTTCCACTCGTCTTGCTAGGTATCCGCAATGCAGTGAAAGCTGACATTAGATACACGGCATCTCAACTCGTTTACGGAACGACACTTCGACTCCCAGGAGAATTCGTGGATCCTTCAGCTTCTTCATTGAACATGGATCTAAACTCTTACACGAGTAGGCTTACAAACGCTATGCGTTCAGTTAAACCTGCTCACACTCGACCTCAATCAACTGATGTTTTCGTTCAACCCGAATTACGACATAGTACACACGTCTTCGTTCGTCGAGACTCACATCGACGACCCCTCGAATCAGCATACGAAGGACCCTTCAAAGTTCTTCAAAGCGAACCTAAGTACTATGTAGTCGATAAGAACGGTACGAAAGATAGCATCAGTATCGATCGACTCAAAGCTGCGTACCTAGAAGGAAACCCTAGCTACGTCGATTTTCCTTCGGTACAAGCAAACGACACAGCTACTACACTCGTAGTAACCTACACGACAACCGACACACAACTTGATACTTCGTCAACAACGATAGGTAAACCTAAAACAACGCGTTCTGGAAGACGAGTAAGATTTCCAGAACATCTTAACGAATATTGCACGTAGGACATAAGCTTTATCTTGAATTACCCTTCCATAGTTCATTCTAAAAAAATTTTAATATGATAATTTTTTATTTATATAAAAAACCAAAAAAAACAAAATACTTTTATCTTTTTTTTGAGCGTATATATATATATTATATATAAAAAAAACGAAAAAAAACACTTTTTTCCTGATCGCTTTTACGCTGTTGGTAAGTGTATTAGTTTATTTTTTTCCGCTCATCTTGTGTCCTTACGCAAGTACGAGTGTATTTCCGACATGCACTCACACATTTTATTTTTCCTCTTTTCCAGGACGGCTGGAAAAGAACGACGAAGTTTCGCAAGAAACCGAAATTTTCATTGTACTATATTTCTTTATTGCTATGTTGTACATTTTGGTCCCATAGTTTAAGGAAAGACGACCAGATGCTGCTAAACGAAGCAAGCTATCAGAAAAGTGTTTACCAACGACAAACTCCTTGGGTTTAAACTTCTGGCTGGTCACGTCTTAGGAGCATCACTACCTCACTAGGGGGGGAGTGATCTGTAGCTGTAAATAATTCCCCAAAATCAATAGTTCATTAAGTGTTCGACATTGGATGCTGACCATGTTGTTTAAGTGGACTTGTTTAACTGAAGGCTTTCGGTCATGCATCCGCACCAGATCACGTTTCAACTCGGCGTGGGACACAGCTCCTACGTTTCATTAGCCAGCTCATAGGAAAGGTCCTCGATATATTGGTAACGAATCAAATATATCTTTCCTGCCTCTTCTCGTCTGACTTCTGATTTCTATCTGACTGGGAACGATCGAATATAGAAGGTGCTACTGGTGGCTAGTTGTAAAACTAGAACATCCGTTGCATCCTCAATACATAGCTTGCATTAAAACATCGAAAACTATTGCGTTGTAAGTTTTATTACGGTGCGGTATAGTTTACTATGGAATAGGTTGCCAATACATATCCGTAACTGTGACACTACCAACAAATTCAAAGGACTAATAACACTGTGACTAGACACTAAAGAGCTTCATCAACTATCCCTTGAGCTTCCGCCAACCGATAAGGCACTTTATTATCGACCGCCTAATATCCAAACCAATCTTGAATATAATGGACCCCATTGTCATTATTACGAATATATGCAAATCATAGAGCACACGGTTTACCTTCTCTCACTATCCATTGACTATTAGTTATACTCTTATGCTCCTACCCCTCACTTTCAGATTTTGAATATCTCTAGTGGTTAAAATTATATTATCCTTCCTAAGTGTCATGTTTTTGCTATTACAAGTAGACAGATAATTAACTAATCTCATAGATGTTGGTCAACCATGGCCGATCAAAAGAAGCTCATAATGTCCTAGGTTCTTGTAAGTCGCTCAATGTTTTGTTTTCTTACTCTGAAAATTTCACTATTCTAGACTCTTTCATAATCCTTGATTTGCTATTTATCTTTACCAACTTTAAACCACATATAATCTGACCTATGTTTTATAACTCATACCATTGGTTATCTTCATAGCAGTGTGATATACTAAATGAATATCTAACCCACAATAAAACAGCCTTAACCATCTCATTTGCTTATAACATGGAACCGGTAGAGACAGCATATTCCAACAAGAAGCTTAGATTAAAGCAATATTCATACACACTACAAATGTGAGAGAGTCTAATATCACAAAAGAAGGGAGGGTGTGTTAGATCCATTTTGAAAGTGAAAATCCCTCCATGCATACATTTGTGATTTCTTCCTTGTGGTTTCTTTATTTGTATATATTGTTAACTTTTTTGATGCTAATTAAGTCTGTAACGTTTAATTTTCTTGGTTTTCTTATCATTTTTATTGAGTCTCTATGTTCCTTACTGAACTGTATTTACTTTGTTTTAATTGTTATTATTCTGGAGAGTTGGGAAACAGACGAAGACGGAAAGGTTAGGACGGTGACAGTACGTACTAATAACGGGTCTATTAGGAGGGATATACGAAAGTTATGTCTCCTAGAAGGTTCCAATTAGTTAATTGTAAACAATGTAGACAGAACGAGTAGGCGTACTGTTGTAAGTCCTACCCGTTCTTTTAGATAGGAATGCGATTAGGTGAACCATGGCGAAAAGGACATCAGAACAGCTTGTGCAGTATGGAGGGATTTTGGGGGCCGGTGTTGGATCCATTTTGCAAGTGAAAATTCCTCCATGCATACACTTGTGATTTCTTCCTTACGTTTTCTTTGTTTGTATATGCTGTTAAAATTTTTTATGCTGATTAAGACTGTAACGTTCAATTTTTTTGGTTTCACTATCGTTTTTTATTGAATCTCTATGTTCCTTACTGAGCTGTATCTAGTTTGTTTTAATTGCTATTATTCTGGCGTCTGCCATATTGACTGCTCGCTTTTTGATTGTGCGCTTTGATTTTGACTGGAATCGTGCATTTTTGGTTGTAATTTGGAGCACTTTCCCAGGTATTGAAACACTTTGTGTTATAAAATAGCCGCTCAAAGGGAATCTTACTTGATCTATCCAGAAAGGATAGAATAACACTCACCTTTTGGTGTTTTCGGTAATTTTCATATATTTCTTACCACTTTGCTATTCATTGTAATTTAGATTGAATATTTTGGTATCAATTTTTGGTTGAATAACCGGGTGGTAATATTTGTTTAGGTAGATTTGTACATTTGTATATATGATGAAATTTAGAACCGTTGTTACCCAAAACACTTTGTTCTGATTTTGATCTGGGTCACGAGTCTATAAACCTATTCCCCCGTTATTCGGACACATCCAGACCTATCGGAATCTAGGTTTGGATCTTACAGGATGGTGTTGCCCACCAGCAAACATGATGATGGGAGATCGCTTCAGTCCACCCATGCCAGTGGGGCAAAACATATTAAATTACGACTACTTATGGTCAAGTGGTATGTCACGAACCAATTGTGTCGATGCGAATTTGTTATGCAAAATGCCTCTTTAAATCGTGTTTGTAAAGTTGAATTGGTTTCGCTTCCCACCGAGTAATATTATCACAAGCAAAAATAAACAATTTGCTACAAACAAAGCCTGCTCGTGACCCTATAAAATCAATAAAAATGAGCTGAAATAGCTTCGACAAAAGAGAAAGATAGACATTTGTGTATCAGAGTACTGTTTTCAGTACTATATTTCAAAACTACACATAATCCTATGCTTTCAGCTTCTTTTTAAAACACCTCCATTCATACTGTTCTTTATACACTTATACCTTATTTATGCTTATCTCCTTTAACCTAATAAAATGCTCTTGCTTAAAATGTGTCTTAATAACAAATAATTAGAATAAGTAGTCATACCTTAACTATTCCTCCACAAATGACTGAACTTCAATCAGCATGAACATTATCTGCTTCGCTTCTCGTCCTTTCGTTTTCTTACCCTCTTTTTCAGCCCCCTCCAGATATGTCACTGAAAACACAGATGACTTCGTCCTGCGCCATCATTATTGCTTCGGATGTTCAAGAGGGATATGGGGTCACGGTTTATAAAAGCTCTCAACTTTACGTGGATTTATTCCCAACCATCATTTGCATGTCCCAACACAAACTCCATAAAACGTGCCCACTGTCATACTGACAATACGAATCTTACTAATATTATTTACACTCATATGTGAGAATCGTTATTCCCCATAATTTCATAATTGACGTACCTTATAAAATATTGAAGTAACTGGGTAACCCATCACAGTGAAGATTGTATCTTTTGTAACAATTTGATCTTGTCTGTAAGCTGACATGCTCCATGTGACAGAATGTTATTTGAGAATAAATTATTATTATTACTATTGCAACTCATGGCGTTTTTCAATGTGCCATTTAACTTAACTTCTTAGGGATTAGAAGGGTTATGAAGCTGGCCTCATATTCAGGTGTGGAAAATGACTGGTCGTCTCTAACCACTTACTTGTCAGTTCAGTTAGCCTAGAAGTTCGGGTATTTGAAAAATAATACGGGATAAGTTGCTAAGCAATGTACAATCACACAACCTATCAACTCTTGAGCAACAAAGTTTTCGCAGTAAACATTCGGACTTAGCTGGCTCAACAATAATGGGAGAGGATTGGATAGCAGCCCAAGATAACGATTTGTCTGTTGATGCTATTTTAATAGATTTCAGAAAGGCATTTAATGGATTGTCTCGCCCAGGGCCTATCTGGAAGCTCTTCATCCTTGAAATAACGGGTCACATAAAAGTATGGACAAAAAGCGTCCTCTGTGGCCAGTGACAGAGTACGAGGATCAGTATAACTTTGTGTGGATGGAAACCAGGTTCAAGTGACGTGTCTAGAGGCACAAACCTGGATCCTCTGATCCGAAGAGATACTATGACTAGTTATGTCTGAGTGACAGCATGTAATAAGGCTGACTATCTTGACTCACGAGCTGGTTGACAAGATTTAGTTAGATGGTCCCTATGTTGGGTTCTGGAGACTTAATCTAGAACGTGTGCGTTAATGCTCGCCGAACACGATGATGATCACCATCATGTAATAGAAGGCACAACACTCCCACACATATAATAACTATTAGACCCGGGAGTAATAGTGAGGCGTAACTTGGACGTCAGTGAGAATGGAAATAAGTTATTGGCCAATGTTTTTAAGTGTCGCGGTCACTTGATCGAGGATTCAAATGTTGTGACAAAGATATGTTTCAAACATTATTGCTCATCTGTATTAGATTTTGCCTAGAAAACCTCGTCCAATCGGCTAGTTCATGTCTTATTAAGGACATGAACATATCAAAGTGTGTTTAGTGTGTGGGAACCAATTTAGTGTTAGTCCTTCCGAGATCTACCATAATGAGTGACTAAAACCATAAAACCTCTTCCTTCCATCTTATTGTCGGGCTGAAAGTTACCTTATGTCTGCGTTACGTATGGTAAACAATTATTTATGTGATAACGTGTCTTGTTTTTTCACTCCCCCTAGAACTAATCATCCCTGTGAGCTTCAGGAAGGATCAAAACGGCATCTTAATAAACTCATACTTATCGTGTGATCGAAGGCCGGAACACTCTTCCCTAGGAGTGGTATCAGACCCATTAGCAAATGCTTTCGAGAAGCTGTACTTCTACTGGGAAACAAGTTCCAAAGATTAGAACAGGTTAAACGAACTACAATCCCTGTTAATATAGACTGAAGTAAGAGATCCTCGCCCCTGGAGATAACAAGAGCCACCAGCTTTCTGTCTCTCCCAAGCTGAAATTCGTCTCAATAGTCATTCAGGTTTAATTACCAGGACACCTTGGTGACCTGTAACAATCTCAGTAAAGACACTAGCTGCCGATAACTGCAAAACTGTAGTGGTATTGAATCCTAACCACAATCCCCAAAACTTAACATGAGACGGCTGGGAAAAGTAGACTTTCAAAATGCAACACTAAGAGAAGATCAATAATGATGGACGCGGTAATATGGATTTGAAACTCAATACGCTAAGTGGTATGGCTCGTCCTTACAGGTGTGGTCGTTCTTCCATAATTTAGCTCCTTTATTGATATTAAATATATTGCTCCATTTCCACTTTGAACATCTTTAGAAAATTCAGACATCCCAATTGTTACCTTACGATTGGTCAGCGAAGACAATGATGTGACGTCCACGCAAGATCTCAAAGATTAGGCAGTCACATCATGACATATGTACAAATTTAAGATCATGTTTATTATCAGAGCAGCACTAATAACGAAGCAGACCGTAATTCTACAAAACACTTGATATGCCTGAGATAATTTGAAATAAATATAATCCAGCGAGAAAGACTTACAACAGAAGAGATGTATTTTAGCAGAGTGCCTCAAACAAGTTTCATGGAGCTAACTGCAAAGCAAACCAGCATATTTTTACAATCTATTCCTCAGAATCCACAAAATCAGTCGAAGGCACATATTGGACAAGTTTACTCCACTGCCCCGTAAAATTAGTTCGGAACGACAGCCACTGAGATCAGCCATCTGTTATACCTTTCTCGAAAAGTGAAACGAGGGAATTTAGGCAAATTCCACCTTGCCTGTAACATAAAAAAATTTACGGATAACTGAATTTTACCCTTGAATCTGGATGACCGAATATAAAAGACAGATTTCTGAAGCAACCCAGGTTGGTCAATATCCACCTTGGAATACCACGAAATAAAGAGTAAATGTTAGATACTAATACTAAAAAGGGATGGAGACACGACTTTTTTTACAATAAAAAGCCTTTCTTCTCCCACTTTATTCCGCGTTAAAAGATTTTGACGACTGACGATGTCTGAATATTATCTATGGAGTATCAAACTATGCGTCTCAACTAATTTGGGCATCAGGATTCATAAGCTCTGCAGAATAGGAGAACAGTGGGAGTTTGATACCCCAGACGCCAACATTGACCCTAAAACTTTGGTTGTTACTGTGTGAGCTAAGAGACTTTGTTTCGTAAAGTTGATTTTAAAGCACGTCTCTTGTTTGTTTTAGGGACTTTTGCTATTACTCACGGCTTACTGCTTACATTTGGACCTTCAATCTGAAGGTTCAAACTAAAATGATGGTACGGGTGAAAAAAGGAGAAGCACCATAAAGTACAGCGTTAAGTTGAATAATTCATTCGTACACTAGTTTGTTTCTTTCTGTGTATTCAGCTTGTGTGTTGGTTTTCTTTGATTCAATTCGGCTTTTCTTGACTATGGTTTTCTTGTTTTACGTCATATGAATTCCGTCCAGGCTTTTAACGAGGAACCATTCTATATGCTGTTCCTGTGTGATCCAGGGTCTCTTTAAGCATCAAAGTTATTTCTCCCTTAGTTTCTTTGCAGTTGTTCTCTATAGCGTATTCCCCTTCTGGCAAATATCGTAAGAGTAGAAACGTGTTGTTGATAACCATCTTGAACTCTCCGAGTTTGTTAGTTTTGAAGGAAGACTATATTGAACAATTTTGTTGCTTTTCCAACAGTGTACAGCTTTTTTTAGCTTCATTTTCAGTTTTCAGGTAACAAAGCATTGTGTCTACATTGTATGTGTTATAGAAACAGTCATCACTAGGAAATATCCATCATAAAGCTTTTTGTACTGGAAGCACCCCCAGATATATTAGAAAACATGTCTAAAAACTAAATTTCACGAGTAATAGTTTTTTTAACCATACAAGCATAAATGGACGGTCACATTCATAACAGCCAGCTCCAGTCAGTTAAAAAGATCAGTATTCACATTTACATGTATAATGGATCTTTCTTATATTGCTTTATTGGTGTTGTACATCGAATCAGCCCACAATACTTCTGGATACTTTAGATATAATTCTGCTTGTTCTTGCGTTGAAAAATATAACCTCATATAATTCCAGTCTTCTGAACATCGCTCTCTCAACACTCTGCTTCGATGCAGCACGCTGGACATATGAAATCATGCACAAGTTAACAGATTATCCACTTCACACTCTGAGAGAATTTGAACCTCAGATATTTGCTAATCTTTGTTAAATACGTCCCATTATCCTATTCAGCATGGAAGATTGCCGGATTTTTGGCATCATATTCTGTATATTATTACAAGAGACACATCTAAATGGACGGAATAAGAGAAAGTCTTAATACACCTATGGTTATGAAATATTTTAAAAGACTATATGATGTATTCACCATCATGTAAGACTAATAGAATGATCGATTGAAAACCATGAACGTCATAACTACGTTGTGATGTACAACAATAGGCGTTAACGATTTGCTAACAAGGTTAACTCATTGGATGCTTCTTTTTGCCCCAAAAATACGTTTAAAGTCAAAAGACGTATTTTCGAGAATGATTCGACAGATTGACGACTTCAGGCATTTCAAATGGGGATATTCACTAGATTTCAAGCTGTTTAAGTTCTTCACGCAAGTGTTATATCTTAAACTATTTCCTCTGTAGCTCATTGGGGAGGCTGCTTTCACTGCACGGCCATGTCAACATTTCTGTTGGCAAGCCGCACATCAGTTCAGTATTGTGAAAAAGTCCGTCTAAGCTTTTTCCATTAGCTATATTTCCTTTTTCCGGAACAGTCTTTTTTGAACAGTTCGTGTGTTCCAAGAACATTACCACAAAACATGTTAAGTGTGACGTACACATTCAAGTTGGGTGGTAGAGCTTCGATTACTTCTGTTAACTGTACACGTTAATCGGCAACGCCGAGCCCACGGAATCCAGTATGGCTGGATATCAGAAAGAGGCTTTGATAATAACTGGCCCAAAAAAAATGAGGTGAGAAGTGTTGACTCAAGCGTCTTAAATAGAACATACTTGAGAGTGTGCTCAGAAGCTCTGAGATAAGCAATATACAGATACATGAAAAGTGCGTAGACAAAGGAAAAGCACTAAAACTGTCAGGAAGCACCAAAATGTACAACGCAATAACTTGTTTACTTTTGTTAGTTAGAGCGTCACATAGGCACGTTGTTAAGTCGTCACAACGGTATGATTCACAATATCGTGCATTTGGTGGGGTTAAATTAATAATAAGACAAGAATGAAAACTAACTAAGACATAAGTAGTAAAATAACCTTTGTCTTAAGCCGGCGAACTCTCAGGAAAATAAACTCAGTTTCAAAATCACTTGCCCAGTTCGACTTCCGTCTGAATTTTAGAGTTAGAATATACTTAGAAAGAATACCTATAGAACATGGTTGAAGGAACAAGAACATAGAATACATCCTGTTATGGTAGACCGCCTTGTGCTCATCAACGACACTACTGATATCTAAGCTGACTAGATTTCGAAAAAGTATATTAATCAACTGAAATGTGACTATATGAGTTAAAACTGTCCCGAAATAATGTACCATGGCTTCTGATTTGTCCCGGCCTTCCTCCACACAATAAGGTAATTGCATTGAAAAACCAATGGTGCATCGTTGTTCTGAAATTTATGAACAAGAAAAGTTTATTTATCTTCTTGGTTTCAGATAGTGCCAATTCATTTTCACATGTTTACTATGCTACCTGGGTTGCACTTTTACACTTATTTCGGAAAGACCTGGAGCGCTCCATCGTTTATGCTATGCCGAGGCTAATGACAACGCTTCAAAACTTTTTCTTTCGTCTCAACAAATGTCAGATCTCCCAGTTTATCCATAGGTAGGAGTGATTTTTCTTCTTCTGGACTGTCAGGATATAAATGGTTGAGTTACACGATTGCAATGAGAAATGAGACCACGTCTCTCTTATTGATATTATCATGTGTTATTTAATTTTTAAATCTGTCTCATTGAAAATGCCAATCATTTTATCACCAATCTCCGATGCATGGATTAATAAATTCCTTGAGAGATACCCTTGTTTTAACCATCTACTTCGGAAGTTCCAGAAATCTGTACATAAACGAAACAGCTGTTTGCACAGAATTAATTGCTGTGGTCGAAAATACTCGAAGAATGCAGATATTCGTAAAGACATTGACAGGGAAGACGATCACGTTGGAGGTGGAGCCTAGTGATACTATTGAGAATGTGAAAGCGAAGATCCAAGACAAAGAAGGTATTCCTCCTGACCAACAACGTTTGATCTTCGCTGGTAAGCAGTTGGAAGATGGACGTACTCTGTCTGACTACAACATCCAGAAAGAGTCGACTCTGCATCTTGTCCTTCGTCTACGTGGTGGAATGCAAATATTTGTGAAGACGTTGACTGGTAAGACGATCACGTTGGAGGTGGAGCCTAGTGATACTATTGAGAATGTGAAAGCGAAGATCCAAGACAAAGAAGGTATTCCTCCTGACCAACAACGTTTGATCTTCGCTGGTAAGCAGTTGGAAGATGGACGTACTCTGTCTGACTACAACATCCAGAAAGAGTCGACTCTGCATCTTGTCCTTCGTCTACGTGGTGGAATGCAAATATTTGTGAAGACGTTGACTGGGAAGACGATCACGTTGGAGGTGGAGCCTAGTGATACTATTGAGAATGTGAAAGCGAAGATCCAAGACAAAGAAGGTATTCCTCCTGACCAACAACGTTTGATCTTCGCTGGTAAGCAGTTGGAAGATGGACGTACTCTGTCTGACTACAACATCCAGAAAGAGTCGACTCTGCATCTTGTCCTTCGTCTACGTGGTGGAATGCAAATATTTGTGAAGACGTTGACTGGTAAGACGATCACGTTGGAGGTGGAGCCTAGTGATACTATTGAGAATGTGAAAGCGAAGATCCAAGACAAAGAAGGTATTCCTCCTGACCAACAACGTTTGATCTTCGCTGGTAAGCAGTTGGAAGATGGACGTACTCTGTCTGACTACAACATCCAGAAGGAGTCAACCTTACATCTTGTTTTACGCCTGCGTGGAGGCATATGATTTCTGTTAAAGTTAATTTAAAAAATAAATTTTAATTTGATTCTAGTTCTAAATGTATTCCTGTTTTGCGAACGTCTTATGATGTTGGTTATTGTGTTGTACGAAGTAGTGCTTTGTAGGAGTGCGATTTGATCGAAGCATATTCGAGCTTGTATATATATTCATGACCTAATCACACTGTAGAACAGGCTGTCTGGACCTTAATACTAAATGTGTTTGACAACGTAGGCATAAGAAGTTGTATAGTATTGAGTGAGGATACGTGTTTAGGGATTTGTGGGACAGCAAATGCAAATAAAGGGACTTTCATTAATACAACCGTTTTCGCGACGTTGCATAGTACTTTACTGTAGATAGCGACCACATATCCGACTTGATTTTGTATGCCCAATCCACTTTCGGCGTCTTTTTGTAGTTCCCGTTTCAGTTGTTTGTTAGTTTGTTCTCTCCCGTTGTATAGTATTGAGTGAGGATACGTGTTTAGGGATTTGTGGGACAGCAAATGCAAATAAAGGGACTTTCATTAATACAACCGTTTTCGCGACATTGCACAGTCCTTCACTGTAGATAGCGACCGCATATCTGACTTGCTCTTCATCCCATGTCTTCTTGAATAGTGTGTGAAGCATGTTTGCAGTTACTTCAATGTCTGACTTCAGTTGGTATGTTGTCATGTGCTGCTGCTTTTCCAGCCTTGATTTGTCTGATGGCCACGCTGATTTATCGATCATTGGTTGAGTGACATCTATAGGAAGGTCTGTGTGTGTCCCTTCAGTGGGGCTGGTCTAATCAAAAGTTCTTAAAAGTGTTCTACCCACCTGTTACTCTGTTCTTGAATTTCTGTGATTGGCTTGCCTTCTTTGTCCTTCACTGATCATTCCGGTTTGTTATATCTCCGTGTCAGTTTCTTCGTCGTATCATATACTTGTTTCCCCTTCTCTTCCAGCTTTTACCGCTGTCGTTGGTAGCTCTTCCACGTATTTCTGCTTGTCGACTCTAATGCTCCACTTCACTCTCTTGTTTACCTCTGTGTATTCGGCGTGTTTCTTGACTTTTTCTGCTATTGTTTGGCTGTTATTAGTAACTGTCTTCTTGTTCTTCCTTTCTTGAGTCTTGTCCAGGATTCTCATAGGAATCCATTCCTTACGATGATGCTTCTTGCGGCCCGGCACCTAGTGACACGTTGAAGTTAGTCCCTCTTTGACTCCTTTACAGTTGTCCTCCGTGGTGGTTTCTTCTTTTTTCAGTAGATCCTGTAAGTCTTGGGACCTGTTGTTGAGAGTTATATTGAATTCGATGAGTTTATCAATATATTGAAGGAAGGCTGTATTGAACCTTTGTAATGCTGTTCGTCCAGTTGTCCAGTGCTTGTCTAGCTTCAGTCTCATCTTGACAAACACCAGGTGGTGATCTGAAGCTGCTATGCCAGCTCCTTTCTTGGTCCTCACGTCTCTCCACTGACCTGGATTTTTTAGTGATACAGATATGATCGATCTGGTTCTCTGTAATGTGATTCGGTGAGACTCATGTAGCTTTCTGTGTGCGTTTGTGGGTGGTTGGGGTGGGAATATAGTGCCACCCATAACCATTTCGTTGGGTGCACGTAAATCTGCAAATCTCTCACCATTGTCATTCCTTTCTCCCAGTCCGTGTCTTCCCATGATACCTTCATACCCGGTGTTGTCCATTCCGACCTCGGAGTTTAGGTCTCCCATCAGGATGGACAGGTCCTTTCCTGGACACTTCACTATGACCGATTGTGTCCTCTCGTAAAACTGGCATTTACCGTCTTCATTGCTCTAATTGGTGGATGCATAACATTGGATAGGATTCGTTGTGATGTCGTTCTTCTTTGTTTTGAAGGATGCTTTGATGGTTCTGGATCCATGAGATTCTCATCCTATAAGTGTTTTCCATGCTTCTTTGGACAGCATCAGAGTAACTCTCTGAGTGTGTGGAGTATTTTCTTCTTCATGATCAGAGTACAACAGCATCTCTCTCGAACTTCAAATTTTCTGTCCAGATTGGATCAAATGGGTTTCACTGATTCCGAGCACCTCCAAGTTGTATCTCCTCATTTCCGTAGCTATTTGACTGGTCCTATCGATCTCCCATATTGTCCAGACATTTCATGTGCCGACATTAGCTGTTGCTGTGGTTGCTAGAAGGAGCATCGGCCTCGTGACTTCCGAAGAATCTCGTCTTTCACCATGAGGCGTCATAATCCTTCTGAATGAAGATCCTCCAACTCACAGGGAAGAGCTTAAATGGCTTAAGTTGTTTATTCTGGTTACTGTGTTTTTAGCAAGGTTGTTTTCTATGGAATGGGGTTGTTGACTCCATGTCCAATTTTTTTCATTTATCCTGACTTGGGACTGGCATAACTCTAGGAGAGCTACGGGCAGATTCATCTACTATAGAGAATGTTAGTTATCAGTTGAATCCATTTTGGTGGTGATCACCTGAGAAAATGTTAATTGTTTAACCATCATGTTTATAAAATATTGAATACACAGTGCATGAGCAAGGTATTTATTTCCCTTAAAGTAATTGAAATGGCCTATTATTTTACGACTATACCTGAGTATAGTGTGTTATCAAGGAACTGAGACGACACTTTTATTTGACGTTGTAATATTACAAAGAATATCAGGAGGTAACTTGGAAGCATTTACAGTTCCTCTTTACTCAGACCGTGCTTTTAGAACATGAATTTAATGTTGTCAGTTGATTTGAACATCAGTTTTCAGTCGTACGTATTATAGGTTGAAGGTTGATATGGCTGTAGTGATTCTTACAGTAAATATTTCTGTTAGGTTTTAGTTTCTTCCCAAACGGTTCACTGATGAAACTGCTATGACTTGTCCAGACAGAGCATTTTGACGATGACTACTGTGAGAAAATAGAGTCCTATCTTTTATGTGTTTGATTGTGTGTCTTTTTTTCTTTTTGTGAAGGTATCAGTGATGTTTATCCTTAAAGCTAACAAGAAGGTAGACATTTCAGCACATAACTGATCGTTAAGGATACGAAATTCCAATGTAAACTGGCCTCAAATTTGATTATAAGGTAGAGAATTTAAGTGTTGTAATTCCTTATCATGCAAGAAACTGATCAGGACTTTCACTGTGTTATTACTTACTCGTCAGACATGCTCGTCATTGTCAGTATCTTTAAAAAGACATGGATTAGCTGCTTGAATTCAGTATTTTATGTGAAGTGTCAGGTGAGCAGGGTACGAAGTCTGAAACATATTTTCGTCAAGGCATCTAAAGATTTTGCAAAGTGACCATACTACGCAAAATCATTCAACGGCTGTTGCATTGTAGTGTAAGGTCGTTTTCAAGTCACGACTTAAAGTTTCTAGATGTCCTTAATCTTGTGAGAATGGCGTTCCATTTCTTATGTAATTCTGGTTGTTGAGCTGGAATTGATTCAACGACGGATAGACTACTTTTATAGCCGAGAAGACAGACGTAGTAATTGTGGCTTTGAACATTTCGACCCGTGGAAAGTGATCGTTAGGAATAGTTGGAGGCTGTGAAACAGGTGACGACGGAAAGATTAGGAAAGCAATCGTCCGTACGAATAACGGAATAATTAGTAGGGATATACGTAAGGTATGTATCCCTGAAGATTCTAATTAGTTACTTGTCATAAAAACGTGGGTAGGTTGGGTAGGCGTACTGCTTTAAGTCCTACTCGTTTCTCTAGTGCGGACTAAACACCGATCTGTTTTTGGTCAGTATTGCGTCTAGAAAACCAAGATTGTCTGCTAACCGTTCAGATGAATTGGTTACGGAAATTAAGTTGTTTATAGGTACTAACTAAAGCGATTTCAAGCAAATTTACTGGTGCATATCGTACATGTGACATTTACTGAAGCATATCTCGCTAGATGGTATATAATTCATTCATGCTTTCATTGTGCTTCTTATAGGGTTCTATATAATCCTTTTAGTATGAGATCCAAGATCCTTAGGTCTGAAAATGGACACCATAATATCAGACCACTTTAATCCATTTCTTATAAACCACAATCCTCATCTACTGCTACCATTGATTTTTCATCTCAATGTGAACTTGATTAAATTCATATGTCCCAGGAAATAAATGACAGTCACCAATTAAACCAAGATGACAATCCAGACAATTTTGCCTGTAGCTGTCCTAGAGTTATGCCAGTCCCAAGTCTGGATGAAGGAGAGAGGTTGGACATTGAGTCAGCAACCCCATTCCATAGAAAACAACCTTGCTAAAAACACACTCACCAGAATAAACAACTTAAGCCATTTAAGATCTTCCCTGTGAATTGGAGGATCTTCATTCAGAAGGATTATGGTGAAAGTTTTTGATATAGCTAACGGTAAATACTGAACGACTTCTTTAGCTGAGGGATATATAAACCTTGTCTATCATAGACTATTTTGCCGATGAACTGTATCGGTGCCGTCGATTTCTCGTATTTATGATTTTTAGTTCGAAAGGTTTAATGAGGTATTGGAAAGTTAATTTGTCCTAGTTTCAAACACCTCACCAAGTTTCACCGTAGTTACCATTCTTCTAATTCATTGATTCATAATCTTTGTGTATTCATTAATATACACTGCGAAAATGTTTCGGATGTGGGTGACGCCGTTGTCAGACAATCTCTTGTATTCCAGTTGATTGTCGTTCGTGAATAAAATTGTCATATTGAAGATCTTCTAGTAACAGAGACAGAGCTATACTATAGAATTGGCTATTGAGAGTGATGAATGAATATAAGTAATGGTATTGATTGTCTGTACATGATATTATTATTATGGTGAAACGTATGAAGGAGATTACAAAACACGTGAAGTGAATTTTGTGGGAATCAGTTTGATTATCCCTTATTTGTAAGTGTTAAAATGTTGATTTATGGTATTTTCATATTATCCCAGTTGTAGGCTTTTACTAACTCCTACTAACCGTTGTAATATTTTTCACCTCAATAAGTTTCAGTCAATTAACCATAAATCTGTTATTTGTTACAAATTTCCTATGTGTATACCTTTGTATGTTTATTATTTCTGACTTGTTGTAGTCTAGCATTTTATGTTTTGTCACGTGAGTTCTTGACTTCGAATAACGATACAAATAACAAGATGTTTGGGTGATTTTTCTGGTGTTCTGAATAATGAATTGCGTGAATACTGTTTGAGTCTATCAGTCGTTAGCGCGCACAGTAACTTTGTCGGTGGAGTCAGTGTTATTAGTCTAAGTGGGAGTATCAACAGATATCTGTGTGGAAACTTATCTGCCTATGATTTTGATGTGTAGACCGTTGAGGTACTTATGGTTTACTACAGAATTTGATAATAATGTGTCTAAGGCTGGTTACGAATGAGACTTAAAGGTTTTGAACAGGCTGTATGAATGGTTAAGAAAGGACGTTGATGGTTTACGATGAAACCTACTTTGAACCCAGTTTTCAATGATAATAGTTGCGAAGGTGTAGTCTCTTCAGATTAACACTTAAGTAGAGAAATTTAGTTTTGCTACCTGACCTCAGCATTGAACAGTTTGTAGAATAGAGACTTTTGATAACTGTGTTGGCGCCATGCCTTTTTTCATAATCACATCTCAAACAATTATCGGCATTTGTGTCTAAGCCAGTATATGAGACTGTTTTTCGAAGCCTGAAAGGTTTACAAAATGTATGATGTATCTCACTGACATTAACACCGAACCGGGTAGATTTGGAAAAAACGACAGTATTGTAGAAAATCTGGAAATTTCAGTTACAGAGTTGGTAACTACGGTTTACCAAATATTCGCTTTCCACTCATATGATTTTTAAATGTAACAATAGTTATTACAAAAAAATAAGCGAAAGTCATGTGAGATAACTATGATATTTGTGGGAATGTTTAATAAATAAGTTGAAAGATATTTCTATGCATGCGATTGTTAAAATCAAGACGACAACAGACTATGACTAGTACGACTGATTTATTTAACTTTTTGTAATTTGAGAAAAACATACTCTGTCGAAATATTTTAGTACATGTGATCCAACAAAGATAGGAGTTTTTGGAGAAAAGACAACGGCAATAATTCATATGATGATGCCTAATATGCACTCTTCTTGATGCAAAACAATATTGACTCCATGTTAATGTGATTAAAATTATGTGTTATGTTTAAAAGGGCAATCGTATTCAAGAGTCGATTGAGTGACAAGTGAGATGGTAGTATCTCTTGGATATAGGTGTATTCTAATAGATCAAGTAACTGGTTAAAATCTGGGATGACTATCGATTGGTATATGGGTTGATATATGAAGTTTACCTAGTTTTAAATCAAACCGAGGTAGTAGTCCAGTGTTCCTTACTTTTCCTAGTTAACATATTTTCGCGATGAAAACTATTTCCAGTGGGAAATATTCCTCCCCAAATGCTGATATAACTGGTTCTGTCAAACTGCAAGCTAAGCGTCACTGAGTCTTACAGCTTATAAAGTTAGATCAATACCTTGATCTCTAAGGATTTATGATGAGTTGAAATAAGGTTAATTTTACTGGGGTACTCTCATCGAGTCAACGTGTTTTTGAGATAATTTAGCTATGTAATGCACTGATAAGAATGTAGGAATATTCAATTCTTTAAGAAAATGTGGTTTCTTACTATCATTTTCACCAAGATGAACCGTCTTGGAATTGATACTAACTGATTACTCAGCAGTAAGCTACATCATGTTGTCAAGTCCTTAGTTCTGGAATGTGGATGTCAGTTACAGATCCACGGGTCACATAATTGATTGTGATACTGGCCAATGGGAGTATAAGTCCTATAGGAAGAAACAGTACCCTCGGGAATGTAGGTACAGCTCTCCGACAAGTGCCAACGATCACGCAACCTAGTTCTAGAACCTCTTACTGATTGCATCTAACATCCTAACATTGTAGTTCACCAGATTTAGGGCACCAAAGATGGACGTGGAAGTAATTCGCAATAGGGTTATCAGCGTGTATAATAGTCCCAGAGCAATACGAATATGAATGACGATTTAATGCAGTGATTGGTGAAATAGCTAAACGTATTTGCTTGACAATTTTAGTAGGGAAGTATCTACTTATAAGTAGAATTCCCCCCAAATACAGAATTATGAATATTTGATAATTTACAATTCAGTCACATACAGGCAATCAGGAGATTCTGAAGTAATTGAGTTAGAAACCAGTGAATTCGGATGAGAGTAGCACGAAAGTCATTCTCCCATGTTACACACAATATATCAAGCAGGAACCTGCAGATTGGAATGAAGGTTCTAAAGAGAAACATTGTTTTGGGTACTACTGAGACCACGTAAGGGTCTAAGCTGAGCAACGATTAAAAACCAATAAGCATTGGACAGCTGTGTCTTATCATGAGAACTTTCAGCAATGTTTATTCACGACTGCACCACAGGAGTCGAAAATAGGACCTTCGGTATCACGCGCAAACTCCCAGCCTCAAAATTAATGAGTCGGTATCCAGTGATGCACATGTGTAACTTCAACCTTATTTGCGACATTTTGGGACTATTTTCCATTGTATTTAGTGGGTGACTGTCTCAATCCTTACACAGTTGAACTCCACTGATCAAGGTCTCTCTCCAGAATTTAATCTTTTACTGCGAGAAGGCCGTGTTTCACTTCTCTATGTCTTACCAGTTACACTTCGCGCTTAACTTCAGTAAATTAATATCTACACTTATTTCAATAATAAGTAGTCTTAATTGGTGCAGTTTTTTATGAGAAGCAACTGAGGCGTTTTCGATTAATACTAACATAAATGACGACTTTTACTAGCTTCCTGGATTTTAAATAGTGACTCATTTGTTCTTCCAGCAATTTTTAACTGTTTGCACAATTAGTTCGTCAGAAAAATCTTATAAATCAATATAAGACAAACTTCGAGTAAAATTTATATCTGAACTTTGAGTAGTCAACGTATAAAACTTTTTGCCAGAACGAAAGACATTATCCCTTTTGATTATTGTATTCAAATAAAGACTCAATATTCGTAGACCTATAGGTTAACAAGTCTATCTTATTTATCAATGCTACGTTAGTAATTTTTACTGCAGTTGTTTTCTGAAACTAATATTTCTAATTTAAAACTCAAACGATAATCACAGAATGTTTCCTTTGTTTTATATTGTATTCTCAGATAAAATGTAAAATCTGAAGCAAAGCAAAGTTACGCTAAGCTGATTAAACAGTGATTTTAAATATTATTAAGCATAAATATAGGAATTACCTTACGGTCCTAAAAACATTTGACCATAATTTCAAGATTAACATATAAACTTCGGACAGACAAGTAATGTACTAGCTGTCCTCACTTATTTTCGAATGCTTCTTGAAGACTCTTTAGCTACCAACAGAAGCAAGTCATTAAAGAGTTATTAACGTCAATATTCCATATATTATGATATCATATATATATATATATATATATATATATATATATATATATATATATATATATATATATATATCCTACTGTTACAAGGTGCATTTAGTCCTACCATAAATAATTCCCAAATTTATTCACATTTACACCTGAAACAATTTGTCGCGGTATTGTCATTAGAGAAATACAAACAGTAGATACTAGATCTACTAGGAGTTATTCCTGACTTAGACTAACGTTGATAGCTGGATAATCTGAGTTTTCATAATGATTAACAATCTCATGATAATAGAGATAATAGTTCGTTTAATTTTTAACACTTATAAAAAACAACATACGAACAGACCTGTCGTAATAGAGTAGATATTTACTATTCAAATAATCAGGTTATCAACAAAGGTATATTTTCATTTGCAGCTGAGCGACTTTAAAAACAACAAAGGTTCCATAAATTTACTAAAAGAAGAAAGCGTCATATATATATATATATATATATATATATATATATATATATATATATATATATATAGAAGGGGATTTGTGGAGATTTCAGTACATTTCAAAGTTGAAATCATGAGTCAATTGAAGCTAGACCACCATCGAAAACCTGGAAGCACTGGACGGCCGTTTCGTCCTATTATGGGACTCCTCAGCAACCACGTCTGTTGTGAGATAACAACTCACTGAAGGCAATTGGTGAATGGTCGCTCATAATTCGTGGATCAGTTGAAGTTAGACATTAACACCGTTGGATACCGGCTTAGTGGTCTATCGGTTAAGGGCTCTGGCTCGTAACTGGTAGGTCCTGGGTTCGAATCTCGCGAGTGCGGGATCGTGGGTGCGCACTGCTGGGGAGTCCCATAATAGGACGAAACGGCCGTCCAGTGCTTCCAGGTTTTCGATGGTGGTCTAGCTTCAATTGACTCATGATTTCAACTTTGAAATATACTGAAATCTCCACAAATCCCCATCTGAATATATATATATATATATATATATATATATATATATATATATATCAGCAGCTTAAGCACGAGAGAAAAGGCGTAAAATATGCGAGAAGCCCTTTACTCCAATGGTTCATTCATGTACAGAAAATATAGGGTTTTTATAGTACTTTAAAAGTCCTTGGGTTTTCCTGAAAATTCGGGAATTCTATTCAACGTAGTAGCAGTGTAGTAATCAGCCAATCAGAAACTCTTACTTACGCCTGTTACTCCCAATCGAGCATAGGCCGCCGACCAGCATTCTCCAACCCACTCTGTTCTGGGCCTTCCTTTCTAGTTCTATCCAATTTTCGTCCATTCTTCTCATGTCTGTCTCCGTTTCTCGGCGTAATGTGTTCTTTGGTCTTCCTCTTCTCCTTTGACCTTCAGGATTCCATGTGAGGGCTTGTCTTGTAACGCAGTTGGGTGATTTCCTCAATGTGTGTCTTATCCACTTTCAGCGATTCTTCCTCCACTGAAATCTGGTTTGTTCTCTCCCGCAGTAGGTTGTTGCTGATAGTGTTTGGCCAACGGATCCGAAGTATCTTGCGTAGACAGCTGTTAATAAACACTTGTATCTTCTGGATAATGGCTTTCGTAGTTCTCCACGTCTCCGCCCCATACAGTAGAACTGTCTTCACATTTGTACTGAAAATTCTGATCTTGGTGTTGGTTGACAACTGTTTTGAGTCCCAGATGTTCTTCAGTTGTAAATATGCTGCTCTTGTTTTACCGATCCTCGCCCTCACATCTGCATCAGATCCACCGTGTTCATCAATGATGTTGCCCAGTTATGTAAGGGTTTATACGTCCTCCAAAGTTTCTCCGTCAAGTGTAATTTGATTGGTGCATGCTGTATTGTATCGGAGAGCCTTGCTTTTCCTTTTGTGTATATTGAGACCTACTACTGCTGAGACTACTGCTACACTGGTCGTCTTCTCCTGCATTTGTTGTCGCGTGTGTGATAGAAGAGCCAGATCATCTGCGAAGTCTAAATCGTCCAGCTGCATCCTGCCTGTCCACTGTATCCCGTGATTTCCTCCAGATGTTGACGTCTCTAAGACCCAGTCGATCACCAGGAGAAAGAGAAAGGGTGAGAGCAGGCAACCTTGCCTAACACCGGTCTTTACCTCGAATGAGTCAGTGATTCGGTCAAGTCCATGTGGTTTTGTGAATGTGTTTATGTAGGAATATAGTGCCGCATATGACCAGTTTATTGAAGGCACATAGGTTTGCAAATCTCTCAACATTTTCGTTACTTTCTCCCAGTCCATGTTGTTCCATGACGTCTTCGTATCCAGTGTTGTCCTTTCCAACCTTAGCATTGAGATCTCCCATCAGAATTGTCAGGTCCTTGGTTGGGCACTTCTCGAAGATCGACTGCAGCCTATCGTAGAATTGGTCTTTAGCGTCTTCATCGTAGTCGTTGGTCGGCGCATAGCATTGGATGACGTTCATTGTAATGCCCTCTTTCTTTGTTTTGAAGGATGTTTTGATGATCCTTGGTCCATGAAATTCTCATCCTTTAGGTGCATTTTGTGATTATTTGGTCATGGTGGACAACTCACTGACTCATTCGAGGTAAAGACCGGTGTTAGGCGAGGTTGCCTGCTCTCACCCTTTCTCTTTCTCCTGGTGATCGACTGGGTCTTAGAGACGTCAACATCTGGAGGAAATCACGGGATACAGTGGACAGGCAGGATGCAGCTGGACGATTTAGACTTCGCAGATGATCTGGCTCTTCTATCACACACGCGACAACAAATGCAGGAGAAGACGACCAGTGTAGCAGTAGTCTCAGCAGTAGTAGGTCTCAATATACACAAAAGGAAAAGCAAGGCTCTCCGATACAATACAGCATGCACCAATCAAATTACACTTGACGGAGAAACTTTGGAGGACGTATAAACCCTTACATAACTGGGCAACATCATTGATGAACACGGTGGATCTGATGCAGATGTGAGGGCGAGGATCGGTAAAACAAGAGCAGCATATTTACAACTGAAGAACATCTGGGACTCAAAACAGTTGTCAACCAACACCAAGATCAGAATTTTCAGTACAAATGTGAAGACAGTTCTACTGTATGGGGCGGAGACGTGGAGAACTACGAAAGCCATTATCCAGAAGATACAAGTGTTTATTAACAGCTGTCTACGCAAGATACTTCGGATCCGTTGGCCAAACACTATCAGCAACAACCTACTGCGGGAGAGAACAAACCAGATTTCAGTGGAGGAAGAATCGCTGAAAGTGGATAAGACACACATTGAGGAAATCACCCAACTGCGTTACAAGACAAGCCCTCACATGGAATCCTGAAGGTCAAAGGAGAAGAGGAAGACCAAAGAACACATTACGCCGAGAAACGGAGACAGACATGAGAAGAATGGACGAAAATTGGATAGAACTAGAAAGGAAGGCCCAGAACAGAGTGGGTTGGAGAATGCTGGTCGGCGGCCTATGCTCGATTGGGAGTAACAGGCGTAAGTAAGAGTTTCTGATTGGCTGATTACTACACTGCTACTACGTTGAATAGAATTCCCGAATTTTCAGGAAAACCCAAGGACTTTTAAAGTACTATAAAAACCCTATATTTTCTGTACATGAATGAACCATTGGAGTAAAGGGCTTCTCGCATATTTTACGCCTTTTCTCTCGTGCTTAAGCTGCTGATATATATATATATATATATATATATATATATATATATATATATATATATATATATATTCAGATGGGGATTTGTGGAGATTTCAGTATATTTCAAAGTTGAAATCATGAGTCAATTGAAGCTAGACCACCATCGAAAACCTGGAAGCACTGGACGGCCGTTTCGTCCTATTATGGGACTCCCCAGCAGTGCGCACCCACGATCCCGCACTCGCGAGATTCGAACCCAGGACCTACCAGTTACGAGCCAGAGCCCTTAACCGATAGACCACTAAGCCGGTATCCAACGGTGTTAATGTCTAACTTCAACTGATCCACGAATTATGAGCGACCATTCACCAATTGCCTTCAGTGAGTTGTTATCTCACAACAGACGTGGTTGCTGAGGAGTCCCATAATAGGACGAAACGGCCGTCCAGTGCTTCCAGGTTTTCGATGGTGGTCTAGCTTCAATTGACTCATGATTTCAACTTTGAAATGTACTGAAATCTCCACAAATCCCCTTCTATATATATATATATATATATATATATATATATATATATATATATATATATGACGCTTTCTTCTTTTAGTAAATTTATGGAACCTTTGTTGTTTTTAAAGTCGCTCAGCTGCAAATGAAAATATACCTTTGTTGATAACCTGATTATTTGAATAGTAAATATCTACTCTATTACGACAGGTCTGTTCGTATGTTGTTTTTTATAAGTGTTAAAAATTAAACGAACTATTATCTCTATTATCATGAGATTGTTAATCATTATGAAAACTCAGATTATCCAGCTATCAACGTTAGTCTAAGTCAGGAATAACTCCTAGTAGATCTAGTATCTACTGTTTGTATTTCTCTAATGACAATACCGCGACAAATTGTTTCAGGTGTAAATGTGAATAAATTTGGGAATTATTTATGGTAGGACTAAATGCACCTTGTAACAGTAGGATATATATATATATATATATATATATATATATATATATATATGATATCATAATATATGGAATATTGACGTTAATAACTCTTTAATGACTTGCTTCTGTTGGTAGCTAAAGAGTCTTCAAGAAGCATTCGAAAATAAGTGAGGACAGCTAGTACATTACTTGTCTGTCCGAAGTTTATATGTTAATCTTGAAATTATGGTCAAATGTTTTTAGGACCGTAAGGTAATTCCTATATTTATGCTTAATAATATTTAAAATCACTGTTTAATCAGCTTAGCGTAACTTTGCTTTGCTTCAGATTTTACATTTTATCTGAGAATACAATATAAAACAAAGGAAACATTCTGTGATTATCGTTTGAGTTTTAAATTAGAAATATTAGTTTCAGAAAACAACTGCAGTAAAAATTACTAACGTAGCATTGATAAATAAGATAGACTTGTTAACCTATAGGTCTACGAATATTGAGTCTTTATTTGAATACAATAATCAAAAGGGATAATGTCTTTCGTTCTGGCAAAAAGTTTTATACGTTGACTACTCAAAGTTCAGATATAAATTTTACTCGAAGTTTGTCTTATATTGATTTATAAGATTTTTCTGACGAACTAATTGTGCAAACAGTTAAAAATTGCTGGAAGAACAAATGAGTCACTATTTAAAATCCAGGAAGCTAGTAAAAGTCGTCATTTATGTTAGTATTAATCGAAAACGCCTCAGTTGCTTCTCATAAAAAACTGCACCAATTAAGACTACTTATTATTGAAATAAGTGTAGATATTAATTTACTGAAGTTAAGCGCGAAGTGTAACTGGTAAGACATAGAGAAGTGAAACACGGCCTTCTCGCAGTAAAAGATTAAATTCTGGAGAGAGACCTTGATCAGTGGAGTTCAACTGTGTAAGGATTGAGACAGTCACCCACTAAATACAATGGAAAATAGTCCCAAAATGTCGCAAATAAGGTTGAAGTTACACATGTGCATCACTGGATACCGACTCATTAATTTTGAGGCTGGGAGTTTGCGCGTGATACCGAAGGTCCTATTTTCGACTCCTGTGGTGCAGTCGTGAATAAACATTGCTGAAAGTTCTCATGATAAGACACAGCTGTCCAATGCTTATTGGTTTTTAATCGTTGCTCAGCTTAGACCCTTACGTGGTCTCAGTAGTACCCAAAACAATGTTTCTCTTTAGAACCTTCATTCCAATCTGCAGGTTCCTGCTTGATATATTGTGTGTAACATGGGAGAATGACTTTCGTGCTACTCTCATCCGAATTCACTGGTTTCTAACTCAATTACTTCAGAATCTCCTGATTGCCTGTATGTGACTGAATTGTAAATTATCAAATATTCATAATTCTGTATTTGGGGGGAATTCTACTTATAAGTAGATACTTCCCTACTAAAATTGTCAAGCAAATACGTTTAGCTATTTCACCAATCACTGCATTAAATCGTCATTCATATTCGTATTGCTCTGGGACTATTATACACGCTGATAACCCTATTGCGAATTACTTCCACGTCCATCTTTGGTGCCCTAAATCTGGTGAACTACAATGTTAGGATGTTAGATGCAATCAGTAAGAGGTTCTAGAACTAGGTTGCGTGATCGTTGGCACTTGTCGGAGAGCTGTACCTACATTCCCGAGGGTACTGTTTCTTCCTATAGGACTTATACTCCCATTGGCCAGTATCACAATCAATTATGTGACCCGTGGATCTGTAACTGACATCCACATTCCAGAACTAAGGACTTGACAACATGATGTAGCTTACTGCTGAGTAATCAGTTAGTATCAATTCCAAGACGGTTCATCTTGGTGAAAATGATAGTAAGAAACCACATTTTCTTAAAGAATTGAATATTCCTACATTCTTATCAGTGCATTACATAGCTAAATTATCTCAAAAACACGTTGACTCGATGAGAGTACCCCAGTAAAATTAACCTTATTTCAACTCATCATAAATCCTTAGAGATCAAGGTATTGATCTAACTTTATAAGCTGTAAGACTCAGTGACGCTTAGCTTGCAGTTTGACAGAACCAGTTATATCAGCATTTGGGGAGGAATATTTCCCACTGGAAATAGTTTTCATCGCGAAAATATGTTAACTAGGAAAAGTAAGGAACACTGGACTACTACCTCGGTTTGATTTAAAACTAGGTAAACTTCATATATCAACCCATATACCAATCGATAGTCATCCCAGATTTTAACCAGTTACTTGATCTATTAGAATACACCTATATCCAAGAGATACTACCATCTCACTTGTCACTCAATCG
Source organism: Schistosoma rodhaini (assembly GCA_944470415.2). Taxonomy (NCBI): domain Eukaryota; kingdom Metazoa; phylum Platyhelminthes; class Trematoda; order Strigeidida; family Schistosomatidae; genus Schistosoma; species Schistosoma rodhaini. The sequence goes on along the minus strand of OX104037.1, from coordinate 29,000,344 downwards.
ACTCTTGAATACGATTGCCCTTTTAAACATAACACATAATTTTAATCACATTAACATGGAGTCAATATTGTTTTGCATCAAGAAGAGTGCATATTAGGCATCATCATATGAATTATTGCCGTTGTCTTTTCTCCAAAAACTCCTATCTTTGTTGGATCACATGTACTAAAATATTTCGACAGAGTATGTTTTTCTCAAATTACAAAAAGTTAAATAAATCAGTCGTACTAGTCATAGTCTGTTGTCGTCTTGATTTTAACAATCGCATGCATAGAAATATCTTTCAACTTATTTATTAAACATTCCCACAAATATCATAGTTATCTCACATGACTTTCGCTTATTTTTTTGTAATAACTATTGTTACATTTAAAAATCATATGAGTGGAAAGCGAATATTTGGTAAACCGTAGTTACCAACTCTGTAACTGAAATTTCCAGATTTTCTACAATACTGTCGTTTTTTCCAAATCTACCCGGTTCGGTGTTAATGTCAGTGAGATACATCATACATTTTGTAAACCTTTCAGGCTTCGAAAAACAGTCTCATATACTGGCTTAGACACAAATGCCGATAATTGTTTGAGATGTGATTATGAAAAAAGGCATGGCGCCAACACAGTTATCAAAAGTCTCTATTCTACAAACTGTTCAATGCTGAGGTCAGGTAGCAAAACTAAATTTCTCTACTTAAGTGTTAATCTGAAGAGACTACACCTTCGCAACTATTATCATTGAAAACTGGGTTCAAAGTAGGTTTCATCGTAAACCATCAACGTCCTTTCTTAACCATTCATACAGCCTGTTCAAAACCTTTAAGTCTCATTCGTAACCAGCCTTAGACACATTATTATCAAATTCTGTAGTAAACCATAAGTACCTCAACGGTCTACACATCAAAATCATAGGCAGATAAGTTTCCACACAGATATCTGTTGATACTCCCACTTAGACTAATAACACTGACTCCACCGACAAAGTTACTGTGCGCGCTAACGACTGATAGACTCAAACAGTATTCACGCAATTCATTATTCAGAACACCAGAAAAATCACCCAAACATCTTGTTATTTGTATCGTTATTCGAAGTCAAGAACTCACGTGACAAAACATAAAATGCTAGACTACAACAAGTCAGAAATAATAAACATACAAAGGTATACACATAGGAAATTTGTAACAAATAACAGATTTATGGTTAATTGACTGAAACTTATTGAGGTGAAAAATATTACAACGGTTAGTAGGAGTTAGTAAAAGCCTACAACTGGGATAATATGAAAATACCATAAATCAACATTTTAACACTTACAAATAAGGGATAATCAAACTGATTCCCACAAAATTCACTTCACGTGTTTTGTAATCTCCTTCATACGTTTCACCATAATAATAATATCATGTACAGACAATCAATACCATTACTTATATTCATTCATCACTCTCAATAGCCAATTCTATAGTATAGCTCTGTCTCTGTTACTAGAAGATCTTCAATATGACAATTTTATTCACGAACGACAATCAACTGGAATACAAGAGATTGTCTGACAACGGCGTCACCCACATCCGAAACATTTTCGCAGTGTATATTAATGAATACACAAAGATTATGAATCAATGAATTAGAAGAATGGTAACTACGGTGAAACTTGGTGAGGTGTTTGAAACTAGGACAAATTAACTTTCCAATACCTCATTAAACCTTTCGAACTAAAAATCATAAATACGAGAAATCGACGGCACCGATACAGTTCATCGGCAAAATAGTCTATGATAGACAAGGTTTATATATCCCTCAGCTAAAGAAGTCGTTCAGTATTTACCGTTAGCTATATCAAAAACTTTCACCATAATCCTTCTGAATGAAGATCCTCCAATTCACAGGGAAGATCTTAAATGGCTTAAGTTGTTTATTCTGGTGAGTGTGTTTTTAGCAAGGTTGTTTTCTATGGAATGGGGTTGCTGACTCAATGTCCAACCTCTCTCCTTCATCCAGACTTGGGACTGGCATAACTCTAGGACAGCTACAGGCAAAATTGTCTGGATTGTCATCTTGGTTTAATTGGTGACTGTCATTTATTTCCTGGGACATATGAATTTAATCAAGTTCACATTGAGATGAAAAATCAATGGTAGCAGTAGATGAGGATTGTGGTTTATAAGAAATGGATTAAAGTGGTCTGATATTATGGTGTCCATTTTCAGACCTAAGGATCTTGGATCTCATACTAAAAGGATTATATAGAACCCTATAAGAAGCACAATGAAAGCATGAATGAATTATATACCATCTAGCGAGATATGCTTCAGTAAATGTCACATGTACGATATGCACCAGTAAATTTGCTTGAAATCGCTTTAGTTAGTACCTATAAACAACTTAATTTCCGTAACCAATTCATCTGAACGGTTAGCAGACAATCTTGGTTTTCTAGACGCAATACTGACCAAAAACAGATCGGTGTTTAGTCCGCACTAGAGAAACGAGTAGGACTTAAAGCAGTACGCCTACCCAACCTACCCACGTTTTTATGACAAGTAACTAATTAGAATCTTCAGGGATACATACCTTACGTATATCCCTACTAATTATTCCGTTATTCGTACGGACGATTGCTTTCCTAATCTTTCCGTCGTCACCTGTTTCACAGCCTCCAACTATTCCTAACGATCACTTTCCACGGGTCGAAATGTTCAAAGCCACAATTACTACGTCTGTCTTCTCGGCTATAAAAGTAGTCTATCCGTCGTTGAATCAATTCCAGCTCAACAACCAGAATTACATAAGAAATGGAACGCCATTCTCACAAGATTAAGGACATCTAGAAACTTTAAGTCGTGACTTGAAAACGACCTTACACTACAATGCAACAGCCGTTGAATGATTTTGCGTAGTATGGTCACTTTGCAAAATCTTTAGATGCCTTGACGAAAATATGTTTCAGACTTCGTACCCTGCTCACCTGACACTTCACATAAAATACTGAATTCAAGCAGCTAATCCATGTCTTTTTAAAGATACTGACAATGACGAGCATGTCTGACGAGTAAGTAATAACACAGTGAAAGTCCTGATCAGTTTCTTGCATGATAAGGAATTACAACACTTAAATTCTCTACCTTATAATCAAATTTGAGGCCAGTTTACATTGGAATTTCGTATCCTTAACGATCAGTTATGTGCTGAAATGTCTGCCTTCTTGTTAGCTTTAAGGATAAACATCACTGATACCTTCACAAAAAGAAAAAAAGACACAATCAAACACATTCAAGATAGGACTCTATTTTCTCACAGTAGTCATCGACAAAAAGGGGCCAAAGAGGGACTAACTTCAACGTGTCACTAGGTGCCGGGCCAAGAAACTAGCTGGGAAATACGGTAAACCAGAACGACCAGTCTAGGACAACGAAGGCAAGCCAATTACTGAAGTTCAAGAACAGAGTAACAGGTGTGTAGAACACTTTTGATTAGACCAGCCCCACTGAACCCAAAGGACACCGAAGCGACACACACAGACCTTCCTATAGATGTCACTCCACCGACGATCGAACAAATCAGCATGGCCATCAGACAAAACAAGGCTGGAAAAGCAGCAGCACATGACAACATACTAGCTGAAGTACTGAAGTCAGACATTGAAGTAACTGCAAACATGCTTCACACTCTATTCAAGAAGACATGGGATGAAGAGCAAGCACCAACAGACTGGGAAGGATATCTCATCAAGATACCAAAACAAGGATCTCAGCAAGTGTGAGAGCTTCAGAGGCATCACACTACTATCGGTACCAGGAAAAGTTTCAACAAAGTGTTGTTGAACTGGATGGAGAATTCAGTAGATGTCCAGCTCCAAGATCAACAGGTAGCATTCCGTAAGGATCGGTCGTGCACAGACAAAATCGCGACACGATGGATCATTGTTGAGCAATCGATTAAATGGAACTCGTAACTACACACCAACTTCCTTGACTATGAGAAAGCATTCGACAGTGTGGGTAGGATGACTTTATGGAAACTTCTTCGACACTATGGAGTGAGTGGCTAAGAATATCGTCAACATCATACGGAGTTCATACGACGGACTACACTGCAAAGTCGTGCATGTAGGACAACCGACAGATGCATTTTAAGTGGGGACCGATGTCAGACAAGAATGATTACTCTCTCGCTTTCTCTTTCTTCTGGTGGTTGACTGGATTATGAAGATCTCAAAATCTCAGGGGAATCACGGAATGCGATAGAAAGTTTGGATGCAACTAGACGACTTGGACTTCACAGATGACCTACCTCTTCTATCCCATACACAAACAAATGCAGGTCCAGACAAACAGTGTAGCAACAGCCTCTGTATCAGTAGGCCTCAACATATACAAAAGAAAAACCAAGATGCTCAAATACAACACGGAGAACACTAATTCAATAACACTTAATGGCGAAACTCTGGAAGAGGTGGAAACATTGAAGTACCTGGGAAGCATCATTGATGAAAAAGGAAGATCTGATGCAGGTGTAAAGGCGAGGATTGGCAAAACAAGGGCAGCATTTCTACAAGTGAAGAACATATGGAACTCAAAACAACTGTCATCAAACATCAAAGTGAGAATTTTCAATAACAACGTCAAGACAGTCCTACTGTACAGAGCTGGGACTCTGTGAACTATTACAACCACCATCAAAGAAGTACAGGTATTTTAAAACAATCGTCCACACAAGGTACTCATTGTCCGTAGGCCGGATACCATCAGCATCAACCTACTGCGGGAGAGAACAAACTAACAAACAACTGAAACGGGAACTACAAAAAGACGCCGAAAGTGGATTGGGCATACAAAATCAAGTCGGATATGTGGTCGCTATCTACAGTAAAGTACTATGCAACGTCGCGAAAACGGTTGTATTAATGAAAGTCCCTTTATTTGCATTTGCTGTCCCACAAATCCCTAAACACGTATCCTCACTCAATACTATACAACTTCTTATGCCTACGTTGTCAAACACATTTAGTATTAAGGTCCAGACAGCCTGTTCTACAGTGTGATTAGGTCATGAATATATATACAAGCTCGAATATGCTTCGATCAAATCGCACTCCTACAAAGCACTACTTCGTACAACACAATAACCAACATCATAAGACGTTCGCAAAACAGGAATACATTTAGAACTAGAATCAAATTAAAATTTATTTTTTAAATTAACTTTAACAGAAATCATATGCCTCCACGCAGGCGTAAAACAAGATGTAAGGTTGACTCCTTCTGGATGTTGTAGTCAGACAGAGTACGTCCATCTTCCAACTGCTTACCAGCGAAGATCAAACGTTGTTGGTCAGGAGGAATACCTTCTTTGTCTTGGATCTTCGCTTTCACATTCTCAATAGTATCACTAGGCTCCACCTCCAACGTGATCGTCTTACCAGTCAACGTCTTCACAAATATTTGCATTCCACCACGTAGACGAAGGACAAGATGCAGAGTCGACTCTTTCTGGATGTTGTAGTCAGACAGAGTACGTCCATCTTCCAACTGCTTACCAGCGAAGATCAAACGTTGTTGGTCAGGAGGAATACCTTCTTTGTCTTGGATCTTCGCTTTCACATTCTCAATAGTATCACTAGGCTCCACCTCCAACGTGATCGTCTTACCAGTCAACGTCTTCACAAATATTTGCATTCCACCACGTAGACGAAGGACAAGATGCAGAGTCGACTCTTTCTGGATGTTGTAGTCAGACAGAGTACGTCCATCTTCCAACTGCTTACCAGCGAAGATCAAACGTTGTTGGTCAGGAGGAATACCTTCTTTGTCTTGGATCTTCGCTTTCACATTCTCAATAGTATCACTAGGCTCCACCTCCAACGTGATCGTCTTACCAGTCAACGTCTTCACAAATATTTGCATTCCACCACGTAGACGAAGGACAAGATGCAGAGTCGACTCTTTCTGGATGTTGTAGTCAGACAGAGTACGTCCATCTTCCAACTGCTTACCAGCGAAGATCAAACGTTGTTGGTCAGGAGGAATACCTTCTTTGTCTTGGATCTTCGCTTTCACATTCTCAATAGTATCACTAGGCTCCACCTCCAACGTGATCGTCTTACCAGTCAACGTCTTCACAAATATTTGCATTCCACCACGTAGACGAAGGACAAGATGCAGAGTCGACTCTTTCTGGATGTTGTAGTCAGACAGAGTACGTCCATCTTCCAACTGCTTACCAGCGAAGATCAAACGTTGTTGGTCAGGAGGAATACCTTCTTTGTCTTGGATCTTCGCTTTCACATTCTCAATAGTATCACTAGGCTCCACCTCCAACGTGATCGTCTTACCAGTCAACGTCTTCACAAATATTTGCATTCCACCACGTAGACGAAGGACAAGATGCAGAGTCGACTCTTTCTGGATGTTGTAGTCAGACAGAGTACGTCCATCTTCCAACTGCTTACCAGCGAAGATCAAACGTTGTTGGTCAGGAGGAATACCTTCTTTGTCTTGGATCTTCGCTTTCACATTCTCAATAGTATCACTAGGCTCCACCTCCAACGTGATCGTCTTACCAGTCAACGTCTTCACAAATATTTGCATTCCACCACGTAGACGAAGGACAAGATGCAGAGTCGACTCTTTCTGGATGTTGTAGTCAGACAGAGTACGTCCATCTTCCAACTGCTTACCAGCGAAGATCAAACGTTGTTGGTCAGGAGGAATACCTTCTTTGTCTTGGATCTTCGCTTTCACATTCTCAATAGTATCACTAGGCTCCACCTCCAACGTGATCGTCTTACCAGTCAACGTCTTCACAAATATTTGCATTCCACCACGTAGACGAAGGACAAGATGCAGAGTCGACTCTTTCTGGATGTTGTAGTCAGACAGAGTACGTCCATCTTCCAACTGCTTACCAGCGAAGATCAAACGTTGTTGGTCAGGAGGAATACCTTCTTTGTCTTGGATCTTCGCTTTCACATTCTCAATAGTATCACTAGGCTCCACCTCCAACGTGATCGTCTTACCAGTCAACGTCTTCACAAATATTTGCATTCCACCACGTAGACGAAGGACAAGATGCAGAGTCGACTCTTTCTGGATGTTGTAGTCAGACAGAGTACGTCCATCTTCCAACTGCTTACCAGCGAAGATCAAACGTTGTTGGTCAGGAGGAATACCTTCTTTGTCTTGGATCTTCGCTTTCACATTCTCAATAGTATCACTAGGCTCCACCTCCAACGTGATCGTCTTACCAGTCAACGTCTTCACAAATATTTGCATTCCACCACGTAGACGAAGGACAAGATGCAGAGTCGACTCTTTCTGGATGTTGTAGTCAGACAGAGTACGTCCATCTTCCAACTGCTTACCAGCGAAGATCAAACGTTGTTGGTCAGGAGGAATACCTTCTTTGTCTTGGATCTTCGCTTTCACATTCTCAATAGTATCACTAGGCTCCACCTCCAACGTGATCGTCTTACCAGTCAACGTCTTCACAAATATTTGCATTCCACCACGTAGACGAAGGACAAGATGCAGAGTCGACTCTTTCTGGATGTTGTAGTCAGACAGAGTACGTCCATCTTCCAACTGCTTACCAGCGAAGATCAAACGTTGTTGGTCAGGAGGAATACCTTCTTTGTCTTGGATCTTCGCTTTCACATTCTCAATAGTATCACTAGGCTCCACCTCCAACGTGATCGTCTTACCAGTCAACGTCTTCACAAATATTTGCATTCCACCACGTAGACGAAGGACAAGATGCAGAGTCGACTCTTTCTGGATGTTGTAGTCAGACAGAGTACGTCCATCTTCCAACTGCTTACCAGCGAAGATCAAACGTTGTTGGTCAGGAGGAATACCTTCTTTGTCTTGGATCTTCGCTTTCACATTCTCAATAGTATCACTAGGCTCCACCTCCAACGTGATCGTCTTCCCTGTCAATGTCTTTACGAATATCTGCATTCTTCGAGTATTTTCGACCACAGCAATTAATTCTGTGCAAACAGCTGTTTCGTTTATGTACAGATTTCTGGAACTTCCGAAGTAGATGGTTAAAACAAGGGTATCTCTCAAGGAATTTATTAATCCATGCATCGGAGATTGGTGATAAAATGATTGGCATTTTCAATGAGACAGATTTAAAAATTAAATAACACATGATAATATCAATAAGAGAGACGTGGTCTCATTTCTCATTGCAATCGTGTAACTCAACCATTTATATCCTGACAGTCCAGAAGAAGAAAAATCACTCCTACCTATGGATAAACTGGGAGATCTGACATTTGTTGAGACGAAAGAAAAAGTTTTGAAGCGTTGTCATTAGCCTCGGCATAGCATAAACGATGGAGCGCTCCAGGTCTTTCCGAAATAAGTGTAAAAGTGCAACCCAGGTAGCATAGTAAACATGTGAAAATGAATTGGCACTATCTGAAACCAAGAAGATAAATAAACTTTTCTTGTTCATAAATTTCAGAACAACGATGCACCATTGGTTTTTCAATGCAATTACCTTAGTGTGTGGAGGAAGGCCGGGACAAATCAGAAGCCATGGTACATTATTTCGGGACAGTTTTAACTCATGGCCCTCTCCTAGACAAAGGAGTAGCTCTGAATATTAGGTCATAGAATGTTTCTTTTTCTGTGGACAATTGTTGAAAAACGTGCTCGATATATTCAATACTTATCATAGTTATATAATCTTAGTACTTACTTACGCCTTTTACCCCTCGTCGAGGAGCATAGGCCGCTCACCAGTATTCTCCATCAAACTCTGTCCTGAGCCTTCCTTTCCAGTTTCTATTCATCCTTTTCATATCTGCTTCTATTTCCCGGCTTAATATGTTCTTTGACCTCCCTCTTTTCCGCTTCCATTCCGGATCCCATGCTAGGGATTGCCTTGTAATGCACATTGGTGATTTCCTTAATGTATATCCTATCCACTTCCAACGTCTTTTCCTAATCTCCTCTCTAGCTAGAAGCTGGTTTGTCCTCTCCAATAAAACGCTGTTGTTGATAGTATCCGGCCAGTGAATGAAGAGTATTTTGCATAGACACCTGTTTATAAATACTTGTACCTTCTTGACGATGGATGTAGTAGTTCTCCACGTTTCAGCTCCATACAGTAGAACTGTCTCGACGTTCGTATTGAAGATTCTCACTTTGAAGTTAGTTGAGAGTTGTTGTGAGTTCCATATATTGTTCAATTGTAGAAATGCTGCCCTTGCTTTGCCAATCCTCGCCTTTACATCTGCATCCGATCCTCCTTGTTTATCAACGATGCTCCCCAGGTACTTGAATGTTTCCACCTCTTCCAGAGTTTCGCCATCAAGTGTTATTGAATTGGTGTTCTCCGTGTTGTATTTGAGAATCTTGCTTTTACTTTGTGAATGTGGAGGTCTATCGATGCAGTGGCTGCTGCTACATTTGCTGTCTTCATCTGCATTTGGTCGTGTGTATGAGATAGGAGGGCTAGGTCATCTGCGAAGTCCAAATTGTCTAATTGATTCTGAGAAGTCCATTTTATTCTGTGTTTCCCCCCAGATGTCGAATTCTTCATAATCCAGTAGATCACCAGAAGAAAGAAGAAGGGGGAGAGTAGACAGCCTTGTCTGACTCCGGTCCTTACTGGAAATGCATCTGTCAGTTCTCCTCCATGCACCACTTTGCACTGTAGTCCATCGTATGAGTTTTGGATAATGTTGACAATCTTTTCAGGAACTCCGTAGTGTCAAAGAAGTTTCCATAATGTTCTCCTGTCCACGCTGTCAAACGCCTTCTCATAGTCAATAAAGTTGACGTATAGTGATGAGTTCCACTCAACTGATTGTTCAACGATGATCCGTAGTGTCGCAATCTGGTCTGTGCACGACCGATCCTTACGGAATCCAGCCTGATGATCCCTAAGTTCGGCGTCTACTGCGTCTTTCATCCGATTCAGTAGCACTCTGTTGAAAACTTTTTTTGGTACTGATAACAAACTGATACCTCTGTAGTTCTCACATAGGCTCAGATCTCCTTTCTTTGGTATCTTGATGAGATATCCTTCTTTCCAGTCCGTTGGCACTTGTTCCTCTTCCCAAATCTTTTTGAATAGAAGGTGAAGCATGTTTGCAGCTATTTCAATGTCTGACTTCAGTGCTTCTGCTGGTATATTGTCAGGTTTTGCCGCCTTCCCACTTTTGATTTGTCTGATGACCATCATGACTTCTTCGATCGTTGGCGGAGTGACATCTATTGGAAGGTCATTGTAAGGTGCTTCGACGTTCGGTGGATTCAATGGGGCTGGTCTATTCAGCAGTTCCTCGAAGTATTCTGCCCATCTTTTCCTCTGTTCTTGAATCTCAGTGATTGTCTTTCCTTCTTTGTCCTTGACTGGTCTCTCTGTTTTGTTATATCTCCCTGCCAATTTCTCCGTTGTATCATATAGTTGTCTCATATTCCCTTCTCTTGCAGCTTTTTCCGCCGCCGTTGCTAGTTCTCCCATGTATTTCTGCTTGTCGGCTTTAATGCTTTTCTTCACTTGCTTGTTTGATTCTGCGTAGTCTGCTTGTGCTTTGACTTTCTCTGCTCGTGTTCGACTGTTGTTAATTGCTAGTTTCTTGTACATCCTTTCTTGAATCTTGTCCAGGGTTCCCATAGAGATCCATTCCTTATGATGATGCTTCTTAGGACCAAGAACCTCCTGACACGTTGAAGTTAGTGCTTCTTTTGTAGTGCTGTTTGTCCAGTTGTTCAGTGTTTCTTTAGCTTCAGTCTCATCTTGGCCACAACCAGGTGGTGATCTGAAGCTATGTCGGCTCCTCTCCGGGTTCTCACATATTTCATTGACCTTCGGAATTTTTTGTTGATACAAATACGATCTATCTGGTTCTCTGTGGTGTGATCCGGTGAGATCCATGTAGCTTTGTAAGTGCGCTTGTGTGGGAATATTATGCCGCCTATAACCGAGTTGTTGAATGTATATAGATTTGCAAGTCACTTCCCTTTTTCATTTCTCTCTCCTAGTCCATGTCGTCCAATTATATCTTCATATCCTGTGTTGTCCACTCCAACTTTAGCATTTAGATCTCAAATCAGGATGGTGAGGTCCTTTCGTGAGCACTTCCCTATAATTGATTGCAGCCTTTCATAGAACTGATCTTTATCATCGTCGTTTCTATCATTGGTGGGTGCATAACATTGGATAATGTACATTTTGATCCCTTGCTTCTTTGTTCTGAATGATGCTTTGATTGTCCTGGGTCCATGAGATTCCCATCCTACGAGTGCATTTCGTGCTTCTTTGGACAGCATTAGAGCAACTCCCTGAGTGTGTGGGACATTTTCCCCTTCGTGACAGGAGTACAGCAGCATCTTTCCTGTACCTAGACTTTGTTGTCCAGTTTGTGTCCAATGAGTTTCGCTGATTCCGAGCACTGCCAAGTTGTATCTTCTCATTTCAATTGCTATTTGACTCTCTCTTTTTTTCTCTTCAGAATCTTGCTCTGAGGGTGAAGCTATGTAACTTCTGACATCTGGAACAAGCTCAAAGAACGCGCTTTCCCAAGGTTATAGTTCGAACCAGGCGCTCCACAAGCCTACTTTATAACAACTATAAACTTAAAAAGCTGCATTACATAAATACTTAGCTCGACCGAAACCCTAATACACTGTTTGTCGAGAATGGATCTGGTAGGTAACGTTGACGCGATGCCCCTTTGGAAACTATTCTTATGAAAACACATTATATCTGAACGAATGAACTGCTATCAACTTTTGTAGATTATAAATATTAAACAACGTTGCTTGAGATGCATACTGTGAACCGGTATATGTTGTAAATTGTAGATCATGCCTGTAAAAATGGCGTGTACCTGCTATTGCAGAAATATATTATTATTATTATTATTACTGGTCTTCCCTGTCTCCCACATTGTCCGGACGTTCATTGTGCCTATAAAAATTGTTGCTCTGGTTGTTTGAAGGTGCATCGGCCTCATGACTTCTGAAGGAACTCGGCTTTCATCATGAGGAGTCATAATTATTCCTTCAACTCCCAGGGCAGAGTCTAAATGATTTGAATAATTTTTTCTGGTTAGCGCTTTTTAGCGAGTTAGCTTTTCTACGGGATGGGGTCGCTAACTTCATGCCCAACCCTCCTCCTTTACCCGGGTTTGGGACCTGCAGTAACTCTAGAAGAGCTACAGGCGGAGTTAATCTTGATACTAATGAGATATAATTACATACTAAAGGCCTCAAGCACTTTAGATAAATGAACTTCAACATGGCTGAATGAACTGAACCATCGAGTCTGGAGACAAGTTTCACAATAGATTGATTCTCCACTCGCTACGATTTCCTTAATGTCACTTTATCAATGTCGGTTATCTATGGACTGGAAGGATTTATTGTCATTCCAGTCAACAAGTGAGAATTTAAACAATACTAATCGAACTTAGGACGTACCAGCCTCACTGGTTACATGGCCTAAATACTGTGAAAAATGATCGAAATTCCATGGTGATATTCGTATATACCAACAACTTTTTAGACAACAAACAAAATGTCTTCAGGAAAGGTTTATCCAGCACAGCTAACCCCCTTGTAGCAGACGAGCAATGGACGGAGTCTCTAGATAGAGAAAATCATTGGGTGCTGTCCACTTCAGCAAAACATTTTATGGGTGCCAAAAAATCACTATTCTCGAACTAGGATTTCTGAACTGAATCGAGAATTGTTTGGTTAGCCGTATAAAGAAAGTAAAGATGAATACTAGATGTAAATGAACTCTTACGTTTAACTGAGTCACTAACGTCACTGAATGTTGGTTGCGCAAAATATGAAAGTGGTAACATTTTTTCACGTGGTCTATAAATTCTTAGACTTGTTCTTTTGTAGGATGTATTGTCCTTAGATTATCACCCTATCGCTCACACTTTACCCCAGGTTAATAAATTTTAACCGACACTTGGCCAGTTAATAGAGATTCCACTGATCAGTACTTCCCTGTATTATAACTGAGCACTTTTTATCTGTAATACGTCATATACTAATAGTCCCTGATCCTAGTATTAATCCGGTTAATACGTAGAATTAATTATATTCTCATATATATCTGTTATACAGGTTTTTAACTCATACAGCTTCAAAATATGTCAAGTAACTTGGGTAAAAGAGAGATTTCACCAGCTTTCAAGCCTACTAAGAGGTCAATGTCCGTAACTCCTAAGACTGATGACTCAGCGCCTGAAAATGATAAGCATTTATCCTTTGAACTTCATTCTACCTACCCACAAGTGTCACTAACACTACCTGATTCTCCAAGTAACAACCTCTCTATTTCTTCGTGCAGTATGCCAACGTAAGACTAGTTGACATAAAAAGCGAAATGCCCACATGCATCAAAAAGTCAACACAGTCCACCAGACCGCATGCTTTGCTTAGGCCTAGGTCCAATATACCAAAAACCAAAGAGTCTAACAGTGTATCTCACGTATACGAGAATGCTGATCGATATAGTACTGACATTCGTCAGTTACAAAACTCCCTAGCCGAAATTTACAGTAGATTTAACCAACTAGCACCCCTCACGCATATGGGGTATTAATACCGATAAAAATCTCGAACAACTCACTAAAGCTGAGTGTATTTTAGATTTTGTAGCTGAAGAAGTGACGAAAAGAATGATGTCTTCCCACAATGCAGTAGTTTACAATTTCCCTGATCGTATACACCCAAATAAGTTGAGGGATATCTGCCTTAAAGCATGCGATATGCTGAAGGTCAACTGCCAAGTCATCCGCCTTAGAAAAAAGTCGGATAGATTGACTTGCCCTCTACTATTTAAGTTTGGCTGTTGTAACGATGCTAAACATTTTATTGATTTGAGCAAAAATATCAGCTCATTAGTTCCATACAAAAGCATTAAAGTCATTCCTGACCTAACACCGTGTCAACGTCGTATAAGAAGACGTGAAGCAATAGAATCGTATGACAGTGATAGTAAAAACTCAGCTAAAGACAGTATGCAACAAAATGATTGATATAAAGCGCATGGATAACAAGCATGATGTTATATCACAAACGACTGGTCCATCCGTAGATCTAGATGAGTCTGCAGATCTGAAATCTTTGAATAAGATACGGTCCCCATCTGTCACTAAAAGGCGTGACGGCATCTCTGATCCCGGGTGTTCGCTCAATATAATACCAAAATGTGGGCCGTGTAACGAAACACATCCAACTAAACATATTCATGTAAAAATTGGTTCCCCAAGAGGATTCGAATGAACCTAAGTTCATCTCACAGAGACAAAAAAACTCTTCATCTCTGACAAAAAAGACTGGGCAGATAAAATACGAAATAGGGGGACACGTAAGATTGAGGCCAACTGTCCTGTGGGTATCCCAACAACAGTGAATAGGTTCTATCCGCTGATATCATGTAACTTGCCATCAACACCTTGCACAATGGGTAGTACGCTTGAGCGTAACAAACCTTTTTACACGCACACTCACAAAAACTATCAGAATACTGATCACTCCACTCACCTTCTTAAGCCTAAAACCGTTAATAAACATGGTAATTACAGGTTCCTCATCCCACACCCTATGTACATTCCTCAGAATCACAATTGTAATTACTCTCAGAATGAGAACTTTCCACTATCAACTCACCACATGAAGACGGCCTCCATATATAACAACAGTCGTAACCACTTCCAGTTACGAGCATCAGATCCCCCTCATGCTCGCACTAGCGCAAATAGTTATAACAGAGGCTACGAGCTTAACCATCAAAACTGTCTTGCAAATAACAGTACACTTTACAGTCAACATGTACCAGATTTTTTTGGAATAAGGCCCCTAGTTGCACCCCTGTTGAAGCATATAGCCCTAGTCATTTCAAACCAAGTGCGGAAAATAAACTCGCTTCCCCCGCACAGCTCGCATCAGAAAGTACTCCCACCCTTTCCTCCTGGATAAACTCCCCAAGCTCATTTGATACATGCCCCAGTAACTCTAGCTATCAAAATACAGAGCTATTGAAAAACACTAAATCCATTACTTCAAACATACATCACTCACGCGAGGCTCATAACATCTTTAATCGAGATACTCTCACTCACTTTAACTTAGTAGGCCACTTGTTTAATGTGTCTTATCAACGCTAGGTCGATCTGCAATAAAAAGACTGATTTAGCTCTGTTTGCTTCCATATATCAACCATCACTTATAATGATATCTGAAGCATGGACTAACAGTAATATTTCCGATCTAAGTATATCTCTTGATAACTACCTCCTATATAGAAGCGATAGATTGAAAGGACGAGGCGGAGGATGCCTTATTTATGCTCACTCTAGCTTAAACTCACTACTATGCGATATACCTGAACTACACAAACTGAAGGACTCGGTGTGGATTGTTTTAAAGCCATCAAATTCCATTACCTTACTGTTCGGCTGTATCTACCAGCAACCTAACTTGGCAATAGGTGATAAGCAGTATTATCAGAGGTATTCACACTAGCATCATCCCTTCCATTCACAGGCAAGCTCATTTGTGGTGACTTCAACATGCCTGAAATTTCTTGGTTTCCAGTTAAAGCTCCGAAACGTTATGAATCATTTATTGAATGTCTAGAACTAGGACAGTGGACTCAATATGTTAGTAGCCCTACCAGACATCAAAATATCTTGGACTTAGTCTTTACCAGTGGCATCACCCCCAATACTGTGTATATTGGAAAAAAGTTTCCAGGTAGTGATCATAACACTGTCGTATGTAGCCTTAATATAAAAAACACAAACGGTAGACGTAAAAATGTAACCCTTCGTAGAAACTATCGCAAGGTAGATTGGAATAATTTTCACAATTACCTAAGAAGCACTGACTGGGGAACATTCTTTACTGCAAACAATACCGACACACTAACCAATATATTTTATCACAACATCGAAAGTATCATGAACAAAATCGCACCTTTAGAGTACTGGAGACCTAAGTTTTCTAAAGATCTGTTTATACCGGTCGGTACACGAAGACGTCTGCAGAGACATTGTACTCGCTTCCACAACTCTAATGACTTCTCCTCTTTAGTAACGATGACAGAAATACTTGTCCAGACAGACACAATAAGTACACAAAAAGCAATCGAACAGGAAAAACGTGCTGTCGAACTTAGTAATAACTCCTCAGCACTCACCACACTCTTTCAAAATAAACTTAAACGTTCTAAGTCGAGAGGAAACATATTTATTAAAGACAAACAAGTATACGAAGATCCTAAACTTGTTACGGAACTATTTAATGAACACTCTTGTTCCTCATTAACTGATGAAAAACCACTTAATGTTTCAGAACTTATCACAGCATCTGCCCGTGAAATTACTAACGTAGACTTCAGTGTACAGAATATCTCTAAGGCAATTAGTACACTGAAACACTCCTACACTGATGGACCAGATGGCATTCCGGCTAGCATGCTAAAACGTGGAGGCGATGATATGTGTGTTTTATTACTCAAACTATTTGCAATATCACTCTCTACAGCGCATTACCCTACTGCCTGGAAAACTACACACATCATTCCCAAAATTAAAACAGGACCTGAAGCAAATGTTGAAAATTACCGACCCATAAACATAACTTCAGTGGTGTCTAGAGTGATGGAGAAAGTAGTTAAAGCGGCGTTAGTCCAACATGTAATTACTAATAATCTCATCTCGGTCTCCCAACATGGATTTCTTAGGTCCAGATCATGTGATACATGCCTAGTGGACTACATGAATGATATAACTCTGAAACGAGACAATGGACTCCTTGTATCAGTCATATTTTTAGACGTTAGTAAAGCTTTTGATAAGGTTCCACACAATCGGCTACTAGCCAAACTACGGTCCTTCGGAATCAACGACCCACTCTATTCATGGTTTGTTTCATTCTTAAAGGGACGTAAACAAATGGTAAAGTACAACGACTGTCTCTCATTACCTAGACCAATAACTAGTGGCGTCATCCAGAGAAGTGTATTAGGCCCACTTTTGTTCCTCATGTATATAAACGATATATGTAACATCATAAAATCTGGGATACCATACTTATATGCTGATGATCTCAAAATAGTATACAGCTATAAGCCTGAGGTTCTAAGTGAAAGTGTACGCCTGATTCAAGATGATCTCAATAACCTAACTATCTGGAGCGAAAAGTGGCAATTACCATTTAACCTCCACAAATGCGGGATCATGCACTTTGGAAAGCACCCCTATGAACCCCAACTTTACTTAAATAAAAGTAAAGTCCAGACACTTAATTCAGTACACGATCTAGGAATAAATTACACAGGAGGCCTAAACTTTAAAGCACACGCCTCCTTTATTATTTCTAAAGCCAGACGTCTAATTGGCTTCATAACAAAAAATTTCTTCACGACAGATGCCAAGCTTACCCTCTACAAAATATGTGTACGACCTTCCTTAGAATACTGCTCTTTTATCTTCTCTAATATGAATACCACTG
Source organism: Schistosoma rodhaini (assembly GCA_944470415.2). Classification (NCBI taxonomy): domain Eukaryota; kingdom Metazoa; phylum Platyhelminthes; class Trematoda; order Strigeidida; family Schistosomatidae; genus Schistosoma; species Schistosoma rodhaini. The sequence goes on along the minus strand of OX104037.1, from coordinate 28,982,844 downwards.
ACAAAATAAGAGTAGAAGATGTTCAAAGACGCTTTACACGCCAACTGCTAGGAAGTGACACCACTCTTGATTACACAAGTAGATGTAAGCACCTCTATTTAGAACCTTTATGGCACCGTAGGTTAAGGAACAATCTGATATTTCTCTACAAAGCAATAAATGGACTGTCATTCCTAACCTCCTGTCCAACTATGATCAATGACCCAGCCTATAGACTAAGAAACAATGCATATAAACTATTTACCGAAAAACACCAAAAACAAATGCGTTGTAGGTTTTTTACAGTTCGGTATAGTTTATTGTGGAACAGGTTGCCAATACCTATCCGTAACTGTGACACCTTTACCAAATTTAAAAGGCTAATAACCCTGTTACTAAACTCTAAAGAACTTCACCAACTATTCCGTGAACTCCCGCCTACCAATGAGGCACTTTATTATGGACCGCCCAATATCCAGACGGAAAAAGAATATAACGAACTCCATTGTCGTTAGTATGAATATAGCAAAACTAAAGAAAACATGCTTTATCCTTCCCCATTATTTATCGATTATTAACCATGGCCTTCCGCTCCTAACCCTCATTTTCATTTTCCGAATCTCTCTAATGGATTATTTTATTTATTTATTTAAACACATATATATTGGTACAAAAGGGCACCAGGTACATATGCGCCACACAAAATAATGAAAGTAGGTAGATAAAGGATGAAAAGATAAGGCGGGCTGAAATGTACAACCAGAAGATTCTTTCAGTTAGGAAAGTTAGAACCATTCTTTATGTAGAAAGTAAAAGAAGGTTGCAGCAGGATCGCCACTGGCTTCTATTCTGAGCCATATCCGATAACGTCTCTAGCCACTGTGTTGCACTATCTCTCGGACCCCAACCAGGGAGTCGTGAAGGACCAACGGAAGCTAGCCCTTTGCAACTCTCTTTCATGCCACGACACCATGTCATACACTGACCTCCTCTCCGCTTTCTCCAACCAGTCCCAGGGTCGGCAAATAATGCACGACGCGGAAGTCTCTGGGACGACATTCGTAAAACATGTCCGAGCCACCGAAGTCGGTGTTTCAAGATGGTGACACCAATTGAATTATCGTCTCTGCGCCCGAACACACGATGCCGAACCTCTGCATCACTAACATGGTGTTGCCACTGGATGTCAGCAATCCTTCGGAGACAACGATGATCGAACACAGAGAGACGTCTAACATCCTCAACTCGGAGAGGCCAGGTTTCGCAAGCATAGAGCAAAACTGCTCTCACCGACGCGTTGTAGATCCGACCTTTTACAGCCAGACCAACATCACGAAGGCGCCAAAGATGGCCCAGATTGGCATAAGCCGCTCTGGCTTTCATTAAACGTGCATCAATCTCATCACTCACGCCACCACCAGCACTTATATAGCTACCTAGAAACACGAACTTCTCAACTACTTCGATCTCCTCACCATCCAGGGTGAGTACAGGATGAGAATCCTGCCAGTCTTGTAGAAGTACTTTGCACTTGGAGGGTGCAAAGCACATGCCGTACCTGCGGACACTGATTGCTAACTGATTAAGTGCTGATTGCATGCCTTGGGCATTATCGCACAGTAAGACAATATCATCCGCATACTCGAGGTCGAGAAGTCGTTCTCCAGGCAACATATCCACACCGCCATTACTTACATCCATCAGAGCTGTTTCTAGGATGTCGTCGATGGCAAAGTTGAAGAGGAATGGGGAGATCGGGCAACCCTGCCTAACCCCACTGCTCGAATGGAACAAGGGAGAAAGGTGGTTGTATGCCCTCACTCTGCCTGAGGTGTTCGTATACAGGGCCTTTAAGATGTTAATGAACTTCTCAGGCACACCCTTCTTCAATAGACAATCCCAGAGAACAGTCCTGTCCAACGAATCGAAGGCCGCCCTGATATCAAGAAACACTACGATTGTTGGCCTGCGATAAGTATGACGGTGTTCTAACATTTGGCGGAGGGTGAAGATGTGATCAATGCATCCTCGACCAGAACGAAAACCAGCCTGCTCCTCGCGAGTCAATCGTTCTCGGGTTTTAAACAACCTACGAAGAATGATAGAAGCCAATAGTTTGGACGCGATCGAAAGTAGACTTATCCCCCGATAGTTGCTACAGGAACAACGTGAACCCTTTTTAAAGATAGGGACGACTATTGACTCATTCCAAAATGTTGGAACACTTTCTTGCTCCCAAACCTTTCCAAACAACGCAGTCAGTTCCTTAGCCAGAAAGTCACCACCATCTTTAAAAAGAGCCGGAGGTAAGTCATCTGGGCCAGGTGATTTATAACGTTTCAAGAGTTGGAGTTCCTTGCGGACTTCCGCCTCGTTTGGTGGATCAGTCGTCACCGGCCATGGGGAGCAGGACAAGCTGGTTGATGTTGCCGGAGCAGCAGGCCAGTTGAACTGCCCTTCGAAAAATTCCGCCCATCGTCCAAGACGTCGACAGATGTTAGTGATTGGCATCCCGTCATCCTCGTAGATTGTTTCACTCACACCAGACTTCTTGCTGCCAGTGGCTCGGATGAGTTGGAAGAGCTTCCGGCAGTTACCAGCTGCAGCTTCTGCTTCCATCTCATTAGCACGCTCCGACCACCAGGCTTCCCGGTCCTTACACAAGCTTTGCCCGATTTCATTACGTAACAGCCTTCGTTTGTGGTCAAACTCACGGTCACCCGGAGTAGACCGACGGGCTTCCATCAGTTGTAAGGAGCCAGAAGAAACCCAGTGCTTGTAAGCGGGACGTTTCGCGAAGCCGCAAGCGGCTTTACTCGCCATTTTCATGGCGTCATGAAGATGCAACCAATGCTTACCTATACTTTTCGGTGGGGTGGTAGCTAGCCTAGAGGCTAGCTCCGCTCGATACTTACTTGCAACAGAAGTTGCAGCCTAATGGATAAATCCAAATTATTCTTCCTAAGTGTCATGTCCTTTTATTTTTCTTATTACAAGTAGACAGATAACTCACTAATCTTATGGATGCTGACCAACTAAGGCCGATCAAAAGAAGCTCATACGTTCTAAATTCTTGTGAGTTGTTCAATGTTTTATTTTTTCTTACCCTGAAAATTTTACAATATTTACTATCATATCCTCTGGTTTGCTATTAGCCCTTGCCATCTCTTAACCACATATAATCTGATTTGTATCTTCTAACCTTTACCATTAGTTATCTTCATAGTAGTACGATATATTAAATGGATATCTAACCCATAATACAAATGCTATTACCATCTGATTTGCTTGTAACATGGAACTTGTAGAGACAGTGTATTCCAAATATGGTCCTTGATAAAAGCAATATTCATACCGACCACAAACGTAAGAGAGCCTAACATCATAAAAGGAGGGAGGGTGGCGTTACTGACCAGCAAACATGATGGTGGGGAGATAACTTCAATCCACCCGTGTCTGTGGGGCAGGACATATTAAATTACGGCTCCTTATGTCAAGTGGGATGTCACGAACCAACGGTATTGATGCGAAATTACTCATGCAAAATACCACTTTGAATCATGTTAAAAAAAGCTGAATTGGTTCCACTTCCTACCAAGTAATCCTAATACAAGCAAACTAGACAATTGGCTACAAACGAAGCCCACTCTATACCCTATAAAATCTGAAAACAAAAAAGAGAGTTCAAACAGCTTCTAAATTAAAGAGAGACAGTCATTTGTATCGGAATACTGTTTTCAGCACTTTATTTTATAATTACACAATTCCATACTTCCTTCTAAACTACCTTCATTTATACAGTTCCTTATCCACTCATACCTTGCCCACACTTATTTTTCTTTAACACATTAGTATTTTCTTACCTAATAAATACTTCAGTAACAGACAAATAGACTAAATGGTTATACCTTAACTATTCCTCCATGAATATTGTGTGCTCTGCTTTTCGTCCTTCCTTTTTCTTACACCTTTTTCAGCCTCCTGCAGATACTCCACCGAAAACAGATATGGCCGTTATTAATGCTTCCGATATTCTGGAGGGATATAAGTTCGAAACTTCTAAAAGCCCCCAACTTCGCATGTATCTATTCTCGACCATCAGTTGTATGTTGCAACGCTACCTCCATAAAGTGCGCCAAGTCTTCAGTAATAAGGATAGTAGGTTGATGAACCTGTGTTAATCCTGACAGATTTCCTTCCAGTGAAGGTCAAGCTTCTTTTTGAAAATGTTCACTGAGGATGCTGATACCACTTGTTCTGGTAATGCGTTCCAGTCATTGACCACTCGATGAGAAAAACGGGACCCCACCTTTAGTTTATTAGATCGCGGTTTCAGAACCTTCTTGCTATGACCCCGGAGATTGTTAGTGCTGGAGGGAGCAAAAAGGTAAGACATATTAACACCCAGATCATAATTAAAGATACGAAATGCCAGTATAAGGTCACCTCGTGTCCTACGATAAGATAAGGGGAAAAGATTTAGACGTTTTAAACGCTCATCGTAAGGGAGTTTAGAAAGACCCTTTACTAATTTTGTCCCTACACGCTGGACACGCTCAAGCGATTTAGTATCCTTTATCAGACAAGGGCTAGCTGCTTGGATACAGTATTCTAAGTGTGGCCTTACATAGGTGGGATATAAAATTCGAAACATATCCTCGTCAAAGCATTTAAATGCTCTGCGAAGCGACCATAGCGCTCGATAGCCTTTGGAAGCAACCGCATTGCAGTGCGTAGTAGTTTTTAAGTCGTGACTTATAATTACTCCTAAGTCTTTATATGCATGAACGCGTGGCAGAGATGTACCATTAATGGTATAGTGGTAACTAATATCGTGCCCGATGTGCATGAACACGCTCTTCCTGGAATTAACTTCCAGGCCCCAATCATGAGCCCACCTAACTAATTCGTCTAAATCTGCTTGTAGATAACAACGATCAGTCTCATTTCTTATTGTTCTCCAGATTTTAACATCATCCGCAAACAATAACGTCGACGACTTAAGTAATAAAGGTAGTTCATTAATATACAGAAGGAAAAGTAAAGGGCCCAAGATGGTGTCTTGGGGTACACCACTTCTGACCGGTTTCCATTCGGATAGAGTTCCATTGACTCTCACTCTCTGTCTGCGGTCACATAAGAAGCTTCCTATCCATTACTGTATAGCACCTGTTATACCAAAGCTCGAGAGCTTTTGCATAAGACCTAAGTGTAAAACCTTATCAAACGCTTTGCTAAAATCTATAAATATCACGTCGACAGACTGGCCGTTGTCTAGGGCAGCTGTCCAATCCTCTCTCGCAGTGAGTAAGTTAGTCAAGCATGAATGCTTGTCACGAAACCCATGTTGCTCGGGAGTTAACAGATTGTACGAATCTATGTGGCTCAGTAGCTTAGCCCGAATTAATTTTTCAAGTAACTTAACTACTATACTGGTCAGGCTAACAGGCCGGTAGTTAGATACTATCCGTCTCTGACCATCCTTAAATATAGGACTAACTATGGCGTCTTTCCAGTCTCTAGGTAGTTGAGCCTGTGAAAGGGACATGTTGAAGAGCATCGTGAGCGGTCTTGAGATAATGTCAGCAAGCGACGACAGCAAACGTGGGTGTAACCCATCGGGGCCCGGTATCTTACAAGGTTTTAGGTTAGTTATCAAAGGAAGAACTATATCCTCTGTCACGTGTAAAGGTCCTATGGCTGGTATCTCATTGTCAACGGGACAAGTAGTTGTAACACTACACGTAGAGTAGACTTCACTGAAATAGTTAGCAAATAACTCCGCTTTCGCTAGGTCAGATTCAGCCAATAAAGCTGAATTTTCGCTTAACAGTAATGAGGGGATACCATCACTACGTTTCGTCCGCCTTTTAACATACGAAAACAGTCGCTTCGGACAGGTACGGCTATCGTATGCCAACTGTCGTTCGTAAGCCGTGCGGGATTTAGCTATGGTCTTTTTACATATATTCCGGATTTTTTTATATTCGCACTTAAATGATGCCTGACCTGTTGACAAGAATAAGTCCCAGAAGTGTTTCCTACGCTTCAACAGCTTCCGGGTTTCCTTATTAATCCATGGAGGGCAATATGATAACTCACGTGCTGACCATGGGATAAACGGTTGAGTTACGGATTCGAACGTAGACTTAAACCTATTCCATGCATCATCAATCGATCCATCAGCATCGACCGACCAGTCAATTGAGATAGCATAGTCCCTGATTGCCGGAATATTAGCTCTCCAGATATTAGGACGGGGTGGAGCTGATGCAAATTCTATACCATGTATCCGGAACTTAAAGGAAAGTACGACATGGTCACTATTCACCAGTGGGGGAAGATGTTGAATGTCAACGATATCTTCACAGTGGTGTGTGAGGACAAGGTCTATCAATGACGGATTATGTTTCAAGTCTATATGCGTCGGCTTAACGATACATTGTACAAGTGCACATTGAATAATTGATGACAGAAGGACGCTATCGAAACCCCCACCTGTAGCTGTGAGCTCTATCCAGTTTATATGGGGTGCGTTGAAGTCTCCAACTATGAGACAACATTCTGCTTTACTCCAAGAACAGACGTGTTTTAGGATAAAGTCGTCAGCGTGATATTGATATTGACATGTTTCTTATGAAATCCATTTACATTCATATCTTATGAAATATCAACCCAGCTGAGTAATTTTCAACAGTGAAAATTGTAGCTTCTTTAACAATTTGATCTTGCCTGTAAACCGGCATGCCTCATGTAACAATCTGTTATTTGAGAATAAATTATCATTATTATTAAATTATTATTATTATATGAAAATTTGACGAGAAATAACAGGAGAGGTGGATGCATTAGTGTTTCATGCGGACTTGGATGTCTTGATTGGTTTGCCCAAAATGTGGAAGAGACTGTCAATTAGATCAAGTGCGTCTTCATGAGAATTGGAGAATAAAGGTAAGTAATTACAGTAGAAAGGAAGGACCGGTGCTAGTAGTCCGGTCTCACAGTTATCTTGGGGTAACAGTGAACCCACTGTCGTGGGGTTAGTGTCAATGGCCCAGATTACAATAACGCCTAAGGGCGAACATTTACCAAGATAGATACAAGTGTATTCACTACATTATCCACAACTGCGTGCAGTTTGCAAGGCCATGTTAAGAAAGTGACTCGGGTATCTTGAAAAATATAAAGAAGAAATCTGCCTGCGCAATTCAAGAACTCCGTAGTTCATCATATAAAAAGCGGATCAAGCAGCTGAACCTCTTCACTCTGTCCTGTTGCAAATTCGTAGGCGATTTGATTGTAATGTAAAGGATACTAGGGGGTGAGTTCAGGTCTGATATATTCCATCTTTTCCCATCAGAACATGATAACTCAGAAGGTGTAGCAGATGAGTACAAAGCCAAGAACATACACAACACCCCTGACTAGTTTCAAAATGGATTTCCTGGAGTTCTAGTGAAAAGCCGTGACAATTGGAGTCCATTCTGTCCCGAGTATAGACATATTCAACCTCAGACAGTAAATGAAGGGTCGCGTAAAGTTATTAATACTATTATTATTCACAAACATAAGTATTATAAGTGTTATGAAGAAACCATTTCGTGTTTCTTCAAAAATGCAATAATACACAAATTTCAATGGTGTTAGCATTGTATTAGCCATATTTGAAAAAGAGAAGAGAAAAAAGAAGAAAGTATTAATATTAGCGTAATAATAAATCAGGTTCTGTGTTATTGAAAAAAACATTTAGTTGATTTTAAAGAAGGAAGGGAACAAACTGAGGAAATAGAAGTAAAGGATACGAAGAAAACCTATATAGTTTAATAAGCGTGTTTATGAACACAGAAAAAGAATAAACGGCTGGGTATGTATCGCCAAATCAGTAATAAAAACAAAAATAAATTAATAAGTGAATAACTTAATACTGCGATAATATATGACATTAGCATAAGTATCTGTGCAGTCATAGTTTAGAGTGATGCTATTAAAGTCTCAATTAAGTGCGAAAGATAATCAATATGCTTGAGTCGTATGTGCAAAGGGAAGATACAACGAGTCTGAGAAGTTGATTTAAGCGTAACACAAGTTATTGTCTTAATTAAAAACTTCGTAAGGTTAAGAATAATATTTATTTGGAAGGAATAAAGGCAGAAAAGAAGTGAACAACTAGTAAAAGTGTCCAACCATGATGTTATTAGTTTAATGAATATCGAACTCTGAATAGGTAGCAGGAAGCGAAGTATATGCATCACAAACAATCAACAACAAGCACTCAACACTAACAACCTCGTGATCCCTAGGACTTACACCAGTACGCCTGGGGATCCGAGTGGCTACCTACCATCTATAACTTCAAGGAGACAGTTTTCTAATATCTCTCACTAAGATCCCTTTTCTTGTCCTCAGCTCTGCCTGCCTCACTAATCCATCCTTACTTGGTAACACTCTCTGTACTAGACCTAAGGGCCATTTGTTTTTCTAGGAGAACTCAGAACATATCATTACTAAGTCACCCTCCCTTATGTTCCTCTCGAGTTGGGTCCACTTGTATTATTATAATTTATAATTTAAAATTAGGTGACATGATTGAGAATTAAGGTACGAGTTTTCACTACGCACCGACACTAGCTATCATCGCAGAATGCTGTTTGCCCATGTGAAAGAATGAATTTTAATATATAACAGCAATATCAATCCTACTACAAGTTATTTCTTTGTTATTTACCAACGAGAAAACAAGGTGAAACTATAAATTATGGACGACATTTGAACGACGCTATGCTGGCCTTGAGAGTGCCCACCTAATAACCAGGACCAAATGAGGGTTATGAACCTGTATGAGCTATTGTAATTATGATTCACAGCCGATGACCAAGGATAGAAATTAGATTTACGGTTTTCATCAAGAACTGGCACCAGCTATAATGCCAGAACTCTACTTAACCAAATGAATGGGTGGATTTCGCGTTAAAATTTAATACCTGTTATCTTATATTTGACTGTTTCGTCCATAATTTATGGTCTCACCGAATACAAACCAAGTGTGTCTCACGGTCGAACCCAAACCTACACGAGCTCTCTATAACTAATTAACTGAGTTGTGGGGATTAATTTTATTGCATGAAACTTTTCCATAAATCCGTTTGCCAAAAATTTTCTGCATATCTTCCCAGCTTTTAAGACCTCCAGGATAATTTCAATGTCACTACCTTCAACATTCACATGGAATGTCTCACATCGTCGTACTTAAAAATTATTGAATGCTAAATTAAAAGAAGTAAAAAAAGCTGCATATCAGAAGCACCTACCCAAATACCAACCCATGAGGACAGTTGGACCATTTTGCGAACATCAATGCATACCCATGTAACGCAAAATGCAAATTGCCACTAAAACCAACACAATGTACAATGCCATAATGCAAGATGAAATAAGATGTATTCTATATACATCCTCCACCGTTTCGTATAACCTTGAGTGCTTTCTTCTAAATTTTTTAATAGTGAAAATAAAATTATTTATCTTCAAATAAGGAAAAAAACGGAGAGGTGGGATACTTTAAAAATTCTGAAATCTGATATATTCTCTTCTAGCTCATCTAACAATCCATACACCTTCAACGTAAGGACATTGAGGTTTTTAACTAGTTTGAATTCTTTAAAAAGTATGGTGGTCTCCCTGTTTTTTGAGTAGCGTTCAGCAATTTCAGTTTCGACGTTGTTTAACAGATTATTTAAACATTTGGTTTTATAGACCTTTGCCTGAGTAGCTGGACTGAGATCTAAGTTACCTAAAGTATGCTTGTGACTTTTTAGTGGTAAATAACTCATTAGAACAAATTGTCCTGGATGTCTTCGATATTCATGCTGATATCATTAGGTTCATCGGACACACATATTCACACTAGATAACGACTGAATATTCTGTGTTACACATCCCTCTCAATAACTAGCTAACTTAGATAAAACTGTCCAAAGAAGCCCGTCACAAATAAGTTCTGTTTCTAGACCACGAGAAACAGATAACCGTGATTAGTGTTGGGACCACAACAAATGCAGTAAGTCTACTAGATATTGCAGGAAATCATGCAATTTCCTGAACCCTTAACCCCCCCCCCATGAATAAAAACGACCATTTACAAAATCTTGTCTTGAATGTTCAGGTAAAAATGAAAAATCTGTGACCACACTTGATGAGAGTTGTGTTCATCTCAAGTGGGTTTACACGAACCCACTCATTGGACTTCAGTTGTGGCAGATATTTCAATCATCGGTAGAGATTGGCTACAACACCGCAATCTACTTATCGACTCAAGCAAACGGAGGCAACTAAGTAAAAATTTAAAGTTGTCTCTTCGCTCAATTTCATTTTCTGGTTGTAGGTTACCCCCAGTCATGTATAAAGAAGTAATAGATATGTATTTGAAACGGATTCACGACAAGCACCCTGAAATGCACAAAACACGACCGAAACAGCTGTGTGTATCTAGTAATGTTACACACTGCATCACGACTAAAAATTCACTTGTATTTTTTAATGGCGTGCCACCTACCACCCGAAAAGCTAGGGTTGGTCAAAAACTAATTCTACCACAAAGTAAACTTCGTAGTTATTCAAATATCCAACGGTCCATATGCATCTTTCAAATAATCCCTAGAAGGGATAGCTACGATTTAGCCTGAGGTTCACTAGAAGAGATTAGGAGGCAAAGCGAGCGTTCAATTAGAAAACTTATCAGTCATTTGCATTTTTATTTGTTAATTATAATTATTCACTTACACCTGTTACCCCTCATCGAGGAGCATAGGCCGCTCACCAGCATTCTCCATCAAACTCTGTCCTGAGCCTTCCTTTCCAGTTTCTATTCATCCTTTTCATATCTGCTCCAACAAAACGCTGTTGTTGATAGTATCCGGCCAGTGAATGAAGAGTATTTTGCATAGACACCTGTTTATAAATACTTGTACCTTCTTGACGATGGATGTAGTAGTTCTCCACGTTTCAGCTCCATACAGTAGAACTGTCTTGACATTCGTATTGAAGATTCTCACTTTGAAATTAGTTGACAGTTCCATATATTCTTCAATTGTAAAAATGTGGTCCTTGTTTTAACAATCCCCGCCTTTACATCTGCATCAGATCCTCCTAGTTTATTAATGATGCTTCCCAGGTACGTGAATGTTTCCACCTCTTCCACAGTTTCACCATTAAGTGTGATTGAATTGGTTTTCTCCGTGTTGTATTTGAGAATCTTGCTTTATTCTTTGTGTATGTTGAGGCCTTTTGATGCAGAAGCTGCTGCTACACTGTTTGTATGGACCAGCATTTGTTTGTGTATGGGATATGAGGGCTAGGTTATTTATGAAGTTCAAATCGTTTAATTGTTTCTTACATGTACAAGGTATTCTGTGCTTCTCCTCAGCTGTGCGGGACTTCAAAATCCAGTTACATAATACCGGGATTAAAACCTGCAACCTGAATGTCGTTGAGTAAGAGAACTACTTTCACTGTTACCAAACAAGTACAGGTATTCATAGAAACCACATGTGTATGATGTTCTGAAAAACCACTGGCCAGTGATGGTTATCATTAACTCACAGTGACAGAGAAAAAAACACTATAGTAACTTTATTCTGCCAAGAACTTACGAGTTTTTAGTTCTGGTGAAACATCGAAAACCCTGTCACAAACTTCTGGAGAACAGTCATCTCTATTTATTATCCGTTTCCATTGCTTGAAGATAACAAAAGAGTCAGGAGATGACTGTGTGAAACATGCGGGAATTGTGAACCGAGAATGTGATAGGTTCAAGTTGTCTTCCATGACTGAAGATCAGTTTAAATACCTAACATTTGTGTGTAACCTGTGTTCACCTGAGGATGCTGACATCCGGACCAGAATCCTAAGCAAACTTGAACACTGCCCTAACATGACTCTTCAGGAATTAACTACTGAATGTCAAAGGTTAGTGAATTTGAAGCATGATAACTTGATGGTAGAAAACGCTAACCAGTTCTTCCACGTTAATGCTGTCGAGAGAAAGGTCTTAGAAGGTTCCAGCACGTAGAACTATCATAATGACGGCGGCAAACCATAATTCTCATGCTGGTTATGTGGCGGTTGACATTTCGAATCATTTTGTCCGTTTAAAAATTATCGTTGTACTAAGTGTTCCAAAAAAGGACACAAAGAAAGTCATCACAAAACCCGGAAACGCCTTCAAACTAGAGTGTATTCTAAAAGATTCAAGCCATGTGCAGCCATAGTGACGGCAGCTGTTAACAGAACCGGCACTCATAACCGTAGAAAGTATGTTTCTTTCAAGATTAAGGGGTATGATGCCCGCTTACAGCCAGACACAACCTTTGATATAACACTTATAGGTAGTAAAACGTGAAAGGAAAATGGGAGATCCAGAATATATTCAACTTATCAATCAGCACACAGTGTATCGGGGAGAATTCTAAATATTTCTGGTGAGATTCACTGTGAAAACACAGCCAAAGAGTTGACGGAAAAGGGAGTACTACTTTTGACAGAACGTCAATCACTCGATTTATTGTGGCTTGATTGGATAGAAAGGTTGAAATTAACAGACCGTCCCATAAGCTCGATCTGTAACAACGTCAGTATGTCGAAAGTTCAGGAGAAAAACTCAGTGAAAACATTATTGAAACCACATAAAATGGTATTAAGTGATGGTTTTGGAGAATGTACTAAATTTGAAGCTGTTCTTACCCTTCGACAAGGATCAAAGTCGAGACCTGTACCATATGCTGCTCTTCCATAGGTTGAACAAGAGCTAATACGACTTCATAATCTGGGTGTCATTGAACCAGTGAATTTTTCAGAATGATCTGAACCTATAGTAGTAGTAAAGAAGAATAATGGTAGCACCCGTTTATGTGCCAATTACTCAACCGGGCTAAACGAAGCCCTAGAAACTCATCAGTATCAATTTCTTCCACTTGAAGATCTTTTTGCTAAACTGAATGGTGGTAAGCCCTTTCAAGTTGGATTTACCGGAAACTTATTTACAAATTCCTATTGCTGATAAGTGCAAAAATCTGCTCATCATAAACACGCACAAGAGCCTATTCTGGTACAATCTACTACATTTTGGAATCAGTCGATGGTTCGCCACTTACTTTCAAAGCCATAAAAGTCACGGAAAGTGACAAGACATTTGAAGAAGTTAGTAGTTATCTTCTCACCAAGTGGTCAGACCGTCGTTTACAAGGAGAGGCGTTACAATATTTTCGCCGGCGATACTCGCTCATAATGGTCGATCCATATATTATGTTTGGTGACAGAATTGTTGTTCCAAAAACATTACGTCTCATGGTTCTGAAACAATTCGACAGAGGCCATCCCGGCGTCAATAAGATGAAAGCGTTGGCACACAGATATGCTTACTGGCCTACAATGGATCAATATATCGAAACCAGATGCCACAATTGTTCGTCTTGCCTGCAAGCAGCTAAAAGTCCAAAGAAGTGTGAACCCCATTAATGGAAAAAACCTAATAGTTTCTGGGAGTGGCTGCACGCAGATTTCGCCGGTAAAATACGAGGAAAAATGCTTCTCTTCATAGTGGACGCACTCACAAAATGATCACAAATCTGTACCATGGCAAATTGCACAGCCGGTGAAGCGATCAGCAAGTTATCTGAACTGTTTAGTTGTTTTGGAGTTCTGGAGACTTTAGTGACCGATAATGGCTAACAATTAACTGCAGAATGATTCAAGTACTTCTGAAACATTAGTGGAATTGTACATATACGCTCTGCACCCTATCACCTTCAATCACAATGACAGGCTAAGCGCTTCGTGGACACATTAAAAAAAGCACTACTGAAGGAAGAATGCAAGATGATAAGTCAGGTAATTACGAAATTTTTAACGGTTTATGGGACTACACCTAACAATATCGTCCTAGAGGGAAAATCCCCTGCTGAAGCGATGTTCGAGAAAAGCATTTGAACTACATTCGACGCCACGTTGCCACTTAAATCAGTGGTTGGACTCAGACAAAATCAGAATATCCAGAGTTTTAACGTCGTGATAAAGTGCTCGTCAAGTCATACATTGTAAAAATCGTTGAGAATCTGATGTCGTTTTAAAGAGAACGGTAAATGTTCTATACAAAGTCTGAGAGACTTTCGGAACGTGGATTAGACACATTAATCAATTACACAGCGAAAAAAGCACTCTAAACACTGTAGATAGTCGATTGAGGCTTCCGCTATAGGTAATTATAGATACTCCAGTGACAGGAACCCCAACAGACACTCATAGACACTGAATACCAAGGAAGTCCGAACGCCGCAGAAAGCCAGTTATCAAGCTGCAAGGAGACCCGAAGAAAAGATCTCATTTCAGGAATGGGGGGGCTGTTTGTGGTGATACTGAAAATTTCTCTCAGAGGACAAGAAAGGCTCGGGAAACATTTTATCAATCAGCGTTCACTAGAAGTTTTGCCAGAAATATCACGAAGGTAAAAGATAACATGTAGAGTTTCTGATTAGCTGATTGCCACACTGCCACTGTATTTAGAAGCATTCCAGAATTTTCAGGAAAACCCAAGGACTTCTAAAATACTATAAAAACCCTATATTTTCTGTACATGAATGAACCATTGGAGTGAAGTGCTTCTCGAATAATTTACGCCTTTTCTCTCGTGTTTAAGCTTCTGAGTATTTTTAATTTGGGGGTTAAGAGACTAGCTTTGAATCCGAGTATAGCATTCACCTAGCAAGACTTATCAAATACATAGGATCAAAAGGTATACACAGGTATCGATAACCCGAATTGGACTTAGTGATAAGTCCAAAAGACGGCCTGACAGCTCTGAGACACGTGGTTGGTGACCTTTGATATGTTAAGGCGCAACAGATTTGGGTAAGTAATGCTGTGTAAAGAGAGGAGAATAAAGTTTTATCCACACTTGTTAAAGCCCACCGCGGAAACATGTCCGTCTTAAAAGGTGTGATAGCAGCCAAGTAGGCTTAGAAATTGTTGTCTTGCAAAACCACACAACATAAACAATAAAATCCGCCTATTAAAGGCAGATGGTATGCGGTCTATGTTAATCCTTTTCTAGTAAGTTTCTGGGAGTGTATAGCCTTCTGAATGAGTAAGGAAAAGGAGCGAGCACCACTCCTCCGAGTACCACATTTCAAGAGTTGATGACTCGGTTCGAAAAATTATGTGTATTATCAAAGTCGAGTTTGTGGAGATTGTAGTTATTTTAATGGTCGAGTTCATGAATCGATCTAAGCTACACCACCATTGAAAACCTGGATGCAGTGGACGACGGTTTCGTCTTCATAAGTGGGGATCCACAACCCGCATGCAGGACTAGAACCCAGGTCCATCGGTCTCGCACGCCAACACTCAACCTTTGGACCCATGTGTTACGGGAGAGCTGAAGACATTTGGCTGATTAAAACCTTTTTTATGTACATCAATTTTACTGTGTTTTTGGAAGTGTTTGTTTTACTTAACCTTTGGACTTGTTTGTTTATATCATTCTTTTCGGACATTTTGGTTTCTTTTGTCATTGGTTTGTTATTTGGGAGTTTTTGCTCCGGGAACCTACAAAATTGAAGGCTTGTTTTGTAATCGTTATAATTATTGTTGTTAGAACGACTTTGGTCGATTATTTGTGAATTGCGAATAAACTTGGTATCAAATTTGGAGTTTTGGTCCTCTTGCCTACTTGGGTTCGTAATTTGCGAATATCGACGGCCAGTACTTCAATAGTTGGAACGGGCAAAAACAAATAATTGGACGTAACATAAAGTTCTTCAATTTCTGGTTCTCTGTTCACACTGGATTAGTCTGGACAGTAATTTGGGTCCAAATTCTAGTTATACTGAACGAAGGTGTACTATGGAAACTAGAAGCAAAAGACAGAAGGAAAACGACGAATTGGACAGTAAAATTTCCAGAGCTGTTTGTGGTATGTATGATGTTAACGATGATAAATGTGATGATATTAGCCTTAATAGTATGTCCTCTAGCCAGCTAAGTACTTCTAGATTAAGGTTAGACAAAGCATTGCTAAGGAAAAGGAATTTAGAAAAGAAACTTGAATTGGAACGGCAACTTAAGATGTTAGATCTTTAAGAAGAGGTTGATATCGCCGAATTAAAATGCAACGCCATCAAGGACGATGAACGATTGCCCATAGATAAATGTGGAATAAAAGCTAAGGTGGAAAATTATTTGAATTGTGAAACTGGGGGTAGTAATCACTCAGGAGAGGTACGTAACATCTCAAAAATCGATTGGGTTGATGAACTGAGGGACACTTTACATACATTGGTCGGTAACATGGTTTTACCTAAGATCGATATGATGTACTTTGATGGACAACCGGGTCAGTATTACCGTTTCATTAGTCAGTTCAATAGCCTTATAGAGAGTAAACTGTCAGATAAGGGCCATTTGCTGTCGTATTTGTTATATTATTGCAAAGGAAAGGCCAGAACGGCAATTGAATCTTGCATTTCTTTGCCCAGTCATTTAGGCTATGATAGGGCTAAACGAATTTTATATGATTTATTTGGTAAAGAGCATCTTGTTGCGCGGGAAATAATTGCTGAGTTATTAAACCATTGATCTGTCGGAAGGTCAGCTGACGTATTAACTGACTTTGCTATTGAGTTACGTAATGTATGTATAACGTTGAAGGAAATGGGATACATGTCTGATGTTAATTCTACGGCTAATTTGGAGGTAATAGTTTCATGTCTGCCACTAGAATTGCAAAATAAGTGGGCTGAAGTCGCTGATAAGATCATGATGCACGGGAAGGAGCCGAGCTTTGAAGAATTTGTGGTCTTTGTAGAAGAGAGGGCCAGAATTGCCCGAACCCGTTATGGTAGATTAGTACAGTGTAACTCAAAGTTCGGTAAAGGGAATTCTGAAGGCCAAGCTGATAGATCACGCTTTCATGCAATTAAACGAGACCCAAATAACTCATTCAAGGTATCAAGTTGTGCAATCTGCTTAGGTGATCATGAGGCGACAGATTGTCCAAGGTTAGCAAAAATGAATGTAAGAGAAAGGAGACAGGAAATAAGAAGACGTGGTCTATGTTTGAGGAAAAGTCACATAGCTATGTCATGCAACTCAGGCTTCAAGTGCGACGTCGAGAACTGCAAGGTTAGACATAATTCATTATTGCATATTGATGGTATTGATAACCATGTGATGAACCTAGCTAAGGATTGGAACTCCTCAAGGGTTTGTTTGGGCATCGTTCCAGTCAGACTATACGGTCCCAAAGGATGTTTGGAAACATATGCACTTCTAGATAGTGGTTCAGACACCTCTCTTGTATGTCAAGAATTAATTAACCAGTTAGGTATCTAAGGTAAAGGGACTTCGATAAGAGTGGCGACTGTGAACGGAACTACCAATTGTGAATGTTTGGAGGTAAATTTAGAGGTGTTTTCATTAGATTAACGGGGTTCTATAAAGATCAACAAAGTTTACACGACCAAGAAACTTCCGATCGATCATGCAGCACCATCAACCGAACTCCAACTGAAAAGTTGGAAACATTTAAAGGACATAACCCTTCCGAGGTTGCAAAGTAATTTTGTAGGGATATTGATTGGGTGTGATGCTCCGGATGCACATTGGGTCTTGGAACAACGTCTGGGGGACAGGAAGCATCCGTTTGCTGTGCGAACCCATCTCGGTTGGATGATTATAGGTCTCAAATGGGCATCAAGGTCTCTAAATTAAATTCAGTGGTGCCATTGTTCTAATGATATTTTGCGAGATATAGAAAGATTATACAATCATGAGTTCGAGGATACAGATACGTTTCGTAATGGATATTCTGTCGAAGATAAAAGAGCTCTAGAAATAGTTAGTAGTTCCTTTAAACTGGAAGGCGGCCATTTTCAAGTTGGTCTACCGTGGAAGTATGATAGGCCAAGTCTACCGAATAATTTGGAACTGGCTGAACGCAGACTAGAGTGTTTAAGGAAAAGGTTTATGAAAGATAATAGTCTTCTGCAGAAATATCAAGTTGTGATGAATAAACATTTAAGTAAGGGTTACATAATTGAGGGTAGTTCCGTTCACAGTCGCCACTCTTATCGAAGTCCCTTTACCTTAGATACCTAACTGGTTAATTAATTCTTGACATACAAGAGAGGTGTCTGAACCACTATCTAGAAGTGCATATGTTTCCAAACATCCTTTGGGACCGTATAGTCTGACTGGAACGATGCCCAAACAAACCCTTGAGGAGTTCCAATCCTTAGCTAGGTTCATCACATGGTTATCAATACCATCAATATGCAATAATGAATTATGTCTAACCTTGCAGTTCTCGACGTCGCACTTGAAGCCTGAGTTGCATGACATAGCTATGTGACTTTTCCTCAAACATAGACCACGTCTTCTTATTTCCTGTCTCCTTTCTCTTACATTCATTTTTGCTAACCTTGGACAATCTGTCGCCTCATGATCACCTAAGCAGATTGCACAACTTGATACCTTGAATGAGTTATTTGGGTCTCGTTTAATTGCATGAAAGCGTGATCTATCAGCTTGGCCTTCAGAATTCCCTTTACCGAACTTTGAGTTACACTGTACTAATCTACCATAACGGGTTCGGGCAATTCTGGCCCTCTCTTCTACAAAGACCACAAATTCTTCAAAGCTCGGCTCCTTCCCGTGCATCATGATCTTATCAGCGACTTCAGCCCACTTATTTTGCAATTCTAGTGGCAGACATGAAACTATTACCTCCAAATTAGCCGTAGAATTAACATCAGACATGTATCCCATTTCCTTCAACGTTATACATACATTACGTAACTCAATAGCAAAGTCAGTTAATACGTCAGCTGACCTTCCGACAGATCAATGGTTTAATAACTCAGCAATTATTTCCCGCGCAACAAGATGCTCTTTACCAAATAAATCATATAAAATTCGTTTAGCCCTATCATAGCCTAAATGACTGGGCAAAGAAATGCAAGATTCAATTGCCGTTCTGGCCTTTCCTTTGCAATAATATAACAAATACGACAGCAAATGGCCCTTATCTGACAGTTTACTCTCTATAAGGCTATTGAACTGACTAATGAAACGGTAATACTGACCCGGTTGTCCATCAAAGTACATCATATCGATCTTAGGTAAAACCATGTTACCGACCAATGTATGTAAAGTGTCCCTCAGTTCATCAACCCAATCGATTTTTGAGATGTTACGTACCTCTCCTGAGTGATTACTACCCCCAGTTTCACAATTCAAATAATTTTCCACCTTAGCTTTTATTCCACATTTATCTATGGGCAATCGTTCATCGTCCTTGATGGCGTTGCATTTTAATTCGGCGATATCAACCTCTTCTTAAAGATCTAACATCTTAAGTTGCCGTTCCAATTCAAGTTTCTTTTCTAAATTCCTTTTCCTTAGCAATGCTTTGTCTAACCTTAATCTAGAAGTACTTAGCTGGCTAGAGGACATACTATTAAGGCTAATATCATCACATTTATCATCGTTAACATCATACATACCACAAACAGCTCTGGAAATTTTACTGTCCAATTCGTCGTTTTCCTTCTGTCTTTTGCTTCTAGTTTCCATAGTACACCTTCGTTCAGTATAACTAGAATTTGGACCCAAATTACTGTCCAGACTAATCCAGTGTGAACAGAGAACCAGAAATTGAAGAACTTTATGTTACGTCCAATTATTTGTTTTTGCCCGTTCCAACTATTGAAGTACTGGCCGTCGATATTCGCAAATTACGAACCCAAGTAGGCAAGAGGACCAAAACTCCAAATTTGATACCAAGTTTATTCGCAATTCACAAATAATCGACCAAAGTCGTTCTAACAACAATAATTATAACGATTACAAAACAAGCCTTCAATTTTGTAGGTTCCCGGAGCAAAAACTCCCAAATAACAAACCAATGACAAAAGAAACCAAAATGTCCGAAAAGAATGATATAAACAAACAAGTCCAAAGGTTAAGTAAAACAAACACTTCCAAAAACACAGTAAAATTGATGTACATAAAAAAGGCTTTAATCAGCCAAATGTCTTCAGCTCTCCCGTAACACATGGGTCCAAAGGTTGAGTGTTGGCGTGCGAGACCGATGGACCTGGGTTCTAGTCCTGCATGCGGGTTGTGGATCCCCACTTATGAAGACGAAACCGTCGTCCACTGCATCCAGGTTTTCAATGGTGGTGTAGCTTAGATCGATTCATGAACTCGACCATTAAAATAACTACAATCTCCACAAACTCGACTTTGATAATACACATAATTTTTCGAACCGAGTCATCAACTCTTGAAATGTGGTACTCGGAGGAGTGGTGCTCGCTCCTTTTCCTTACTCATTCAGAAGGCTATACACTCCCAGAAACTTACTAGAAAAGGATTAACATAGACCGCATACCATCTGCCTTTAATAGGCGGATTTTATTGTTTATGTTGTGTGGTTTTGCAAGACAACAATTTCTAAGCCTACTTGGCTGCTATCACACCTTTTAAGACGGACATGTTTCCGCGGTGGGCTTTAACAAGTGTGGATAAAACTTTATTCTCCTCTCTTTACACAGCATTACTTACCCAAATCTGTTGCGCCTTAACATATCAAAGGTCACCAACCACGTGTCTCAGAGCTGTCAGGCCGTCTTTTGGACTTATCACTAAGTCCAATTCGGGTTATCGATACCTGTGTATACCTTTTGATCCTATGTATTTGATAAGTCTTGCTAGGTGAATGCTATACTCGGATTCAAAGCTAGTCTCTTAACCCCCAAATTAAAAATACTCAGAAGCTTAAACACGAGAGAAAAGGCGTAAATTATTCGAGAAGCACTTCACTCCAATGGTTCATTCATGTACAGAAAATATAGGGTTTTTATAGTATTTTAGAAGTCCTTGGGTTTTCCTGAAAATTCTGGAATGCTTCTAAATACAGTGGCAGTGTGGCAATCAGCTAATCAGAAACTCTACATGTTATCTTTTACCTTCGTGATATTTCTGGCAAAACTTCTAGTGAACGCTGATTGATAAAATGTTTCCCGAGCCTTTCTTGTCCTCTGAGAGAAATTTTCAGTATCACCACAAACAGCCCCCCCATTCCTGAAATGAGATCTTTTCTTCGGGTCTCCTTGCAGCTTGATAACTGGCTTTCTGCGGCGTTCGGACTTCCTTGGTATTCAGTGTCTATGAGTGTCTGTTGGGGTTCCTGTCACTGGAGTATCTATAATTACCTATAGCGGAAGCCTCAATCGACTATCTACAGTGTTTAGAGTGCTTTTTTCGCTGTGTAATTGATTAATGTGTCTAATCCACGTTCCGAAAGTCTCTCAGACTTTGTATAGAACATTTACCGTTCTCTTTAAAACGACATCAGATTCTCAACGATTTTTACAATGTATGACTTGACGAGCACTTTATCACGACGTTAAAACTCTGGATATTCTGATTTTGTCTGAGTCCAACCACTGATTTAAGTGGCAACGTGGCGTCGAATGTAGTTCAAATGCTTTTCTCGAACATCGCTTCAGCAGGGGATTTTCCCTCTAGGACGATATTGTTAGGTGTAGTCCCATAAACCGTTAAAAATTTCGTAATTACCTGACTTATCATCTTGCATTCTTCCTTCAGTAGTGCTTTTTTTAATGTGTCCACGAAGCGCTTAGCCTGTCATTGTGATTGAAGGTGATAGGGTGCAGAGCGTATATGTACAATTCCACTAATGTTTCAGAAGTACTTGAATCATTCTGCAGTTAATTGTTAGCCATTATCGGTCACTAAAGTCTCCAGAACTCCAAAACAACTAAACAGTTCAGATAACTTGCTGATCGCTTCACCGGCTGTGCAATTTGCCATGGTACAGATTTGTGATCATTTTGTGAGTGCGTCCACTATGAAGAGAAGCATTTTTCCTCGTATTTTACCGGCGAAATCTGCGTGCAGCCACTCCCAGAAACTATTAGGTTTTTTCCATTAATGGGGTTCACACTTCTTTGGACTTTTAGCTGCTTGCAGGCAAGACGAACAATTGTGGCATCTGGTTTCGATATATTGATCCATTGTAGGCCAGTAAGCATATCTGTGTGCCAACGCTTTCATCTTATTGACGCCGGGATGGCCTCTGTCGAATTGTTTCAGAATCATGAGACGTAATGTTTTTGGAACAACAATTCTGTCACCAAACATAATATATGGATCGACCATTATGAGCGAGTATCGCCGGCGAAAATATTGTAACGCCTCTCCTTGTAAACGACGGTCTGACCACTTGGTGAGAAGATAACTACTAACTTCTTCAAATGTCTTGTCACTTTCCGTGACTTTTATGGCTTTGAAAGTAAGTGGCGAACCATCGACTGATTCCAAAATGTAGTAGATTGTACCAGAATAGGCTCTTGTGCGTGTTTATGATGAGCAGATTTTTGCACTTATCAGCAATAGGAATTTGTAAATAAGTTTCCGGTAAATCCAACTTGAAAGGGCTTACCACCATTCAGTTTAGCAAAAAGATCTTCAAGTGGAAGAAATTGATACTGATGAGTTTCTAGGGCTTCGTTTAGCCCGGTTGAGTAATTGGCACATAAACGGGTGCTACCATTATTCTTCTTTACTACTACTATAGGTTCAGATCATTCTGAAAAATTCACTGGTTCAATGACACCCAGATTATGAAGTCGTATTAGCTCTTGTTCAACCTATGGAAGAGCAGCATATGGTACAGGTCTCGACTTTGATCCTTGTCGAAGGGTAAGAACAGCTTCAAATTTAGTACATTCTCCAAAACCATCACTTAATACCATTTTATGTGGTTTCAATAATGTTTTCACTGAGTTTTTCTCCTGAACTTTCGACATACTGACGTTGTTACAGATCGAGCTTATGGGACGGTCTGTTAATTTCAACCTTTCTATCCAATCAAGCCACAATAAATCGAGTGATTGACGTTCTGTCAAAAGTAGTACTCCCTTTTCCGTCAACTCTTTGGCTGTGTTTTCACAGTGAATCTCACCAGAAATATTTAGAATTCTCCCCGATACACTGTGTGCTGATTGATAAGTTGAATATATTCTGGATCTCCCATTTTCCTTTCACGTTTTACTACCTATAAGTGTTATATCAAAGGTTGTGTCTGGCTGTAAGCGGGCATCATACCCCTTAATCTTGAAAGAAACATACTTTCTACGGTTATGAGTGCCGGTTCTGTTAACAGCTGCCGTCACTATGGCTGCACATGGCTTGAATCTTTTAGAATACACTCTAGTTTGAAGGCGTTTCCGGGTTTTGTGATGACTTTCTTTGTGTCCTTTTTTGGAACACTTAGTACAACGATAATTTTTAAACGGACAAAATGATTCGAAATGTCAACCGCCACATAACCAGCATGAGAATTATGGTTTGCCGCCGTCATTATGATAGTTCTACGTGCTGGAACCTTCTAAGACCTTTCTCTCGACAGCATTAACGTGGAAGAACTGGTTAGCGTTTTCTACCATCAAGTTATCATGCTTCAAATTCACTAACCTTTGACATTCAGTAGTTAATTCCTGAAGAGTCATGTTAGGGCAGTGTTCAAGTTTGCTTAGGATTCTGGTCCGGATGTCAGCATCCTCAGGTGAACACAGGTTACACACAAATGTTAGGTATTTAAACTGATCTTCAGTCATGGAAGACAACTTGAACCTATCACATTCTCGGTTCACAATTCCCGCATGTTTCACACAGTCATCTCCTGACTCTTTTGTTATCTTCAAGCAATGGAAACGGATAATAAATAGAGATGACTGTTCTCCAGAAGTTTGTGACAGGGTTTTCGATGTTTCACCAGAACTAAAAACTCGTAAGTTCTTGGCAGAATAAAGTTACTATAGTGTTTTTTTCTCTGTCACTGTGAGTTAATGATAACCATCACTGGCCAGTGGTTTTTCAGAACATCATACACATGTGGTTTCTATGAATACCTGTACTTGTTTGGTAACAGTGAAAGTAGTTCTCTTACTCAACGACATTCAGGTTGCAGGTTTTAATCCCGGTATTATGTAACTGGATTTTGAAGTCCCGCACAGCTGAGGAGAAGCACAGAATACCTTGTACATGTAAGAAACAATTAAACGATTTGAACTTCATAAATAACCTAGCCCTCATATCCCATACACAAACAAATGCTGGTCCATACAAACAGTGTAGCAGCAGCTTCTGCATCAAAAGGCCTCAACATACACAAAGAATAAAGCAAGATTCTCAAATACAACACGGAGAAAACCAATTCAATCACACTTAATGGTGAAACTGTGGAAGAGGTGGAAACATTCACGTACCTGGGAAGCATCATTAATAAACTAGGAGGATCTGATGCAGATGTAAAGGCGGGGATTGTTAAAACAAGGACCACATTTTTACAATTGAAGAATATATGGAACTGTCAACTAATTTCAAAGTGAGAATCTTCAATACGAATGTCAAGACAGTTCTACTGTATGGAGCTGAAACGTGGAGAACTACTACATCCATCGTCAAGAAGGTACAAGTATTTATAAACAGGTGTCTATGCAAAATACTCTTCATTCACTGGCCGGATACTATCAACAACAGCGTTTTGTTGGAGCAGATATGAAAAGGATGAATAGAAACTGGAAAGGAAGGCTCAGGACAGAGTTTGATGGAGAATGCTGGTGAGCGGCCTATGCTCCTCGATGAGGGGTAACAGGTGTAAGTGAATAATTATAATTAACAAATAAAAATGCAAATGACTGATAAGTTTTCTAATTGAACGCTCGCTTTGCCTCCTAATCTCTTCTAGTGAACCTCAGGCTAAATCGTAGCTATCCCTTCTAGGGATTATTTGAAAGATGCATATGGACCGTTGGATATTTGAATAACTACGAAGTTTACTTTGTGGTAGAATTAGTTTTTGACCAACCCTAGCTTTTCGGGTGGTAGGTGGCACGCCATTAAAAAATACAAGTGAATTTTTAGTCGTGATGCAGTGTGTAACATTACTAGATACACACAGCTGTTTCGGTCGTGTTTTGTGCATTTCAGGGTGCTTGTCGTGAATCCGTTTCAAATACATATCTATTACTTCTTTATACATGACTGGGGGTAACCTACAACCAGAAAATGAAATTGAGCGAAGAGACAACTTTAAATTTTTACTTAGTTGCCTCCGTTTGCTTGAGTCGATAAGTAGATTGCGGTGTTGTAGCCAATCTCTACCGATGATTGAAATATCTGCCACAACTGAAGTCCAATGAGTGGGTTCGTGTAAACCCACTTGAGATGAACACAACTCTCATCAAGTGTGGTCACAGATTTTTCATTTTTACCTGAACATTCAAGACAAGATTTTGTAAATGGTCGTTTTTATTCATGGGGGGGGGGTTAAGGGTTCAGGAAATTGCATGATTTCCTGCAATATCTAGTAGACTTACTGCATTTGTTGTGGTCCCAACACTAATCACGGTTATCTGTTTCTCGTGGTCTAGAAACAGAACTTATTTGTGACGGGCTTCTTTGGACAGTTTTATCTAAGTTAGCTAGTTATTGAGAGGGATGTGTAACACAGAATATTCAGTCGTTATCTAGTGTGAATATGTGTGTCCGATGAACCTAATGATATCAGCATGAATATCGAAGACATCCAGGACAATTTGTTCTAATGAGTTATTTACCACTAAAAAGTCACAAGCATACTTTAGGTAACTTAGATCTCAGTCCAGCTACTCAGACAAAGGTCTATAAAACCAAATGTTTAAATAATCTGTTAAACAACGTCGAAACTGAAATTGCTGAACGCTACTCAAAAAACAGGGAGACCACCATACTTTTTAAAGAATTCAAACTAGTTAAAAACCTCAATGTCCTTACGTTGAAGGTGTATGGATTGTTAGATGAGCTAGAAGAGAATATATCAGATTTCAGAATTTTTAAAGTATCCCACCTCTCCGTTTTTTCCTTATTTGAAGATAAATAATTTTATTTTCACTATTAAAAAATTTAGAAGAAAGCACTCAAGGTTATACGAAACGGTGGAGGATGTATATAGAATACATCTTATTTCATCTTGCATTATGGCATTGTACATTGTGTTGGTTTTAGTGGCAATTTGCATTTTGCGTTACATGGGTATGCATTGATGTTCGCAAAATGGTCCAACTGTCCTCATGGGTTGGTATTTGGGTAGGTGCTTCTGATATGCAGCTTTTTTTACTTCTTTTAATTTAGCATTCAATAATTTTTAAGTACGACGATGTGAGACATTCCATGTGAATGTTGAAGGTAGTGACATTGAAATTATCCTGGAGGTCTTAAAAGCTGGGAAGATATGCAGAAAATTTTTGGCAAACGGATTTATGGAAAAGTTTCATGCAATAAAATTAATCCCCACAACTCAGTTAATTAGTTATAGAGAGCTCGTGTAGGTTTGGGTTCGACCGTGAGACACACTTGGTTTGTATTCGGTGAGACCATAAATTATGGACGAAACAGTCAAATATAAGATAACAGGTATTAAATTTTAACGCGAAATCCACCCATTCATTTGGTTAAGTAGAGTTCTGGCATTATAGCTGGTGCCAGTTCTTGATGAAAACCGTAAATCTAATTTCTATCCTTGGTCATCGGCTGTGAATCATAATTACAATAGCTCATACAGGTTCATAACCCTCATTTGGTCCTGGTTATTAGGTGGGCACTCTCAAGGCCAGCATAGCGTCGTTCAAATGTCGTCCATAATTTATAGTTTCACCTTGTTTTCTCGTTGGTAAATAACAAAGAAATAACTTGTAGTAGGATTGATATTGCTGTTATATATTAAAATTCATTCTTTCACATGGGCAAACAGCATTCTGCGATGATAGCTAGTGTCTGTGCGTAGTGAAAACTCGTACCTTAATTCTCAATCATGTCACCTAACTTTAAATTATAATCCTGATTCTATACGCGTACTTATTTATTGCTTCTGAATTTCTTGAGTAGACAGTTTCTTGCACGATCACTAGCATCGCTCAAAGGTCGTCCATAAATTATGTTGTCACCAATAGATCCGATAGAGATCGGTCTTTTTAGCTACACCTTACTCTGTGAATTCTTGCTACCAGAAGTAGTTTTGTTTCTTGCACAGTAAGACCACAACTCCCATCGCTATCAGAGTAGTTAGGTATAATTGGTCTAGATTTCTGCGTCCTGTTGTTGTTCAATGCTGGTTTCTTTTATTTGAAATACTTTGCAAGACATAAACGTTTCCAATCCCGATATCCGAGGACTAATACTTACTAGTATACCAGTACCGAACAGATTTCTCGTACTCGTAGGCACGTTCTTCACGTTCCCTGTCTTCATTGCCTCCTGACTTCAAAACCAATTCCAGTTCTCTACTATGATATGATAGTGCTGACGTTTGAAGTTTCCGAAGTAGGATTCCAGACCTTATTGTACCAAACTGCAAACAGGAATAGGAAACTCCTAACATCCGGGTGCTATTTTAAGCCATGAGGCGACCCTTTCTTTCTATAGCCGTAAATGTTTCGAAGACGTGGGTATGTTGAGGTGAGACTAATTTGTGGACGACCTATGAACGACTCTGAAGTGACTGAGAATGTCCGTTTACTTACTAGAGATAAATGAGGACTATGAAGCAGTTTGAAGTGTAAGGATTATGATTTAAAATTGATGGTTAGGATTAGGAATTATATTTATGGTTTTCATCGCGAACTGACATCAGCTTAAATGCCAAAATGCCGTTTAGCCGAACGGATGAATGAATTTCGCGTCAAAATCCAACTCCTGTTATTCGAAATCTGATTGATTCGTCCTAGGAATTATAGTCTCGCCGTGTTTTTCTTGTTGGCCTGGACACGTGGGAATAGCTTCAAGTTGTAGATCAAAAGGTATTGGGTACGTGGTCGTGTCGATACAAAACACATCTTTTCATGGTAATAAGTCAATGGTGTCTTATCGACCTCATGTCAACTTGTCGATAACTGTCATGCTGTAAAAAGTCAGGGTGACAAGTTTTTTTATTGAGATACAAAATATAAAGATCGGTATAGATTACTTTGGGGTCAATAACATCAGTTCAGCAATAGTTGCAATACATATTAGTTAAGATTATACGCAATGATCGAGAGCACTAGTAGTTAATAGAACAAAATATAGCAAAGGTATTGATTTTAAAAATGGTCTAGTTATTTGAAATTATAAAACAAATTTTATCTAAAAAGTTGACATTGACGTCTAAGAAATCATTTTACTCTCATACGTTACTTTTTTGTGTTTAAGGTCGTTTTTGTCTTACATATAAGACGAAGCAACTCTGCTAAACCATTTTGGTAGACCAAGGTACCATGCTCACCGCCGGACTTATGTATCATGAATTTGATCCCATGTAAGGCTGTAGATATTCATTTCTTCGTAGCTCGAAAACCAGAAAAACAGCAGCTTTTCAGAATGCCCTGATTTTAATAGTCCCTCCATCAGTTCATGATAAAAAATAGGTTCCCTTTAAAATAAGCATTGATTTCCATAACCCTATCTAACTTTAATAATGTTTGTTTAGTTACTCTTTTTAAAATGAACTAATTTCTTAGTAGTTTTGTCTACAAATTATGATTCGGTTTTTTCATCATTTGATTTTTTATAGGATCAAGCTACTAACTTTATCAAGTATCATGATATTGGTATAAATCTTCATGAAAGATTATACAAATTTTTAATCGATTTCGCTAAGCTGCAAAAGGATGCATATATTGCACAAAAGTAAACTTGTCTATGTGTACCATATTAAGTTTTTGTTTTTTTCTTGTCCAGGCGATTATGTGAAAAATATTTGTCTGATGCTCAGAAGTGTTTTGGTGTCTCTAATAGTTATGTTTCATTTTTTAATGAACTTGTTCAAATTGTTCAGCACATCGTAGATGCTGAGAATTTAATTTCATGTTCCTTCGAAATACACGCTGGTAGCGAAGGTAAATCGATTATTGAAGATGAAAGAAGACAATTTAAACGATGGAAAAGTGAAAGGTTAGATGTATTAATTTTGTTGTTTTACTATTTCGTTTTATTTTGTAATCCATAATAATGACAATGTTAACAATAGTAATAATATAAAAATAAATTTCGTCACACTAATATTTATTGGAGAACCCGTAAAGAACATTGCGCGCTGAACAATTATTTTTCACCTGGAATGTCTCAGTAGATAATACTAATGTCCCTCTTAAACAGGATCAAGCTCAAAACCCCTAGTCTTCATGGTATCTGGAAAACAAATAGTTTACATTTTGACTTCAGTCGATTTCGAATGTAGTGTAATGATTGTTAGCAAAGTTTAAGATTAAATATTGGTTGAATATGGTTTTTATTTGGCTAACTTTCGTATTAATGCGGTGCAACTTTCATTGTATTAATTAATAGGCAAATAATTTAGCGTGACATCCGTTCATTTGATTTGTTATATTAAAGGAAATTTATGTTGTGATTCAGGAATAATATACTGAATAAATGTAACGATGAAATAAAACTAATGCCTTACTGAACAAAGCTACCTATTTGAAATGAATGTTGAATAATTTCTTTTTCCTAAAATGTCATTATATTTTATAAGTGATCAGAGAAAATCGATTTCACAGGTCACCCGTACTCCAATCAATTAAGACATTGCTCATCATATCAGTTTTCGTGTTAATTTAGTATAATTTGTTCAGTACGATGGCCATCTGTACTGAATCGGTGTAAAATTCTTTGCTAATCACTGCAATAAAGTCTATAAACATATAAATCCATTTGTATCATTTATTTATTTGAAATATAAGCGTTTGTACAAGTGGGCACAAAAATACTATACGCCACACCAGTGAGTGAAGTTGTGAAGACATGGACGAATGAGGGTAAATCTAATAAAGAATTAGCTATCTTGATAAAAAAAAAGTAGATGAAAGTAGTATACGATGATCTTTATCAACAAATCTTGTGGACAGATCTTCGATTCTGTCTGTAGTTAGTAGATGCGGAAGAATATAATAAGTAGTTCCCGTTCAGGATCATTAAAGTCAAAGTCGGTAAATGTTCGCTTAGCGCTCAGACGTATCAATGACCTTGTATAATCGATAACTTCAATCTGTTTAGTATACTTTGGTTCTCATTGACCCCAAGGCCCTAGTACAGCTGCGGGTGGGGATAGTCTGCTCTCCCTCGCGAAGTGCTCTCACATGGCCACGTATATACAGCAACTGCCAGAAAAGTCCTCACTGCCTTCTCGCCGCCGAGGTGTTGCTTACGAGACTGAGAGGACAAAAAGCGAATGTTCGGAGCTTTAACCGGGTTGATGAACCCGGAGGATCCACCTAGAGGAATTAGAAAACCCTGGTTCCAAACCAATGGTGTACATGCGCTCCAGGATCCTGAAGGGACAAATGACGTATGAACCTATTGTTGGTTACCGGCTACCGTGGGACTACATCTCTTTACGTCGCTCCACTGCCTTTTGGATTAGACCTTTAGGTCAAAGGCTCTGGGTGTAGCCCCCTAAGAAAACCACCTGTTTCTGTCTGGGCACCCGGGCAGTATCAGAGCCCTCACGCAAATCATATGAAATTTTGTGTGGCGCATATGTATTTGCGCCCCTTTGTACCAATATTTATGTGTTCAAATAAATAAATAAGACTCTTAGGGCAATGTTAGCCTGAGACACGATCTAACCACCACAAATCACTTAGACAACAATAGTATTCATAATAATTATGCGTTTCTTGTAGATCAAAATTATCAACTGAACTAAAATCTCAAACGCGTATTATTGATGATGAAATTAAGCGATATCGAGATAAATATCGTGATATGATCAAGGCTAAAGAAGACTATGAACGCATCAACGCTGATCAGAGTCATTCACAGTTCGATGTCGAAAAGGTTAGTAATGAACTTATTGCTTTTCATTGTTTTCAAGTTTATGTTTGATTTGAGTATGCCTATTTCCTACTTTGAGGATGGGATTTTCAAAAAAGTGATGTAAATCATGTTGATAAGATTATGTTTTAACTGAGACAAACAAAAAATATAATATAGACATTCATGCCTACGCTTCCTACATGATAGGAATTGACATCTAAAATACTGGTTATCCTTTATCTACAAATGGATTAATTGAATTGCACGAAACAGCTAGACTTCGCTTCTGTAAACTTTGGGTGATGTTTGAAAAACACTATCTTTGAACTTAGTAAAATGTATTGGAGACTATATTTCCAATTTGTTTATGTTCTCTTACTTTTTTTGTGACGACTTGAATTTATAATTTATTGCACAATTTCTAACATTGTTATGGTCAGTGAATAGCTTATTTTTTGATCCGCTGAACTAAATTCGTTTACCTATTATCTTGGTGAGGTTGTTGAGAACTAAGCGAAGCGATCAGGTAGTTCTTCAATATCTTCGGAACACCTAATAAACATATTGCTGACTGATGTAATTAGTTTTTATCGACTCATATGTCTTTCGAAAGGCTAAATTCAATGCACTTGTAATTTTGTTGCATTCTCAATAAGGTTAGGGGTAAATCTGTACGACTGTATGATAGCTCTTCATTGAATGTACTTGAGTTTGATACACTCATGTAACCATAGTCTACAGTTGTCCAACTGAATAATCAAGAGCACTATGTGAATGATTCAAATTTTACTGAAGGGATCATAGATTGGAAGTGAAGATTGTGCGGATGACACAACCGTTTTTGTAAATATTTTATTTAAGTTCAATAAAATGATAGCTAATAAAATGAATTGCCTGACCAAGTCTACTTTACGCCACCTACCCTTGAAAATTCTACACATATGGTTTTGCATATGTGTTGTTTTGTAATATGTTCATGCGTTTATGTGCTCTAGACAGTTTCTGGCTTGACGACATTTACGAGGGTAGTAGGGTCTGCCAAATGTCTCACAGGTTATTTCTATATGAAGTTGTCCGGTAATAACGGACTTGCTGTCATTGTTCCTTCCACAGTGTTGATGTTTACGTTTAACAATCTACTTAATTTCAATCATCACTGACTGTTGGACTAAGCGATGCAGATAAATACAAACTAACTGTTTGGAATCCGCGTAATCATCGTAACCAATGATTGGAGACTTTAAATGACATGGCTCAAGAGCAATCACTCTCTTTGCTTTACCTTAGATCCTAAATTTTTAAATTCCTTGTTTTTTTTGTCTATTATTTCGCTAACTTACGTTTTCTCGGATTGCATCCTAGATGTATAGTCTTTTCTAGTACTATTAATCCTGTTACTGCCTCTACTTTCTTGAGATTCGTTCTAACAATTTCATCTCGCTATGATAATGAGGTACGGCAAATTAAACCGACGTACGTATATGCCTGGTTCTACATTACGTTTAACTGACTATAAATTCAGGGGTTTATTTAAGTTTTTAATAGTATAAACTTTTAGTGGCTCTATATCTGACTCCAATTAGATCGCATGGATGATTGTCATCAAAATATACATGGCGCCAATTCTCATATATAATCATCGACTTAAATGGAGTTAGTGGATAACGGAAGTAAATAAGTCAAGTGAGAAAATGGATTTCAAGTACACATATTTCATACAACCATTAGTCTAGACAGACGATCGGAGAAGCGAAGAGAAGAGAGCGAGGCGGAACGACACGCGGTGGAGAAAGCATGTAAACCAACTCAATTCAATTAGGCGTTAACCGATGTTTATGGTCTCACAAAAATAAGTTACAGACGTATGATTAGTAATATTAGAAATGTACACACATGCGGTCATATAAAAGCGGTCAAGGTTGATGAGTGGATAATTGACAAGGTCAAGGTGTGATTTAAGAAGAATGAATAAATTGGTTTGTCCGGAAGCCAGAATAAGCCATGTAGGCTTAACATAAGCAACCAATACTACAAACCACAGGGATGTACTAAATTTATCCACTCTCTAATCTTGGGTTTTTCCATCACTTTTCCACCAACTCAGATATCCCTTTCAACTTGTCCTTAGGATTGAGTACATCTAGATTATTTGTCCGAATTGACTGAAAATTTTTAAACTGGGCGATGTACAATGTGATCGTTAGACAAAGTAAATTGTGTTCTATAGTTTGGAATCAAAATATAAAGTCCTTCAAACCCAGTCAATAAATATCGTAAATGAAGTATGCTAACTGATCTAGACCACTTTCGTACTGCGAAAATTTCTAACCATAGATGAGCCGTAGCTTTCAAACGTTGTATAGCGGCTTGAGCAGAACGTTGATTTATTGAGATAAATTCTTCTATACCTTTGTCCCATAAACAGCCCAAAAACGTAGCTATGCACAATTGACCTAAGATGACTAATCCATAAATAACCCTTTTAAATGCAAAAAAATAACTATTCTATATAGGTTATTAAATGAAATACATTTCGGTAACTAAGCCCAAACTTATGAACTAATGGTATTGACCAAATGAACCTCAAAGAAGTGAATTTAAACTCCTCTTTGAATTGGTACTTTGGTTCATAACGTACATGTGTGTATATATGATACCTCAGCGTATATCTTTCTTGATGGTAATAAACTCGAGTAGATTATTCATTATCAATTTTTCTTATTCTTATTTTCATTGTCTACATTTATTATTCGTTGGGAAATTTGGGTGTGATATATATATATATATATATATATATATATATATATATATATATATATTGGAGCAATTACGATATAAAAATAGAAAACATTGTGTAAGGTCAAGTAAATGTATGATTACTATCACCTCTATTAGTAGTAATATTATTATTATTATTATTATTTGTGTTGGTAAATAAATGGGTGTTCCAATTATGCACGAATCTATAATTATCCCACACCTCTTGATTTTCAATGAACATCGAATTCATGAAGAACACTGACTTATATTCTCTTTTATCTTGTTGGTCTGATTTTGTATACCTATTTCCACCAGTGTATTACATAATCATCTGTTCGTAAAAGCACACATCAATATGAATATGTATAAACGAATAATTATGATCAATACCATGATTCCTGTGACTAATCCAAAAATCATCAATCTTTATTTATTTTTGTTACCTTTTGTGATGGTTGCTAGCTACCCTAATAATACCATTAACATTTTAATGATTCATAAATGTGTACGTATGCATCTGTGGATGCTGTAAAACTAGTATACCTGCTTGTATCAGGATGATTAGTCAGCTATTCGTGTTGATTAATAATTGGCAAAGCAAAGGACAATGGTTATGCGAGATTATTCATGGCGCTAATATTTGATTAATTCATTTGCTTGAATTCCGTTTACATGACTATAGTTAGATACTGTTATTCAATATTATTCGACTTTATTGATGTAACAACGTGATTC
Organism: Schistosoma rodhaini; assembly: GCA_944470415.2. NCBI lineage: Eukaryota > Metazoa > Platyhelminthes > Trematoda > Strigeidida > Schistosomatidae > Schistosoma > Schistosoma rodhaini. Next base: position 28,948,455 of record OX104037.1, on the reverse strand, counting down.
TGTAAAATATCAATAAAATCAGTTCATTATATGTAATTTGCCTATATGCTTTTTTATCCTGTCACTCGTTTTACTTTTTTGATTAGATTTCTTCGTAGATTTCAGAGTTTTAAGGTCATTGTTCATCACTTACTAATATCAGTAGGAGCCTCATTCACAAACTAGTTATCTGTAAATATTAAGTTTTCGGTTAAATTCCAATACTCACAAATAATCAAATCATTAATACTTTCATTGAAACATGTTATGTACCAATGTTGATCCAGTACATAAACTTTTAAGAAAAAGTTACCAGGTTGATGAGATTTTTGACAGGGTTACTTGGTTGCAAGTTATCTGTCTCACCAACCTTAATCTTGATTGAAATAGAGTCAGGAAAAAACAGGCTACAAAATGATGAGTGTTTCCAAACTATTTATTCAATTGTTCTGTACCTGTTTAATGTTTATCTAATCTTTTTATCATTGCCACTGTATAGATCTGATGTTTTGCTTGAAGATTACCTGCTTGGACTATAATGATCGCTTTCAGATTCTATTATTTTTAAGGACTTACACTTTCCCATTGTTAATATCCACGACCGAAATAACCAGTCTCGATCGGTATATCAGCCTCTTGAACACCTGTTTTAATATTCCATGATTTTTACTAGATCACTATGTCCCTACTTTGTTTTGAGGCAATTGAATTTTGTAGACTGATTATTCACCTATCATATTAACTACTCAGATTTGTCAAGTTATTAACAAGATTCAATGAAGTTCAGGTTGCTGAATAAATTGAGTATTATTATTATATCTACATAATCTTCTCAAACCATCAAATAATATAGACATCATTACCAAGGTTTGACTTGATAATTTTGAATAAACTGAGCATTGGGTAAATTGTCATAAATAAGTAATATATTTGTAATATCCCAATGAATAGCAAAATTGGGTTTTCTGACACTTCGTAACTCAGTGTAAGCCGCTTCTTCAGAGTTTAAATAGTACTATTTAAAGTTGAATCAATTTTGATTTGGTTATTTATTCTGTGAAGAAGCGGCTTACACTGAGTCACCAAACGTCAGAAAATCTAATTTTTTACTCATTGGGATATTGCAAATATATCATTTATTTACATCAAATAATATGTTTATGAAATCTGTCACATTTTTAACAAGATTAATTATCGTGCTTCGATAATCTAATTTCTCACTAACTTAACAGGAAAATATCCACAAACTTTCCCTGAAATTGCAGTTAATCTCAAGAGTCCAAAGAGTATTTTAGTAGTTATTATTTTCTGCTAACATTTACTATGGAAATGCTGCTTGTTTAAAAGTTTTGTTATGGAAAAGAATAGAAAGTACTGTAATGTTTGTTGCATAGATCTGTCTTCTGTAGTTATTATGAAAATAAAATGTCAGGAATGAACAAATGAAATAAAAAAATTGAAACATTGAGAGCGATTCTCCAGGTGATGACTTTATGTATATAGTGTATGTATTAAATGATCGGTTTACGGTATTTCTGGCGGAGTTGTCCTAACATTAAGCTTTCATTTAATTCCTTAACTGTTGATAGATATTTTACCGCTCGTAAATTACAATCAATTGGATATCAACCTGTTTATCAGGATTGCACCGCGAATAAACTTATTTTGTTCAGTCGGAGATTTCTTGAATATGGTGCGTCGCTGTCTTCTGTCTGGTTTGCTTGATCACGCGTCTTTTTAAGTTTCATAAAAGGTGCTTCGGTACATCAGCCTATTTTCCTGATGTCCTGGTTGGTGGTTAGGAAACTGACGCGTAAATGATCGAACGTTTCTGATCCAAATATTGTGTTATCGGTTTCATAGCCAATGTCCATAGAAAGAAAATCCATAACAGCAAAAATGCAATTTGGCTACTAAGCACACGCATTCATGTACCCAGCTTTTGTTTGCACGTTATATATGCGAACTTAGTGATACTATCCATCTATCCAGAATTCAAAAGACGGTGTTTAGTTTTTCAACACTGTCACACAAATTGAAATCACCTTATGATCCATAAATAAATGAAAATAAAGAATTAGTGGAATCTGGTCCAAATCTGTAGTCTAGTGGTTAGTAATTTAGTACAAAACGATCTAGCTATGATTCAACTCATAAGCTTTAGCTTAAAAAAAAACATAAGTTACCTGCAAGTTTGATTGATAACCTCAATCAGTGAATGGAGATATTCGGTAACATGATTCCGAACCGTTCACAATGCCACAACTGCATTCGCTCTCATTCTTTGCCTAAGTTTTGAACTGTAATGTTATTTATCCACTTTTTATCTTTTCAAGATCATTGATACTATTATCCGCTGGACCGTTTTGTTGTTCTTATCAATTTCATTTGTTTTTGCTTATGTGTTGTAACAATCAGGGATTATACACATTTGTATTAGGATGTGTTGGTTATGATTAATTTATTAATCGATTTTTGTAAAGATAATTTACACCATAAGTCGATATTCCTCTTAGGGGTTCATCAATGGTACGCACGACCATAAAATGTATAACTGTTCAGTACTGTGTGGTTTATATTACTTACCTAGTTTATATCGGTTCATGATAATATATTTTCAAATTAAGCAAATTACCGTATAAATCACTACAGCTGTTCCATAGTAAGTTTATTCTTTAAACTATATGGGAGTTTAATTATAGGATCCACCAATCATTATGATTATAGTACATGTGGTAGAAAGTTTACGATTAAAAACTACTACTTAATTGTAGTATTTGACTTCAGTGACTAATACGTTCCGCTGAAATTCTTTCAAGGTAAACTTTAAGAATGTGTCTTAAATTATTAGTGTTTATAATTACAGGTCAATACTAATGCTCTTTTATTTTTACCAATAATTTTTTCAATCCGCATTTTTAACTATGTAGGACCTAATTCCATTGTCTGGACTAAAAAAAACAAAGCCTAACAGAGATACAGAATGAGACAAGTGAATTATTTCAAAGTCTCAACAATAATTCAAATTGCTTATTTTTTTGTATAAACCGCACTTTTTTGCTCACTGTGAATTCCAGTTTTTTAGGCTTTTATTATTGTGGTTTACTGAATAAATTCAATTTTTCATATGTTGTTTTTATTTATGTGTGTAGGCTTTAAATTATACACGATTGAAAGAGATTGATTTTGAAAGAGCACGAAAAGATTATTCTGCTGCTTTGAACCAATTTAATTTATATCGTCAAGACTATTATTTTCGTTGTTTACCATCATGGGCACAAGTTGGCAAAAGTTTAGAAGTTGAAAGATATACGCGTACCCAATCTTTAATCAATATATTATATGAACGATTACGAGTGGCAATTGATCGTATGAACAGTGTATGCGATGAATTCAAATCAGTATGTACAAACCTTAATTCAGATCAAGTAAGTATTCATCCTGACAGGATTTCTTCGATATGGCCATTTTTGTAACAAGTGTTTTGGAATGTATTAATTGTCGCCTTTTGCTTCATATTTCAATACAGTATCCATTAACCTACTGAGTCCAGTAATCCCTTTAAGATAGATTTTTTTCTTTCTTGAAGGTACATTAATCTGACAAGGGTTGAGTGAGATGAATTTCTCTGAATAATCGTACAATATAGTAGTGTTCCTGTATTTTTATTTTCCGAGTGATGAATTGTTATCAGTCGGGAAACTTGAGGTTGGATAGTTGTTTCTCTCAGTTAATTTAAGCTCCACTGTTTGATATCCGGTGATTAATGTCAGTTTCGATTTGAATTCAGGCACCATGATTCTCTGACAGGAGAGTAAAAAAGTAAAGGTGACTGGTAAAAGCAGCACCTATGGCTCATATGCACCTACAAAACCAGTCAGTAAATTAATGGGCGATTGACTTTCAATTGGCTGGACAATCCACTCATTCCTTTTGGCTGCTCACACTTACATATAACTTACAAGCTTGGAAAGTCCCTTGACGGGATAGGCCCTATCTGTCTTATTTGATACACCGCACATCTCCACCTTATCTGCCACCCCATTCAATATTTTAGATATTGAGAGTATGAGATAAGCTAAGGGCTACATTTCTTCGTTTCACAAGTTGATTGGGACTGTAAATTAATGCTCATTTCCGCCTAAAAACTCAAGTGTAACTCCCTAAACCTCCATTCGTTTGGCTTCGAACAGAGCTCTATCTACGAAAGTTTTGGGTATCCTTTTCGTAAGTATCTAATCCATCAACAATAGTTTGGTTTAAAAAGTCTGCAATAATATCCATCTCTGTCACTAAGTTTATCACGTAACACCTGAATTATTCCACTTCACTCATGTAGAATCATAAACATAAAGTCTGACAATCATTAGGTGATAGTTATTATTACACCATGATTAAAAAAATGTTCTAACACTATGAAAGAAACCATTTTCACACAATCATCAGTGTTTTGGGAATAATTGTTAGTTTGAATCATACTTTTTGTTCTTAGTTATGTTTTCTTTTGTAATCATTTGTGACAGCAATTTCCATTCACTCTTGGCAATCAATAAATCTGGTTAAATTAAACTCTGTGACCTAATTAATTTACACTATGAAAAATACCGAAATCTCCACAAAACCCCTTCTGATTACAGATTAATGGTTGTGTGCTTACCAGCTAATACATGTATATATACTCAACCGGTGGATAAGTTATTCTGGCGTGTTAGGAATTATTTCTGAGAGGAAATTATTTCCTTAGCGCACTGAATTTATGAAATTTAAAGCATTACGAAATTATTAGTTTGCTGCATACACCTGCGATCTGACATTGACATAAATTGTCAACCTTCACATATTATTAGCACAGTGATAGTAGAAATTCATTATTGACGCTAATCGTAGAGGAAAACCGAACGTGGAAGATTTGCTTGAAAAAGGAATGAATGGAGTTACAGAATTCATCGTATATGATGTAATACTAAGCTCAAGATTTGTGGGAAGCTAGAAAATAAATATATTTGCACCTCTGCAACCGATTTTAGACCAATATCACATAAGGTCTTTAGGCATAAATTACAATTGTCTAGCGGGCGAACACTAGGAGATTTGGATCTTCTGATATTCAGATCATTCATGATCTGACCCTTTTTTGTCTGGTTAACTTAGTTGTTTTCCGACTCTTTTCTTTTGTAGTTGTCTAACACAAAGTCCAGTTGATGAACGCACACTACGTTCACAACCATAATATTAACAATTTTATATTTTATCTTAACACATAAACATTGGTACAGGGGGGCACCAGAGATATATATAGGGCCTTTAAGATGTTAATAAACGTCTCAGGCACACCCTTCTACAATAGACAATCCCAGAGAACAGTCCTGTCCAACGAATCAAAGGCGGCCCTGATATCAAGAAACACTACGATAGTTGGTCTGTGATAAGTATGACGGAGTTCTAACATTTGGCGGATAGTGAAGATATAATCAATACATCCTCGACCAGAACGTTAACCAGCCTGCTCCTCGCAAGTCAATCTTTCTTGGGTTTTAAGCAACGGAATATGACGGAAACCAATAGTTTGGCCGCAATCGGAAATAGACTTATCCCCCGATAGTTGTTATAAGAACGACGTGAATCCTTTTTAAAGAAAGGGACAACCATCGACTCATTCCATGATATTAGAACACTCTCTAGCTCCTAGACCTTTGTAAAAAAACTCAGCCAATTCCTTAGCCAAAAAGTCACCACCATCTTTAAAAAGAGCCGGAGGTAAGTCATCTGGGTCCGGTGATTTGTAGCGTTTCGAGATTTCGAATTCCTTGCTGACCTCCGCTTCATTTGGTGGAGTAGTCGTCACTGGATGGGACAATCTGATCGATGTTTCCGGAGCAGCAGACCAGTTGAACTGCTCTTCAAAGAATTCTGCCTATCGTCCAAGACGTTGATGGATGTTAGTAATTGGCATCCCGTCATCCTCACAGATTGTTCCACTCACAGCAGACTTGCTGCCAGTGGCTCGGATGAGTTGGAAGAGCTTCCGGCAGTTACCAGCTGCAGCTTCTGCTTCCATCTGATTAGCACACTCCGACCACCAGGCTTCTCGGTCCTTACGCAAGCTTTGCCCGATTTCATTACGTAACAGCCTTTGTTTGTGGTCAAACTCACGGTCACCCGGAGTAGACCGACGGGCTTTAATCAGTTGTAAGGAGCCAGAAGAAACCCAGTGCTTGTAAGCGGGACGTTCCGCGAAGCTGCAATCGGCTTTACTCGCCATTTTCATGGCGTCGTGAAGATGCAACCAATGCTCATCTATACTTTTCGGTGGGATGGTAGCTAGCCTAGTCTAATGAGATGACAATTGCTTCACGAAATTCTATGCTCACTTCGATTAATATTAACGATAATAACAGTATTAGTGATAGTAATAATATTAATATCCTAAAGCTTAGTCATATACTTAATATTTTTTTAATGCAAACTAGGATTCTGAAGAAATGATAAAATACTTACATAGTAATAATCCACCACCTGGGGATATTGCTTTTGTGGATCTATATTCATCTTCAGTGAATAATAGTACTATACAATCGACTGTTAAGCAACCAACATATCCAAAACAACAAAGAACTAATTCAAGTGAACCAATTTATTCATCAGGTAGTGTAGTTCTTCCATCAAATTTTCACTGTTCCGTCTGGGCGGCAGATAATGCAGCGTTGGAATCGAGTAAACAGTGTGGTAGTGACAATAATAATAGTAATAATAATTATGTTTCACCATCTTCCACTTCTGTTGGAGAATCAATCTATGGTGAGTCCGGCTCTATATACTGTGCATCTTATGCTTCAACAACATCAACTAATGGTTCACACAACGGTGGCGTTGGTAGTAACTGTAGCCGTCGTCCAAGTGTTAGTGATAATTATACTGCGTTAAATCTACGCAATTCTTCTATATCAATAAACGGTGCAGGGTTTTTGCGGAGAATATTTTCACGACGTAGTAGGGTAAGATTACTTATCATATATATATATATATAATATTTGTCGTTTTCATCTCAATGTGTAATTTTTACTCACTTTTTCTGCAAGAAACTTTTCACAGTAATCAATAACAGGTATTTTAAGACTATTATTGATAAATACATGCCATATCTCTCCACCCATACAGTTGTCTTGCAGTTCGGAAACAAATTCTGCACGTCTATGATTCAATTAATTAACGTACTATGAATTATCTTATTCGTCCATTGGAAATAATGTTGACCCATCTAGTAAATGTTTCAGGTTTTTTATTTATTATTTAATTTAATGTGATAGATAAGTGTTACATCAATCCGAATTATTTTTTGTATGGATGTATGTGAAATAAAGGTTGTATTCCAGTATTTTCGTAAAGTCATTTGATACTAAGATTTTAAAAGAGTTGATTGTTTTCAATGTTATTCTTTACTTTAAGATTACGCCACTTAATCCTACAACTAAGTTGATCACTTAGCCGGCAAATAATGCGTATCAGATTTTTAAAACATTAGCAAATTAATCTTATATGTAATCCCGTTGTATAACATGTGTAGTTCAAAGTTCGAGTGCATGAATGTGTACTCGATTAGTGAGATCGAGCAACACTTATATTTAGACTTACAACCAAGTTTTACGTTTTTTTTTAGAAAAAATAAACTGATATGTTTACCACAATTTTTTTCTGTATGCGAAGGTTCGGTCGAAAGCACTTGATGACAGTAACCTCTGCAGAGTAAAATTGATGTACATTGCCTGTTAATTCTTTCGAATCCTTTTTAGACATCCACGTTGTGTCCACTATGCATTAGATGTTTATTAATCGCACTTGTGAAAACTTTACTTTCTTTTAGACACAACATACAGGAAATATGTTCAGAAAAGTATAAATGTCTTTCTCTCAATCCTTCCTATATTCTTGCTTCTAAAATTACATGTAAATTCGTAGATACATTTAGAGGTGACTTCAGAACGGCATTAATTCACTTTTGATTGATTTAAAGAAAATCTGGTGCCATACTCTGAAAATAGTTTGGCTCCAGGGAAGCTTATCTTTAGCGCTGTCTTGACCCTTTTATCGATCCTGTTTGAAACCTTACCTTTGAAGCCAAGATGAATAAAGGGAAGTTTTCTGTTAATGATTGTTTGTTTGGGGATTCGCGTTATCGTTTTTCCGTACTTCATAAATTTCTTTAGATATACGTTTTTAAGGCACTCTTACTATGCTATTTCTTAATGTATATTGTTTGTTGAACACAACATTCGAGTCCTACTAAATAGGGTTTTGACTAAATATTGACAACTAACAGGACAAAAACTATTGTAATTTAAGTACTGATTATCACATTCATATTTCTTCGTGAATTTGATGTTAACTTGTGCTTTATTTTTCTTGACTAACGTTTACATCATTCTGTTCACTTTTAGTAATTTTTTATTCTTCAATATATAAATCTTTTCCCTAAAAATACACTTGACTTAGGGTATTGTTTTTCAAAGTGAAATATTCTGTTTTTGTCCAGGCGTAATTACACTGGTGAAATATAGTTTCACAAAGTCTCCTCTTTTTTAATCATTTAGCTGATAAATGACACCTTTATGTTATTATACCTCAATGTGTTGAGGTTTCATATTTGAAGATCAGTGCAGTCAGACTCTGACGAAAATCCATAACTGCTTGAACTCCCTTTCAAGTCTGGGAGTTTTACCAAAGATTTTTTTCTATTTTATTTTAACTCATTGTTTTCATTTAACTTCCTTTTGTCTTTTCATCTAAATTGAAAATATCTTATTGATTATCCCACTTGTAATAATAACATCATCCATCTCTTTTTGTTGAGCACTGATGAAATCAATCAGCCCTCATAATAAAATAATCATGTACATCTATATCAAAAAATTCCACCGTTGAACTATGCTTATTTTTACATCATTCAATTCATTTTTATTAGATTTACCATGTATTTGTGACTGAATGACAGTTGTCCGTTCCAGCTTTTCAGAAGTTATTTATTCAATTCTCACAAATTTCAACTGAGCAAGTGGACTCCATTGTATTTAATGCAATATATTTTATGGGTCTAGGTCCTACCTCATGTGGAGGGATAGGGTGGATGCAAACTAGAGCAAAAAACCCTTTTTAATTTCACTATTACTGTACGTGGTGTTTGTCATACATGGGAATTGTTTCAAACATTCATTAATCTCCGTAATGAAATACATCACTTGTTCATTTGACATAGAATACATATCATAAATCAATCTGTATATTGGTAATGGTTTAAATTGTGCATATGTTTATCTCGATATGGCATCGGATGCAAGATTGGATATGTCATCTTCCTTTTGTTCTGCTGTAGTGTTTATTTCTATGTCAAGCCCGAATGGGTTGTTCTAGTTTCCAGACAGGCCGACTTACTCATTGTTCTTGAGCCACACTATAACCATGCCAGTTACTTGCTTGTTAACCTTGAATTTTTATATGAAGACACGTTTGTGCATTGCTTATCCTACTCATTACATATCTGTTGCTTATTTTTGTCTGACTATAAAATATCCAATCACTCCTGGTCAGATCGAGTTAGTACATATGTCTTCTGCACTTTGCTTTGTTTTCCCGCTTCTCGCTCTAAATGTTTGTCTGAATAAACGGGTGCTTGTAATAAATTTATCCAACGCGATCCGTATTTATCTTCTTATTATCACCGTTACGCGAACGGGGTTAGCTTAGGTAATATACGGGGTTAAACGGGAGATTTATGTTTACATGTATATATAGTAATTGAATTTTATTATTTTGCAAGGTGTAGGTATGATCATGTCATTTCAACGCTCAGTGAAAGCATAATATCTAGCATCTTTTAACATCTCGTTCGTTTAGTGAGTGTCATACAAGAGTATAATTTTCACTGGAGATTTCGTTTCCTGTTATTAGGAACTATTCACATTTATCTTCCATGAACACGCCACTGTAGCGTATCCCAAATTAGCAGATGGAAAAGGTAAATGAAATGAAAGTTGAGGCTCGAATGAGATTCTCAGTGTAAATTAATCTCTTATATGTAACACTCATCCTTTAAATGAACGGAAAAATACTCAAAGCTCCTCAACACCCCTATACAGGTTGAAGATTGGAAAATGAATGCTCTACAAATCCACGTACATATATCCTATCCTATAAAAAGACTGTTGTAAATTATTTATTATTTATTTATTTAAACACATATATATTGGTACAAAAGGGCACCAGGTACATATGCGCCACACAAAATAATGAAAGTAGGAAGAGAAGGGATGAAAAGATAAGGCGGGCTGAAATGTACAACCAGAAGACTCTTTCAGTTAGGAAAGTTAGAACCATTCTTTATGTAGAAAGTAAAAGAAGGTTGCAGCAGGATCGCCACTGGCTTCTATTCTGAGCCATATCTGATAACGTCTCTAGCCACTGTGTTGCACTATCTCTCGGACCCCAACCAGGGAGTCGTGAAGGACCAACGGAAGCTAGCCCTTTACAGCTCTCTTTCATGCCACGACACCATGTCATACACTGACCTCCTCTCGTTGTCATACACTGTCATACACAAATAAATGAAATGATGAACTCTATTGACGTTGTAAATTAAAAAAAACACAGTTGGTTTTTGTTTTCGTTGATTGGTGAACACGTCAAAAATAGGACGCTCTGAATAACAGTTTCATTTTAGTTATTAGCTTTTTGAGTAATGCATACTTCAATCTCACTAAAAAAAGCAAAATATCTGCGTCTTCAACTCTCATGATGACAAGGGATTCTGAAAAATCCTAAATTAAGACAAACCATTGTCCAATACTGCTTAATTTCCATTGTGTCTTTCTATATGATATCAACCTAATACAAACGACCTCCTCAAAGGGAAATAATTTCGATAAAGTACATACCAAGCAGTAGGTTATTCGAGTTTATAGTGTTCTAAATAATTCATTCTTTTAATGGAAATCACCAGCTAAGTACAGAACCTTTTTAATGATTCTATCATGTGGTTCAAAGTGAAATAGATATGACGGATTTCTAACCTTATTGCCGACCAGACGTTGCGGCCATCAAAGTGTGATTACATTTCGTCGTTAAAATCATTATATGCTCTAAAGCATGGACTAGAACATTTGGATTTCAAGTGCTGGGCTGTGAATTCAAAACCTTGCTCGACTTCCTTCGATTTGTCACATAAACAGTGTAGCTCAAAGTCTAATATGTAAACTCATACTTAGTAAATGATATGATCACATAACAATTTTTCACAGAATATTTTACTGATAATTCCTCGTAGTTGTATTGAAAGATTGGTTTTCCAAGTCCTTGAAAAAGTACATAAATACTTTTATAATTTACTACATAATATAATTACTTATACTTCCTTTCTGCGTGATTTTTCTTTGTCTAAACTGTCTGTTCTTTATTGATTGGCATTAAATAATGAACTAATTTTCTATTTCACATAGTGATATTGATTAAATTGTCTCATATTTCATCCTGTGGTTCACTCTTTTGTTGTTGTTTTTCTTGTCCTTTCACCCCCCGTCTCTCTCAGTATTTAACAGCGTTTTTTTTATTCTAAATGTTCAATGATCCTATAAATAAACTTCGACTTAATTTACTTGGTATTTGTATATTGTGAAGAATTTTTGGTTTATGATTTATGATCTGTTAATTTTGACCCTGAAAGTAAGTTTGAAAATATGCGGATAGAGGAGGGAAAGAATAAAAACAAATACAATGAAAGTCTTTTACATCTTCATATTTATTGTCCTGTTTGATAATATCGATATCATTGTTGTAATTGTATCATTAATGCTATTGGTATTGTTTTTTTAGTTGTTTGTTATAAATGAATGCATTTATATGTACACATTCAAAGTTGTCATTAATTAAACAACTCACTAGTTTGAGAGTTGAACTCCTCTCCGTGAAAACGGAAGGTCCTGGGTTCGATCTCTGATTGGTTTGTATGCACACACTACTAGTTAAGAGTAGTCACATACCAGGAAGAAACATACTCAGTGTTGTCTAGTTCTGTGACGCCGGTTACTACTTAGTGGTCAAAATATTCAGCTTTGTACTGTCACGTTCCAGGTTCAAACCCCTCTATACGTAACTCGTCTTGGGTAATTAGGTAGTGATAGTATTAGTAATAGTGCCATCAGCACTCACATAGTCTAGCTGAGAGCCGAGTATGTAATTTTTGATTAAGGTGTTGCACAATGAATTAAATCCATTAACGCATCTTCAGCTAGCTCCAAATTACTGAAAATGAGTCAATGCTGAGTGATGACGAATTAGAAGAAAAAGAATACATAATTATTTGTAAAATAATAGTAAGCGTCAGTTTCAATTAAGGTTTGTTTTTATGAAGTTGACTTGTTCTTGTACGCATGTGTACTATTACTGGCAGATCTTGGGTGTTGGAAATTTATTTTGAGTCATTAGGATTTACATGGTGTTGGTATTTTTGTCACTGTTTTAATTTGCTGTAACTACGATTGAATATTCATGTCTTTTCTTTTTGTCATCGATTTTTATTTGATCAAAAGAGGGAAGACTAACTTAACTGTACAGTGAGAAAATAACCTTGGGTTAATCTGCGTTTCGTTACTTCATTATTATTCAATATGTGTTTCTACTTATGAGAATTAAATTAGTCTAGTTTAAGTATTATAGTAATAACATGATTATAATAACAATCAATAATTGCGATAGATAGATGAAACATAAAATGTTAATACTTTATTGCCGTACTATTATTGAAACTGTACTTAAAAGTGAAACAACCATAGCGTAGATAAATTAGATATAGTAATTCTAATGAAAATGTAATCACCAAATTCACAATTAATTTAACTAATTGAATCAATAACGTAATCGATGAATAGATTTGGCTCATTACATTTTCCATCTAGTTGAAATAGCCTTAGACAACTAGTTATCAGGTCTCAGTGGTTTGCATACGACAATTATGATGATGAAGTTAATTTATCGAGGATGAGTTTTTGTAAGATTCTTCATCCTATGGAATAGTCTTATGTGTGTATTTCATGCATATTTTTGAATAAGAGTTTTTGCTTTGAACATGTGCTTACTTGAATCATGACGATGAGAATGAAACAGCCTCAATCATATAGTCATAAATTATTCCAGTTCACTGATTAAGGTAAGTTCGTATCTTCAAGATAATTTTTTGGTGATTAAGTTCAACGGGCTGGCTAACATACTTCCCTACTAGCTGCGTCCAACTATTCAACAGCCATGTTGAAAACTAGGTGTTAAATGAAAATGTAAATCCTTTGGTGACAGTAATGATGTTATGTTCTCTTAGCGAGGTAGATGATTTGTTTGTTAATCTTTCACTGTTATTCTAAACAGTGCTATTAACTCAGAATATAACTCACTGCTATATGAAGTACTTGTGATGTTTAATATTTCATACATACCTTGATCAATATTTTCGTTTGTTATATCTTTTTTTTCTCAATCTTAATTCAACCAGCTCATTTGGTTTTCAAGTATTGAAATGGTTGTTGTCTGTTATTCGCCATAAATATACACTATAAGTTTAATTTTACATGAATTATATAATTCCGTTTATGACGTACGTTAATCATATGAATGAGGATATCGATTTTTTTTGTTTTACTAAAGGTTAAGGATGAAATCGGTCTTCTGTAAACTTGACAAAATTATTCATGACGATTTAACGTGTCCGTATAAACGTAGTGAAGATATGCAAATAATATCTTTACCTATTCACTGTTTAATGTTGAGATTTTCGTTTCCAAAAAAAAGCTCACACACGTAATTTTGTTTTATTTTTCTATACTTGTTACCCCATTATCAATCTTATCATCTTGTTGCTTGTAATAGGAATAGTCTAAGAAAAGTTGTGATGATCGGGGCGTATTGTCCACTGAACTGTTTTCATATTTGAATATCTCCGTATTAGGAAACAATTTAAGAGATCTTAGCGATCTTAGCCAATAGTTTTATCGATATCTTGTCTACACCTCTCTTAACGAAATAGGGCCTATTAGATTTGTAGACTACTACCATAATTTTATTACATTTCGTTGTATTCTCTTTAATTATAACATACATCATAGTCAGGCCTATATCATATCGCTAAGTTTTTGTGACCTTAAGATTACCATGGTACTGATTAGCCAATAAGCATACATAACCTAATGTAAGACTTGTTTATTAAGGTAAAACATGTGCTTGGTATTTACTATTTCAGCATTTATAATAGACTTTTCAATGTTAAGATTACATTATATCCGATTTTCAGGCATCAAGATAGTCTATCGTTTCACGGTATTTTTCATACCACAATTTCATTCATATCATTCCTAATTATTTCTTTTCTGAACTCATAACAGAGCTGTTTTTAGTGACTGTTTCACATTGTCTCCAAGTGATCAGAGTGATATGTAGGTTTTTATGACGTAATTGGTTGTCATTTGGGATTTTAGGTTAAATCTCAGTAAACATTGCTGTGCTCATCTTTAAAATTTATAAAATAATGATTATCATAGTTAAAAGCGTGAGTCAATTGAAGCTGAACCACCATGGAAAACCTAGAACCACTGGACGTCACTGGACATCCAGGAGTTCTAGTGAGAAGCAGTGACCAGTGGAGTTCAAACCACGTCTGTCGTGAGATATCAACTCACTGAAGACAATTAGTGAATGGTTGCTCAACTTCGTGTGTCAGTTGAAGTTAGACATTAACACCGTCTCAGTGGTCAATCGGTTAAGGGCTCTGGCTCGAGACGGGTAGTTCTTGGGTTCGAATCTCGCGAGTGCGGGATCGTCATTCACACTGCTGAGGAGTCCCATAATAGGACGAAACGGCCGTCCATTACTTCCAGATTTTCCATGTTGGTATAGCTTCAATTGACTCACGCTTTCAACTATGAAAATACTAAATCTCCACAAAACCCCTTCTGATAATTAAAATAATGATTATGCTTAGTGAAACTATAATATAGTGGTAAATAATGATAAAATGATTAGATTGCAAATAACATATGAAATTTGATTTTTTCCCAATGGTCTATGACGTATAATCGCATCTTGGGTAGTCAATTCGTTATATCTTCAGAAGTCAGCCAGTGATTCAGCAAACATGCCAAAATAAGTTTTGGTTTACACCCTTTGATAATATATTTTTATTATTATTTCTTAGGCTGAGTATTTTTGTGAATATTCATTGTGTTGTTATATAACTAACAACCTACGTAGAATGCAGTACAGTACCTTGCAATTTTTCTTTCAAGTTACTTGACTCGTCTTAAGACTAACTGCACAGTTCACAGTAGTGGTGTGAGTGATCTTATCTGTATTATTTTAGATGGTCATTTTTTTCATTCACATAATTTGACCTTAGTACAGTGTGGAATAAGACTTGATTTTTTTAATATGTCCTAATTCTCTCAGTCAGTTTTCTTGGAAAAACAAAGCAGTAAATATTTTTAACATTAAACTCATTATAGTGACAATTTCAGCAAACTGATAGATCATACGTACAACAGATGATCGTGTTATATCTGACCGATTTTGAACGCTATATTTGCTTCCCTAAGCTAGTTCCGTAACCCCCGAGCTAGAACTATACACCAACTTGAAGACCAGAGAAAAGGCACAAAGTGTGTGGGAAGAACTTTACTAAAGGGTTCAATCTTGTTACAGAAAATCATAGGTATTTATAGATGTTAGCCAATCCATCAACGACATATTATGATACCGACCAATAGTATCACGTCACGTAGGAACTCTAGAATGTTCCATTGTATTCTGATTAGCTGGGGCTCTTTATGAGCCTCAGGAGGCTCTGTTAGAGTTCTCCGGAAGCCGACTCAACAGATCGGTCGGTTTATTTTTAGTAATAAGTTGGTTTGTCTAGATACATCGATGTAAATAACTCATCTAGTATATTTTCTTTTTATTGTTATTGCAATTATTATCATTTGTAATGTACCAACTGACCGAAATAGAGAGATGCAATAAAATATTCGATTGTATTGTTTGTAGCTTGTATATTCTTATTCTACATACATGAGAATATATTTATTATTTTTCAATCGTAATGCCCTCTGGGGCAATCGTAAAGTGTTTTGCCTAGTTATCGGCTTTCTAATCCACTCATACGTGCATATATTTACGTTTAATAAGCTGTGCATGTCTGTGGCTTTTTTCACCCTTAGTTTCTATTGTTTCATTGATCTAATTCCTTTTTTTTGAAGGAGAGTGTGATCTTCAACGATTTAAAAGTGTGCATGTATGTATGTACATTTATGTGTTGCATTTTGTTTAGCCTAGCCTGGTTTTTTATTCGGATGCCTAACGATTTATTCTTCCATAAATAAGGGGAAATCATTTGCTCATAAGATTTATATCGATAGATTTGCTTTGAAAATGCGGTAGTAATCAGTTATTTTGTTTCAAATAGTTTGTTAGTAATGATTCACTTTGAGGACATTTTTTAGTTATTCTTCGGCTGATATTAGTTTGTTACCGTTCCGTTTTGAGACACCTTACGGTAATTCTGAATTACGATTGGTTGAAATAGTCTTCTAATACGGAACATCGTCTGCGCAAACTAGATAGACTGGATGTGTAATATCTTACACACTGACAATAATCCGCTTCGCGATTAAAGACAGAAGTCAGAAACTCAAGATTAGCTTGATATTAAAAGTCGAAATTGCAGTAGAACACCTTGGCTTATATACCAATAATTATCCCTTTGGGATACAACGAAAATAACAAAGCGAAAGCAAAAGCAATCAGTCCGGTAATAGCAAAGGTCAGTGGGGTAATATGACTTGAAAAAGAATTTCTGGAGGCTTTTTTTTGCACATCAGAACTATCATTTATTTAAAAAATTAAAAAATTTGAGCACTTCTCAGTGGTTTAAAAAATTAGCTTCGAAATTAAACAAAGCTCCACAAACCTTTTAACTAAATAATAATCGTATACTCATTGCTAGTTTATTAAGTAGTAAATGTATTTCTTAAAACGTCTTTTTCCTACGAAACGAAAAGTAACTTTTCTTTCTGCCACGTAATCGTCCTACTTTTGATTAAAACTTAAGATATTGAAGCAAGCACCATGTCATCTCGTTACTAAATTTTAATCTAATAGTATCCAAATTTTCGTAATTAGCTATTTCATTTGGTAGTGGGATTCAGATTTAGTGATTTGCCGTACGTATTCTTGATTAACTAATATAGTTACAATACGGGGATGAGCTTATAATATCCCTGAAATGAAGTTTTAGCGCGTTCAAAGCTAAGCAGTAAAGTTATCGCAAGTGAAGTTTTTAAAGAGAAAAAGCAATATTATGGTGGCTAGATGGATTTCCGATTTTTTGTACGTTATTCTTTTTATATGTTTAAAGACGTATCTTATATATATATAGACACATCCTTATAGCTATACATCATACATGAACCATTTTTAAATTTGATTTGAATTGGTTTAGATTATTCTGTTGTTAGTATTTTGGACTGAAATTTGATGTCTTAGTTGAGATATGGGCATCCTGGACTGCCTCGATACAGCCATCATGACACAAGTTGATATAGAATAAACAGAATGTGGCTAGCGAAGTAATCATGGTCGCGCGCGTTTTCCTATTTAGGACTCGTCAAATTGAATTAAATCTCATGCCTGTTGTACAAGTGGGTGTCCATCTGAACTCAGTAGCTAAGTGGATAACGCAACGGGATTTGAAGCAAACGGTACTGGGATTGAGTTTCGTAGTTAATATCAACTCTGGGATGCAGATATATTCAACTGATGAGTCCCAGGTAGGACGAAACACATGTACTGGATTCCACTGCTTGCCACATACCATCTCTCTAATATTCTTCTGACTGTTATGACTTGTCGACGCTTTCAAGTTCTCGACATTTGCTTAGATTCGTATCCTTGTTTCCGAAGGCTCTCTTTACTTGGAAAATAGATTGCTCACCCTTTGTTATATTTACATTTTCTTATAATAATGACACCATTTTATATTAGTTGCTTGTATCACATTCATAAATGTTGGTACATTAGGCAACAGGAGTATCCAGAACCCAATATACTACATGTGATTTCGTTTTCTCTATTTATTGGCTCGTGTTATAATATCCAGTACATTTTAGAATCCATTTTTTCAACTGATTTCCATAACCATTAGAGTCATAATTGAGAGTCGTTAACTAATTACCGTACTTGTTTTTATTTTTATGACGCCCATTTGGAATCCTTTTGCATTGGAGTTATTTTAATGGAAATGACTTTCTATATCTATATCCCAAATATTTGTACATCACTTCTTTTGGTCTGCATGTCCATATGAGTATTTAACAAACTTGGTCACTTGTTGCTATGATTGGGTGACTAAAGATAAGTGACGAACTTTGGGAGTTATTGTTCGGTGAATTGGCATATATATTTTCAATGCTTGTCTACCAAATATTTGGTGTATGATGTTTTGGTATTATCTTCATCCTTGGCTTCTCACTTATTGTTGCCATATCTTTTTTTTCGTCCCTAAACTACTGTTAATTATTTATAAACTATTGCTTAAAAATTTGTATTCGAGTAGTTATTTTACAGTGAAGTATTTTTTAAACTCATTGCACTGAAATCGCCGCTTTCTATAAATGTCTTCTAACCGAATCGCCTTTCCATGTGAAGAGATTTCCATATAGGTGTTAAAATCGTCGGTTTCTACCAACAGTCGTCATGCAAAGATCTTTGTGCTTCAGGATTACAACCACTTACTATGTCTGAGGGTTTAGCTTTTTGAACAGTGGGGTTAAAAGCCTTCTGTAAATCTTTTTTCTCCATCAGAACTCCAGTCAGTGAGAGCGTCAAGAGGAACTACATCCCTATTCTATCGGGTTCTTATCATAACATTTGTTGTGGCAGCGCACAAGCAGCTGTTTACCGGAATCTAATCCAGGAGAGCTTGCTATACTTTGGAAATTAATAATTTGCCTACGCCAACTCTACGAGAAGTCGAAGTCAAATCCCCAGATATGTGAAGGGTAAATCTTGCCTATTTCTGTCCTAAGTGGGATTAGATGAATTAATACAATCGAGTTCTGTAAGACAGTTTTAGAGACGTAGCATATTTCAATAGAACGGGATTCTGGAGTCTTAGTTAGTAAAGTCTATTGTTCGATTCGTGATAAGGTTTGGTGCGCGTTTTCCGGAGACTACAAACAACATTTCATACATTTGAATAGTTAACGTTTGTGGCGCATGGGGATCAAGATGAAACCATCAGAAAAGGATTGATTGTAAGGATAGATGAAATATTAAGAAAAGAGAACAGATTTAACCATGGACAAAATCTTATCAAGTGATTTTAAAAATGTTCGCCGATTTGTTACTTCCCGATTAACTACACTTGAGCATGGCTGATTATCACCATGTCAAAATAACAGTTACAGTTGGATAATTCCTCATAAATGTTCATATAAATAATCACTTGATGCAATAAACAGCTGATCCATGCTTTTTATTGTTAGATAAGGAATGTCTTGTTTGCACCTACCAGTGTTACCCCTATTCTAAGTTATTCTCAATCCTATATAATTATGTCTTTTTTCATGATTAGGTTTGGTTAAAGTTCATGTGACAAACTAGTTACGTTTTTTGCTTACTGTGTTCTTACTGTTATCGCCATTAATTTTTAGCAATTCGTTACCATCGTTTTTTGTTTAGTTCACTGTTTTTTTTCTTATTCTTACTATCTGTCGTCAATATTACTGCTAGTAATATTAGTAGTTGTATAATATAACCTACTTGGTAGATCGTAGAAATATGGAAAATATATAAAAATCTCACATTAGCTTTTAAAACATTTGAAAGTCGATGCCCTAGATGTACTTTTAGATTTGCATTTACTTCTATATCTACTGTTCAACTACATATATTCTCTGTTCTGAGATGAGTTGATGTGACATAATCTGCTCACATAATCACAAACTACACTTAACTATTCTACTAGTCATTAAAAATGATTCAAACACTTTTTATACAAACAGAGACTTGAATAATAGATTACTGGATTTTGCGACTCATTAGATTGGTTTCTGTAGGCACTTTATGTATGCGTTCAGTCGACAGTTTATTCAAGGTCAATAAAAGTATCTTCCAGTCATCTGACAACAACCTTGACTCAGCTTAAAATTAAACGATTACAGTTGTTCTTCATATTAGTACATGCCATGATGGGGTTTTTAATACACACATTGATGATGAGTTCGCTCAATGTTTTGAACTGTACTGATTGTGTTTTGTTCTAGATGGATATCAAAAACAGTTCAATTCGTCCTACAGATATTCTACTAGAACTTTAAACGCGATAATTGCGACTCCAGAGTCTGTGAAAGCTGTAGTCAGAACAAGGATAACTTGTCTTTAAACTTTATCTGTTTCTGAACGTAAAAACAGTTAGATTAGTACAATAATTAAAGGAATTACAGTCATTAAGTGGAACGCACAAACATACCAACCAGTATTGCGTGTCGTATCGAAATGAATAAAATTTATGAGTCACGCTAATGTAATAATATAATAATGTCCTTCAATTGGCAGGTCACATGAAACAGGGATAGACTACAGAAACATTAGACCAGATTGGCGTGGTGGGCGTCTAAGCAACGATTTGATTGGTTAGTTATGGACATAACTAACAGCTCTTTCAACCACTTGATTAAATAATAATAAAAACATTAGATGCAAATATGCAGTTGGACGTAATCATTTGCAATATATAATATTAATCAATTATATGTAGTGCATATTTATGAGTGACTTCGATCGCCCAAGAGATAACTGCTAATATTTTCAGAGCACATCGGATTTCCTTAAAAATCTAACGCTAATCATTTTCGGTTCGAGTTTATAGATGTGTTTCTAGTCTGTGATGTCGTATTGAATGGATACAGATTGTATGGTTTATTTTGACCACGGACCAAGGGGTTCGTGTACACATCTCGAATGAACACGGTTTTTTAAGCGATCTGTGGTACCAACTTACTATTCATATCAGAGTAGAAAGAGAAGAGTTCCAACCTGCAACAAAATAGTCAGTATAAATACAACAGGCAAAGTAATACATACCGGCTTTTCATTGCTTTAATCAAGTCAACCCAGCGAGAAAAAATTAAAATAAAATGAAGAAACTAACCATGCATCAATTAATAAGGAATAAAATGGCGTATAAATATTCAATGGGAGTTCGGTCCGCACCATTATGAATTTAAATTCATTTGAAATAATACATTGGTTCCTAACTAAAATATGTATGAAAAAGTGTAAAATTTGAACAAAAAAGAATACGTCGTAAGATGCTACCGTAATGTTAATTTCGAACCATATTACCTACAATCTCTAGTCATACATTACTACTATCTAGGAAATCTTAATGAGGAAGCTTGGAACTTCATATATGTCTCAAATCATCAGTCGATGCTTCCTTCAATTGATTGGAATTATCTAATGATCTCCAGTCGAATGGTTTTTGTGAACAAGATGATGTTCGAATATGGGATTATGGGAAAGTTTTGTTAAAGTTTAACAGGTTGAGTATTGACATGATAAGCGAGAATTAAGTCTCATAGTTAGATTTCAATTTCGTAGGCGGTATCGGATTTAGGAAACTGACACCATGCAGTCAATTGTATTTTAAGTAACTTTAACATTACGTGTATTATTTTATCCAATGTTTTGTATATAATTGTGTTCTATTTTTTGATATCTGTACGTCATGTGGGAGCTTTATGTCCAAGAAAATATCTACTCGGTTATGAGTCACATCAGCTCAAGAATACCATTTTCTTTTGTTGTGACAGTTATTTTACTGTCAAACCTGAGGCAAGATGGTTTTGAAAAATCGAATAGATTGATACTCATAGGAAGAAGTATGATATTTAGAGTGCTATCATACTGAGTTTTCAACTTGAAAATTGCATAGTTGCTTCAAAGTTCCACTCGTCAAAATGTTATGAAGTTATTTTATTAGAATTCGTGATCATCATGTCTCAATCTTTAACACTGTTATCTCTATATTGTAATTTGAAAACTAGCTATTCATTTAAACTTTAGGTTATCGGTTAGTCAGATGTTTTTGCTTATTGCTGTTCACATTTGTTGGAGTTATCACTGATCATATCCTATGTGAAGTTCTGCTCCCTCCCTTTGGTTACCAGTCGATGCAACTAAGCAATAATGACATAATCAAATTATAACTAATATTTACAAGCCAATATGTGGACAATTAATATAATGTCTTTTATATTTTTCCTCTATTTTGTTTTGATTATACACTCGTTTGGGTTGTCTTTGCTACATCAAAACTGTATAAATCATAAAATTAATCTAAATCATCAGCACGATTCACTGAATGTAAATTGTGAAATTAATTCTGATGAAGATGGTGTTGTATCAGGTTGGTCGAACCCACTTTTTGAACCTGTTGTTCCATGGCGTAGAAGTGCACGTCAATATCAACGACATCAATATAAAACGCGTCGGATTCATAGTTTTCGTATGAAATTCTCTCGTCATCGGCGAACAACTGATTACAACGACAACAATGATAATTATAATTACGATAGAATCTGTATCAAGAGTCCATTGGATATTAGAGCTTCACAGAGTACCGGAGATCTGGTATTGTTCATATTAGATGTGTTTCTGTGTTCATCGTTTGATTTCACCTCATTTTCTGATCACTAAATGTTTCACATTCACATGTATCCTATCACTTACGCATTATATATCTTTGATTTTGTACTCCTTAATAATTTCTATATATGTGTTTATGGCTTAATGTTTTGTGCGTAGTTTGTTATCTGTTTAAATTTCGCTTGTTTGTTTGTTTCCATCATTATTAAGCACAAATGCACAAGAAAATATAGTTTATTTACAATCATGATTGTTGATAATTCTTCTCTTGGTTTGTCTGTTCTGGCTATTTTTTCATATATTAAACACACACGTCTATTACTTAGTAGATAAATATAATGAGTGCACAGAAAGTTACTTCTACTTATGGTATTTGACTGTCATGATTTGCTTATCATGGTGCTTAAAATAACGTAAGTTCAATCCTATATAAGGTTGGAGATATATCTTTCTGGAAAGTACTCAATTTGAATGAAGTGGCTATTATGTACTTCCTTCAGTTCTAGTATTTCTCCAGTTGACATCAGTTTATGATGTAAATTATCTGCTGTATATTCAACAGCTAATTATATTTTAGCATGAATTTTGACTCATTTTCTTATTTGTTGTTTCCGCTTTTTTTCGTCTCAGAGCGTTGTGAATTTAAAATCAGTAGCAGATTTATGCGAGCCTGCTCGAATCAAACATCAGAAAACAAATGATCAAATCACTTGGTAAATAATACTTTTTAGTGTTCGAAAAGTTTTAATTTGCGTACTCGTTTCAATTTGAATATGAATCGTTTACTTGTATATATATATATATATATATATATATATATATATATATATATATATATATATATATATATATATATATATATATATATATATATATATATATATTGTATATTTTGTGTGTTTGACAAGTGCTGAGTGTACAGTTCAGTTATCCACATTTTTCATTGTACTGATTTGTTGAAGATAATATGAAATGTGAAAAACTACAAGCAAATTCATTTAATAGCTTTTTGAATATATATACACTTAACAGTGTTTTTAGTGTTCGGTTCTCTAGGCTAGATGATTCAATGTCATAGCTTTCATGTTTATTATGAACAACGTCTGCATTTAAATAAATGAAGTGAATTAACGCTTTTGTAGTGATTAGAAAACTCACATGTACATGAAAAATGTCCACAATGACAATGGAAACTGCGCAATTGAATTGTCTAACTCATGAAACTCAATACTATTGAAAGTATCCACTTACGCCACACATTTGTCCATCATTTAACTGTATTTATCTCATGATTATATAATTAATTCATAAAATACTTTACTGCTGCTAATCGATTGTGTAGTCTGGCAGAAATAATTGGATACATCATCCAGCAATTTATTTTTTTAGATTTAGTCAGTTGATAATGGTGTGATAATCATTTAATTTTATCAACGATATCAACATCGAACATGTCTTGTTTTTAGTCGGTGATACTGTTTAAGTGTATAACTTGTCAAACTTGCAACCTACCTCGAAATTGTACTGTTACATTGCCTGTAGTCTGTTCTTGTTTTTATTTCGGAACATTTCAATCCGATTTTATACATACATCTTCACACTGCTATTTATTCTAAATGAACTTAATTTGATGTAGCTGTGAAGCGACCTATATCGATAATTCACTAGTTCGCCCTATACTTGAATCCAAATCGATTCAATTTTAGAACACACATCGTTCATTTACCAGAAAGTCAAGCAAGATAGTTTTTCCACTTATTATCTAAAACATAACAATTGGCAGGAGGAATATATATTTATTACATGTTACAACGTACATATAAATAGCCGTCAGTCATCCATTTGCATCATTCGGTATGTTCTGCAAGTTACGTGCTTCCTATTTACTGGAACTCTTTACTTCGTCTGACAATTGTAGCAACTTCTAAGTCACGTTTCGCTACACACTACTTACAAATAATCTTGTGAGTAGCATCCACTACAACCAAACCAGGTCTGACAGCGAAATGTCTAGATGATTGATTAGGATTCATTGGTTCCCGAATTTGGTGATTCAATTCATTATTTTACCTTTTATAGGTCATATGATAGTCTGGCCAATTATTCAAATAGATAAATATTACTATTGCAGCTGGTACACCTCATTACACACACACACTTTATAATTTCTACTACATAAAATTCAAAGACAATATATATCGTATTAGATAGCTGTACTAATCATAGATGCGATGAAAGGCACATACAATTAATACAGTTATTACCAATGAAAATTTAATAAAAGGATAATTCTATTAACAAATAGATTTTGGACACATGGCCATTTTCTTTTTTTTCTGTTCACAATAGTGCGTTAACGATAAATCTCCAAAATATAATGAGTTAGCTTTTCTTAAACAAATTGTATTCACTTATATTTTTACATTGGACTAAGGAAACAACATTATTAATTACTACAGTTAATTTTTATTCCTGCAAATGACGTTAGAAAACGATTAAATGTAAGCACGATTATTAGTTATTAATATAGTGTACAATAAAGAAAGAAAAATATAGTTTCGAATAAAATAAGCGGTAAAATATCAATCCGAAAAAGCAAAGTTCTCCGTTGTGTTTACTGAACAAATATGGACTACCAGTTGCAGTCCTAACAAATCGATGGGAAGATTCAAGCAAACAATACTAAGTTGAATTTAAATATGGACTACAATAGATTGAAATTTATTGCAAATGTTACATGAATACTTCATGCAGTTTCGTCGTCATTTTTATTAGCAGCTGGTATTAGCCAGAGATGTACTGAACACTTTTCTTCCTTGTTTGGGATTTACTAGTTGGACGTCGCTACAACTCCAAAAACGATCCCACTGAGAACTCAGTACAAAATCAGTATGCCTTGATAGTAATTATTTTTGAGTTGTAAAAAGTCACTATGAAAGTCTTAGTAAATAATTAACATGGTCATCAGTGACATTTGCCTTGCAGCTTTACTCCTCAAACGTAGACCTATATAGTCAACCACGTTTAAAATGAAACTCATCAGTAATATAAAATACAGGATCGCATCGTATCATGAGAAAACTCACCTTAAAAGTGTGAACTATAAGAGCTCAACTCAGTATTTATTGAGTATTGATATCTTACTCACTGTAAAATTCTGAGAGATCTGATTTCAATCTCATATCGGGAAACAGAAGAAAATAGATATTGTTGAGGAGTTCTAAAAAAGAACTAAATAGCTATGAATTGCTGTTTGGTTTATCAATTCACTATCCATCTCATGTCAGCTTTTAATGAAGTTTACTTTCAAATTCAGATAGCAATGATCAATAATCTTTAATTTTGTACCAAAAAAGATTTATAATTCACCTGAAATATTTATTTGACTTTATTTTGACAGCATTACCAAATATTAATTATTAGTCATGTTATTTCTCTACCACAAAACAAGTGTTTCTGAAAAATAGGAATAATACATGAGATGGTGGTTGTAGGTAGTCAACAGGAAACCCTGGACCCGGGTTTCCTGCTACTTGGCACTCGTCAGCAAGATGTACCTGTAATCTTGAGGGAACTGGTGCTCCCTGACGGATTCGATCCTGTGTCACCCAGCTTCACAGTCAGAGTCGTTATCACTGAGCTATTCGGGCCGCGACCGACCTCCTGTAGGACTGAGATGTAACCACAATTGATTGATCACTGGGTGGTGATCAGTGTCATGCGTGTCAAGTCCTTCTTAGTGCTGATCGAATGCTATCGATCAATCAATTGGGAATAATACTTATTACAAGCCTGATTTATTTCAAACAAAATTTTATCAACAAAAGTCATTAGGAATAAAGTTTTATGTTTGTTTTTATAAACTGAATTGCTGACATTAATAGAGCACTTTGAAATATGATTAAAGTTTTTAAAACTATAATATTTTGATTTTTATATCTTCATCAATGTGTTTTCGTATCAAATTAAAATAGGATAGGTTTATTATTCATTTAAGTAATATTTAATGTGAGAGAATTACACAAAATATTTGAATAATAATAATAATAGTTATTATATTTATTCACTATATCTAGTTAAATTATAGAACCGTCATAAATATTTAACCTGGTAAATGAACACTCAGACAAACAGTAATGATTAGTTTTGTTTGCATGAACATACAAAAGATAGTTTGTATATATAAATTTCTCTTTCATTAGTGTTTCTACAGCCGATAATTTCATTCACTATGTCTGTTAGGATGTTAATCTGTATTATTATTTAAAGTTGCACACAAAATTAGGAATCTGTGGTTATTGTCTCAGGATGTGAAGTACTATTGATATAAACCTTTCGTAGGTGCGCTATACTTCACATCATGACTTATTTCCAGCTATGGTTCATACGATTAGTTCAGTGAACTATAATATGACATCGACATTAATTAATTACTGATTAGTAACTAATATCACTTTTATCTAACTTCTCTTTGAAAAATAAAGCTGTCGGATGAAGTTGCGATTTGACTGACAAATGGCAACGAGCACGAAATCCTAGGCCTAAGCGGTAATATGTTTCAGCTCTAACCATCTGATATCAGATTAGTGTTGTTATGAGTGTGTGATTGACTTATAAAACTGCTCAAATGGCTAAGGTAAACGAATTATAAATTTACTCGCATCATTAATCTCCGATTCCCAATCTAACTGGTTTTAAATAACTTATTTCAGCCCTGCTTGATCTTGTGTAGTCGAGGTAGCTTTGATGCATCATAGGTCCTTGAAAATTGTCTAGCAGCCGATTATACAAATATGTATTTGATTACCTAGTTGTAAATATGCATCCAAATACCAATTTACATTCTTTATTGATCAAAACGTTAAAACAACTCTTGCGTCGGTTTAGTGAAAATATTCAGCCGTTTTTGTATTCACTCTTACGATCGGTAATCGTCAGAACAGTTATGTCACTGAGTACTCAGAACTCACTGATTGAACGACAAAATTAGCTATTTTCTCTAAACGAAGGGTCGTACTTCATCACCTAATTAAACTCAATAACACAGCTTTTAAAAAAGCGAAATCTCCCCCACCATATATTTATAATTGATACGTATGTATTTGCGTATCAGTGTTGTACTCTATGAAATCATTGAAATATGAGAGTTTTGCTATAAATTTGGATTTATTTTAAGTTGCGATGTGTATTTTAACAAACACAGTGAGTAGTGTAAGTTACAAACCGAATTTTCAGTTTTCAACAGAACAAAACTATCCAATCATCATAATGGTCCTCACGATTTTGTCTGTCCTAAAAATGTAGTTTGGCTAAATTGTCTAAATCAATTTGTAAATTAGCGAATAATTATTAATGGTTGTACTATATTGCTAACTGGTTAAAATTAGACATGTACGTCATTGGATGGAGCCTCAGTGATCTCGTTGTTAAGCGCGCGACACGAAATCATAGGTCCTGGGTTTGTTCCCTGGTAATTTGCGGATGCTCACTACTAAGGTGTCCTTACTAGGATTGAATAGCTATCTG
Source organism: Schistosoma rodhaini (assembly GCA_944470415.2). Taxonomy (NCBI): domain Eukaryota; kingdom Metazoa; phylum Platyhelminthes; class Trematoda; order Strigeidida; family Schistosomatidae; genus Schistosoma; species Schistosoma rodhaini. The sequence goes on along the minus strand of OX104037.1, from coordinate 28,920,219 downwards.
ATGCTTCCCGGTTTTCAATGGTTATCTAGTTGAAATCAATTCCTGAGCTAAAAGGATAATGATTAGTTATTGAGAAGTGCTTTTAACCATGTCATGTCTACTGCATGATAGACAGTTATATACTTTATTCAGTTTATAAAACTGAATGCATATTTAACAATTGCACAATATACATGGTTCTGTTTTATAGGGAATGATAATGGTCTGTAAAGTTCAGTATAAACAATGTCAGTTAATTACTTCTCAAAGACTTGTTGATTATCTTGATTTCTAAACTTACTATTTGCTAGTTTTAATATTTATCATCAAAAGCGGAATTCGGATCACCACCTGACTTATGGTTGGCCACCTGGAAAAAGACTTCGATCTTGGGTATACGGATGACATTGTCTTAGTGTGAGGGGATTCATACGTTATCATAAATTATACTGAACTTAAAAGACTGGAAGAAAAGTGTATTTGTGATAAAGGAGAAGAAGATCTGTTTCAAGGAGACCTAAGATCATAGCAAATCTTCAATATTAAAAGTTAAGATTTATGGTTTATTTGATTGATTTCTATTTGAGTTAATGATTTCAGATAACATCAGCAGTTCTAAATGTTGTTTTTTAATTTACTTTTTCTATCTAGTCTGTTTGACTCAAAAAGGAGAGCAACTCATAATTCTAGAATTACTGGTAATATTAGTAGGTCAAGAGACAATTCTGTTGTAGATCCCAGTGATTTCTCTGACTCGAATTCTGAATTAGGAAATAATGTTCATGGAAATAAAACAACTATCAACAATAACACTTATAGACGACAATTAAGAATTCATTCAACTACTGACAGCGATAATGTAGCTTATGCATCAACGTCTGTCCTAAATGGACTACCTCAGTCCATGGCATCGTCATGTCAATCTCCTGACGCTCCAAAAGGTGCTGCGGTTGCTGCTGTTCTTCCTGTTACGACGATAACAACAATAACAACAACTCATACTCCTTCATCATCTCTTTATTCTCGTTCTGACTCTCAAGCGATAGGTTTATCTTCAGGTCATGAAAGGTCTTCCATCCCTCTTTATTACCTTTCTACATCAGGAAAGTCGAAACCAATGGAAAATGGTGGTTCCTCCAAACAATTATTAAAACAGGATAAATTATTTACTGCTCCTTTAGCTGAACCAGAAACTGGTTCTATTGTAACTCCAGTTGAATCATTTTCACAATCAACTTTAACCTCATCACTTAGTCAACTACCTGAATCATTGAATGTTCAAATGCCTACTTTAAAACAAAATTTACTCACTAATAGACCTACAATTACTAATAATGACGATAATAGTAGATGTTCAACAATAAATGGAGATTCTTACCATAATAATTTAGACTCTAATCACAGTAATGACACATTAATCTATTCTCAAATGAATTCATCTTATAATCATTTTGAATTAAAAAATTCTGATCAAGTTTTATATAATCATAATAAAAATCTCTTAAAAAAGCATGAACAGCAAGGACTTTGGTACTCACAACTACAAAAGTGTCAACAACAGGACCAGTCATTACGTCATCACCTTAAACATGAACAACGAATAACTGAAGCTTCAGTTGATAATATTGATTCCATTTGTTCAATATCTCCTAGTTGTTATCACAAACAAGATAATAATAATAATAGACAATCAAAAGAATCACAGTTTGTTGCTATTGGTGATTGCAGTGCCTTGTATCCATTTACAGGTAACGAGATGGAGATTCTACTTTATCTCGTTTTTCAAATTTTGATGTATATTATCGAAGTTGTGTTAATATTCATTTTTATACTGATTTGAGCCATGATGTAATCATCTAGTCAGTAATGTAGGATATTATTTGATTGCTAAATTTGTAGATATTCACATACCCTACATTAGCATGACATGTCTCTCATATCTTTCCATTGATTTTCCTGTGCCAGATTTTATAGTTGTTGCTTATCATCTGATAGTATGAATATGAACCTCGATACTGTCCAAACTCACAGGCAGTTGTTTCATAGTCGGTCGGAGTAGGCCTTCGTTTAGCAGCCTTGAAGCCCACTTAACCTATCGTAGAATGTTATTTTATTTTTATGCTTCATGTGTCATTCATTGATGTTCGTTATAGACGACAAAAATTCATAAAACCTATACTAATCCACTGAAATCTTACTATCGGAAAGCTGGATTGCTTGGTAATGTTGATATTGTTAAATTCTAGAATCATCACATCTCTAAGAAGTAAAATCCGGAATTAATTTTCATCTGACTTTTCAACTTTGCATCACACTTCCAGTTTTTCTCTTTTGAATAATATACTGACAATATATAAAAATATTTTAGGAATAGTTCATTTACTCAGAAAGTTAACATGAGTTTGAAAGACTAAAGAGATTTCCCTTCTAAAAATTATTTTTCACAGTTTGGCATATGTAGATCTAGATGGATCAAAATGTTACTAGACCAACTCCAATCCATAAAATATCAGACTATACTACTATCATTCGGTTACATCAGGACTCAGTGACTCATCCAATAAATCTCTAATCACTCTGTTATCCTTAATTCGCTTTTACAATATATGAAAAATAAGCGGAAAACTTGTTTTTAAAACTTTAAGATCATAGCAAATCTTCAGTATTAAAAGTTACTCAGAGAATCTGTTAAGATTTATGGTTTATGTGATTGATTTCTATTTGAAACTGGTAGGTCATGGGTTTGAATCTCGCGAGTGCGGGATCGTGGATGCGCACTGCTGAGTAGTCCCATAATAGGACGAAATGGCCGTCCAGTGCTTCCAGGTTTTCCATGGTGGTCTAGCTTCAATTGACTCACGCTTTCAACTATGAAAATACTAAATCTCCACAAAAACCCCTTCTGATTTAAAACTTTACTCATAATTCCAATAGATCAATAATATCTGTCATTATTGATTTTTTTTTTCATAGAAAATAAAAACATTTCATTGAATAATATGTATAACATTACCTTACAATGTATATTAACTGTGTGAATATGTTTAGACCATTATTAAATTGCTTGATTAAATAAATAAAAAGTAATGCTTGTGTAATGGATTAATTATTTATACCATTACTATTTATTCTTTAACTGGTTTGATGAATTCAATTTTTGTATATATAGTGACTCAATTTTAGGCATAGTCACTAACCAAAAAACGAAGAGTGACAAATGTGTTTTGTTGCATAAAACGTACTTCAATTACAAGTGAATAACATGTAATTGAAATTAGAATAAATTTTGTAACTGATTATAAATTTGGTTTGGAATAAAAAACGTTTTTTTATATTTTAGACATGGTTTAGATTACATTCGATCCAATAGAAAATGTAAAACAATTAGTCTAATTCATTTGTTTTAGTTGCTTGATTTTTTCTATTGATGTTTAGGACTGAAAATGATCAGTTTCATACCGTCTAGATTTTACGCTGAACAATTATGTCACAACGTACTATACTCATCAGTCTCCATGTGTGTGTGTGGCCACACATATATGTAGGGAGAACTAATCATGATTTGCAAATTAGGGTGTTTAAACATGTAACTAATTGTTTAAAAAAAGCAAATACAGTCAAATAACTCAATAAGAGTAGATGATAAATATCCACTGTCTCCCATTCTCAAACATATTGTTGAAACAGGTCATAAGAATAATCTTAACACGGCTTTTGTGGTGTTGTACAAAAGTGTTAAAGGACGTATACAAAAGTTGATTGAAGCTTTGCCCATACAAAAAACTAAATTTTATTTCATAATTTAAAGCGTGAGTCAATTGAAGCTAGACCACCATGGAAAACCTGGAAACACTGGACGGCCGTTTCGTTCTATTATGGGACTCCAGTGAGTTCAAAACCACGTCTGTTGTGAGATAGGAACTCACTGAAGATAATTGGTGAATGGTTGCTCAACTTCGTGGATCAGTTGAAGTTAGACATTAACACCGTTTGATGCCAGCTCAGTGATCTGTCGGTTAAGGGCTTCGGCTCGAGACTGGTAGGTCCTGGGTTCGAATCTCGCGAGTGCGGGTTCGTGGATGCGCACTGCTGAGGAGTCCCATAATAGAATGAAACGGCCGTCCAGTGTTTCCAGGTTTTCCATGTGGTCTAGCTTCAATTGACTCACGCTTTAAACTATAAAATATACTAAATCTCCACAAAAACCCCTCTGATAATTATAAATTTTATTTATTTATTCGAAAGCAGTTTGTTTTCATCGTAAACCTGCCTTGGTAATATTAGTTTATTTTCCAGCGTGGTGAACTTAAAATTGTCTTGAACATTATTTTCCTTATTATCTTTGTTTCCTCTTACTTTCCATTTGTTCGATAATCTTTGTTTTCTTATTACACTATCCAATGGAAATGTACTTTTTCGTTAGCATTATTCAAGTTAATTTGTCATATCGATTAGTAGGGCAGTGAGTTTTCATCAAATAACGTGACTGAAAAATATGTCACTTATGTGTCAAATCATAACCTACTTTGACGTAAGATGTAGAATTGGGTTGGAAGTAAGCTAGGAGTCAAACGAATAAGTGACATCAGTTCAAGAGCTGAAGACTATCTGGTTAGAGCTTGCGTTACAGTTGTAGTCATTATTTTGAGTGTTTAATCCTTCTTACTATTATTGCGATTCGCTTGAAATTAATCTTGTTAGTTTCACCTGATTTTGCTAATATGTGGCAGCGTTGACCGATTCACGTATGTGTCAAGTCCTACGTTAATTAACTGACCGAATGGTTCGTGTCGTAGGTAAATAACTTACTTACTTACTTACTTTCGCCTGTTACTCCCAATGGAGCATAGGCCGCCGACCAGCTTTCTCCAACCCACTCTGTCCTGGGCCTTCTTTTCTAGTTCTTTCCAGTTCTTGTTCATTCTTCTCATGTCTGTCTCTATTTCTCGGCGTAATGTGTTCTTTGGTCTTCCTCTTCTCCTTCGACCTTCAGGATTCCATGTGAGGGCTTGTCTTGTGACACAATTGGGTGATTTCCTCAAAGTGTGCCCAATCCACTTCCAGCGCTTCTTCCTGATTTCTTCCTCTGCTGGAATCTGGTTTGTTCTCTCCCACAGTAACTTGTTGCTGATAGTATCTGGCCATCGGATCCGAAGTATCTTGCGTAGACAGCTGTTAATAAACACTTGTATCTTCTGAATAATGGCTTTCGTAGTTCTCCACGTCTCTGCCCCATACAGAAGAACTGTCTTGACATTTGTATTGAAAATTCTAACCTTGGTGTTGGTTGACAATTGTTTTGAGCTCCAGATGTTTTTCAGCTGTAGGTATGCTGCTCTTGCTTTGCCGATCCTCGCCCTCACATCTGCATCTGATCCACCGTGTTCATCAATGATGCTGCCCAGATATGTAAAGATTTCCACATCCTCCAAAGCTTCTCCGTCAAGTGTAATTGGATTGGTGCATATTGTATTGTATCGGAGAGTCTTGCTTTTCCCTTTGTTTATATTGAGACCTACTGCTGCTGAGGCTGCTGCTACACTGGTCGTTTTCTCCTGCATTTGTTGTTGCGTTTGTGATAGAAGAGCCAGATCATCCGCGAAGTCTAAATAGTCAAGCTGCATCCTGCCTGTCCACTGTATCCCGTGCATTCCTCCAGATGTTGACGTCTTCATAATCCAGTCGATCACCAGGAGAAAGAGAAAGGGTGAGAGTAGGCAACCTTGCCTAACACCGGTCTTTACCTCGAACGAGTCGGTGAGTTGTCCTCCGTGGACGATTTGGCAGTTTAGTCCATCATAGGAGTTCCGTATGATATTTACTATCTTCTCAGGCACACCGTAGTGTCGAAGAAGCTTCCACAGTGTCGTCCTGTCCACGCTATCAAATGCCTTCTCGTAGTCGATGAAGTTGATGTACAGTGATGAATTCCATTCGATTGATTGTTCCACAATGATACGTAGAGTTGCGATTTGATCTGTGCACGATCTATCCTTACGAAATCCAGCTTGTTGATCTCGAAGTTGAGCGTCCACGGAATCCTTCATCCTGTTTAACAATACTCTGTTGAAGACTTTTCCTGGTATTGAGAGGAGAGTGATGCCTCTGTAGTTGTCGCACTTGCTCAGATCGCCTTTCTTTGGTATCTTGATGAGAAGTCCTTCTTTCCAGTCTGTTGGTACATGTTCTTCGTCCCAAATCTTACCGAAGAGGATGTGGAGTATCTTGGCAGTTGCTGTTACATTTGCTTTCAGTGCCTCTGCCGGGATGTTGTCTGGTCCCGCTGCTTTGCCACTCTTGATTTGTCTAATGGCCATGCTGATCTCTTCAATTGTTGGTGGGCCAATATCGATTGGGAGGTTTGTGGGTGCTGCTTCGATGTTGGGTGGGTTCATTGGAGCTGGTCGATTCAAGAGTTCTTTGAAGTGTTCTACCCACCTGTTTCGTTGTTCTTCAATATCGTTGATTACTTTGCCTTCCTTGTTTTTCACTGGTCTTTCTGGTTGACGGTAATTTCCAGCAAGTTTCTTTGTTGTATCATACAGTTGTCTCATGTTTCCCTCTCTTGCAGCCTTTTCCGCTGTCATCGCTAAATCTTCCACATATTTACGTCGGTCGGTCCTGATGCTCCTCTTCACTTGCTTGTTTGCCTCTGTGTATTCGGCTTGTGCCTTGGCTTTTTCTGCTCTTGTTCGGCTGATATTGATTGCTACCTTCTTGTTCCTCCTTGCTTCAATTTTATCCAGTGTACCAACAGTGATCCATTCCTTGTGATGGTGCTTCTTTTGGCCCAGAACCTCCTGACATGTTGAAACGATTGCCTCCTTGATACCTTTCCAGCTGCTCTCTATGGTGGTTCCCTCTTCATTGAGTAGGTTATGAAAGGCCTGGAACCTGTTGCTGAGGGCTATGTTAAATTCGTTGAGTTTGTCAGCATCTCGAAGAAAGGCCGTGTTAAACTTTTGTGATGTTGTCCGCGCCATTGTCCAGTGCTTCTTGAGTTTTAGTTTCATCTTGGCGACCAGCAAATGGTGATCGGATGCTATATCAGCTCCTCTCCTGGTTCTCACATCCTCCATCGTCCTCCTGAACTTTTTGTTGATGCAGACATGGTCGATTTGATTCTGTGTAGTGTGATCCGGTGAAATCCAAGTGGCTTTGTGTATGTTTTTGTGTGGGAATATGGTGCCACCTATGACCAGTTTATTGAAGGCACATAGGTTTGCAAATCTCTCACCGTTTTCGTTCCTTCGTAGGTAAATAAGGCATAAACTAAATCTATACTAAATTTGTCTAATTGTGTGCAAATCTAAATTTTTTGTTTGACGTGAAATGCGTTCAAATGTGATATGTACCTTGTGCATGTATATTTGTATAACATTATTACTGAAGATTCAGTGAACAAATGGAGTCTTTATCTATGACTGGAAATATATTATCCTGTCGTAGCTGCTACCTTGGCGTGATGGTCGGGCTAGCCTATCACGATGACACAACCGAGCTATATTGACTGGAATATATGTTCCTGTAGGTCATACCATGCCAGGCAGCTCGGTTGAAGAACAGGAAGACTAAAAGCAGCAACTCAAGATCTGAGGGCGAAGTCGTACTGCTGACTGTAGAGGGGTGTGACAGCAGTAAGGTGTTTCCCTCGGACAACCGGCACCTGCAGCGATGATGCCTTCTCACAAGGAAGGAAGGGGTTAGAAGAGGTCAAGCCTCACCTTACCTCACGGATTTCCGTCTCAGATGGTAAAGCCCTTTGAAGAACAGAGCTAAAACGTCAAAAACCTCCCACAAAAGGCCGTGCGTGACCGACCTCAAGCAGTTGTCTCTTGGGCCCTGCGGTCACGCTCCCAGGTCGTTATGACCAACACTAATCCAACTTCCTTTTGAGGTCCCTCAAGAAATACCCTTTCACGGCGTGGGCAATCCGGAATTGATATTAGGCTTCCTTAGCTAGGGCTTTAGAATCTCGCGCCATCGATGTATGCTGCGTCTCCGAAACGCGCATACAAATCTGAGTAGCATCATCCCATCTGGCTCTGAACATAACGAAGAGCGGAGTCAGCTTTAGCGCAGGCTAACAAGAAGCCTACGCAATGATTGCGAACAGTGGTGGGTAGTGAAAGCGAGAGAGATGGAAAACGCAGCGGCAACAGGCATCAGCAGACAACTGTCCAGAGTTGTTAGGAAAACTGGTATTAGGAACCCAACTATCAGCAAAACTATTTCGGAAAAAGATGGATATATCATTCATTCTCAATCCAGGAGATTGGATCGATGGGCAGAACATTTAAGTCATCATTTTAATTAGTCTTCAGCCACCCACCGGTTTTCCACGACCTCCAGTCGTCCTGAATGGCAAATTGATGTAAGTCCTCCAACTCTCTATGAGGTTGAAAAAGCTATAGGAAATCTAAAGTGTGGGAGAGCAGCAGGCCCTGACAGGTTTACTCCTGAGATTTTTAAGGATGGCGGTCCAATACTAGCAGCAAAATTGACTGAGGTCTTAGGTAGAATATGGGAACTGGATGTAACTCCATCTTACTGGTCCCAATCACTGATTATGCCAGTCTATAAGAAAGGATAAAAGTCCTCTTGTGACAGTCACAGAGGAATCAGTTTGACTAATATAGTGTCTAAAATATATGCTTCAATAAAACTTCGACGCCTAACCAAAACTCTTGAAGAGCAGACTAGAGAAAACTAGGCTGGTTTTTGACCTGGACGTGGTTGTATAGACTAGATGTTCACTCTACGTCAGGTTCTAGAACATAGACACACATCCAGACGTCCCACAATCGTAGTTTCTCTTGACCTTAAGGCGGCATTTGACTCCGTTGATCGTGAATTTCTATGGCAGTGTTTGTCACTGAAAGGAGTACCAAAGAAGTACATTAACCTCATAAAAGCTCTCAACTCGAACACAACTGGTCGAGTTAGAGCTTATGGCGAACTGTCATCAGAATTGGTTACCTCAAGTAGTGTTCTTCAGGGCTGTCCACTCTCCATTCTTGTTTAACTTTAACGTAGACGTGCCTTTAGAAATAACACTTTCCTCATCTAAATTTAGAGGGATTGAAGTTCTATTAGGAGACTCACTTGTTGAATTCAAATATGCCGATGACATAGTTTTATTTGGTGAAGACGCTGACAACATGCAGAATCGTCTGACCACTATGAGCAGCAATACTGGCATGTTCGGGATGCGATTCCCCCCCCCTCGGAATGCAAAATGTAATAAACCAACTGGTATATATATATATACCAGTTGGTTTATTACTAATGAATAAGCTATAATCCCTCAAAATGAAGAATCCTGCGCTTATTTCAAAAAAGACTATATATGAATACGATATAATGCTCCTCATTTCTCAGTGATTAGTTTAAGGCGGGTAATTCCACCACCAATACATGGATAAAAATACACTTTATGGTTATTTAGAAAATTACCGTTTTATTTTTAAAAAAAACTCAGTTTTCTGTTAGTTTGTCTTAAAAAAAAACACTTTTTTTGTACTTGATATATTGAAATATGAACCGTCCCAATTATAAACCATTTATACCTAATTGGCCTTGGTATTTTACGATTCATTTTGCTACATAATACCTAAATGGTTATAATCTCGAAAATTGTCCGTTTGTTCTTAAAATATATATTTGTGAAGTTCTACCGTGCTTAGTACATAGACGATTTTATGTTGTGTAACGCATTTTGTGTAAGTTTAAAATATTGAACTACTGTTTTTTGCTACAATGAAACCGGTCAGTTCAACGCTCATCAGTAATACTTAAAATATACCATGGAGTATACTCAACTCAAGTTTATTGAGAATCAAGGATCTATAAATTATAATTCCCATGTTCATGACATCAGAAACTAAGAGGGCTTGGTGGCTAACTACTAACAAGTGTTAGTTCGTCACCATCTGTTTTTTGAATAAAGGCATGTGTACACAACCCTGTTTTGTCATACTGATTTTTCTTCAAAACTTGTCTTAATCTAAATCGATAAGACCTATCGGGTAGAAAAATATTGGTTTTTTTCGCTCCGAATTTCACAGAAGCCATGAAATGCACGAAACTTGTCTGATTAATCAGTGCTTTTGCTACATTCTTAAACAAGACATATTTATGTTCTTTCTGTTTTGATTGATCGAGCTTATAAGTCGTTAACTTGTTTTTTTTTTAAATAAAGTTTATTGAACGTCACTTATGCCTGTCGTCCCTCGCGGAGGAGCATAGGTTACCCCCCAGGATATATTAAACTTCACAGTCATATTTATTAATATTTATACATCTGGCTGCTGTAGCTAAACTAAACTTGAAGAAGCTCCCGATCCATATATCCTGTTTTTCTCCAATTATTCAATCGGATAAAGACTTGTAGTGTAGTAGTGGGATTGTAGATGTTTAATCGCATGTATCTCATAAATTTCGAGAATCTATATCCCGGCCCAATAAGACCCTTGCTGGTAAAATAACCTAGACTATTTCAATAGGCTGTATTACTCACGAAACTAATTATATCAATTGATCTATACAGAAAAATTTCTCAATTGATCACTTTATAATTAGCACTTTTTGATGTGCTACAATATTTTATATAACTCTCAATATTAAGCTATCTTCAAATTATCCGTATACGTACATTATTATTCTCTAGAAAGATAGTCATAGTGTTTTTTTCTCATCGACTTCCAATGAATTTTATTCGCACAATGATTTTAAAAAGGTGTGATTGTGTTGCAATATATTTTTTAATGTGACATTACTGAAACACTGTATTCTATATTTTATTTGCTTGAACACATGAACATTAGTACAAAAGAGCACCAAAATAGATATACGCCACACAAAATGTGTGAGGACTTGGATATTGTTTGGGTGCCCGAACCGAGGCAGGTGGTTTCCTTAGCGGATTACTCCTTGAACCTTTGACTTAGAGGTCTGATCCATAAGGCAGTCGAGCGATGTTAAGAGATGTAGTCCCATGTTGGCCGGTGACCAAGAATAAATCTATACGTCGTATCATATAGCCCATGTGCATCATTGGTTTGGAACCAGAGTTTTCCAACTCCCTTAGATAAACTCTTAAAACCAACCAACCCAGTTTGAGCACTGGACCTTCGCTTTTTGTCCTCTCAATTTCTCAAACCATACCCCCCGTCGCGAGAAGACAGTGAGTAAAACTTCTCCGACAGCCATGGGAGAGCAGACTCTCCCCACCCTCGGTCGTACCGAGGCATTTGGGGGCATAAATGAGTAAGAAGGAGGAAATCGCTATTGATAATCTTGATGCCGTGCATACTATGGATGCTTTTGGTTGAAAGGATTTGCGGCCCTCTCCTGGTTGATGTGGGCAGGCTCATCCCACTAGCCAGCTCCAATCGCTTCTCCACTGATGGCCTTACGCGCCATTATATTCAAATGAATATATATTATATAAATGAGTTTATAATAATCTAATCTGTCTTGCTTTTTTTTTGAATAAAATTATTACTAGGCGATGGTTTTGAATCGTGTTATTTAGCATTTGAGGCTGATGAAGAATTTTATATTTTGGCAACTGATCCAACGGAAGATACTACTGATTGGCTTCATGTATGCCGTAAACAGCGGACGCAAGAAATAGGTTATGTTCCTACAGCATATGTTCAGAAAAATTTTTATTTGCAACCAGTTATCTTGCCGAAATCAGAATATGTACAACTACAAGATTCGGACTCATCATCGACTAGAACAGTTACTTCTACTAAACCGACGTTGAAAAAATCTGTGAATACAGCACAAACATCTGCAAGAAGTCCAGTGAATAGTGTTCACAGTAATAAAAGTAATTATTCCGGTATGTTGATGATGAACAGAAATTTCAGAGGTACTTCTCCTTATGTTCGTTTAAGTGGAGTTTCACGAGATACGGACTTATGATGAAATAAATAAACTTGTTGAATTCACTCTTTCCTTGTTTATGCTTTATTATTATTACCATGTTAATTTTTTTTTATACATACATAATGAACGTATGCTCATGAGTATACTTTTTCTTAAACAATGAACCATATCATTTTGACAATTCACTTTTATAAACAATCTCCAATTAGTATTATTCTTTTTTATTTGTAACTTTTCTTTAAAATACAATGATCGGCAGTATTACACAATCTTATCTTCCAATCTCCCTATTTGTACATATGGATATATGCAACCCCCTTTTTGTCACATTATTCACTGGTGCCTTAATTTTTCAACAGAAATCATTATCATTTCTCTATTCTTATTGTTTTTTTCCACACTTTATGCAGTAAATTAGAAGATTGTTTATATACCATTTACACTATCACATACACTTACAACGCATAAGACAGACACTTATTTGGTAGTTTTACATTGAAATACCTACTTTTATTCCTTCGTAATTATTTTAGATGATAAAAGGGGAAGGGATTTCATTTTATAAAATATTAAAACTGCCACTATTGAATATACTACGACATATTGATGAATTGTCTTTGTCAGTTGACTTCTACGACTATACAGTAATTGAGATAATCTGTTTTCATTTTTAGTTTAATCCACTGTTTTTTCCTAATCACATTTGTAGGCGACATTTTACCTCTTCTATATAACTTTTTAAAGTTTTTCCTTGTATTGACATAAACTTATCGTGTATAGTATACATGTCGTACTATGTCATACGTTGTCTTGTTTAGTCTGGAAATAATAACAATTCGGTATCTACTACTGATTTCTTATGTGTTCAGTAACTACTAAGTAGATTCAGATAGTATTGATTATTCTAATGTCTCTGCTCTTTTAATTTACCATTCTTATCGTTTGACATTTCAATATAGGCTCGCCTAAATAGATTTAGTCTGTTCCGTTTGTGGAATTATATCCATCGTGTTTTGATGTGTTTCAAGGCATTCACCACGTATGACTACTCGTCAAGTTGCTCGTGATATTTCACTCGCTAAGGTTCTGGATTATTAGATGAATATATTTTCCTGAGTCATTTAAAGAATTGACCTGATCCAACCAAACCGGCAAGACAATTTTCTGCCAAAATAAGTTTGAAGTCCGAAAAAACTCAACAGTAATGTAAAGTGTTTGATACATACATGGAATGAACATTCATTCTTACAGAACGAACAACTAGCAGCTTCACATTTTCCTACCTTATTATCCATTTGTGAACTTTCAACCATAAAGTATTTTATGGTTTAACCATAGATAGTGAACTATGGTGATCACCGATTTCACCTTCCAATAATTATGTTTCAACTAGCTCATTGATACTTAATAACTACTTTTTGGTGGAGTTTCGTTGTCTGTGCTGGATAGTTTGGTCGTGAAGCTCTCATCGTTATTCTGAACGACATCACCAGCACAAACTTCAGTTGCAAGTGACATGTTCGAGTTTCTCTACATACGACTCACAGCTTGTCCTGTGTAGACCTAAACCTTGATTGGCTATTATTCACATTAAACCTATCATTTATCTACTCAGCCAAATGGATGAGTGAATTTCGCACCAAGATCCGATACCTGTTATCTTATATCTGATTGGTTCGTCCATAAACTATGGTCTCGCTGACTGAATGATAAAGTGTTTTTTCTGGGGACTGATATGTGCATTTAAGATAAAATTATAAGAGACATGTACAATAAATAGAAATTAAAATATAGGAGGTAAGTAGTGTAATAGGAAACCTATTTATCTATCTAAACATATAAACATTGGTACAAGGAAGCACCAAATAGATATGAACCACATAAATCATTCGATTTGTGTGGGGGCTGGGATACTGCCTGGGTGCCTAGGCTGAAGCAGGTGGTTTTCTTAGGGGGCCACACCCAGAGCCTTTGACCTAAAGGTCTAATACACAAGGCAGTGGAGGAACGTAAGGAGATGTAGTCACATGGTAGCCGGTGACCAATAATTGGTTCATACGCCATTTGTTCCTTCAGGATACGGGAGCCCATGTGCACCAACTGGTATGGAATCAGGGTTTTTCAACACCCCTAGGTGGACACTCCACATCCACCAACCCGGTTAAAGCGCCGGGCATTCGCTTTCCGTCCTCTCAATTTTGTAAAGAACACGCCCGCCACGAGGCAGTGTAAAGGACTTCCCTGTCAGAGGCTATATACGCGTGGCCATGTGAGAGCATTTGGAGAGGAAGAGTTGACTCTTCCCACTCTCGGCCGTACCAGGGCATTCGGGGCCAATAACCGTAAATGTGACCGTAAAAATGTTTTATACGTTACAATGAGAAGTAATGCGTAAAACATTCGTTCTAGTGTTAAGAGTGTTCTCACAATGACAGCGACAAATTGATTAGTACTTTTAGGTCAACAGTAAAACCATTGGAACTATCTGAATAATTTTATTTCGGTACGTAACTTAAATATACTTATGATTAAATAACAACAATCAGATGAAATCTTAACGAATTCAACACCATCATTATGACTCATTTCCATGCACGTAATGAGTAAAACTCAGTCAGTAGCCCTTCTACGGCTAATGCCGGTCCCAAACCCGAGTAAAGGAGGAGAGTCGGACACATAGTCAACAACCCCATTCTGTTAAAAAAAAAACTTGCTGGAAAACGCTAACCAGAATAACCAAATTAAACTCTGCTCTCCGAGTTGAAAGATCATTCAAAAGTCACGAGGTCGATGCCCCTTCTAACAACCACAACAACAATTAATATAGGTACATGGAATGTCTGGACGATGTGGGAGACTGAGAGGACCAGTCAAATAGCTACGGAAATGAGGAGATACAACTTGGAGGTGCTCGGAATCAGTGAAACCCATTTGATCCAATCTGGATCAAAATTTGAAGTTCGAGAGAGATGCTGTTGTACTCTGGTCATGAAGAAGAAAATGCTCCACACACTCAGAGAGCTACTCTGATGCTGTCCAAAGAAGCATGGAAAACACTTATAGGATGAGAATCTCATGGATCCAGAATCATCAAAGCATCCTTCAAAACAAAGAAGAACGAGATCACAATGAATCTTATCCAATGTTATGCATCCACCAATTATAGCAATGAAGACGGTAAAGGTCAGTTTTACGAGAGGACACAATCGGTCATAGTGAAGTGTCCCGGAAAGGACCTGTCCATCCTGATGGGAGACCTAAACGCCAAGGTAGGAATGGACAACACCGGGTATGAAGGTATCATGGGAAGACATGGACTGGGAGAAAGGAATGACGATGGCGAGAGATTTGCAGATTTACGTGCACCCAACAAAGTGGTTATGGGTAGTACTATATTCCCATCCCACATCCCACAAACGCATACTCAAATCTACATGGGTCTCACCGGATCACACTACAGAGAATCAGGTCGACCATATTTGCATCACTAAACTTTTCAGGTCACTGAATGATGTAAGAACCAAAAGAGGAGTTGACATACCTTCAGATCACCATCTAGTGATTGTCAAGATGATACTGAAGCTAGAGAAGCACTGGACAGCTGGAGAAACAGTATTACAAAGGTTCAATACAGCCTTCTTTCGAGATACTGACAAACTCAACGAATTCAAGATAACTCCCTGCAACAAGTTCCAAGCCTTACAAGATTTACTGGATGAAGAAGAAACTACTACGGAGGACAAGTGAAAAAGGATCACAGAAGTACTAACTTCAACGTGTCGGGAGTGCTCGGTCGCAAGAAGCATTATCACAAGGAATGGATTTCTGTCGAAACCCTAGGCAGAAGTCAAGTTGTCAAGTTAAAAGTCAAAAAATGACGAACTAAAAGACAGCAAATAACAGCAGAATAGAGAAAGTCAAGGCACAAGCTGAATACACAGAAGTAAACAAGCAAGTGAAGAAAAGCATTGGGGCCGACAGGCAGAAATACGTGGAAGAACTACCAACGACAGCGGAAAAAGCTGCAAGAGAAGTAAGTATGACACAACGAAGAAACTAGCAGGGAAATACAGTAAACCAGAACGACCAGTCAATGACAAAGGAGGCAAAACAATCACTGAGATTCAAGAACGGAGTAACAGGTAAGTAGAATACTTTTAAGAACTTTGGCATAAAACTGCTCCACTAAACCAACCGGACATCGAAGCAACACACAGTCCTTCCTATAGATGTCACTCCACCAGCGATCGAAGAACTCAACATGGCTATCAGACAAATCAAGGGTGAAAAAGCAACAGGACCTGACAATGTGCCAGCCGAAGCACTAACGTCAGACATATAACTGCGAACATGCTCCATGTTCTGTTTAGGAAGATTTGGAAGGAAGGACAAGTGCCACAGACAGACTGGAGAGAAAGATACCTCATCAAGATATCAAAGAAAGAAGATCTGAGCTAGTATGCGAGCTACAGAGCCATCACACTACTATCAGTACAAGGAAAAGCTTTCAACAGAATGTTGTTGGATCGGATAAATAATTCAGTGGACATTCAGCTTTGATATCAGCAGGCCGGATTCCGTGAGGACCGGTCGTTCACAGACCAAATCGCGACACTACAGATCATCGTTGAGCAATCAATTGAATGGAATTTGTCACTCAGTCAGTTACAACATAGAACTTCGTACGTACGTACATCAGTTCGAGTTGCCATACCACATTAGCACAGAGAATTTGTCACTATACATCAACTTCTTTAACTATGAGAGAGCGACACTACGGTGTACCTGAGAAGATCATCAACATCATACGGCATCCATAAGACGGACTGCAGTGGCAAAGTCGTGCATGTAGGACAGCTGACATATCCATTGCAAGTGAGGGCGGATGTCAGACAAGAATGATTACTTTCTCCCTTTATGTTTCTTCTGGTGATTGACTGGATTATGAAGACCTACATATTTTTTGTCGTAAGTGATAAATAAGTGGACGTTCATTACTATGTACTGTAGTCAGCTTAGTTATCTAAATTAGATAAGAGTCGTCTAACTTAACTTCAAGTTTATTCATTTGTAAATTTTCATTTTATTCACATAAAAAATAATTTAAAAAGAGTTTCATTTTGAAAAAAAAATCGAAAAAGAAAATGATGAAAATATTATGATATAATCTTGTTTATAATTTTATCATTTGTCTCTCTAATTTTGGCATAAAATTTTACCACATTAGGATCTGCACGAATCACTTCAGGGCGCCAATCAAGTAAATATAAAGCATTTAAATTACGACACCGACTAAGAGCTACGTAAGCTTGTCCACATTCGAATACCTGGAATAAACAAAGCGACATAAAATTCCATGAATTCAGTTACGATATCGAATTCAAATATAAGAAGGTATTCAATATAATAACATATTTGGGGCGAGAAACAACAGTTGAGATTTTTACAAACAGAATAACAACAACAAAATCGATATCTACAACGGTGAAATAAGTCGGTATATCACAACTGGTTGTTCATTATGGACACTAAGATAATGAGTGAGATAAGCCTACTAACTGGACGCTTTTATCAGTTTCCTAGACGCTTCTAATTACCTTAGGCTAAATTTACACGGCAACTTGAACACAAGACAAAAAGGCTTGAAGTGTGGAAAGAAAGTTTTACTCAAGGGGTTGGTTTATGTACACAAAATGAAGGGTATTTATGAAATTGCAGATGCCGTTCGGTTTCTAAAAGTTGCTGAAACTACACCAAACATATTAGCATCATAGGTAATTATCCAATTAGTAACGTGATACATGGCCCTTCACTTTTTAAATATTTCTGAGAAGCTTCTATTAAATGCTACTCGGATGAAATGTCATCCAGAGTTTTCAGCGCCCCTCTAGACTTCTTCAAGGAGTACATTGGTTCTCCAAAACAGAATGCATAAATCTACATCAACTAGAAATAGGATCATCAGGCTTCAATAAATATCCCGAATATCTTTGCCACATGAGTAAAGATATCATTATGTAAAAACATGTTGCTTTCCACATTCGAAAACTTTCACAGTCAATAAGAGGTTCACTTGTTTATTACTCCTTAGTTTGACGGAGTTACTTAATTACACCTATTACTACTCGTGTAGGAACATAGGCCACCGACCACCATTCTCTATTCAGCTCTGTCCTGGGTAACCCATTCCAGTCGCTACTGATCCTTTTCATGTCTGCTTCCACTTCCGAACGCAGTGTGCTCTTTGGTCTTTCTCTTCTCCTTTCCCCTTCAGGATTCCATGTTAAGACTTGCCTCGTGATGCAATCTGATGATTTCCTCAATGTATGTCCTATCCACTGCCAACTTCTTTCTCTAATTTCCTCCTCAGCTGGAAGCTTGTTTATTCTCTCCCACAGTAGGATGTTGCTGATAGTATCCAGCCAACAAATATTGAGTATCTTGTGTAGACAATTGTTTATAAATACTTGTACTTTTTGATGATGGTCGTAGTAGTTCTTCAAATTTCAGCTCTGTACAATAGAACTGTGTTGACATTCGTATTGAAGATTCTCACTTTGATGTTGGTTGACAGACAGTTGTTTTGAGTTCCATATGTTCATCAACTGTAGGAATACTGTCCTAGCTTTGCCAATCCTCGCCTTTATGTCTGCATCAGATCCTACACGTTCTTCGATGATGCTACTCAGATACTTGAAAATTTCCGCCTCTTCCAGAGTTACACCATCCAGTGCGATTGGGTTGGTGTTCTCCGTGTTGCATTTGAGCACCTTGGATTTTCCTTTGTGTATGTTGAGGCCTACTGTCGCAGAGGCTGCCGTTACACTTCTCATGCCTTTTGTTGATGCGTGTGGGATAAAAGACCTAGGTCAACTGCAAAGTCCAAATCGTCCAGTTGCATCAAACCTGTCCATTGTATTCCGTGATTCCCCTGAGATATGTAGGTCTTCATAATCCAGTCAATCACCAGAAGAAACAGAAAGAGAGAGAGTAGTTATTTCTGTCTGACATCCACCCTCACTTGCAATGGATATGTCGGCTGTCCTACATGCACGACTTTGCCACTGCAGTCCGTCTTATGAATGCCGTATGATGTTGACGATCTTCTCAGGTACACCATAGTGTCGAAGAAAATTCCGTAAGGCTCTCCTATCTACCCTATCAAACGCTTTCTCATAGTTAAGGAAGTTGATGTATAGTGACGAATTCCATTCAATTGATTGCTCAACGATGATCTGTAGTGTCGCGAATCGGTCAATAAATCAATAGTTATCTCAAGTATACAATAACTTAATTTGATCAATTTACATACAACTTTACGAATTATTATTGCCTTTGTTATTTCATTTCACAATCCTTTGCACTATTATTATTATTGCTATTACTATCATTATTATTGGTTCAACATCACTATTAATCTTCTCAACTTATGATTAACTTACTTAGTAATCACTTCACTTGATTATTTCGTTTTGAATCTGAACTTTGAGCCGTTAAAACAACTGTTTAGGAATTTACACGTTGAACGTTAGGGGTTGGCATTAGTTTGAGCTACCTTGTGACTGCAATTGATTGGTGAACAATCATTTTTTATACACTTTTTAGGTATAATCACTATGATTTGTCAAAGTATTTATTTTTTGTTAATTACATTTTAATTTCAGTGTTAATTTCATTAACACTAGTAACAGAAGATACTCAGTTGAGAATTTTAGAGTAACGGCAATGTTGGAAACAAGAAAATTATAAGTTAATCAGTTGATAACGTACGTATTCTGCAAATATGGACAACTGCTTTGAACTAAACTATTTATTATAAAAATAAAACACTTTAGTCCGTCACATTATTTCAAAATACAAACCTTTGACAGAGCTAATTCTGCACATTCCAATGTTATCCCCTGACTTTTATGGATGGATATTGCCCAAGCCAGAGTTAGTGGTAATTGACGTCGACTTGCGATTTCCTCTGCATTAACCCCACAAATAGTCCACTTTTCAACTTGTACGACATGTAAGATGCCATTAGATTCATTCGCTTTTGCAGGATAAAACCGAACTTCAGGAAGACCAGTATCATTGTTTATCTTTTCTACTACGCCTCGCGCTCCGTTGACAAGTCCACGGCTAGTATCCAAGTTTCTTAGTAGCATTACCTAGTTTTATATTTAAAACAGGTCATTAGAAGAATAAACCGACTCATGAATTTCGAACAATATACCATGTACAAAATTTAGATCTAATTCTTAGTTGTTCTTTTACTGCTTTTTGGTTGTTAAAAGTGTGAAGGATGAAAAGCAAGTTTAAAAGTGTATCAAACTTTGAACGTTGGTTGGATTTCCTTCACAAGGTAATGCTCATAAGAATGATAATATGTATTCAACCATGACACATACTTTTATGTGTATGCACACATCACTGATTCAAAACCTAAATGGTATGCACGACATAATACAGAATGAAATAAAGTGCGAGACATAAAAATGATCTTACTTGAGCACCAACTTTTAAATTTAGTACAGAAGGGGCTGGGCAAGATGAATCTATTGTGGTTGAGATACCTTTTCCAACTCCATTGTCTTGAGATCGATAAACTTTACATGAACCTATTTGAATAAGTGAACAATGAAAGAAGGAAATTCGTAAATAGTTTTCATGAAAACTGTAACAGTCAGTCAGCTACAACATAGGACCAGACACATATATGCATCGGTCCAAGTTGCCATACCTCGTTAACACAACAAGATGAACACTGGATTCATAGAAGTAGTTAGTTTAGTGGTGGTAATATATAAAAGACAGGTTATATATAGGGATATAGTATAGGAAGGAAGAACGCTATGAAGCAATTTTAATCTCAAGGTTTAAGGGAAGATAAAGAGTGTATACACCTACGCCATTGTGATCGATTCTGAGCCATGTCACACAGAGTCTCCAACCATTGGTTACGATGGTCGCGTGGACCCCAACCAAGTAGACTGCATTTGCCAACATGGATCAGACTAGAAGTTAGTAACTTCAAGCACTGATGCCACGTTTTGGTTTGGCCGCCCCTAACTTTCTTCCAACCATTGCCAATACTAGTTAGCATAGCGCGTCGTGGTAATCGGTGTTCAGGCATACGTAACACGTGGCCCAACCATCTCAGTCGATGAAGATTCACCACCTCATCAACTGACTTACCATTATTCCCTAATACCCTCTGTCTAACCTCACTGTTACTTACCCGGTGATCCCAGCAGATGCGGCATCTGTGGTCTAATACTAGTAACTTACGAGTATCTTCTACCCTTAATGGCCATGTTTCACAGCCGTAACGTTTAACGTTATACTAACACTAACTAATTTGGTACTACATATAAAAATATGTTCATTTACATCAGCTAGGTAAAACCTTTAAAGTGTATTCGAAAGTACTCTTAATTCAGTATACTACAGAATATATATTTAATGCGCATATGTTGGAATTTTTGAAGAGTCCAAATTTTTTAATGTATAATGTTAACATTTAAAGGTGTTCTTTAACAATTGCTTGAATTTTATCATATTGTTTTTCTATCGAATAAGATCTACTTTCAAGTTTATTCAATAACTGGCTATTATTGTTGTGCCTTTCTATTTAACATATTTTATGTTTAGTTTATTCAAATTTAACTGGTCCAAAAAACTGATGACTAGGATTTAATGTTAACTCAGATTCCCATTTAATTTGTTTTGTTAGCAATCAAATCTTATGCTCAATGAAAAAACTCTTAGTCCATATATTTTCCTAAGTGTTAAATGAAAACTGAAAACGAGTTTCGAAGCCCTAATTAGTTCAAACTTTATGTAAAATCAACTGCTGTAACTTAATAAACGGTTAGTGTAGATTAGGCCTTGAGCATGTAATGTTAGCAAGCTGCTCAAAACAAGAATAACATTAAAACAACTACGGTTTAAACGTATCATTTATTTCGGGCCACACTAATGAATATTTTTTCACATCTTTCTCCTTAGTAATCCTCAATCAAAAAATTGATATCATCCATTATTAGTTTAAGACAGATATATAAATCAATAATTTGTGCAGTGATTAACATTTTTAATAACAACAAGCACTAGTGATCACTGTATCAATAGTCTAGATTCAAGTTTGGACGTGATTACATCCAGAGATATTTTTCCCAGCATGCTATACAAATCTTTATATATTCAGGCCAAAAAAAGTGTAAGCCTCAAAATATTGAGCATATTATCAGAATGGGGATTTGTGGAGATTGTAGTAATTTCTAATAGTTGAATTTATGAGTCGATCTAAGATGGACCATCATTGAAAACCCGGAAGTACTGGACGGCCGTTCCGTCCTATTACGGGACTCCTCAGCAGTGCGCACCCATGATCAGTCAGTCAGTCACAAGGTAGAACTTCCTATGTACGTACATCAGTTGGAGTTGCCATATCACACTAGCACAGAGATGCAGTTGCCAAATCAAATACCATAGTGGTAGAAGTAGTAAGAGTATAAGCAGTAATCTGAAAGATTAGGGTTTGAAGATGTTATTCAAGAAGTATGATCCCGTGAAAAAAACTTGGAAAGAGAAAAAAGTTAGAGACATGAAGAATTCAGAAGATTAGAATCTGCGAGAACACAAAGAGTGGATGAACCATCGTCACTGCAAACGATTTTGAGCCATGTCATTCAAGGTCTCTAACCATCGGTTGCTATCATCTCGCGGATCCCAACCAGGTAGTCTACACCTACCAACATAGCTCAGTCCACTTGTCAGTGACTTCATTGATTTGTGCCACGTTTAGGTTTGAAAGATCTTAGCTTTCTCCCAACTTATTCCCACATCACAGAACATCGCACGTCGGGGCAGTCGGTGGTTGGGCATATGTAACACGTGTCCCAGCCATCTCAACTGATCAAGTTTCACCACTCCATCAATCGATTCGCCACCCTTACCTGGTAACCGTTTCCTAACAACTACATTACTTACTCGGTGGTCCCAAGATATACGAGCAATGTTTCGAAAACACCTACGATCGAATACTAGTAGCCTAGGAATATCCTCTACTCCTATCGGCCATGTTTCACTGCCATAAAGTAGGATGGAACGAACTGCTGCACAGTAAGTAGACCCGTCTTTTGGTTGGCAGACGGATATCTCGCCTGCGCCATAATTAACGCAAGTTGGCAAAAGCTAAACGAGCCTTCACACACCACACCACAAGGGCTGATGAGACTCCCAAAATAAGTGAAGCGGTCAACACGCTCAACTACTTCACTTCCTGTCATTAGTTCGGGTATCGATGCAACCTAATCAAGAAGTAACATTCTGAATTTCGAGGCGGAGAATCGCATCCCGAACATGCCTGCATTGCTGCTCATAGTGGTCAGACGATTCTGCATTTGATCAGCGTCTTCACCAAATAGAACTATGTTATCGGTGTATTTTAAGTCTACAAGTAAATCTCCTGGTAGAAGTTCAATCTCTCTAAATTTGGATGAGGAAAGTGTTATTTCTAAAGGCACGTCTACGATAAAGTTAAATAAGAATGGAGAGAGTGGACAGCCCTGACGAACACCACTTGGGGTAACCAATTCTGATGACAGTTCGCCATAAGCTCTAACTCGACCAGTTGTGTCCGAGTAGAGAGCCTTTATAAGGTTAATGTACTTCTTTGGTACTCCTTTCAGTGACCAACAGTCACAGAATCTCACGATCAACAGAGTCAAATGTCGCCTTAAGGTCGAGTAAAAATAATACGATTGTGGAACGGCTGAATGTGTGTCCATGTTCTAGAATCTGACGTAGAGTGAATATCTGGTCTATGCAACCACGTCCAGGTCGAAAGCCAGCTTGGTTTTCTCGAATCTGCTCTTTAGGAGCGCATCCACGATCCCACACGTTGGACTCGAAACCAGGGCCTTCGTTCTCGCGTGCGAACGCCTAACCTCTAGACTACTGGGCCGGCATCCAACGGTGTTAATATCTAACTTCAATCGATCCATGAATTGTTGTGCATCCACTCATCCATTGTCTGAAGTGGATAACTGTACCCACCTGAGAAGTCCCATACTAGGATGAAACGGCTGTCCAGTGCTTTCAGGTTATCAATGGTAGTCGAGCTTAAATTGACTCATGAATTCGATCATTAAAATATTAAGTATATACTTCAATAACACTTGAACCAATCACAACATTTTTAATATTTATAGTCATACCCGAAAATCCTAACGTTACGGATAGAAAGAAACCACATTCGTTTTAATGTCAGTCTGAAAACAAAGCGGGTGGAGTGGTGTTCGTAGTGGATGCGAGAATACGTTTTATCAGCCTCACTTTGTTGGAGGTGTGTACTTGTTTATAGTAACTTCATATAACTCGATGATTAAAACACCATCACTTCAACAATCATTAACAGTATGGAAGCAAAGAAGTCGAAATACGTAGTGGTTGGGAATATTATATCTCAGACACACAAGTCAACTGACCAGACTATAAGGGAGGAGTGAATAAATGAAGTTGCATAAAGTATAAGGATTGACCTACGAGCCAATTTATGTATGGAAGGTTAGATTTGTTTATATATTGTCCAAATAACTAATAAATTAATTACACAGACACATAATTTATGTCAAAGCTGGAAAATCTGCTAAAGTTTATTAGCATTCCATACTATCAAAGTCAAGACCACGGTTAGTTACTACAATGTGAATCAATAGATAAATTCCAGTGGCAGTGGGAGTGGTCTAGTGAGAATATTCACACTACATTCCATAAAAAAACACAGTTTACTAAAGAGTAATTATATTAGTCTTTTAAGATTATATGTGTTGTACGCATTTTGGCTTGCGTACTAGCTACAAAGCAATAATAACTATAAAAAATTCTGAAATTATACGATCCAATGAAAATTCTTTAACCAACCTGGTAGTTCACTTAACTTGCGTTGATTCCAGGCATCAGCGTCTGCGCGATGAGTACATAAACGTGTTGCTATAACTTTGGGTTTATTTTTACGATCAACTAGTTCAGAAACCAAACGAGATCGCAATCTTTCTACAGCCCATTCTGGACACTGACCTTCACGAATTACTGATAGTAAATGTGCCAACTTTGGATCATTGGACTGTCGCCAAGAGTGAGTAAGTTCAATAACTCGAAAACGACACTTAGCCCAAGAAGATGATTGGAACGCAAATTTATTATTAGACTATAGTATAAAAAGTGGTAATAAAACAACCAACTATATGGAGTAAAATTTGAGGAACTATAATGAATATAGCCCTAGTGTTGGCAGGATTCCGTTGGATAGGAAAGTCGATATAATGTAATACTTAGTCGTAATTTACCGGATTTAAAGATGAAATTAATCAGGATCAATTTAAAAACATTGGTTAATTCAATTTATCTCTTTCTGACAAGGTTAATTTTGAGGGATACCAATTAAGAGATAAATGTCTTTCCACAAAATGCTAATGGTTATATATTCTCAGATTTAAAACATTGAAAATCGTACTGAAAAAAGTTGATGACAAGAGTATAATTTTACTGATATTAGAAGACATAATAATAAATACACCGGATATTTGGAGATCATTTCACTTATATTATTTAGTCTATCAGTCAGTTTGTCATAAACATAAAATCTGACATGAATGTTAACGTATCTAACTTGTTACACTTCATGTTAGAGAGACAGAAGTGGAAATCAGCATGATAAAAACCACATAAACTTCCAGGCAGCTCAAAATGGTAGTCAATAACTTAATAGGCTGAGATTAAGTATCAGTCTGATTACCACTAATGTTTTTTTCCAATCAATGGCAGACAGCGTAGTACATTAAGATAGACGAAGAATATGTTTCCTCTACAGTGTATATCAATCAGAAAATTAAATTGCGACAAGGCTGGAATTTCTGACTAATACCAGTTAACTTATCCAGTCAAGTTGACCATTTATCATAAGCTCTTAAAATAAATTAACATTTTTGTATGATAGTTCAAGTATTGTGTGTATTGTGATAAGAATTTTAGGAGGATACTACAACAAGGAATACAACTGACGTATACTAGATGAACTAATAATAGACAACCTAAAATAACTTCAAAGAGAAATTTACCATCAAACAAGCACTGAAAAGAAAGCTGTTAACATAGTTTCTTATTAGGGGATTTTTTGTAAGTTATACATAATGACTAGTTATTTCATGTCACAATGTGATAACAGTTGATTAACGCATAAACACCTAAAAGCAATTAAAAATCTATAGAGTATTTAAAAAGTAAGCCGTAAGATATTAACAAGTGCCTCAGTCCTATCTACGAAGTTCTTAAAATAATTAGGTTGCTGGAACAGTTAAAAAGTCCTATGCATAATCTACAGTTACCAAAACCAGTGAACAAATAACACTAGTGTTTAATACAAACTCAATATCCTTACAATAGGTTGATTCCCAAACACTGATTGTTAACATTACACAAAATCAGCGGTCTAATGTTGTTAAATGCACATTAATCTAAGAGTATTTTATGTGGAGTTGGCACTTTACACACAGAAATTTTGAAATCAAACTAGATATATTTTTTTATATAACCCTATTGGTCACCCAGAAAATTTATCATATAACAAAGAAGAAATCGAATAATCAAAGAAGATAAGTGACTTCAAAAAAGTACAGAATAATGTCCAATTGAGAAAACATAAAACGGTTGACATCGTCAAGATAACTACATATTTTTATCGATGAAAATTTATGGTGTCTAGAACAGTTTCACAACGCCTAGAGAAAACAAGAAATTATATGACGAAAACGTCCAAATGATAGACTGAAATATTTGATAACTATATAATATTCATTAAACTTCGTTTTACAAAGCTGTTTCAATGAAATTAATTTGGCGGGTACGCTTTCAGATTATTATGACAGTACAGCTAGTTAGTCAAATATAAACAACCGAAGTAGCCGATATTATTTATATGGTGAGGTAATGGATCTTTAAATCCCAGTTGGGTGTCATAAGAAGGCAGAATCACTACCAAACCACACAAATATATAATGGGGGGCTAAAATACCCAATTATGTAGAGAATCTGTACCCAACATAACATGCTGTATTTACATAACAGTTAGACCAAAATATTGTAAATTATACTTCAATTTGAAAACTTTATTGCAGGACTAACTTAATGACTATCGCTGAAACCGCAAAAAACTCCGCCACTAGCTCTTCTAGGGCTAATGCCGGTTCCAAACCCGAGTAAAGGAGGAGAGTTGGACACGTAGTCAACGGTAAACCAGAACGACCAGTCAATGACAAAGGAGTCAAAACAATCACTGAGATTCAAGAACGGAATAACAGGTAAGTAGAATACTTTTAAGAACTTCTTTCTCTAATTTCCTCCTCAGCTGGAAGCTTGTTTGTTCTCTCCCACAGTAGGATGTTGCTGATAGTATCCAGCCAACAAATATTGAGTATCTTGTGTAGACAATTGTTTATAAATACTTGTACTTTTTGATGATGGTCGTAGTAGTTCTTCAAATTTCAGCTCTGTACAATAGAACTGTGTTGACATTCGTACTGAAGATTCTCACTTTGATGTTGGTTGACAGACAGTTGTTTTGAGTTCCATATGTTCATCAACTGTAGGAATACCGTCCTAGCTTTGCCAATCCTCGCCTTTATGTCTGCATCAGATCCTACACGTTCTTCGATGATGCTACTCAGATACGTGAAAATTTCCGCCTCTTCCAGAGTTACACCATCCAGTGCGATTGGGTTGGTGTTCTCCGTGTTGCATTTGAGCACCTTGGATTTTCCTTTGTGTATGTTGAGGCCTACTGTCGCAGAGGCTGCCGTTACACTTCTCATGCCTTTTGTTGATGCGTGTGGGATAAAAGACCTAGGTCAACTGCGAAGTCCAAATCGTCCAGTTGCATCAAACCTGTCCATTGTATTCCGTGATTCCCCTGAGATATGTAGGTCTTCATAATCCAGTCAATCACCAGAAGAAACAGAAAGAGAGAGAGTAGTTATTTCTGTCTGACATCCACCCTCACTTGCAATGGATATGTCGGCTGTCCTACATGCACGACTTTGCCACTGCAGTCCGTCTTATGAATGCCGTATGATGTTGACGATCTTCTCAGGTACACCATAGTGTCGAAGAAAATTCCGTAAGGCTCTCCTATCTACCCTATCAAACGCTTTCTCATAGTTAAGGAAGTTGATGTATAGTGACGAATTCCATTCAATTGATTGCTCAACGATGATCTGTGGTGTCGCTATTTGGTCTGTGAACGACCGATCTTTACGGAATCCGGCCTGTTGATATTGAAGCTGGACGTCCACTGAATTCTTTATCCGGCCCAACAACATTCTGTTGAGAGCTCTCCTTGGTACCAACAGTAAAATGTATCACGAGGCGAGCCCTTAATTGGAATCCTGAAGGGAAAAGGAGAAGAGGAAGACCAAGGAACATATTGAGTCGGGATCCTGAATCAGACTTTGAAAGAACGGACAGCAACCCGAAAGGACTTTTTACGGAAGAGTTCGACTGAGTGTGCTGGTGGAAGGCCGATGCTTCTCCACAAGGGGTAACTAGCCCAAGTAAATAAGACCATAAAAACGGCTAAAGGGAATACGTTTTGTGTTACGGTTGTAATAAGTATTTAGTCCACTAGTTGGACAAATCGGACAAATAAAAACTCAGTCCATGATGTAAAGCGTCGATCTAGCGTAAACATACGTTAAGCCAGGTTGTAATATTAGTTATTGAAAAAAAGAAAAGAAGAGCAGTAGTGGCACTATTTCCCATAGTTTATATAGTTCTACCTTCCACTGCTGGAAAATACGTTCGAAACACACTGTTCAAACTCTCATATTGTATGAACGCAATAAAAAGTAAATCGTATAGATTTGTAAAACTTGGATTTATTAGAACCTACCTCAGATGGATGAACAACAGGTGGAAGTTGGAAAAAGTCGCCAAAGATAGCCAACTGGATGCCACCGAAAGCTTTTTGTCCAGAAATTTTGTTCATTGAACGCCGACATTCAGTGGCTATAAGTTCTAGACGTGTAAATACTCTGCTACTTAACATGCTAATTTCATCAATAACAAGATATCGCAGTTTTTGCCAGCGAGTTACTATATCTGGACGGGATTTTAAACGAGTACGCAAAAGCTCCATCCAAACCAAAATGTTATCTTTATCCATCTTCAGATCCGACTCAAGTAAACCTCCTAATCCAGAAAATGTGTGTACTGTCAATCCACCAATGAGATTAGCAGCTGATCCTGTACTAGCCGTTACAGCAGTATACTCCGGTGGAAGTAAACCTGCATATTTAAGAAACACTACTTCTTGATAGACAGCAAAAACAGAAACATATATATATATATATATCAAAATACTGAATTTATAGACTTAAAATCTCAGCGACGACAATATTTTTTAAGTAGTGATCTGCCCTTAGTTCGTGAAAATCACTTCGGTACTTGATATTTATTCTCACAATGTTTAACTACTATTTATAATGAGTAGTAAAACTTTCATTTATAAATATATTAACCATTACCATGTACAAACTAACAGCACATATTTTAAATTGATACTTTATTTTTACATCCGGACAACATTTCTTCATATACATTACTTAGAACTGATGGTGGTCCTATAAATTCAATTAGAAAAAATCCAGCCCATTTTACAATAGAATTATTCAGAACAAATATAGCAAAATACATAAAGATAATTCCCATCCATGGGAACACACAATCTAATACGCTGACTGTAAATATTTTCTCATATAATTGCAACAGTCGTCAAACATAGATACAACTACATGACAACATACAGTGGAATATTGACCTTTATAACACTGTGTGGCTACACTGACGAGTAAAAGTAAATGGTTGTCTTGTAAAGCGAAAGTGATTTCAAATAACTGATCAAAGGCTATTAAGCAATATGACGGATGCTATGAAGAGTAACCAATGCCTTTTTAAGAGAGGAATTCCACGAAGGAACATCAAAAACACCAGGCAGCCGGATGTTCTGACAAGATATTGTAATTTTTAAACTATCTAGAATATATATATATATATATATATATATATATATATGAATATAGGTTACTTGCCAACTACACGACGAATGAGATGAGATTTTCCTGTCCCAGCACCACCAGTACAGAAAACATTGTGCCCTTGCTTTACGAAATTTATAACTGTCATTTGTTCGTCGTGAGCTGTTTGACTTGAAATATCAGATTCTCGTAAATCAAAGATATGACCAAATGACCGATTATTGTCTCCACGACTTTTTACCGCGACCTTTCGTACAGGAGTGGAAACACGAGGAGTTGAGCGTAAGGATCCACATCTTGGTGAACAGGTAGTTGGGACTTCTATAAATAAGTTTATGATAAAGTAGTAAATTGAAGCATAAGCCGAGAAGTTTGAAATCAGGATTTATAGGATTTACGATAACAAATCGATACGTCATTGGTATGAAAGTAGATATATAATGTATCTCAAATCTCTCTTCCGCTTGATACAGATATAAAACGTTTTAGTGCATCAGATTCTAAATGGATGGTATAGTATGAAAGCCAAATGTTAGTAATTACAAAAAAGCAATCAAGAGGTTAGCACGATGCAATTCACAAGATACCATTGAATCACTCTATTTAAATTGATTGCTTAACTCTGTACCACACAACTGATTACAAGTCTTTTAAAAACAACTAGAAACCTTGGAACAAGCTGTGGGATTTTCAGGTGACCCGAAGCTCTTTGTATCCGATAGTCTTTGATACGAATGAGAATACTTATTTCACTGGTGCTCTGATTAGTCTAGATACTAAAAACTACAGATACAGAAATACTTAGAACTTCCACTTCGATCTCCGTGATATTGAGATGACGATAATCAGAACCATTTTGAGTGGCAATCATATTTATTGACTCATTGCCAGTAAACAGACAACCAGAAATGTTACACTAAAGAATCAGGATAAACAACTGTTAGTCTTCTTGTTTGCACAAGGACGGTAAACGATAACGTTAACTCATTTATCGGTTTTGTATTGCTCTACAATGGCTAATATCGTTGGTGTCTGCTTTCATCTTATCAGGATTTGTTCTTATGCTTGTTACGTTTTTTTGTCCTCTTAATTATTATGTGACTACATAGCCAATCAGAACACCGACCAGTGGCACATCAAAACATCACGAGCAGCCTAGAGTCAACTCTGAGTCCTTACTAGTTATTCTCGCCTAGCACTGCTCATTGAGTCCAAAACACAACCTCAGCTTTTAATGTATGAATCATGTATTCCAGACAAACGTAGTTTATGTACAAGCAAATCAGACCGCATCATACCATCAAACCAAAAGTGGCTGTGAGTGTGAGAGGCTGTAACTAATAAACTGAGAACAACCTAAGAATAGTAAATCATATAATAATAATAGTCAATAGGTCAAATGAAAGCTTCTGATAAAAGCAATACGAATATATATAATCTAGGTAATAATTATCCAATGAGAACATATGTAATAATAGTCCGTAAATAATTCCTAAAAGTTACCATTCACTTATTCTTCGTTCGGATATAACAATATTTGGTGAGTAGAAGTGTCCTGAGATCATACGAATAGTGCTTACACTGAATAATTTACTGTAATAGGATTTGAACCTAATTGAAACTGATTTTATTCTCATAAATTGTAAATTGAGATCACATACCCCCAACAGGATGTGAATTATATTGACGCAGTGGTCCTCTTAAAACATAGAAGGAGGAAATTCCAGGGTTTAGCCAACAAAAGCCATAAACGACCACAAAATGTTTGGTAATGAATGTTGGACATGTAAACCAATTAGAGATAAGATGCAGGCATTCGTTTAAAAAAGATATTATTATTTAGATATTTTGAACGGTCTCAGGGAAACTGGAGTTCGTTTTTATCTTCACGATGAATCAGTTAACATTAGTATAAAATCATCAAACCTATTTTACTCTAACTTGTGGATGCATTATACTTACCATCTTGAAAGTTTATGACAGACATGTCACAAGAAAATGGTTCTATGACTTTTGGATGAGAGTTGATTTTCTTTGGAAGAGGTAGTGGACTTACTTCTTCTAGAAGTGAAATAGATGTGGGAGGAGCATCCGGTGGTACTGGTCTTTTTAGAATGTGATTCTTTTGTGTCTTACATTTGGTACGAAGAGTCCCGAGGAAGAAACGAAGTTTATCTGGTGGACAGTTACTAATCATTATCCTTACAGAATGAACTGGTAAACATATAGTGGCCTTGCCTTGTGATAAAAAAGTTTTGTAAAGATCTAATTCAATGACTGGATAACCCATGCTTTTCTTCACCATTTTTTTGCAACCTGAATTGTCCATAGGAGTGATACGTATAAGAATTTGCTGTAAGTCATCTCTAACTGCTGAAATTTGCGACTCACGAAGTGCTGTGCGACGTTTGACGGTACACTTGTCAGAGGCTAACTCTTCAATCACAACAGAGCAGCGTAAAGAGAGAGTCATAAGAGAACTAAAACAGAAAGGGACATTTTCCAATGAGGAAAGACTGAACTCCTAAAAACTAACCAAATTACAGTAATACAAGTTAAGAGCGAAAGACAAACTATTATATGGTTTTCATTACTTTTTAAAACAACCGATTAAATGGTAAATGTTTCCATTCGCCTAAGACATTACTGTCAGTAGAGAAATAAATTAGTGTGAAATACAACTGCCTCCTATTTATTTGGCAATAGTGTATCAAAAGCCATATCTGTGCAGCACCATGGATGAAAAAAAGATCTTATGCAGGTGTAAAGGCAAGGATTGGCAAAGCTAAGACAGTATTCCTACAGTTGATGAACATATGGAACTCAAAACAACTGTCTGTCAACCAACATCAAAGTGAGAATCTTCAATACGAATGTCAACACAGTTCTATTGTACAGAGCTGAAATTTGAAGAACTACTACGACCATCATCAAAAAGTACAAGTATTTATAAACAATTGTCTACACAAGATACTCAATATTTGTTGGCTGGATACTATCAGCAACATCCTACTGTGAGAGAGAACAAACAAGCTTCCAGCTGAGGAGGAAATTAGAGAAAGAAGTTGGCAGTGGATAGGACATACATTGAGGAAATCATCAGATTGCATCACGAGGCAAGTCCTAACTCGGAATCCTGAAGGGGAAAGGAGAAGAGAAAGACCAAAGAGCACACTGCGTTCGGAAGTGGAAGCAGACATGAAAAGGATCAGTAGCGACTGGAATGGGTTACCCAGGACAGAGCTGAATAGAGAATGGTGGTCGGTGGCCTATGTTCCTCCATGAAGGGTAGCAGGCCTAAATAAGCAGGTATCAAAAGCCAAATGCATGGAAAATAAGACTTTTAAGTTAGTGATAAGTGACACAGTCGATATTATTTTCGATCACTGAGTGTTTTGGAATGTAATGCCAAGTTTTCCAACCACAGAGAATGATTATTTTGTGCAGCTTAATAAGTTGATAAAACAACCCAATAGCTCAGTCTCCATCAACCTTTTTCCTAGTTATCGTTGAAAGGTATATATGTAGCCTGCCTATTATTAAATAATTGATCATAAGGTCCCCCAAATTGTTCTGCTCGGTGGATACTATGTTTTATTGAAAACTTTGTCATGAAACTAAAGAAATTGCCGGTAAAAAAATTCACCAAACAGTATGACTTTGTTTTTGCAACTGTATTTAACGCTGTATATTAGGGCTTTTATGTGTGTGGACAGTTGGGACCATCACGTTTACATCATTGAAATATACAGGGAATCATGGAAAGTTCCCAGTAGGTTGAGATACTAAACTCCGATTTCTCATAGAAACGTTTCAGATCTTGAGGAAGTTGTACTCAAGTGTTACCACATCTCAAGTATCTTAGACGACGCTACGTAAACCAAGAAACTCGTCATATGGTTTCACAAACAAGTTCATAACATTTTCCGTAGAAACGAAAGGATACTGAAGGTTATTGGTTTCTGATGAGATTAAGTCTGAATATCAGAAAGCTAGAAATATTTGTGCCTTAGACATATGTACGTCTAGGATTACAAACAAAAGATTGCTAAGGACTCCATAAAATGCTAAAACGATAATCTGTTACACAAACCAGATGAAGGGAGTCGTATAATAGCAGCGTATAGAGGTGAAACTATGACAGAGATAGTGAAAGACAACTATAGAAAATCTCATGTATTCTCGGATTATTTTAGCAACGAGCATACAGTAGAAACACCACTTAAAAGCAGATATGTCTTGCCACTCACACTCTGGATATTGTGAACAGCGAGGAATTTGATATCATTGCCATACTAATCAAACTAGATGTAGGAACATTTATGGGACCAGACGAAATGCATTAAAAGGTACTAAAGCAACTAGCGCCCTTCAAAACAAGTCCTTTAAATGTGTTTTAATCTGTCTGCAATCCGAAATAGATTACCGAACGACTGGAGGGGCCCCATAGTAAGTCCTGTCTTCCAAAAAGGTACGAGGTACAAGTTTTAGGAATATCGTCCAGTAAGTTTAATCAATGTACTTTCAAGATCATAAAAAGATTATTAGTAAAGTGGAATATCTAGATGAAAGCATGGCTTTCTAAAAAGTACCACGATTACATGATAAGTTATTTGCATCTTAAAAACTTATTTGTGGTGTAAGGTGACTAAGTTGTTAGAAAAGGACCAAAGAACAGAAACTAAGCCGGCTACTGGAATCTCTAGGCTTACGTATGATGAAACCCTCTAAACTAAACCTATTCATTTTGTGATATAAAAGGACAAGATGACTAACTCATTGTCCTCAAACTGCTCAATACTGATTTAACATGTGAGACGGCATAATTGTTTTGTCCTCTGGAACAGAAAATTGAGGTAGACATCCCACAAACGTCCACGAACCCAGAACTAATTACCAGTCAGTTGACTTTCCCACCAAAATGTCTAACCATGAGACTCGTCCTCAACATGTAACTAAAGGTCCACCAGTTGACCCATCTAAAAGAAGTCAACCGAGACTCCAGCGACAGGGGCAACACAAACGAAGCAGGCTCTTGTTCTTAACAAACCGAAACTAAGTCCCCCAAAGATATGTTGACTTTGTAGTATGTATAAGTACACTTTAATAACAACCATTGTGGCTCTTTACAATCATTAAGCGTTTTAAGAGATGGGAAATGATAAAAATGATGATTTATGTACTTTAACACATTTCTATCCAAGTAGTTTCCGGCACTTCCAAATTGCGCTACTGCGTCACTTTAAGCCCCCAAATGCCCTGGTACGGCCGAGAGTGGGGAGAGTCAACTCTTCCTCACCAAATGCTCTCACATGGCCACATGCATATAACCACTACTAAGGAATTCCTACTCATTGCCTTCTCGTGGCGGGGTGTTGTTTACGAAATTGAGAGAACGAAAAGTGAATGCCTGGCGCTTTAACCAGGTTGGTGGACACGGCGAGTCCACCTAGAGTAGTTGGAAAACCCTGATTCCAAACCAATGACGCACATGGGCTCCCGTATCCTGAAGGAACAAATGGCGTATGAACCAATTATTGGTCACCGGCTACCATGTGACTACATCTCCTTACGTTCCTCCACTGCCTTGTGGACCAGACCTTTAGGTCAAAGGCTCCGGGTGTGACCCCCTAAGAAAACCACCTGCTTCAGCCTAGGCACCCAGGCAGTATCCCAGCCCCCACACAAATCGAATGATTTATGTGGTTCATATCTATTTGGTGCCTCCTTGTACCAATGTTTATACGTTTAGATAAATAAATAGGTTTCCTATTATACTACTTACCTCCTATATTTTAATTTCTATTTATTGTACATGTCTCTTATAATTTTATCTTAAATGCACATATCAGTCCCCAGAAAAAACACTTTATCATTCAGTCAGCGAGACCATAGTTTATGGACGAACCAATCAGATATAAGATAACAGGTATCGGATCTTGGTGCGAAATTTAATAAAAACATTTGGCTAAATAGAGTTTTGGTATTATAACTGGTGTCAGTTCGGGATGAAAACCCTAAATCTAATTTCTGACCTTAATAATCAACTGTGAATCATAATTCTAATTCCTTAAACAGATTTATAACCCTTATTTGGTCCTGGTTTTCAGGTGGACACTCTTAAGGTCAGTCCGGCGTTGCCCAAAAGTCATCCATAAATTATAGTCTCACTGTTCACCCGATAGTCACCTAACGAGTTAGTTATGCCTGACTAAATGTTTTTATCTGGCTGAAATATGGCCAGAAATTGTCCAAGTTTATTTTTTAGTTCAGGCAGTTGCTTAGATGAACTATGGTACCAGATGTCTTTTTCCGATTTCTAACATACCAGGCTCTTAACCTTATGTGCCAACATAAAACTAGTGTAGACCCCATTCCTGGCAAAGTAGTCAAATCTTCAAGGGCACTACAAAACTCCAAATAATCTAGTTTTGGTTGACCGATCAGTTCTACTTGATCAATTACACTCTTATCCATTTTCAAATCAGTTTAAAAGTGAAAACCAAGGGATTCACCAAACGACGTTACCTTCAATAATGGGTATGTGAAGATGTAGGGGATACATGCCCAATCCTACTTGTTTTAAGTTTGGAGCTGTGCACGCCAACATGTACAGTTAGTAATGCCATTCTGTTTAGTGCTTTTCTGTTATCGTAATATTTCATTTGTGTGGGACCACAATTTTTTCATGTTTATTTCGTTGCCTGAAGCTTAGTGTGGTTCACTAGCTCGGATAATTGTGTCGTTGAAGATAAGACTGCTTTTCTGAAAAATGGGTTTGCACTATTTTTTGTTGGTACATGAGGTTAAGATCCTGGTATGCTGGAAATAAACATGAAAAAATTATGGTCCCACACAAATGAAATATTACGATAACAGAAAAGCACTAAACAGAATGGCATTACTAACTGTATATGTTGGCGTGCACAGCTCCAAACTTAAAACAAGTAGGATTGGGCATGTATCCCCTACATCTTCACATACCCATTATTGAAGGTAACGTCGTTTGGTGAATCCCTTGGTTTTCACTTTTAAACTGATTTGAAAATGGATAAGAGTGTAATTGATCAAGTAGAACTGATCAGCCAACTAAGACTAGATTATTTGGAGTCTCGTAGCACAACAGAAACTATCACACAATTCGCGTTGCATTTGAAATATGTACATTTGAAAGTGCAATCCTCACGCAACACAAATAAACAAAACCCTGTTGCTTGAAAAGGTAACAAGAATGTTGAAGTATGGTCTACCAAGAATAAATATCGCAATATGCAGCTGAAACTTATATAAGTGAGACAGAAGATTTTACTTCGGATTTTACTTCGTCGCTCGTGAAAGCTGGTGCGCTCTTTAGGACCAAAAATTACCTATAGACGTAACTTACATCGATTTCAGCAAAGCTTTCGACAAAGTTCCGCATAACCGGCTGTTATATAAGCTTAGGAATGTCAAGATTGGAGGCAATATATTGATGTGGATAAAATACTTCCTAGTTGGGCGTCAACAAAGAGTAAGGGTGAACTCCAAGTTGTCTAGCTGGGAAACTGTGCTTTGTGTAGTCCCCCAGGGTACAGTTTTGGGGTCAGTGTTATTCCTCCTGTACGTAAATGACTTCCCTCATCTACTATCGTCATCGGTCTTACTCTATGTTGACGATGTCAAGATATGGAGAGCGATACAAAGCAACTGCGATAGCTTGAAACTTCAAAATGACCTGGAGAGATTATCTGAATGGTCCCAAACCTGGCAATTGCCGATAAACACTTCCAAGTGTATTATGATGCATATTGGCCACCGTGGTACAGATACATACATGATGAATAACACTGAGTTACCTATTGTCCAGGCACACAATGACTTAGGCGTCATCGTTAGTCAAGACTTAAAGACTACTGCACACTGCTGTGCAATAGCCGCCAAAGGTTTTAGGACTTTATGGTCCATACGCAGGGCCTTTAGGCGTCTTGACGCTAAAACGTTTCTGACTTTGTATACAGTGTTCGTAAGCCCTAAACTTGAGTACTGCATACAAGCATCTAGCCCCTGCCTAAAAAAAGACAGTGAACTCTTGGAAAGGGTTCAGAGAACAGCAACTAGGCTGACTCTCGGAATAGCGAAGCTCTCGTATGGTACTAGACTGATCAAGCTAAACCTATTCCCGCTGTCATATATAAGAATCAGAGGCGACTTGATTACAGTTTTCAAATTGCTTAATGACAAATTTGCACCTCATATGCCCTCATTTTTCTTGTCTTCCAAAACAGAAAATCTACGAGGAC
This sequence comes from Schistosoma rodhaini, assembly GCA_944470415.2. NCBI lineage: Eukaryota > Metazoa > Platyhelminthes > Trematoda > Strigeidida > Schistosomatidae > Schistosoma > Schistosoma rodhaini. The sequence continues at coordinate 28,881,983 of OX104037.1, read as the reverse complement.
ACTCCAAAAAAGTTCACAAGCCCAGAACGAATTACTTGTCAGCTGACTACCGACTTTGTTGTTTGCTCAACTTTGAAGTCAAGTCACATCCAACTAAAGTGCCAGATTGTCGTCTTTGTTGCGACCTTATCTCTAGGGTTTTCCATCATCGGCAAGAAGTTATACTTCCGACGATATTTGCTTTGGAAGATTGTTTATGTAAATTAAAAAATATTCTCTAGTACTGAACCATGAGGGACCAAGCTAGGACGTTCCGTAGCTCGAGAAAAAGTGAAGTTAGCCCTGACCTTAAAAGGTCGATTATTTAGATATGGAGTAAGCCAATTGATCAATGGTGATTCGATACCTGATCGTTTGAGCTTATTGATAAGACATATATGATTGACCCTACCATAAATCAAGGTATTTGGCGTCAACCTTCCTCTGGCAACCAAGGATGGTTGTTCATCTGTCTTATCAAAGTAGTTGGTGTGGGTTAGTTGAAATGTCCTAATGTACTATTCCGCTAGGTCGGTGGCGTCACCGTCGTTGTTTGTTGAGCTATTAGGACCAAGCAGTTGGGAAACTCGTGTATTGATTTTTCACAGAGAGGCTGCATGAAGGAGTCGGATTTTCGGATTGAAGACAAATCTTTCGATAAGCTTTATCTGTTACTGGAGCCCATCTTCTCTTGTTGCCATTGTGCATTAGTTCCTTGCTTGTTTGAATTGCCTGTAAGCGCCATTGTTTCCAGTTTGCGTGTATTTTGCCCAGTAATGCCTCATGTGGCTTAGCAGGCGAAGGGTAAGATTCTTGATGACAGTAGTTCGTTCCTAGTTTTTGGGGACCATTTGACGAACACACTGCCTTATAGCACATAAGATCGTGTACAGTAAGAAATCCCAATAGGCATCCACATCAAGTTGAGGGTGAACTTTCCAATCCACCTACCGTAGATTGTCCAGTAGAGCTGAAACATTCAGCCTTTTGAAATTCCAGTGCCTGTCGTTGGTAGGGTGTATTAGCTGAATTTCGCTGATAGAATTGTGGGTTATGGCGTCATAACGGCTTTTTCCTAAAGGAGCCAATATTGAGAGGTTGTTAACTAGGAATGCTTCGTTTGTAAATACCCGGTCTAATCGCGATGGCGTCTGACTGTTTCGCCGAGGTAGTGGTTTTACATTTTCGAATAATCTCAGATCTCCTATGAGGTTAAAGAACCGAGCTTCAGTAGATTTGTTACCTCTAATGTATATATGTTCAGCGAAATGGACTTTAAGAAAATCTAAGTCTCCCGTAGTCAGGATATGAGTGAATCCGAGGAGTAGAGGGGGGTAATCTTTCTATCATACGATTGTTAAACTCGGTGTCCACAGTAGGCTTCTTTAAGATGACTCCAGCTAGACATTTCGTAGTGTTAGATAGTCTTACTGATCACCATACAGATTCATTAGGGCTGGTGAACTCTTGATTGCGCACTTGATGCACTTCTAAGCAAGATCGCAAGTATAAAGCTGCTCCTTCCCCAATTCTTGTTTTTTTTGTCGTTGCGAAACAAAAACAAACATATGTATACATATGTCGTCCAGAAATGTCTCGGCGTTCATGCTGCTTGTGCCACATACACAGCTGCGATCAGACGCACTAGATTTGTTGTAAGTAGTTACAGTGAGATTTATACATGTTTCATGAAAACAATCTTTTCATGTGTTACACTGGAAAACCCTGAATCCAAACCAATGGTGCACATGGGCTCCAGTATCCTGATGGAACGAATGGCGTATGAACCTATTGTTGGTCACCGGCTACCATGGGACTGCATCTCCTCACGATGCTCCACTGCCTTGTGGATCAGACCTTTAGGTCAAAGGCTCGAGGTGCGGCCCCCTAAGAAAACCACCTGCTTCGGTTTGGGCACCTGGGCAGTATCACAGCCTACACACAAATAAATGAAATGATGAATTCTATTGACGATACTATTCTCGCTCATATTAGAAGCAAGACAATTTACACTATTATTATTACTATTATTTACTACGCCGCTTTTTCACTCCCTTTATTCCCAAATTGTGTATCCTTCCTTTCCAACTTATGCATTAGCTCGCCCATGGTGGAAACTCTGTCCTATCTGAACGATCTCCAGTCACTATCTGATTGAAAGTGAATGCTTCCACCGATTACGAATACTGAAGCAGTCTTTCTAAAACCACGTACGACGTTCAACTGGCTTCCTTCAACGTTCGCACACTAATGCAGATCGGGCAGCAGATAGGGCTGGCTATGTCTTTAGAAAGTCTTAATGTTGATGTTTGCTGTCTATCCGAGACCCGTATTCAAGACTCTAGTGTAGTACTGTGGCATCTTCGTCTGGTCTTGCAGGCGTCGGTGTTGCACCAAGCGCTAGAGCTGAGGCAGCACTAATCGATTGGACACCCACAAACAGTCGGTTATGTGCTGTTAGATTAGAAAGTTCCATCAAAGTGAGAAGAAACCGGCTTGAGAAACGGTGTCTTTTCGTCATCTCTGCCTACGCCTCGACAGATTGCAGCCCGGATGCAATCAAGGATGAGTTTTACCACCAGTTAACAGTTCTTCTCCACAAAGCGCGTTCGACAGATATTGTAGTATTAGCCGGAGACTTGAATGCTCAGGTCGGGCGTCTAGGCACAGTAGAGAGTCGTTTAGGTGGCCGATGGGGACTTGTTGGTCGCAGGACAGATAACGGGGACCGTTTGCTGCAGCAACTGTGCACAGACCACAGCCTGTTCCTGGCTAGCACTAACTTCCGGCACAGTCATCGCCGGTGTGCCACCTGGCGTCCTCCCTCTGCATCTCAAGCCTGGACTCAGATTGATCACATCGCGATCAGCTACCGCTGGCGTGGTTGTGTACAAGACTGCCGCTCCTTTTGGAGTACCTATCTGGAGTCTGATCATGCCCTGGTCTGCGCCAATCTCACCTTACTTTTCAGTGGCCGAAGGATTGACCACCACCAACGGATCGATGTTAGTAAACTGGCTGCAATTTCTGTTGCAAGTAAGTATCGAGTGGAGCTAGCTTCTAGACTAGCTACCATCCCACCGAAAAGTATAGATGAGCTATGGTTGCATCTTCACGACTCCATGAAAATGGCAAGTAAAGCCGCTTGCGTCTTCGCGAATCGTCCCGCTTACAAGCACTGGGTTTCTTCTGGCTCCTTACAACTGATCAAAGCCCGTCGGTCTACTCCGGCTGACCGTGAGTTTGACCACAAACGAAGGCTGTTACGTATTGAAATCGGGCAAAGCTTGCGTTAGGACCGAGAAGCCTGGTGGTCAGAGTGTGCCAATGAGATGGAAGCAGCAGCTGCATCTGGTAACTGCCGGAAGCTCTTCCAACTCATCCGAGCCACTGGCAGCAAGAAGTCTGGTGTAAGTGAAACAATCTACGAGGATGACGGGATGCCAATCACTGACATCTCTCGACGTCCTGGACGATGTGTAGAATCTTTTGAAGGGCAGTTCAACTGGCCTGCTGCTCCGGCAACATCAACCAGCTTGTCCTGCCCCCCATGGCCGGTGACGACTGATCCACCAAACGAGGCGGAAGTCCGCAAGGAACTCCAACTCTTGAAAAGTTACAAATCACCGGACCCAGATGTCTTGCCTCCGGCTCTTTTTAAAGATGGTGGTGACTTTCTGGCTAAGGAACTGACGGTGTTGTTTGCAAAGGTTTGGGAACAAGAAAGTGTTCAAACATCATGGAATGAGTCAATAGTTGTCCCTATCTTTAAAAAGGGTTCACGTTGTTCCTGCAATAACTATCGGGGGATAAGTCTACTTACGATTGCGTCCAAACTATTGGCTTCTGTCATTCTTCGTAGGTTGTTTAAAACCCGAGAACGATTGACTCGCGAGGAGCAGGCTGGTTTTCGTTCTGGTCGAGGATGCATTGATCACATCTTCACCCTCCGCCAAATGTTAGAACACCGTCATACTTATCGCAGGCCAACAATCGTAGTGTTTCTTGATATCAGGGCGGCCTTCGATTCGTTGGACAGGACTGTTCTCTGGGATTGTCTATTGAAGAAGGGTGTGCCTGAGAAGTTCATTAACATCTTAAAGGCCCTGTATACGAACACCTCAGGCAGAGTGAGGGCATACAACCACCTTTCTCCCTTGTTCCATTCGAGCAGTGGGGTTAGGCAGGGTTGCCCGATCTCACCATTCCTCTTCAACTTTGCCATCGATGACATCCTGGAAACAGCTCTGATGGATGTAAGTAATGGCGGTATGGATATGTTGCCTGGGGAACGAATTATCGACCTCGAGTATGCGGATGATATTGTCTTACTGTACGATAATGCCCAAGACATGCAATCCGCACTTAATCAGTTGGCAATCAGTGTCCGCAGTTACGGCATGTGCTTTGCACCCTCCAAGTGCAAAGTACTCCTACAAGACTGGCAGGATTCTCATCCTGTACTCACCCTGGATGGTGAGCAGATTGAAGTAGTTGAGAATTTCATGTATCTAGGTAGCTGCATAAGTACCGGTGGTGGTGTGAGTGATGAGATCGATTTACGTATAGTGAAAGCCAGAGCGGCTTATGCCAATCTGGGCTATCTTTGGCGCCTTCGTTATGTTAGTCTGGCTGTAAAAGGTCGGATCTACAACGCGTCGGTGAGAGCAGTTTTGCTCTATGCTTGCGAAACCTGGCCTCTCCGAGTTGAGGATGTTAGACGTCTCTCTGTGTTCGATCATCGTTGTCTCCAAAGGATTGCTGACATACAGTGGCAACACCATGTTAGTAATGCAGAGGTTCGGCATCGTGTGTTCGGGCGCAGAGACGATAATTCAATTGGTGTCACTACCTTGAAACACCGACTTCGGTGGCTTGGACATGTTTTACGAATGTCGTCCCAGAGACTTCCACCTCGTGCATTATTTGCCGACCCTGGGACTGGTTGGAAAAAGCGGAGAGGAGGTCAGTGTATGACATGGTGTCGTGGCATGAAAGAGAGCTGTAAAGGGCTAGCTTCTGTTGGTCCTTCACGACTCCCTGGTTGGGGTCCGAGAGATGGTGCAACACAGTAGCTAGAGACGTTATCAGATATGGCTCAAAATAGAAGCCAGTGGCGATCCCGCTGCAACGTTCTTTTACTTTCTACATAAAGAATGGTTCTAACTTTCCTAACTGAAAGAGTCTTCTGGTTGTACATTTCAGCCCGCCTTATCTTTTCATCCCTTCTCTTCCTACTTTCGTTATTTTGTGTGGCGCATATGTATCTGGTGCCCTTTTGTACCAATATATATGTGTTCAAATAAATAAAATAATAAATACATGTGTTTCACTGAATATCTCAAGTGAAAGAAAAACCGCATCCAAGTTGCATGCATGAGTTCTTCATGATAATAGTGATGTTTGAGCTGTTGGGTGGATACCGTCGAGTTTACGACCATGAAATAGCAAAAAACAATACGCCTTAGACAGACAAAACAGATGGTACAAAAGGTTATAACAAACCGAATCTAGCCTTGACGTGAAAAACCGTAAAAGCTTATAGTAAGCTGGGGCAAAAACATATTTAACTATTAAACTAGGTAAAACTCAGGATGGATTCGTTGGATCAAAAATGATACTTTTGTTTCACAAGGATAAGACAAACGTTTTGGAAACGCAAACCGTGTTTGGACTAAATTTCCCGTTCGTAAAGTGCATGACAATTAGTCAATAGTATTTACATAAGGTATAGTTATCCACTAGTAAATTGCACCTGAGTAAATTTCGTTCATTTTACTATAACACTCAAAGACAGTTAACTGAGAGGTTCTACCATACTAAACTTAATCCAACAAACTCTAATCAGAATCACTAATTGGTTATTGGAAATTTTTGTTCAAATAATAGTAAGTTATTTAACATCTTTTATCCATTTCTGTTTATCCACTTCACAGGATACGCCAGTTCATTTGGGGAGTAAAAGAAATTGAAAAAACAATAACAGAGCACAATGTTGCAGAGGGGAAAAAAAGCAGACAGATCGGTATTAAACATACTGTCATTACATTTTAAGGGTTGTCACAGTTTCCTTATGCCTCCAAAGCATTTTCTACGGGTGGTTATTATACTACCGTCAGGTTTACTGAAGATGCTGTGGGCACAGATTATTGTATATTTGTCTTCCACAGATTTGTTATGACTCGAGCTGGCACGTCTCTGTTAAAAAAGATAAAGGGATCACAAGGTGAAACTTGATTTTTATTGCGACCTGGGGGATACAAATAACTGAGGTTTGTGACATTATCCTTGTGATTAGTCAATTTGAGTCTGACAATGATGACTTAAAGACTGAATTGTATCTGACTGCTGCTTTGACGTGTTGCTCTGAGATGCTTGGAATAATCGCTCCCACAAGTTTTTGTTAGAAGGAATTTTCTCACATTTCTGTCTTTATATTTCGGTAGCCCTCAGGACGTGCATTAAACTACAATCGTTGGGACACCAACCATTTAGTCTATCCAGCATTTTCTTGCGTAAAGCGAGTTCTAGATGGAGTTTCAGCTTCCCATGACCCTATAGAATAATGGTCTACATCGTTATTAGTATTATTATAACAATAGATGCAATCCTAAATTTATAGATATTTCATGATGTGACCGCCTAATCTGTAAGATCGTACGTGAAACTCATATCATTGTCCACACTGACTCACCGTATCGTAGCAAGTAATAACACGACGTCTGGGGTTTCTAAAGGACACACTTAGGCTAAAGATAGGACAATATATTTAGTGTAAGAACAAGTTGCACAGAATGACGTCTGCGAGGCTAAACCATGACATCAGATTTATTGAATTAATTCTTCTTGCCTTCTCCATTGATGATCCTCTCCTCGTGTTGATTGCTGAAAATGCATTTCCCAGTTATCTCATGTTCAGCTTTAAGGATTGTGTGGTTAGGACAACAACCCTACGGAAGACAAATTACCCATCACCATAATCAGCCTTTGATTTCACAGCTATGATTAATGAATGTTGTTGTTCCTTTGTGATATAAAAGCGTTTCTTCTCTATTTTCTGTCTGCTTGTATCCAGTTCTCAGTTGTTGCTGAAGTTGCGATTAATAATAATAACAATATATTTCTGCATTAGCAGGTGCACGCCATTTTTACAGGCATGATCTAAAATTTACAACATATACCGGTTCACAGTATGCATCCCAAGCAAGGTTGTTTAGTAATTATAATCTATAAAGGTTTATAGCAGTTCATTCGTTCAGATATAATGTGTTTTCATAAGAATAGTTTCCAAAGGGGCATAGCGTCCACGTTATATACCAGAACCAATCTCGACAAAAAGTGTAATAGGGTTTCGGTAGTGCTAAGTATTTATGTAATGCAGCTTTTTAAGTTTATAGTTGTTATAAAGCAGGCTTGTGGAGCGCCTGGTTTGAGCTATGACCTTGGGAAAACGCGTTCGTCAAGCTTGTTCCAGATGTCAGAAGTTACATAGCTTCACCCTCAGAGCAAGAGTTTAAAGAGAAAAAATAAAAGAGAAACCGAGGAGCAGCAAGGCATTTGGATATGAGCGATAATCAATGCTTAACACTTATTAGTGGAACAGATGGAGGTATGATAAATTATTAGATTAAATTGATACTAGCTCATGTTGCAAGAGTAAACTGCGATTAGGGGCTCCGGAAGAGAGAAGGCAGTAATAAAGAACAATGAGTTGTGATATTTATCAAAGTGGAGTAGGTTCCAATGAAGGAGGGAAGTCAAGGTTGGAATGAAGAAGAACAGAGAGTGTATATAGAGAGTAGTGTTAAGTAAAATAGCAAACATATCCTTTACAGTCAGTTTTTTTTCTTTTCTCATCCGATGCCTGCCACACAGTGTTCATGTAAAAGTCCGAGTTAGCATGTTAAAGGTTGTCTTAGTAGAATAGTTAATCCAGCACAAAAATTAGAAACATGAGTCTAAATGGTGAGTGTAGGTGAACAATCTAAATATCACAGATCTATTGACTTGTTCTCATCCATAAAGAGCCTGATACAAACAAAATGTTCTGCCCCACAAACACGGGTGGATTGAAATCATCGCCCACACCATCAGTGCTTGCTGGTCAGTAACTCCACCCTCCCTCCTTTTTTGATGTTAGGCTCATTTACGCTTATTTTTTGGATACATATCATACCTCACACAATGCTCTGTGTTTCACATCCTGTTGGAAAACACTATTTCTATAAGTACTGTGGTGTGGTCTACTTATATCCATATAAGTAGTATATGGTGTGGGTCAGACATAGAATGTATTTTGGCAGAAGACCGATGAGGAAAGAACTGAAATGAAGCGCAATCGTTTGGAAAATGCATGAGCAATGGAATAAGAGAAGAAACAGTGAAGATTGAAACAATTGGTTGTTAATTTGCAAATTGACTGTTCATTGTTTGGTTATCAGAATTTACTGAGATAGTCTGTAATGTTTGCTCAAATACATTCGATTGTCCCCAATAGTGTTCTATTCACTACAGTACCATGTAACAAGCTTATCAGACAGTTACAAATTATGGACTGTGGGTAAGGCTTCGATGCAATGTTGAAGTGTAGGTTACGAATCAGAGTATAGGCATTAGGAAGGGTATAGTGTAGGATATTTGTTTACCATAGTAGGCGGAAAAGTGGAGATTTATATTAATTACAGATAAGGTAAGATAACGAGTGGTGAAATAATATTAATGGCAAGGCAACATAGTGTACAAATGAGTAAAAAACTGATAAATAGACTAGAAGTAACTCACACTAAATTCGACTTGGGTAGTCAAATCCCGCTTCTTAATATTATTGATTCTAGAAATCGACCTGGCTCTGAGACTGGGTTCAGCAGATGTCTCCTTTCTTCCGACACATTAGAAGAACGGAACAGAAAAACTCTCATTACTCGCTACCTAAGGTCCTTATTACTGACAATGCCTTTTGGAGGTGGTCCTGATTTCATCGGTTAGAGTGAGCCGATCAGATTGAAATTTACACGGAACAAACAATGTTGATTGTTGCGTCGATTAAAGATGTTTCATCGGTTTTACTAACTATTCAGACTATTAATGTTAGTTTGAAAGTGCAAATTGAACTCTCATGAAGGGCGAAAAATTCTGTGAGTTGCTGACTGTTAAACAAGATGGCTGAGGGATAACTTCAATCTATCTACGTTGGTAGAGCAGGACATTTTTAAAATTTCGGTTCTTTATTTTCTAGTGTAATGTCAAGAACCAATGGTATTTATGATAATTTCTTATGTCAAATACCTCTTTGACTCATATTCGTAAACTTGAATCGGTTTCACTTCCCATCGGGAAATCGTATTACAAGCAAAACTGGCCAATTACGCTAAATAGAAGTTCAATGATGACTATAAAAAAGTAATAACAATAAAAATGAGTCACGATAATTTTGATGAAAATATCCAGTTGGATTTCGAACACTGTTTTCTTATTAACTTTTAAGAAGACATTATCTTGGACTTTTAGTTAATTTAAATCACTATTATTTCCACAGTATTTTATTCATTCAACGATATACTGTGATTTTTTTCTTTAGCTTGATCCAATATGTTTGCTTGAAAATTGCCTCGATAAAGAGAGTGAGTCCTAGTAGTCATATCTTACAATTATTTCATCACAAAAAACCAAACCTCACTAGTCATAAATACTGTATGTTCTGCTTCTTCCTCTCTCCCTTTTTCCTCTTTTTCAGCACCGCCGAGTTACACTTCAGAAAACATACTTGAAACATATAGCATCGTTCTGTGTCGTGAAAAATGACTTCGAAATTTACCTGAGACTACTATCAAGAGGCACAAAATAATACGTTAAAGTTGATAGTATTTCCATTCATTCTCGACCACCAACAACGCAATCTCCACAAGGTGCTCAAACTCTCACACTGAACATAAGAGTTTCACTAATAATAATACTCTAATGTACAAAAATGCTTCCCCTGTTTATATAACCACTGAGCCCTTTAACATATTAACTTATTAAGCCAAAGTCTGTAGCACATGTAAAAATCTGATCTTGCCTGTAAACTGGCATGCCTCATGTAACATACCATTATTATTAATTTGAAAGGTCCGTGAAAAAGTATTTTTAAAATAAGCTCCCTTAGTTCTTTCGAACAAAGGAGGTCTCTGAAAGGAAGTGTAGTGGTATATAAACCCCTAGAATAGATATGTTTTTAAGTCTTTGGAATTGATTCTGGCCTTATTAGTTTTACTAAAGAAAATGATTTTACATAGAGTGCGGTGATCATACTGCAAACTACCGGTCAACAACAACAGACGCTCCTAAAAACGTTTCTAAGTTTCGGAAGGATAGAATCAAATTAGTTAGTTCACACGGAAGTAACCAAAAGACAGTAATCACGATCGTTCAAAAAAGGGAACAGCTACAAAAGCTTTAATGATAGCAACGTGTTTATCAGATTCAGAACCTATAGAAGATATGCCAACATAAAAAGTTTAAACAAGCCGTAAAAGGTAAACATATTATAAATCAACACCGAGAGTGACACTTGACTCAAATGTGAAAGACATAAAATATAGATAACCACATGGAATTTTTGTATAGAGGAAGTTTTACACGTATAGGCACATAATACAATGTTCGGGACTCTCAAAGATCTGGATAGACATTACTGTAACAATTAACGTTCACTAAGCCAAGCAGCTGGGAACACAAGAACTCGATAACCAAGTAGTACAGATGAAATTAAAGTTGCGTATTACAAGTACAGGCATGAGACATCGGAATACTTTTTAACCAATTCTATACAGCCGGTGAGGCTCCGAAAATCTGGATACATTTGTTCAGGTTAGTCTAAAGGCGAGTAACCATCTACGAAACAATAATGTTATGAAAACTCAAGAAACTTGAAAGTTAATTTCTTGTTAGCTCAGAAGGTGAATGGTCAGTGTTTACAACAATAATTTACAGTATTATAAAACAAGAAACATGACCTCAATCCATCAGCGATAGCCAGTTCAGTGGATCTAGCGATGACAATCACGAGTATAGTCACTTCGGCTACCAACCAAGTAAAGTTATTGAGTTAAATAAAATTGTGATTGTCATCGATAAACTATCTAATAGCGAAGGACAAGTCAAAGACTAAGATCATGGATAAACCAAAAGATTCTAAGCTCATGCGAAACAAAATCAGTGAGTAACTTACAAATAGAGGCAGCAAAAACAGTCAACTAAACATTCAAGTGAATATGTAACAACTTGAGTTGGGTGGTTGAGAGTTGGTAGGAAAAGCCATGGGAGTGTTATGACACTGTTGCCCAAGCGTTCATTTACTCCATTATTTTGCATAGGCACCACATTTCCTGTTTTCTTACATTGAATGTCGAATATTTTGTGCTTGAAAATATAGGCTTGCATTACAACTGGTCTGTTCCACAATCTGAATAAAAACATGCTATAACTACTGGTCTGTACTTTTCAGCATACGAAACTATAGGGTAGCTGCCAGCGCTAAAAAGACGGCGCTACAGTCACACAAAACATGACATAAAAAGATTTTCATACACATTCACACAAAACACAGAAAACATCTTACACATAACTACGATACAGATCATATGTCACGTGCAGTTTCCATATTTATGACCAGTGTGCAATCTTACAGATAAGGTTGCTTATGTTCACAAGGAGTTTCGAATCAGCAAGATAGTTAACCTTCCACCTATGGATACGCCATGGAGGCGAGGTCAAACAGAATGACTTCGACGTAGGCTAAAAAGCCGCATTAGACTGCCATGTGTAGTAAATCAAAACTGATAGATTAATATAAATCTATATAACATGTGTCACAGTCTCATACTGATGCACAAATGACCTACATACGAGCATTGACCAGTTACTGAATGAAAAAACTAGGAGTTGCAAAGAAAGTTTGTCGGGGCCAACAGAATTAAATTCATAAGCGCCCAACAATAAATATATGCTCCTGCCTTAGAGTATAAAACGTACTTCTTAGATGTGCCTTAAAAGCCATCTTTAGGTGTTGGGATGAATTCCTTTGTTATCATTGTGTTCATTGAAATCGCTGGAAATGAGCAGTGCAGTCGATGTACACACTGAAACCTGTGCTTCTTCAAAATGTGCTTATTTATACCCTTTCTATGGCGACTAACCGTACGAAATAGCAAAATGATGATATTACCAGAGATGATTTCTTGATAAATGCCAACTGAAATCAATGGCGAGACTAAACTATATGGACGAGCCGCTCAGAGGCTTTCGCGGGTTTTCAATGTCACTGCTCTAAGTTCGGTATCTAATGCTTACGTACGGTCGGTTTACAACGGATTTTAGAGATGTGATAATTCAGCGTCTACAAGAGAAGTGATCATAAGATTTTAATGCGAAATTCAATTATCCATTTGTACAAATAGAGTTTTGGCATTATAGCTGATGTCAGTTCGTGATGAAAACCCTAAGTATAATTCCTAACCTTAACCATGAGCTGTAAATCATAATTTGAATTCTTCGCACAGGTTTATAACCCTCATTTAGCCTTAGTTATGTTGACACTCTCAGAGTCACTCTAGCGTCACCCAAAGGTCGTCCATAATTTATAGTGTCATCCTTAACCCTTAACCATAACCCTAAATCTTAACTCTAACCCTAAACCCTAAACCATACCAACAACATTGAAGCTATGTGGTCGAGGCTAAAATAATTTTTGAGACCTTATCATGGTTCCAGAGGTCGACTACTATGGAGCCACATGGATGAGTTCCTGTACCGGATTCACTATGATTTTAGAACTTCTGAACCTATATCTAACCTTGATAAGTTTTTGAGTTATGTAAAAGAACAGTATCCCCTTTAATTTTTTAGTTTTGTATGATATATTTTCACTGTATACTGTTTTCTGATTGGTCAATATTTTTTAAGGTCATTTAAGATTCGTTCAAAGGTCGTCCATATATTTTAGTCTCGCCAAATCAGTTGCTTGTGTGGAAACTTCTAGTTTGAGAGTCTCTTAATAAGTTAATGTTTAACTGCACTACTTTCAGCAATATGCTGACTAAAACAGCTTTGTATGCTAGCCTCAAGGTAATGCCAAAATTAACATACGAAATGGATTTTAAAATGAATAACGTTGTAATTTTGTTTTTTATAAGATTGATTTGTATACCTCGGACTGAGATCACGCTTAGAAGCTCAACTTTAATTATTATTATTCACAAACACCTTATGAGTACATGAGTGCTGTGAAGAAACCATTTCGGGTTTCTTAAAAAAATGCAATAATACACAATTTTCAATAATGTTAGCATTACATTTGCCACGTTTGAGAAAGGAAGGAAAAATAAAATATTAATAATAGAATAGTAATAATAAATCAGGTTCTGCGTAATTGGCAAGAATTTTGAATTGATTTTGAAGGAGGAAAGGAAGAAACTAAGGAAATAGAAATAAAGGAGATGTGGAATACATAAATATCTCAACGCAGAACAAGAATAAACAACTATGTATGTATAGCAAAAACGAGTAAAAAATAAAATAAAACAGAATAAATTAATAAGTAAATAACTTATTATTGCGGTAAGATATGACGTTAGAATAAGTGTTTGTGCGTGCAGTCATAGTTTTGGGTGATGCTATGAAAGTCTCAATTAAGTGCAAAAGATAATCAATATGTATGAGGTTTATATACATAGTAAAGATAAAACGAGTCTGATAAGTCGAATTCAGCGTAACATAAGTTATTGTCTTAATCCAAAGCTTTGTAATCTTAAGAATAATGTTTATTTAGAAGGAAAAAAAGGGAGAAAATAAATGAACACATAGTGAAAGGGTTCAACCATGATAATAATAGTGTAATTGATATAGACTTTTGAGATGAACGAATAATTTTAAAATAATAATAACAACAATAATAAACCTTTAAGTCACTCGGATAAATAGGTGTAGATTTATGTAACAGTATACATAGGCTAGTAGAATTATTAACTTGTATCAGTGCTTGTGGTAAGTTTCTAAATGAAGGCTCAGTGTAAAATTCATTGGGATAGACTATGAAGTCTAATTTCCACTCACCTTATTGAAGATTCTTTAAAATATTATCACTATCGAATTATTGTCACTGGACAATCTAGGATAACAATAAACTAAGGTATGTCTGTTATGCTTTTCATCTTAAACTACATGTGAATAAACTAGCGAATGACATCTCTTGGTCTTTTCGCCTTTCAGAGTAGTATGCTTAAACCAACACAAAATTTCATTGAATGGAATCAGGTGTTCGCTAACTATCATGGAGTCATATATGAGCTAACCTCTGCTCACGTCGTATCAGAGGAAGAAGCCAAATGAATTTCATGTCTACAGAGACCCGAATTCACACAATTTGCACAAGTTTTCTGTTCTTAGAAATGCTAACAGGTCATAAAGGCAAGCTGATAATGGTTTAGTGAATAATTGGAGGCTTCGAATTGCTAAAACTTTTAAGATATTGACACTATTGTAATCAACGGTTGGGATACATACGATTGTTTATTTTAATGTACAGTCTACTGAAGTTTCATTTTTTGCTTTTCAGATCGGCGGTATTAAAATCATTTGAAATATTGGCAAACTTATAGTGGATCAAAAATCATCTACACTCAAAAATAACAATAAAGTTATTATATCCAAAAGTTAACGTTATAATAAATCAATCATAGTTTATTAACACAAAGAAAAGTTATGAAACGTTACATAAATCGGCAGGCTTTGGTGTGTTTCAGTTGCATTTGGTACCACAATTCACTATTATAGGTATTTAATAATTCCAATAGGGTTGATATAATTCCATAGATATAGTCGGAAGTAGTTTAAAATGGAAATATGGCGGCAGTCTTTAGATATAGGTAATAGATATTTCATAGTTCAATTATCGCGCGAACAGACGATTGAGAGCGAGATACGTATGTGGATAGCAATGTATTTATGGGCGGTTAACGGCGTATTTCGTGCTATGAACTACTCAAAAACAGAAGAGGAAGAGTTCAAAGTCATGCAATTTTAAACAACTTTTACAAACATTTGTGGTAAGTGTACAAAGTATGGGAATAAACACAAGAAATACAAATAATGCCAGAAAGTAACTACGAAATAAGAGATTCTCTGATATTTACCCCACGTAATAAAGTCTTTTCCTCGAAAGCCCGTGACAGTAGAAAACGTTAATCTCGGATTAGTAACCTAATCTTCTGTGAATGAAGACATAACATCTGGTTCATTGTTGTTGAACTAGGTATCCTGATATGTTCGACATTATATTTAATAATAATCATAATAATGGAAAAGATTTGTAGC
Organism: Schistosoma rodhaini; assembly: GCA_944470415.2. Lineage (NCBI taxonomy): Eukaryota > Metazoa > Platyhelminthes > Trematoda > Strigeidida > Schistosomatidae > Schistosoma > Schistosoma rodhaini. The sequence continues at coordinate 28,866,653 of OX104037.1, read as the reverse complement.
TCAGGTGGGTGATTTTGACGTTGGTTCGTTTCCTGAGCTGGAGGGTTTGGTCGTGGAGCTTTCATCGTCCTTCTGAACGAAATCATAAGCACAAACTTCGGGTAGAAGTGATGAGTTTAAATTTCTCCACATGTGATTCACAGCTTGTCCTGTGCACCTCAATGTTGATTGGAATCAATCCAATCTATCAACCAATCAAGAAAATTATGCAGAAACATAGGAGCAAAAGTCAAACCAATAGGAGATATAACCAAAACAAAGAAATAAACAATAAGAGATTTAAGGTCAATAAGAACCAATCGACATTGAGGGGCACAGGACAAGCTGTGAATCACATGTGGAGAAATTTAAACACTTCACTTCTACCCGAAGTTTGTGCTGATGATGTCGTTCAGAAGGACGATGAAAGCTCCAAGACCAAACCATCCAGCTCAGAGAACAAACCCACGTCAAAATAATCATAATAATTTATTCTCAAATGACATTTTGTTACATGAGGCATGCTGGTTTACAGGCAAGATCAAATTAACACTCATCTACCATGAAAGTTATTCAAAATAGACCACTATTCAGAATCTAGATTGCTCTCTTCCGTGGAGACTAAGTTAACATTTAAACTTGTAAGTTAAGGCATTTATGGACTAAGTAAAATGTACTAAGCATTTATAATACCCAAGAAGTAAGTGAATTAGCTCGAAGTATCACATGGGTGGCAGATTACCCATTAATTTCCACTGTCATATATGCAAACAAGTGCAACTGTAGATAAAATGATTATGGTTGGTCTATTGTGGAATCCTCAAGATGCTGAAAGAAATAAGCAATTAAGGTTACTTGAAACATGAGTGACCAGATTTCACGATAGGGTTCTGTGGGAATATTCAAAATGCGAAAATTAAGATAACTTGATATTAAACTGTCGTAGGCATCTAGACTCACTGATGACACTGGTCTTAATGATTTACCTATGCGCGTCAGGTCATCTGTGAAGTCCAAATCGTCTAAATGCATTCATCCTGTCCATTGTATTCCGTGATTCCCCTGAGACATGTAGGTCTTCATAATCCAGTCAACCACCAGAAGAAACAGAAAGAGATAGAGTAATCATTCTTGTCTGACATCGGTCTTCACTTGTAATGGACATGTCAGCTGTCCTACATGCCCGACTTCGCAGTGTAGACCGCCGTATGAATTACGCATGATGCTGACGATCTTCCCAGGTTCACCATGGTGCTTTGTGTATGCGATTGTGGTAGGTGGAATGGGAATATAGTGCCACCCATAACCATTTCGTTGGGTGCATGTAAATCTGCAAATCCCTCGCCATCGTCATTCCTTTCTCCCAGTCCATGTCTTCCCATGATACCTTCATACCCGGTGTTGTCCATTCCGACCTCGGAGTTTAGATCTCCCATCAGGATGGACAGGTCCTTTCCTGGACACTTCACTATGACCGATTGTGTCCTCTCGTAAAACTGGCATTTACCGTCTTCATTGCTATAATTGGCGGATGCATAACATTGGATAGGATTCATTGTGATCTCATTCTTCTTTGTTTTGAAGTATGATTTGATGATTCTGGATCCAAGAGGTTCTCACCCAATAAGTGTTTTCCATGCTTCTTTGGACAGCATCGGAGCCACTCCGCGAGCGTGTGGAGCATTTTCTTCTTCATGACAAGAGTACAGCAGCATCTCTCCCGAATCTAATCTTTTCTGTCCAGCTTGGATCAAATAGGTTTTACTGATTTCGAGCACCTCCAAGTTGTATCTCCTCATTTCCGTAGCTATTTGACTGGTCCTCTCAGTCTCCCACATTGTCCAGACATTCCATGTACCTATATTAATTGTTGTTGTGGTTGTTAGAAGGGACATCGACCTCGTGACTTCCAAAGAATCTCGGCTTTCACCATGAGGCGTCATAATCTTTCTGAATGAAGATCCTCCAAATCCCAGGGAAGAGCTAAATTGGCTCAAATTGTTTATCCTGTGTGGCCTTTATTGACAGAGTCGTCTTCTACGGAATCGGGTTTCTGACTTCATGCTGAACCCTCCATTTTTTCCAGGCCTTAAGATCGTCAGTGTCTTTTGAAGAGCAGCGGACACCACTTATCTGGTTTTTACGTATGGCTGTTAATACGAAGATAATAAGCGACTAATATTTAATAACTAATCTACTTTGCATACTTTCTATGCAGAACGTATCGTCAGTCTAACTTATGGTCACATAGTTCAGTTGGGTGTCATTTTGCGATTCGAACATTTATGTTCCTCAAGACACTGGAAATTCTCAACAGTTCGCATACACAATCCTGCGCACATGACTCGAAATCAAGGACCTGCAGTCTTGTTCGCGGACGCTTAGACTCTAGACCATCGAGCCGACATCCAACAGTGTCAACGTCTGGCCTCAGCCAATCCACGATATTACATCAGACGTGGGGCAGTTACTTATCTAAGACTATGGATGGTGGTCGTCCAACTTCTGGAATTGGTTGAAGTTAGACATCTACACCAATGGAGTCTGGGGGTTGATCGTTCGTGTGCGAGACAGAGGATGACGGGTTCGAGTACTGCGTGTGTAATCATGGACTGGCACTGCTGATGATGATTCTCATATCAATACGAAACAGACATACATTGCTCTCAAATTTTTAGTGGCGGTCTGATGTTGGTTGGCTCACGATCTCATTCGAAATTCGGCGATCTCTCCAACCACATGCTGACTCCTAACTTTTCTGTCCGAATACAAGTACAACGATATATGATGACTCGTAAATTTACGTTTTTATAAGGAACAACGAATATATAAAAAAATCTAAGATGTAGTCCTTCACATTTCGTTATTTGTACTGTATTTTGAATAACTTCAAAATAGTTTAGTTTACTAGCTTGCGAAAAAAATCGAGCTAAAGTTCCGTCTCCTGGACAAAAACTGATGAGATATTTTGACGCAGCAAAGTAAATGCTTCATTAACAGAGCACTCGTCTCTCATGTACCGTACTTACTTACGCCTGTCACTCCCAATGGAGTATAGACCGCCGACCAGCTCTCTCCAACCCATTCTTTTCTAGGCCTTCCTTTCTATTTCTATCCATGTTTTTGCTCATTCTTCTCATGTCAGCCTCTATTTCTCGGTGTACTGTGTTCTTTGGTCTTCCTCTTCTCCTTTGGCCTTCAGGATTGCATGTGAGGACTTGTCTTGTGACGCAGTTGGGTGAGTTCCTCAAAGTGTGCCCAATACACTTCCAGCGCTTCTTCCTGGTTTCTTCCTCCACTGGATGAAATCTGGTTTGTCCTCTCTCAAGGTAGGTTGTTGCTCACAGTGTCTGTCCAACGGATCCGAAGTATTTTGCATAGACAACTGTTAATAAACACCTGTGGTTTTCGTAGTTCTTCAAGTTTCCGCCCCATACGGTAGAACTGTCTTCACATTTGTGTTGAAAATTCTGATGTTGTTGTTGGTTGACAATTGTTTTGAGTTCCAGATGTTCTTCGATTGTAGATATACTGCTCTTGCTTTGCCGATCCTCGCCCTCACATCTGCATCTGATCCACCGTGTTCATCAATGATGTAAAGGTTTCCACATTCTCCAAAGCTTCTCCGTCAAGTGTAATTTGATTGGTGCATGTTGTATTGTATGGGAGAGTCTTGCTTTTCCCTTTGTTTATATTGAGTCCTACTGCTGCTGAGGCTGCTGCTACACTGGTCGTCTTCTCCTGCGTGTGTGATAGAAGAGCCAAATCATCTGCGAAGTCTAAATCGTCAAGCTGCATCCTAGCTGTCCATTGTATCCCGTGCTTCCCTCTAGATGTTGACGTCTTGATGATTCAGTCGATCACCAGGAGAAAGAGGAAGGGTGAGAGTAGGCAACCCTGCCTAACACCGGTCTTTACCTCGAATGAGTCAGTGAGTTGTCCTTCGTGGACGATTTCGCAGTTTAGTTCATCATAGGGATTTCGTATGATATTGACTATCTTCTCAGGCACGCCGTGGTGTCGAAGAAGCCTCCATAGTGTTGTCCTGTCCACGCTGTCAAATGCTTACTCGTAGTCAACGAAGTTGATGTAGAGTGATGAATCCCATTCAGTTGATTGTTCCACAATTATCCGTAGAGTTGCGATTTGGTCTGTACACAGTCGATGCTGATGGAATCCAGCCTGTTGATCTGGAAGTTGGGCGTCTACAGAGTCCTTCATTCTGTTTAACAATACGCTGTTGAAGACTTTACCTGGTATTGAGAGAAGAGTGATTTTCCTGTAGTTATCACACTTGCTGAGATTGCATTTCTTTGATATTTTGATCAGAATTCCTTCTTTCCAGTCTGTTGGTACTTGTTCTTCATCCGAAATCTTACTGAGGAGAATGTAAAGTATCTTTGCAGTTGCTGCTACATCTGCTTTCAGTGCCTCAGCCGGGATGTCTTGTGGTCCTGCTGCTTTGCCGCTGTGATTTGTTTGATGGCCATGTTGATCTCTTCAATTGTTGATGGGCCAATATCGATTGGGAGGTCCGTGGATTCTGCTTCGATGTTGGGTGGGTTCAGTGGAGCCGGTCGGTTCAAGTGTTATTTGAATTGATCTACTCATCTGTTCCGTTGATCTTCAATGTCGGTGATTACTTTGCCTTCCTTGCATTTCACTGGTCTTTCTGGCTTACGGTAATTTACAGAGAGCTTCTTTGTTGTACCGTACAGTTGTCTCATGTTTCCATCTCCTACAGCTTTTTCCGCCGTCTTTTCCAAGTATTCCACATATTTACGTTTGACGTTTCTGATGCTCATCTTCACTTGCTGTGTATTAAGCTTGTTCTTGTTCGGCTGATATTGATTGCTGCCTTCTTGTTCCTCCTTTCTTCAATCTTATCCAGTGATCCATTCCTTGTAATGGTGCTTATGTGGCTCAGAACCTCTTGACATGTTGAAGTGATTGCCTCTTTTATCCATTTTCAGTTGCTCTCCATGGTAGTTCCCTCTCCATTGAGTAGATCATGAAAGGCCTGGAACCTGTTGCCGAGGACTATGTTGAATTTGTTGAGTTTGTCAGCATCCTGAAGAAAGGCAGTGTTGAACTTTTGTGATGTTGTCCGCACCGTTGTCCAGTGCTTCTTAAGTTTACGTTTCATCTTGGCGACCAGCAAATGACGATCTGATGCTATATCAGCTCCTCTTCTGATTCTCAAATCCCCCATCGTCCTACTGAACCTTTTTTGATGCAGATATGGTCGATTTGATTCTGTGTAGTGTGATCCGGTGAAATCCAAGTGGCTTTGTGTTTGTTTTTGTGTGAGAACATGGTGCCACCTATGACCAGTTTATTGAAGGCACATAGGTTTGCAAATCTCCCAACATTTTCTATCCTTTCTCCCAGTCCATGTTGTCTCATGACGTCTTCGTATCCAGTGTTGTCCTTTCCAACCTTGGAATTTAGACCTCTCATCAGAATGGTCAGGTCCTTGGTTGGGCACTTGTCGACGATCGACTGCAGCATATTGTAGAATTGGTCTTTAGCGTCTTCATCGTAGTCGTTAGTAGGCGCATAGCATTCATTGTAATGCCCTCTCTCTTTGTTTTGAAGGATGTTTTGATGATCCTTGGTCCATGAAATTCCCATCCAATAAGTGCATTTTGTGCTTTTCTGGACAGCATCAATGCAACTCCTTGTGTATATGGGACATTTTCTTCTTCATGACCGGAGTATAACAGAAGTTCCCCTGAAGATAGTAGTTGTTGTCCAACCTGCATCCAATGTGTTTCGCTGATTCCAAGCACCTCCAGGTTGTATTTTCTCATTTCTGCAGAAATTTGGAAGTTTCTCTCGGTCTACCACACTGTCAGGACATTCCATGTACCTATGAAAATTGTCGCTAACCACATGTTCCTAATCATATAATTTTAGCGGGCCTAGATTTCAGATCGCTTGCGTCACTAAGTATGATTTCTTTGCGAAAGAAACCCTTCATATATTCCACCACATTATCCGACATAAGTGTTTTTTGACATGCAGAAGCCAAGTTCTTATTTCACTAAGAAAAACCCCCTGCCTACCGGACCTCTTAACATAAAGCTTGTAGAACTCACATAATCATGAGACACCTTGAGATATCTAAACATATTCTCTGTCAAGTAAAGATATTCGAAGCACTGCCTGACGACCAAAGTACATAGACCCACTTGTTCATACACTAGGAATTATTTCAACGGTTTCGCAGAAAGACCAACTACTTGTAGTCTCCTCCTTATGTCCAAATGTGCATTTAAAGGCGAACAGTGAGTACTTCCGATACCCACTCTGATTTCCACCTTTCCGTGAATGAATGTAACTACTACGCATAATATGCCTCTGAGATAGCCAAAAATCACTTACTTTAGAAGCCTCCAAAAAGCAGCTGTTGTTGAAGAAAGTCTAGGTTGACAAGAGTCGTAGTCAAACTATTTGATGTACTAGCATTACTAGGTATGGATGGAAACAACAAAAGATAACGACAAGGTTTCATCTGAATTCCATATATAACATATAAGTGGCAAAGGAAGTGCTCTATCATTAAGAATGATTTTTCAAAATATTCAGCACGTTCGAATATACATATACTGAAAAAGCATGATAGTATATTAAAGTGTGAATCACTGTAGACCATCATTGTTGATGATCTCTGTCTAGTGATTGAAGGCCTACAGGAGTTACAAGGGAACGGTGTGACCAACCAGATTACTTCGAAGTTACACTTCGTGGTCAGCATCTACTGTGGATTACCCCCTCGACGTATTAAAGTACAATGACAGTTTTGAAGACTATATAACACAAAGGACGTTATTACGGAAATATATTAGTAAGAATGAGTACATAGAAGATAATGAAACCACCACCGCATGCGCCGGTCCATGTTATAGGATTAACTGATGCGTGTTGGTTGTCCTTGACTTTGATAGGGATCGATGATCTGTTCGATATTCAGTGACCCAAATGCTGGATGATTTGGCTAGGGCTCAGTGGCATTTCACTGCCCTCACATCATCTTCTGCTACTAAAATCCAAAATGCCAACTGCCACTTCAGCTGTTCACGGCCGTACCAAAAGAATATTTTTACCAGGAGGTGACTATTATTTTACTCCCACTTCTTGTTTTATAACACTCAGTTGAAAATTAGATTTTCGGTTGACCCGAGTTTTTATTAGACGAATCACGGTTATCCATAAATCATAGATAATTTTAGGAGAAATTCCATAATAGGAAGAAATTCATATCCAGTGCTTTTTGATTTACAATGGTGGTCAAGTTAAAATCATTTAGTGACCAAAACTGAAGATATCTCGACCTTGACAGACTACGGTTATTTATAGGATCAATCAAGTGTGTTTTGCTATTATCTCATGCTGATGATTTTGAATAGTAATCTATTTTGTAGTTGATTATTCACTTCAATGAAAAGCTTTAGATGCGTTCTAAGTGTAGTTAGATTTTGGTTAGATTGGATACCATGGGAAAAGGCTTTGTAGATGTTACCAAATCGCCGCTTGCACTAAACTACTGCGTTACTTTTGAGTAGCCACTCCTCTGTAGGGTACTTTTCTTAATGGTATATATTACTATAATCATAATCAACCTCTTATTTCTACGTGCTTCAATTTATGAGTCTTCGTTTCTTGTTGCTTAGAATTAAGGCACTATGTCCTCGAAATAACAATTTAGTTTATGGTCGATTGGTGGCTTCGTAATTGAAGTACATTGTTCGACCGTCGAATTAAATAAGGTCTCTGTGATAACTGAAAGAGTGTTATTTGAATGTTTGCATAAGTGATCATCTGTGCCGTATGGTTCAAGACACCATATGAAATGTACATAAATCGATCGCAACTAAAGATCCGTCGATTTTTTCTCAAGTATTAATTATTTTACTGGTGTTCTATTTATTCGTTCTGTCAGCATTTTTATCTAAACGCATTTTTCGGTTGCATCAGTGTTCTGCTTTAAACTTTAGAAAAGTAGTAATTCAATATAAAAAGTCACTCTTGAAGTCCTTGGTCACCAACCACTATTATTTAACCATATTTTTCGGTTTTTATCATACCTTGATATCTTGACCATGTCATGTTTTTGTTTTCTGATTACAGAATACCAAGAGGTTTAGTAGAATGTTCGGCTAATATAACTGAGATATGTCTAAACGCCCAGTGCGCTCACATACGATTTCTAAATCATGCAAAATACAAGTAAGTTCCTTAAAGGGCAATAGTGAACTTTGCACATTTAGATAGTTTCTAATTCTCATGTTGTTTAGTTCTTAAAGTTGATGTATTTTGATGTGAAGATTCTTCGATTCCAAGTGATTGGTGATTAGTTTTAATTTTTCGAAACTAAGCACAGACCAATTCTTTGATCAAAAGTATTAAAACTTTACTAATTGTTAGGAAGGGGTAAATATGTAATCAAGTAGATCAGCAATATTTGTCAGCCAAAGCAGTTTAACTTACTAATATTTTAAATTGTATACATATGTTAAGCCAAGTATTACCAAGTTCAGTGTATTGATACCCAACAATTAATCAGATAAGTAAATATGGGTATCTCAGTATATTTCGATGTTTTTTTGATTTTTCGCATAGAAAATGTTCACCTGCACCTTTTTTGTCTTTTGTATCAAGCTGTATCAGTCATATTTGGTTGTCACAAGTAGCAAGTAATAGTTTTCCCTCCATCTTAACAAGTACCCGTATCGGTGTTATGTTCAGATGTAGCACTAAAAGTTCTAGCCTCCCGTGTTAAACCTAATTGGGATTGATTAGACAAACTAACAAACCCTTCCTACCAGTTGTATGTATTATTACCTACTTATACCGTGGACTAAGCTAGGAGCTTGGAAACTTATCTATACTAGCCTTTGACGCTCTCAGATCAATTCTGTTTACTCAGATTTCCTACCTCAATCATCTTATGATCTACATGTGTAATTGGTAAAAATAATATCAGAGAGTAGCTGATCCTAATCAGCTAATGAGTAATAATACTACTTAACTATCCTTCACTGTATTGACCCACCCCATAAAATGACCACCTCTTATTCCTTCCAATAAACCTCGGCGTTAGCATGGTATAAATGTCATCCTGCCTAAAATATACATAAGTCAAAAGATTTTGTTAAATAACCTCTATGATCCCTGACCACATGTTTTTAAATATATTGTCTAAACATTGCACTCGCTTTCAAATCCGTGTAGCCACTGTTTATGGTCGAATACCCAACTAGTGTATCTCAAAATGATGAACTATAGAATATGGGGTGATTCGCTGTTCTCACATTGTTTTCATACATTTATTTGCTTACTTCAGTCGTCCCCAAATGCCCTGGTACGGCCGAGAGTGGGGAGAGTCAACTCTTCCTCTCCAAATGCTCTCACATGGCCACATGCATATAACCACTACTAAGGAATTCCTACTCATTGCCTTCTCGTGGCGGGGTGTTGTTTACGAAATTGAGAGAACGAAAAGTGAATGCCTGGCGCTTTAACCAGGTTGGTGGACACGGCGAGTCCACCTAGAGTAGTTGGAAAACCCTGATTCCAAACCAATGGTGTACATGTGCTCCAGCATCCTGAAGGAACAAATGACGTATGAACCAATCGTTGGTCACCGGCTACCATGTGACTACATTTCCTTATGTTGCTCCACTGCCTTGTGGACTAGACCTTTAGGTCAAAGGCTCCGGGTGTGGCCCCTAAGAAAACCACCTGCTTCGGTCTAGGCACCCAGGCAGTATCCCAGCCCCCACACAAATCGAATGATATATATGGTTTATATCTATTTGGTGCCTCCTTGTACCAATGTTTGTATTTAAATAAATAAAAAATAAATAAATAGTTGACATTAAATAGAAATAATATATAATTATTCCTATTTGATGTCTTATATCAACTCGGCGCCCAAATACTGTGAAATTATTCACTCTAATTTAGACGAAAGTTCTTATAAACAAGTAGTTGAGTTGTGTAGGTCTCCTTTTTTATATAACGGGGATTTCTCACAAGAATTAGAGGACATAAACAGATCCCTAATATTTACACATCGTTTTGTGACAGAAACTACTTCAGGCTAGTGATTTTATGAACAGAAAAGTAGACAGATTAAATTAAAAGGACTTTAGTCTTATCACTTCCTTAAAATCAAGCACATAACAACTATTAGTTAAAAAAATCAATTTCGGATCAGATATTTACCTCCTAGTTTTTTGCTTTGAAGGTGGCGTGTCATAAGCTTATAGTGCTTGTTAAATTTTGTATCAAATAAATAGATTCAGGAAATATATTCTAGATTTTCGAGTCCAAGTAATCACTGAAATTAACGTTTTCAAAAGAAATAATGTTCATTGGAAAATATTGTTTTTTTTTGTTTTACAGTTGGCAAACATCATTTTTGAGCTAAATAATTTTTTGTTTTGTGATTAGCACTTTGCGTTGTGGTTTTTATGCGATCAATATAATTAGTGAAATCTCAGCTTTTCAAACCATTCCCACCACAAAATAGTATACCTGGTAGAGCCAAAAATTCATTTTGGTTGTACCTGACTGTTATTTTAGACGCTTTCAGTATACTGTTTTTTGCTTAAGAACTTAAAGCGCGTATTACTATGAAAACCAATCGGTGTAGTCTTGGATTTTTATTTATGGGTGTAGCCAAGTATCACCACGTGCTTAAATATGCAAAGTGATGGTTATTGGTATTGTGAACCTTTGTTCTTAATTTTTTTCATTCATATCCGTCATATCGAGATGGATCTTTATGTTTCATGTCAGGTCGTAACTGTTAAAGATATTTTAAGACTCATTTCAACAGAACTCTTATTTCATTACTTCTTCATTTTAATTAGCCTAATACTCAGGTTACACTTGAACGGGTAATAGGTTTTACGTTGAATAGTAACTGCGCAGTTGCATTTTCTGATAAAACTGGCCTTATCGCTCATGCTGCTGGGTGAGTTGCTTTTTAATACTTTTATCGTTTATATAATATGTTTTCTGTAGCAAAGATTTCAAAAAGTTCGCAACTTATTTTACTGTCTGTAGTTAATAAATTTCATAGTTTTCTTAACTAGTGAGTGTAATATTCAAACCAACTTTATTTTTATAAAATATAGTAAAAGCCATAATATCTCATTCTCTTTGCTAAAAATTATGTTCAGTCAGTTGTTTTAGTTTCCATTGCCAATATGCACCCTTGTTTTCTGATGGCATTTTCAGAGACATTATGTAAAAATAAAGCTTTTGTTCTGTTTCAAGTCGTTTGAGTTTGGAGATCGATTAAAAAAAGAGCTTCAAATTTCAACCTTCGATTGCTGCTATCCTGCGAAAATAAGCCTTGATTACCTCATAAATTTCAGATTTTGGATCACTTACCTTGCAGATTAACACTACATCGTATTTTTAGTGTTTAGTACTATATCACGTCTAAAGGGACCAACTAAACAATTCTTCTTGCATCATCATCCACACATTTGAACCTTGTCAGTTATCCGTTTACAACCCTGGCCTTGAGCATATTTTGTCTATGGTTTACTCCATTCACCACATGTTTCTAGCTTATTTTTCTGACTATAGATAGTGAGCCACCCTCTATAAAGTGGAGCTGGTACGTTTTCCTTCCCCACTGCACTTCGATTCTCATTGTACTGTCTGTCTGAGTAAACAAGAACATCAAATAAACGAATCAAACTTAGTCCGTATTTGGATTTTAATTACCGCGGTCGCCTCAACGGTGTTAGTCTAAGTAGAATGTACAGAATTAAATGTAAGACTTATGTTCATGGCTCATTTATCGTTTGTTCGTTTTGGAGTCAGATTTCACACTACTAAAAGTATAATCATTTGTAGTCTTTTTTTCAATTCGATTCCATTTTAACCGATCATCTTAAGAAGTGAAGGACCTTTGAGTACTTTATGTTTTTTACTTATAATTGATTAATCATCTTGTAAGTAATTCAGATAAAGTATTGTAGTCTAACATTTTTCAAACATGAATAACAGATGTAATTCTGTTATACATAATCAAATACTCGTTTAGTCAATTGATGGCTTTGTTTTGGTAAGTTTATTTGTCCAGGATTCTAGAAACCTTCGCGTAATTGGAATTTCGGTCCCGTGAACTCATCTTAATATTTTATCGAATCAACCTATCCATTATAACATGACCATCTTAGGACACTAATATAATATCAGCTGATCGTGGGTAAGCTCAACTGTCTTGTTCGAAATTGGTTTACAGTCCTATCAACACTAAGAAATCGCAAAGAAAGCTAATTCTGTTCTTCCATCACACACTGTCAGGACTTTGAAAACGCTTATAATCTGTGACATGCAGCTTACAAACATCTACCTTTGGTGATCATGTTTTGTATGTATTAGATGATAATGAATGAAGTGTTTTTTATTTAATCACCTTTTATACGTCTGTAGTTGGATAATAGCATCAGTTAATATGAAAATTTATGCAGACTAATACTAACAGACAGAATAAAACATCAAAGTATTATGTTATTCAGATGAATGATTTTTAAAGTTGTGTTTTTCAAACTATTAATTTAATAATAACAATGTATGCATTTGTAAATAGATGTGTGACGGTTCTTCATTCATTTGAAAATGAACGACAACAATTTATACAAAGTCAAAGTCGTAAAGCTATCACAGCAGTGGATTTTAGTTCAGATGGAAAATATTTAGCCACGGGAGAGGTTAGTTAATTTATTTCGCATCAAAATAAATTCATATACTTTCTGTGTAGTTGTACTTAACATTTTACAATTCAATCAATCCTGTTTTTTGTTTGACTTCGTAAATTTGTAATGTGTTTATCTATCAAGTTTACATTTGTAAAGTTCGGTAGAGGATTTCATTGATATAATAACTATCGGTTAGAAAATTGTAAGAGTTTAATAATTTGGTAGTATTTTGTATTACAAACTAATGTCAACTGAAAAGTCATTGTTTCTTAGAAAACAGTATCATAATGTGATAAGAAGTTGCTTATAAACTGTACAAAATTTCCCAGTTAGTCAATCAGTCATACGCAACGTAGAATCTGACACATGCTTACATCTGCTCCAGTTGCTACACCTTATTACCGTACTGCAATATATTTGACAAGGCAAGTAGAGATAGTAGCAGTATTGATGGTAATAAAAAAAATTAGACTTGAAAGATACTATTCAAGAAGAAAATATAGACTAGTGGAGTAGTAGTAAAACTAATAAGATAGCTTAAAAACTGAGGTTTTAAAGGAAAATAAACATTAAATGTACCTGTACCAACAATATATCTATCTATTTTGTATATGATATTTAATTTAATTAATAAATCAAGTTAACCCTAAACGCAATAGTAACTGTTTTTTTATTGTTATATATCCTGTCACTGTGATTTTTGACGTCTGAGTTGTTTTAGTCGGTGGTAATTGGACTAGTTATATCTATTATATAATTTGAACTAGTTGTAAGTACAGTGCAATCGCTACTTATTTTATCCTTCTATTATTACTATTATGTCACCCAAACTGGTAACAATCAAAGATTCATTGCTAAAGGGGGAACTAAAATTGTGTCAATGCAATCAAATATAGTGACTGGAATGCTATATATGTAGTTGAAACATCACAGAATCTGAATATAATGGTGGAGGGACACAAACTTTGCTTGAAGTATATTTCCAAACCGTCAGAAAACCTGAAAAAACCAGGGAACAGGTCAGCAATAGCACTACACTCAAAAGAGTTGGGGTACATAATTGATTTCAGTGGCACAAGAATCCTCCATAATGGTTTTAGTTCATACAAAGAGAGGCTAACAGCCGAAACCCTACACCTGTGGACTAATCCACACAGCATTAATTGGAGAAATTGAATACGATTAACTGTCCTATGGCGATTAATAATTAATAAGTAAACCTAAACTCCTTATTGCATTTTACTCCATTTGATCTATCGCTTATTATGTTAGCAGTAACAATTTATTTCACTTGTTCCCATCAGTTGGTTTATCTGAATATATGTGATAAACAATAAACTTGATCAACATAATAAAACAAACATTTATTTTTGTCTACTTGTCATTTTATCCATGCTGTGACATGTCCAACTCATATCATCCATAAAATTATTTGATTTCATCAAACACCTCTAATCAGGCGACATATAGTCAATGGAGATTTTTCTCACATCAGATCTACTTGCGTACACTCACAACTGTTATCTCAACACACTTTTCCCCACTTTTAACGTCAAATGTCTCGTGCGCACTACAGCAAATCTTTCAACATTGTTAATATAATTGGATGACCCGTTTAGTTTACAGTTAACCGGAGAACCGTGTTTGTTTATATTCGTCAATTTTGATATTTGATTATATTTCCTTGAAAGAACTTGGATCGGATTGCCGAGTGAGACGCTAGGTTTACTCAGTCTCTGAGATTTTCACGATTATAATCTTCCTCTTTTATGTCTTAGATTAACTCGGCGCCCAATTACTGTGAAACTATTCGTCCAAATTTAAACGAAAGATCTTATACTCTAAATGCTCAGTCCTTATAAACTCAGTGAGTTTCTAATTATAGGGGTATTAGTCATCATTAGCTAAGGGTCAACTGAAATTGATTTCGATCTTGTTCAGTTTAACTTTCACATAAATTAAGTGGAATTTCTCTTTCGTTGCTTTGTTTAACGCGAACATCACCATTTCAGCATTTATGTTCCCAAAATATCATTCCCCGTAGTTTAGATGATACATTTTTTACGTAGTATGAAAATTACTAAGATAATCCCAAACTTGTCAACAATATCATATATACATATATATGCTTATATACTATGCACGGATATATGTGTAGATATTTTTTGAATTGTAAAAAGTACACAGTCATCATCCTTTTACAATCCCTTATTTTTTTCCGCTTAGTTGACTCTAGCGGCTGTATATTTCAGTATTGAATGTCTGATAATTGTTTCGTGGTTTTTGTTTTATTATCAATGAACTTTATTTCATATTTCTAGTGTTCTTTTTGTAACCTTAAATCTGTACTTTGCATTTTTTTCGCACTAGTTTAGATTATAATGGATAGATGACCTTGAACTAAAATTATTCCTTCAATGCTATTGACCATAGTAATGATCTTTCTAATACTTACAACAGTTATTATAAATATACGTATGCATATCACTTTTCAATAATTTCTACTCTTCAGAAATCTTTTTGTTCTGTATAATACGTCTCTTAAGATATTTTCTTCAATATTGAATAGAGGTTTTTGCGTGATTTCAAGATAATTTTTATCTTGAGAAATTCGGACTATTGTATCTTGACACATGGTATTGTGTTGACTGTAAGAGTTGATGGTTTTGAGTAAACACTGTTAAGATGTCTTAGTGAAGGATGACACTAGTGCATAGTGAAAATTACTCGTACATTCGCTATTGTTTTGTTACTGTTTTCTTGATAATTAAGAGCACCCGTTACTGATGACCATTCTGGTGCATAAATTTCTATCAATGCCTTCGAATTCTTACATTTTGATGGGATGATGTGGTGATCAATGCTTATATCAAACTTCAAGTGTCTTGAAAATGATGTTAAATTAGTTAGTAAAGTATCTGTAATCTGTGTTGTATACGTCTGATAACGAATAGTTCTGTTATTCAAGCATGTGACCGTCGCCTTCCTAAAGTATTATGAGTTTACTGGATCCAATTCATCAGACTGATGAAGTTATTTCTTAATGAATTTGGTTAATAACTCGAAAACAATACTCTTTGAACATTGTTACTACACAGTATTCTTTTTTCATTTCCGTTTTATATTTGTTTGTTTCCATTTTATTAAAGATTTATTTTCTGAATATTGTTATAGGAGTTGTTTTAAAGATATTTTACAGGTTTTAAAATTATTGTTTTATATTCTTGAAGTTACAGATGAACTCAAATGAAGCATTTACTGTACTAAGTCTAGTATTTCGCCATAGTTCTTTGTATGTTATTAAGATTTCAGAATATCACATTATAAAAGCTGGATTTATACTGCACTTAATTATGTATTCCTATTTCTGGGTTATATTTCAGACAGTTTTTCACTGCTCTCTGTACTCTTTGTTATATCATCATAAATAGTGATTTGTTAATTTCAAATAACCTCGGTTGTCAAGAAATCAAATATTTCTTGTCAGGTAAAAAATTAAATAATATTTGAACGTTCACAAAACGAGTTACTTTGTCCGAATGGATTTCTTCATTTTATAGCTTAATTATTGTGTGAAGTTATTCAAATATTACTTTACTGTTGTCTGTAAGCAAACTTTAGTTGTGTTTTTTTCACAGATGTGATTTATTTCCTTTTTAATTTAGTTTACAAATCTGTTTTCATTCAGATATATCTTTTTCATACTTTTGTCATTGTATGGCAGTTTATCAAAAAGTTATCACTCAGTCAGTATGAAAGTTATTCAACTTTTGCCTTTCAGGATCTCCAGTTGTTGGATCGAATGATTAAAAAGATGAGAAACATGTATAGTCAGAGTGATATATAATCGATAGTGAAATCAGATAATCTTAAACTGGATTATCATGATCAGTAACTTTTTTTTCTATATTCTTAACTAATTTAAATGAAGGGAATGAAATCTTGGCTAACAGGTTTATTAGGCTCATGATAAAAAGAAATACAAATACAAATACACTTGTGTATGAGTATATATTCTTGAGAATTGAACGTAAAATTAACGTAATAAAAGATCAACATAATGAGCTTTAAAAGAAAATATTTCTAGATTATGATCTGCATATCACCAACACAGCAAAATCTGGAGTTGTAGTTTGTAAAGTTTAATTATTAATCATTAAAACCTTAGGATATCAAGATATGATTGTTATAATAACGCCTGTATAGGATTGTATAGACTATTCTATTTTGTAATTTTCTCCTATATGAATCAGTGAACTTATGTTTACAATCGTTCTACCACTTTTCTCTTATGCTGGATACTGTATAGATATGTGTTTGTATTTATTTCATTAATTTCAATGTACCGCCAAATAAGTTTATATTTAATTCTTGATGGATTTAATGGTGCACAGTGCATTGATTCGAACGTAACCAGTCGTTGTTAAATATAGTCATATGTAGTAATGATCAGTGATACTAATCATCATTCTAACTCATTGTTTTAATGAATCATACTTATTTATTCGTTTATTTGTTTCTATGTTATCGTCAGTCCATTTAATCAGATGATTAACTATGGTTTGATTTTTACTTTTAATGTAAACATGCAT
Organism: Schistosoma rodhaini; assembly: GCA_944470415.2. NCBI lineage: Eukaryota > Metazoa > Platyhelminthes > Trematoda > Strigeidida > Schistosomatidae > Schistosoma > Schistosoma rodhaini. The sequence continues at coordinate 28,849,351 of OX104037.1, read as the reverse complement.
TATATTTTTCTATTATATTTAAATAATTAATTTTTATTGTTTAAATATAATGACATAAATTAACCTGGTCATTTATAAGTTTAATTTTAGACTATCAATTTCCGTCTGATACAGGCTACTGTTTTATTCTAATTCTTCACTGTCTTAATGTTTTGCAAATTTTATGCGGGTAACATATGCAATTATTACTGAATTAATTTCATGTACATTAAATGTAATTTATAATTCAGTGGAATTAAACATTTAGACCTAACAACTCATCAATCTCTATAACCCCTTATACTGATAGAAAAAAAATTAGATCATAGGTTCAAATTCATTGCATTTAGTTGTCATAAATAGTCATTAGTAAAATTGCTAATCTTTTTTCAAAAAAATTTAGTTTTTAGATTATTGCACAGAGCTCCTACTTCATTTTGTTCTGTTTATTTTTAGGTTTTTCCATAATCTTATCTTATTAAATAAGAAATATATTCATAATTTTTGTTGTTGTTGAGAAAATGCTTATTTCTTTATGGTCGTGATTTTGTGTATCTTGATGGTAATTTTAAAATTTTATGTCAACTAGAAGATCAATGCAAAGCATGGCAGGACTGTAGACTTGTTTGTTCTCAGTTTAGAACTCTTTATTAATGGAAATGAACCACTTGCAAACAGATGACATGTGTGAATTTTAGGTCTCATTCGACTTCCTGAAAGTACTAGACTAAAATCCAACTGGTATATACTTTTAACCTGAGTCATCTGGAAATATAATATTATCCTCAACTACTGTCATCAATAGCTTACAGTTACAATCTTACCATAGCTGACTGGAGTTCCTGGATTCAATGTCATACTTCTCTGTTAGCGCACAATACCTAGTAGTCGAAAACTGGATTAGAACAAGTATTTTATTGTTCATCGGTTTTACGGTGATTCTTCCTGTTGATATCAGTCCCCAGATTTTAAAATTAATCATTTTTCATAAAAATTGGGACATCTCTGAAATATCAATACAGTTATTTCATTGATATTCCAACAATAATCTAATTTATCCTAATGTATAACAGCAAATGGAAAGCTGTTTTTTTTTTCATTTTCTTTAAAAATTATTTGAGATAAGAAAGTCTTTTGGAAAGCCCTTTTCCTTTAATGTTAAAATGTACAAAGTTAAAACTTATATTGATTGATTTTTAATAGACTATTTTTCTTTGTCACAACTATTTTTTCTTCGTATTTAAGGCAGCATTTGCAGGTCGAAAATCTCTTTACCTGTTTTTTTTTTCAGTGTTGTATTGATTAAAATGATATTTTTTTTTACATAGTTGTTGTTAGTGTTATCGACTACCATTGTAATCTTATTTCATGGATTTTGATTGATTAAATTGTTAATTTTCATGATTTCATTCTGTAGTAAATAATATGACAGTGTTCTACTGGAATGTAATCGAAATCAGTAAACTTCTATTATGATGTCTGTTACAAAATGATAGTACATTACGAATGTCTTATATGTTTTAGCCACCTAGTAATCCTTCAAATGGTTCTGTTATTGATATTCTAGACGGAATTGTAATCAGTCTTTGTTGGTAGATGTTTGTTTTATGCGAATTTCTTAGATACACCCAGTTTTTCACAAGTTCTTTTCTTAGAATAGACGTATTATAAGTCGTAGTGAAATTCATGGTGGAATTTCGTCCCACTTGAAACTCGGCAGCTATATGTGCCTGGATTCTAATGTCGATGTTATTATATGCCAACAAAGACAGATCGGAATTCAGTTTTGAACATTTACAACAGGATAATTTAAACATCGTACCGACTGGACAAGTTTACTGGTTATCTGGTATCGGTAAGTCAATGAATAACGCGCTAGCGTTTAAAGAGAGAGATACTATTCTAAGAAAATAACTAACAGTCATACTTTTTCAGTTATAAATTAAGCACCTCATTCAACGTTTTCAAATATTTTCTATTTGAGTGTCAGACAACTTAAATCCATACAACTTATTCCCTTCATGGATTTGAATGAGAGAAGAACGGCATTTAAAACAGGACATTATAAACTCTTATTGTATTAGTGTTGTTATATCGATTGGGTACGTGCCCTGTTATTACATATGAGGTGATGATTCCCGCCAATGAGAGAGAAGAGCGAATTATCGATCAGAGCGATGATACACAAAAGCCGTATGAGCAGTCTTGAGTACTTATCAGTCCTACTTTCTGCCTAGCCCAGCCATTTAAGTCCAGAACACCAATAACAGCCTCTATGCAATATGAATCATTATTCACAAACATACTGGGTTTATATACCAACCAAACTGACCACATCGTACCATAAAATAGAAAATAACATCTGTACAAGATTTGGCCAAATGTGGCTGTGAATAGAGGGAACAGTAATCAATAAACTGGGGATAACTCAAAAATGGTAAATCGTATAACAATAGTCTATGGATCAAAATAAAGCTTATGATAAGAGGAACACGAATACGAATACTTTAGTTACTTAACAATTATACAATAGGAAATATACATATCATATTGTTCCATAAATAGTCCTTAGAGTTACCATTCATAAATCTCCGCGGAATATAACAATTAGGTGTATTTTTAAAGCTACTTGAAAATCTTATTTGGACTGAAGGTTAATGTGACTTGCTACTCGTGTATCACTATGTTATCCTTTAATTTGTATGACGTTTGTAACTAGTTGACGAGAATCTTGCACATATAATGTATTTATACATTTCTACTGTTAGTTTCTGTACAGATTATTTGTACTTGAGGGATTTGCATTATTTATTTGAGACAATCTTTTATCAAAGCATTGTCTTATATCTGTGTGAAAAGAAATACCATACTTTATTTCAAATTAATGCGAAGCTATAACGAGTTGGAAAGTTTATAGGAAAATGAGGGAGAGATTAGAATGTAAACAAAACAAAGTCTGTCGTTGAAAGGTACACATGTTGCTAGAGTAACACTTTGCTTTTTGTATATCAAATTTTTTAAAAATTTTATCCATCTAAATTCATGATGATAAAATATTACTACTTGCATTTAAGTTTTTATTTAGTTAAGATAATTAAAGTCATGCAGGAATATTTTTTTAATAGTATTTATTAACTTCAACTATTAAAAAGGTTGTAATAGTCATAGCCAAGTCTTCTGTTTCATTTCACCAATAAATATCGTGTGATTGATAACACACAAAAAAACATACTACAGAAATAGCTGTTTTCTTCTTCGCTAAATAATTCTTTTGAGAATAATAAAACTGCATACATAACTTATAAATTAGACTATTTTAAAGTAATCTTGGTTGACAGAGTCTGAATTTATTTTTTTTTTACAAAGAATGGTTTAATTTTTGTCAGCAATTTTTAATTTCTTCTAATCTTCCCATTACTGAGAATTTTGTTCTACTTCGGTCATTAATATTTTCAGTCACATATAGGAAATTATGCACTTTCAAGCATCTTAGTTACTCTACTCAACAAAAGCAACGAGTTATTTATTTTTATATGATTTACTGTTTACGAAAATCAATCGTTCAAACCTACCGTTTGAGTCGATTTGTAGTTTCTTGTGTCATTCAATTGACATATTCGATTTGAATAAGATTTATTGTTCTATTGTTGCGTCAATATTCTTGAACATCATTATCATATAATATTGAACAATATAACTCATTCATCTATTCGACCCGTAGCTAATTTGATTGTATTGGGGATAGTGATACTGCTCAAATGCGCAAATCGAAGTAGGCGTGTAATTGTTTGAACCATTTACTTAGTGATTGAGGGCTGAGTACTTTAATCACTAAGCTACCTCCCTGTGGGGGATATCAATTTCCTCAGGATTGCTAATAACATTTTTAACGACAGGTATCAATTATTCCCAAACCTAGATTTGAAGATCCCCATCGACTACCTACACCCACGTAACACCAAATATATACCACAGCTATATCAATTAGTCACATTACAATTCGACTGAATAGATTTGATCAGCATTACGGCCTAGGCAATATGATATTTCGTCTTTAATAAGTGGCTAATTAAGATGCCTCCAAGTTACTTCTAACTTACAGTATAAGGTTCATTATAGTGGACAAGTAATTTGTACTAAAGCTTTTTTCCGTGCACGGTGTTTTATAAGTCATTTTCTGTATTTAAACTTTGTTCAATGATGAAAGCAAAGTAATTCAACCATTTCTGTAATGAATTAAATATAAAAGCCTATTAGTTTAAATGTGTTTTATCAGAATAGCTGACTAATAAGAGAATGTATTCATTGGTTATTCCATTATGTCGATCATTGCCCATTTAATCGTAATCTTAATAGTAATTTTTTCTCTAAATTATTATTATAATTTCTAGTCAGGTCATCAACCAATGGTTCGACTATGGAATGTGTCAGATCATTGTCAACTATCTGAATTCGGTGGTCATCATTTTCGTGTAGCAGCCGTACGTTTTAGCCCGAACGATCAATATTTAGTTAGTGTTGGCAGTCAAGAAGATCATACTCTATATGTATGGGATAGACACAGTGGACAAAGAGTAGCCAGTGCAAAAGTTACAAGTCGGGTAAATAATGATTTTTGTTCCTGAAATAGATGTTTTTTTTTACTATCGATTGTTAATTCATAGCCATTTGAAACTTTGTAAGACAAAGCTAGTGCATAATTTTTTTTAAAGAAGATAGTATCTTTTCATTTTTTTCATACACATGGTTTTGTCCATCTTTCGATTAGTAAACACAACTGCGATCTCATGGGTTAAAGTGATCATGATTTTTGAGTTTACAATCAATGGTAAACCTGTTTTTTTTATATTAAAATCTTAATAGTAGATGTTCAAGGAAATCAAAGTGTACTTTTTAATGTTTTTGCTAGTTGAACAGTAAGTAAATTAGTTGTTCATAAGTCTGTTAAGTGAACTCTCGATGCGATTTCGTAGCCTTCTCTAGCTACCTCAGGCTTGATCTACACGGTAAATTGAGCACAGGAGAAAAGATGCAAAGTACGAAAAAGTACACTTTATTCCAAGGTTAGTTTATGTACAGAAAAACGAGGGTATTTATAGAGTTACACACGACCTTTGGCTTCTGGAGATTTCTGTAACCACACTACATATAGTGACGGTATGGGTAAATATTCAGTTAGAAACGTGGCACGTGGCTTTCCAGTTTCTATGTGTTTCTATTCAACCCTTGATCGGTAAAGTGTTTCCAAGCGTTTTCTGAATCCCTTTGAACTTTCCCGAGAAATACTGTGGAACTCCCCAACAGTTAATAATAGTAAGATCGCCTAAGAATTAATTAAATAACTTTGTAATTTCTGAAACTTCTGCACTGATTAGGACTGTTGTCACATTTGAGTTAATTCATGACAGCTTTAAGTGTTTATACAGTTTAAGTCTAACCAATTATGGTTTGTATACACATAAGTTTTATTAATTTTAACTTGTTAGATAATTTATTTATTGTTTATTTAGTTTGTCAAGATTTATTAAATTTGAACAGTCCCCTAGTGATTCGTAGCAAACCATTTCAGAGAAACTTCTAATTTGATGTGTAGCAATTCACCAAAGACAGATTCATAAACACAGCTTTGAGGTACATTATATGTTTGAGGGTTAATGATGTTTCTCGACTGCCCAATCCGAACTAAGTGAATCAAGACTCGAAACCACAATCTAGCGACTAAAAATTAAATATTTTAACCACTAAGCCACCACTTCACGCATTTGAAAGTCAGTCGGTAGTAAGTCGATGTATTTATTATTTATCTTGAACACATAAATGTTGGTTCAAGGGGGCACCAGATATATTTGCGCAAACGATAAATAGCTTAGAAATCCCCGAAAAATGAATAATTCATTCAGTTGCTTTGTGTCAGCAAGATTATTCCTTTTATTTAAATCGATGGTCATTAATGTAGGTTTTAATAAAGTCATAAATGAGTGAGTGCGGGATTTTAGTAAATACTGTCAAATTTAATAGTTTGAATCAGAAACTGATTTAATCTAGATCATCACTAAAAGAACGGAACAGTAGGCAGCCGTTTCGTTTTAGAATGTGACTCAGCAGTGTTCATCCGCAACCCTATCACTAGGGATCGAGCTTAGGACCTTCGATATTGTGAAGGACTATATTGTTTCCCTTCTCCAAGACTCGGAGTGTATGCGAAATAAATTTAGTACACGGTATGTATAACTAGTTTTCGAAGTTTTTTCTCAACTTTTTTATCGCTGCATCACCCCCATAATATTATGGCTTACTGTCTTCCTTATTATATTTCCCTACCAGAGAAAAGTACTGTCATTTCGTTTAATGCGGTTAATTTTTAATGTTTCAGTCGGTACCAAGTTTTTTCTTTTGCTACGATGAATCTATACAGAAAGAGCTTTTTTTATCTTTTTATATGATGGGGGCTAAAATATTTTCATTTAAGCAAATAATCTAAAAGAAAAGGGAATCACATTAGTTTTCTGCACTTATTCATTCCTCATATGGTCAACATTAAATATAATCAATCGTATGTTGATTTCTGTTAATATCTGAAATCGATTTTTTACTAATCACATCTTTTAGTTCATAAATCAGTCTTGTTAATTGTTTCAGTTTAAACTGCTTTAGATTAGGAGTTCATCACTAATGCAAAACAGTCAAATTGGTGTATATTAAATGGGAAAATGATACTTCATCTCGTCAACTAGTTGTCATAGTAATGGTTTTAGATGGACAAATCAATGAATGTATATGTATTTGTATAAATAAAGAAAAGTAAAGAAAAAATCCATTTAGACTAGTTCTGTTTCGGAATAAACAGCTGATGTGTAGAGTTACGAACTATTTGGAGATGTCTAGACATTTTTAAAATTTCAAACGAACAGATCGCCAGTTCAGAACCCACGTTCTGTTTACCAAGGGTTTGTCAATCAGCTAGCTTCGAAATAAAACTTTTCAAGTAAATTGGATTAAATAACACGTCCTACTTGATAAATTTCATAATAAAAGGTAGTGGATGTAGGCTCTGGGTAGTGTGATCTGCTGCATGAAGAATCCAACTTTAAGCTATTGGGTTAAATTTTAAAATCCCACTCCACCTACTTCGTTCAGTGCATTTCGTTTGTTTTTTTTTTGTCTTTGTTTTTTCTTAATTTCCATCATGAAAGAATTTGTAAAATTGAGGAGTTCGTTCAGGGTATAATTTGATACAATTTAATATTATTTAATATTGGCGGAATTGTGATTGTCTCTTTTTTCATCTTGATAAGCAAATTAACTACTGATTAGGTTTACTTGTCATTTGAAGTGATATTCACTCATTTTATAGTATGTTATCATACTAACTGTTTGTTTTTATTTTATGTGATAGTTTTAGTTAGTATATACGCAAACCACAGGTATCACTACTGGTTTTAATAGTTTTGTCTGTTGTAACGAAGAGTTATTCATTTCGAAAATATGTGCTCTTGTACTTACTAGTGACTTATTCCCGGATTTCTAACGAGAAGCTATGATCAGTGAAGTTCAGTTGTCTTTCAAAGTGAAGCAGTTACCCACGAATAAGACTAGAAAATGGTTGCGCAGTATCATTGATTGATTCAATTCGGACATGTACACTTTTGGACGCCAACTCCGTGGTCTAAAGGTTAAGTTCTCGCCGCTATGTCTGATTATCCTGAGTAAAATTCCCTGAGGTGGAATCATGGATGCGCACCTCTGAGAAATCCTATACTAGGACGAAACAGCTATCTGGTGCTTTTTGATTCCCTAAGGTTGTCAATCTGAATTCAGTCTGTGATATGAACAATAAAATCCAAAAATTAGTTTCTATCGCCTATTAGCATCAGGTGGTTCTCAATGGTTCTGTCACCTGTTGTCAATCCGCGATAAAATTTATCCCCATGTCGGTGTGAAAACTGAATTATGTGTGATTGGTAGTTGACATCAAAAGAAAACTCCATGTTGTCAAGCATAAATCAGGGCTGTGTGCATTACAGATGCGGTAGGATTTTTATATCTCGAAATGTTACACGCAACTATTGATGAAGTTTACGGTTCATCTAACTTATAAAACAGTACCTATTCGTCATTTTAAACAAAACTCATTGGTTCTAATTGCCATACTTCACATTAGCACAGTGAAAGGAATTTAATAATAGTAAAATCGAACAGTTGGACATATAAATATTAATAGTGATATCGATTGAAAATTGGAAAATGAAAATGCAAGATAAACAAATAGGAGTGACGAATGAAAATCATAAATTAGTACATTATGTTCAAAACTTGGCAAAAGGTAACGAATAAATGCATCTTCACAACGTTGACTACTTTTAAGCTACATCACTTGAAGTTACCAACTATTAGCGGTAGTTATTTATGACCGACCGGTTTTATGACTTAAAATAACTGTATATCCATGTTTTTTTGGCAAATTTCTAGTTTTTCTGTAATAATAATTTTTCCATTCTTTTCGCCTCTTTAATATCCGGTAGTTCATCGCTTAGACATTATCTAGGTTATTGAGATGATGAGGAAGCAATTGTAGCTAAGAATGAGGATGTTGGTGTTGTGCTATTTAAGTTGGATGGTTTATTCATGAATTTCTCTTTATCTTTCTGGACGACATTACCATAAGATCTATCTGTATACAACAAAATGCACGAATAGAGATAGATGTTGTGTGAAATGTAGAAATATAGGGTGGTGGAGATTGTCGAATTTTACTTAAATCATGAACCAATCAATGATAGACCACCATTGAAAACCCGAAAACACTAAACGGCCATCTCGTTTTCGTATGAGATATCCCAGAAATGTGTATCCACGACCCCACACGCACGAATCGAACCCACAAATTTCTATCTCATGTGTGAACCCTTTACCTTTAGACCACTGAACCAGGATCCAATAGTTTTAATCTATAACTTTAAATAATCCTTGATATTGCGCAGCCATCTTCCACTGTCTTTGATGGATAACTTCTTCACACTCAACACAATTGAACTCCATGGGTTCCGACTTCTCACTAGAACTTTGGGACTTTTCTCTCTCGTCCGTTTCGTCGTAGTACAATCCGTTATACTACTCAACTTTTCGAAATTGCATCAAAATTATTATTCTTTTCATGAACATACGATATATTTTTTAATGTATACTTTTGTGGTACAATTTTTATGAATAAATAGCTGATACTTTTTTTCCAAAGATCAGTTTGTACATGTATAACACACTAGACATAAAACCTGGAGAAAGTCTGTTGGTTTTTTCAAACTAATGGTTTCACATTTCACATTGTGGTTGTGCAATACGACATACTTATCTGTTTGTTTGTTTGTATAGATTTGTCTTTTTTATATTTTATTAGTTCAAACGAAATATCTCACCACCAATTAATGATAATATTACTGATTGATGATAACATCATTAGCGTGCTGATCCTATTTTCATAAGCCTGAGCATGTGCACCTACTACTAAGTTTGAATTCTTCGTGTTCAACTAAGCGGTTGTATGTGTCTTTTGAGCTTTTTCCATAACTAACTGAAACAAATCATGTAACACATGCCATCTTAGCAACTTTTTAACAGGTATCGATTTATGCTGGGACTAGTTTCTAAACTTCCAAGAAATCAATCATTTCAATTAAAATTACTACATATATCTGATTTATTTTGACAATACTCATTGATAAGGATGTCGTTGTTGTCTTCACTTTCTATTTATGCATTCGTGCATACTCATTCTCAGACATGCATCTGAGTAGTTTTACTTTCGTATTAAGTTAGCATTGAGCATACATCGTATTTCTTTTGCAAAGTGAAAAATCAGTTAGATTGAAAGAAAAACTACGTTTAAAAATAAATGTTTTTTATTATTTCAAACCCTGGTTTTTCTGTCCGCTACAATATATAGTTAGTTTCTTATTGTAATGCTTATGATTGTCATGTATCCTGGCTGAATTATTGTTACGAACAATACAATCCGAACAGATCACATCTCTTAAAATAAATCAAAATTATTTTCCATGAGATTTCTTAAATTGGATTGACATAATTGTTGGTTGATATATATATATATATATATATATATATATCATGACAATGAAGCCCCCATCATGTTACACTGCTACAACAGTGAGAAAGGACAAACTATCAGAAATTATATGCATGCCAAATGTTCAATTTTTTTCGTAATTATTCTACTCTGTTCAAATGTTACTAATTTCTTTTACAATGTGATGAATGTTTTTTAGACTGAGTATTATAATGATAAAAAATAGTGTTATTAGTGTGTTTTCTCATGAGAATGACTTTGGTTATCAGTACAAAAGTGTATGATAATACCATGGATGTATTAACAACTAGTTCAAACTGACAATTTTTTAATTTGTTGTATATCGGAAATAGTTTAGAGTACTGTAAAACTACCTTACAACGATTGCACCATTTTGTAATATTTGCTACTTATGTCGACCAAAGTAATATATAACACCAATCAGAAGTGGAAGGCCTGGCAGCAGAAGGTTGGGAAGATCGAATCGAAGAGAACAGGAACAGACAGTAATTGCAATAGCAAAGAAAGAACGACGAAGCTTGAGACAATTGATGAAGGATTGGCAAATGAAGTATTGTATGTATGGTTCTCACAGTTTACCAAAGAACTCTCTAATTTTGTATTAAAAAATAGTTTGGTTGTCCCCCACCTGAGTCTTCGTTCACAAAAATTTTTGTGTATGTAATCCAGGTTCCTGGACAAATAAATGTCATATAAACCCACCTCCGGTTTTCAACTACTCTATTATCATGAGACAGTATGGTTTATGGTCCACGTTTTCCAACCTCGGTCACGATTAGTTAATTATTTGCCATGTGTTGTATTTTATAATTAAAGGCATGCTAGTTTGTATAATTTATTAATGTTGTATCTTCCAGACTATAAAACAATTGATTATTTTACGTCGATTGATGAATAACATGTGTATACTATTTTAAAAAAATCATATGATATCCGTTTACCGCTCTGTGTAATCTTGTATATATTCAACATTTGCTTCTTTAATAGATCTATCTTAAAATGTGAATGTGTGACTTTCTTTTTAAAGAAAATTAGTAATTCACACTACTGATAACACAATTTCCCATCCACTATGTTAAATAGCATTGCTCATACATAATTTGGTTTCGGATACGCAAATCTGTGACACCTTTTTTATTTCTGTTTATAAGTTGAGCTTCGTGATGTTGTTTTTTCGTAAGTTAAGTATTCTACATTGAAATCATAAATTTAGATCTTGTTCTGTGTGCCTGATCTTGCTTGAATTTACGATGGATCCAATCTGGAAACTAATTACATCAATAAATGTATTTAGCTTGTTGAATTCATATGATACTTTCTGGGATTCAATCTTTTACTTCTCTCATAATCACACTCTTTTTTTTAATGTCAATTCATTTCTTCTCAAAACATATTGTGTATTGTTAATCTTTTGTACTACCATTAATACTATTTCTGCTTCTACTGCCGTAAGATGCATCTGAATAATCTTGTCTTAATTTGCTGATAAGATTTAACAAGTTGAACTGATACACACATTTAACAGGTTTTACGTTATTTATGACTGACTAATATATTCTTTTTTAAAAAAAAGAATTTTACACAAAAATTTTGTGGATAGTATTTCCTATCTAGTCAGTTTGGTGTATACTGTCGGAAAATCATGATAGGAAATATTTTTTAGGTCTAAGATCCTGGATTCGAGTCCCGCGCATGCGATCGTGGCTGCCTACTACTGACGAGTCCCACACTAGGGTGAAACAGTCGTCTAGTGTTTCCGGGTTTTTAATAGTAGTCTTACACTGATCGGTTTATAGTCTCGAAAAATTGATTTTCTGTTTCTAATCATTGCTTAATAAGAGCTAATGAAACATAATAATTCAGTTGTATTTAACTAGCAAACATTCATATTCTTTTCCTCTACAGATGATAGAAAAATTAGGATAGTCCATTTAAAAATTGTTTGTATAAGTTGCATAACAGTTAATCAATTTATATAATATTGTCTTTAAATTTATGCCTAAATAATTGTAGTGAATATAGCCTCTTCATTAATTGATTGCTTTCGAAATTATTATCTTGATTTATATGCTTATCATTCTATTGTTTCTCTCTATAGGATTATAGAAACATTTTAGTAATAAGATGTTTTTACTTACAGATTATAGAATAATTTACTGGATAATTGATAAGTTTTATTAATACTATTTATACCTGTCATATAGATACGTCTGTACACGTAGGGATGTTTATTTGCATAGTATTTGATTTATTTGTTTAATGAATAGAATTCCGATTAGGTTAACGTCAGATTGTAATTTGTAGTACCGAATTAGTTGTAGTTATAGTAGCCAGTGATATTGAAAAATGTATGAAGAAAAGGCAGTTAGAATATGTTATTTACCTGGAGTTGTCGCTTTACTTGATAATAAGGAACTACTTACTTACACCTGTTTCCCTTCAATGAAGTATAGACTGCCGACCAGCATTCTCCAATCCACTCTGTCGTGGGCCTTCCTTCCTAGTTCTATCCAATTTTTGTTCATTCTTCACATATCTGTCTCTATTTCTCGGTGTACTGTGTTCTTTGGTCTTCCTCTTCCCCTTGGCCTACAGGACTACATGTGAGGGCTTGCCTTGTGGCACAGTTGGGTGATTTCTTCAATGAGTGTCCTAGACACTTCCAGCTCTTCTTGATTTCTTCCTCTGCTGGAATCTGGTTTGTTCTCCCCCACAGTAGGTTGTTGCTGATAGTGTCTGGCCAACGGATCCGAAGTATTTTGCGTAGACAACTGTTGATAAACACTTGTAACTTCTGAATGATGGCTTTCGTAGTTCTCCAAGTTTCCGCTACGTACAGTAGAACTGTCTTGACATTTGTATTGAAAATTCTGACTTTGGCGTTGGTTGACAATTGTTTTGAGTTCCAGATGTTCTTCGATTGTAGATATACTGCTCTTGCTTTGCCGATCCTCGCCCTCACATCTGCATCTGATCCACCGTGTTCATCAATGATGTAAAGGTTTCCACATTCTCCAAAGCTTCTCCGTCAAGTGTAATTTGATTGGTGCATGTTGTATTGTATGGGAGAGTCTTGCTTTTCCCTTTGTTTATATTGAGTCCTACTGCTGCTGAGGCTGCTGCTACACTGGTCGTCTTCTCCTGCGTGTGTGATAGAAGAGCCAAATCATCTGCGAAGTCTAAATCGTCAGGCTGCATCCTAGCTGTCCATTGTATCCCGTGCTTCCCTCTAGATGTTGACGTCTTGATGATTCAGTCGATCACCAGGAGAAAGAGGAAGGGTGAGAGTAGGCAACCCTGCCTAACACCGGTCTTTACCTCGAATGAGTCAGTGAGTTGTCCTTCGTGGACGATTTCGCAGTTTAGTTCATCATAGGGATTTCGTATGATATTGACTATCTTCTCAGGCACGCCGTGGTGTCGAAGAAGCCTCCATAGTGTTGTCCTGTCCACGCTGTCAAATGCTTACTCGTAGTCAACGAAGTTGATGTAGAGTGATGAATCCCATTCAGTTGATTGTTCCACAATTATCCGTAGAGTTGCGATTTGGTCTGTACACAGTCGATGCTGATGGAATCCAGCCTGTTGATCTGGAAGTTGGGCGTCTACAGAGTCCTTCATTCTGTTTAACAATACGCTGTTGAAGACTTTACCTGGTATTGAGAGAAGAGTGATTTTCCTGTAGTTATCACACTTGCTGAGATTGCATTTCTTTGATATTTTGATCAGAATTCCTTCTTTCCAGTCTGTTGGTACTTGTTCTTCATCCGAAATCTTACTGAGGAGAATGTGGAGTATCTTTGCAGTTGCTGTTACATCTGCTTTCAGTGCCTCAGCCGGGATGTCTTCTGGTCCTGCTGCTTTGCCGCTGTGATTTGTTTGATGGCCATGTTGATCTCTTCAATTGTTGGTGGGCCAACATCGATTGGGAGGTCCGTGGATTCTGCTTCGATGTTGGGTGTGTTCAGTGGAGCTGGTCGAATCAAGAGTTCTTTGACGTGTTCTATCCACCTGTTCCGTTGTTCTTCAATGTTGGTGATTACTTTGCCTTCTTTGCTTATCACTGTTCGTTGTGGTTTACGATAATTGATCCCAAGCACCCCCATTTTATATTTCCTCATTTCCACAGAAATTTGGAAGACTCTCCCGGTCTCCCACATTGTACGAGCATTCCATGTTCCTAGATAAATGGTTAATCTGGTTGTCAGAAGGGGCATCGGCCTCTTAACTTCCAAAAGAACTCGGCTTTCACCATGAGGCTTCATAACTGTTCTAAATGAAGACATTTTGACTCTCAGGACAGAGTTTAAATGGTTTGAATAATTTTTTCTGGCTAGCTTTTCCTAAGCGAGTTAGTTTTCTACGGGATAGGTTCGCTAGTCCCATGCCCAATCCTTCTCATTTATCCGGGCTAGGTACCTGCAGTAGCCCCTGGTAGGACTGCAGGCGGAGTTATTAAGCAACTAGCTTTGTATTTAATTTAATTTGGAATGGATTGAATTATCCCGTCGCTTATAGTTTGACTGAAATTCAATTACTTTCAGTTGGTATATGTGCATCCTACGCAGATTATCTCGAAATAGCCATTGTGATAGAAGTTAGTATAGAATAGATCGAATGTGGCTAACTATGGAATCCAGGACACTCATCCTGTGTAGGATGAAACGCGCGAACTCCTAGCCGAATTCCATTTATTCCATAACAACTATTTATATATCTATTGAAGTCTAATAATTTGAGCTGTTTACTCTTATTTTACATAGGGTCCTTATATAAAATATTACGTAAACATCCAGTTACTTACTCTAAAGAAGTGGCTCACATTAAGTCACGAAACATCAGGAATACAATTTTCTACTTATTTGGAAATACAAAAATATTTATTATTGTTGACATAATTAGTTTGCTTGAATTATTGTGTAATAAGACTGAATAAGTTTTGTCCGTTTGGTTTGACTTAATTGACGTACACTAGTTTGTTTATTTCAGCTGTCAGTTGAAAAAAGCACTTGCAATACAAATTGACATACCTATTAATAACCATCAATTGTGAAAACTTTTTCAGGTTACGTTAATATATATATATATATATATATATATATATATATATAATTCATTTACCTACTCTGAATATCATTGAATCGGATTTGCATCAGTTAAACACTATTGAGGAAGGTAAGTTAATTAGAATGGAAATCTTCAGTAATTAAAATGACTAAGATTCGTAGCATCTCCAATTAATAAAACCCCTTGTGAAACATGTCATGATTTGAATAATTCAAATAACAATTCCAAATCGACCAAAATATTATGAGTTCAATCTTACACATCTTATTAGTATATTTTATTAATTTCTATTGACTTATATTTATATTTTTTCTATTTATTTTGATAATTTTTTCTCTATTGTCACATGGTATTTAGCCAATATTTTATTGTTCAAAATTCAACATTCTTGTGTTCGTCTTTATGTGTGTTAGTTTTAAGAATTTTTGTAACATGACGACAAACTCTTATTATGAAAGTTATTCGTATGAACGAATGTTAGAACGACTTACTTCAATCGAGTATGTCTGAGTTCATTGTTAGTTTATTATTGTTATTATTATTATTATTACTGCTAGTAGTGTAAGTATTACTATTATTCAGCACATAAGAAGTAACAAGCTTATTTTTTGTTCAATATTTATTGAGACTTTATTATTTCTTTTTTCTTGTTTTTCACTTAAGTTTGTTAATACACATACATTTTATGTGAAATATGTTGATAAAGTGGTCTACACGACATAATTTTACTTATATACGTATGTATTTGTGCGAAAATAAATTATATTAAGAAAAGATTAATTTTTGAATCTTTGTTTCATAAAAATTTCATCGATTTTCTATTGCATTTATCTATTCGATTCATTTACTAAGTACGAATTCGTGTACTTGACTTTTAGTCACATTCTAGATGTAACAGATAGTGATATTACGCGGTTACGCATATCAATGTAGATGGAATAGAGTTCGAACCTATGATTTATTAGCCAGAACTCAAACACCTTAATCATTGAGCTAACAATTCGTTTGGTTTTGTTATTTGTTACATGGGAAAAGTAGTCAGTGTTTTACAACAGATCAGTAACTTTCTCTTAGAATATTGTGCAAAAACGTATGTAGTTAAATTTTATACACATATGCATCCACCAATTAATTATAGGTTTTAATGTAACGTTCCATAGTTTTGCATCTGACCTTAAGAATTAATGTCATAGAGTTTAACCAGTAACGTTGATGTGAACGATTGTATTTGAAAGAGAGAAAGGAATAAAGAAAACATTAGCCGGTAGCTCAATAGACACAAAATGTACTTATATCTAGTACCGTGCTACAATTGACTAAGTGCAGTGATTTGCAAGCGTAAATTCAAGATTATCTGTCTTGTTGTAGAAACCTGAAATGAATAGAGTAATGTTTCAAATTTGTTAAAATATTACTGTGATGTTAACGAGTTCAATAAACAGTTGGTTTTTTCGTTTCACAATAATCTTACGAAAAAATTGTAATAAACATAAGTTTAACCCTGAAAATAATTTTCGATAATGCAATGAGAAGACGAAGATTATCAGAACTATGTGATATATTAGCGCAATACATTTCGAACAATCTGATCACACATATACTTGTTAAGAACATTTATATATAAAAATAAAAGGTCAACTAGACTGGAAATAGGGGTAAGAATAGACAAGGATAATAATGATAAAATAATGTGAAAACAATTTGACACCTAATCACTCTGGATAATAAGCTTATATTACCAGGGTTTTCACATTATTTTATCATTATTATCCTTGTCTATTCTTACCCCTATTTCCAGTCTAGTTGACCTTTTATTTTTATATATAAATGTTCTTAACAAGTATATGTGTGATCAGATTGTTCGAAATGTATTGCGCTAATATATCACATAGTTCTGATAATCTTCGTCTTCTCATTGCATTATCGAAATTTATCAAAGGGACTAATTGCTTTAAATTTCCTGAAAATAATATTTTACGGTCAGATCACGTGAATTTACTCGGCTGAATGATAATCGAACTTTTATTCTGGAAAAAATCAAACCCAATGTCATTATATTTTCTTTTCAAATAGAGTTTTTGTTAGAAATAAATTTGTTATTCTATCTATGTGTTTGTCCTTTATCAATCTTTGTTTGGCATAAAAGTGTCCTAAAAATTTGATAAGCAGAAATTGTTTTTAAAAAAAACAATATGAATTACAAACCACTTATGTAAATTTTTTTCAGTGTATGTTTCTTCATGAAATCAATGCCAACAAACTGCTTGAACAATAAGTATGTACTTATTTATGAATAATTTCAGTGGTGACTGTTGATTGTGTCGAAAGTTTATAATTACGTTTTATTTTTCTGAGTAAAGACAAAATAACAAATGAGGCTGAATAATATGAATTCATTATATTTTGCGGTTTCTCATCAGCCGCATACAACTATATATGTATTGAAATGTAACATTAAGGTAAGATATAATGTGAAAGAACAGGTGTATGATCATTTGGAGATCTAGTTCCAAAAGCGTAGAAAGGAGGTGGATAAGCCAGAATAATCAATTGTTTCACATCCCATCTTACGAAATATAATGAGCTCACATTATTAAGCCTCAGTTGTTGTTTTGGACTTATTCAAATGGAACCAATTGCACGAAATTTCTGAAGAAGTTGAAGGTGCGAGAAAAGGATAGTATAGTATGGTATAATTTTGGTTCCGATTACAGATACTAATTTAAAAAAAACTCGACTTTCATTCCTTCGCAGACTATTAATACTTTTGAAGCACTGCTCAATTTTGGTGTAATCATCAAAAAATAAGCAGTGCTGTTGTCAGACTTAGTTATTTAATAAATCGATTGTCCATGTTGTCATTCTGTATCATCTTTCTAAATCTTGAATTTTTATGTTAGTGCATATTTCTGATTTATTATTTTCATTCCTACCTCTTTGATTTTTATCTTCCATGATTAGTTTTCTCTACTATCTGTCTTATTATTCCGATTTCTTTTCTCCTATTTGTGGTGAGTAAAGTTTTGCAACTTAAAATGAAGCATATTTTTATATGGTCACGTGCTTTGTACATAACTTTGATTTCTAACGTAATTTAGGATTTTATTACTGTTGCTGATAAAACTTATACATTTTAATTCATTTGGTACTTAGTCTTTAAGTGTTATTTCAGCTATTTGTACTCGAACTGTCATGGAGAGGTGTTTAATGATTTGATGGGATGAGATTTTCGTTTGTTAAAATCAATCTATATAATGCAAACCGATAAATGAACACAACAATACGATATTGCCGAGTAATTGCTACTCGAGAGACTGTATTATTGACTTAATGTCCATGAATGATTAGAACTCAAAGACAAGATCACTAGACATGTGGATAGTTCTTCATGTAATAAAATAACACACTTACCTACAGAATAAAAACACACACAACCATAGTCAATTAGAGGAATTCAGCTTGTTGGTCACTCATTACCCAATCAATTAAGAGTTTACTGTCAGACCTCATTTTGGTGCATCGTTTCGTAAATTGACAATTAATTATTCAGCCTTTATTCAAATTACATCAAATTGTTTTACAATGAATTCCTCTACTCAAATCTTGTCCGATGGAACTCTGTAAATCTTTTTTTCCGGTTATACATTCCCCTACATAAAAAATGTTTGAAACTGGCGAAGAGCGTTAAACTCCGATTATTTACTTATTCCATTAGTATAAATGTAGTAATTTAAACAACTATAACTTTCAAAGTGTTTGTTTTCTCTTGAAAAATAAATGCAACTCAATAGCGAAGTATAAATTCATATGATCCCGTTTTTTGAGCAAAACGTTTTGTGTGTTCTTATTTAAACTAATATTAATGTAGTTGGTAAAACTATTTTACTGTCGGGCATTGAGGTTTAACATGACGACCCTCGGAATTTTGCCTGAGATTTAGAACATAGTGATGAATAGTGTGTATTTCATCAAAGTCTAAGCAAATACAACCAATATTTAGGTAATAAAATGATTAAAGCGGACAAACACGGGAAAGCGCAAGGGTAACGTTCCATGATCCATACATTTTTTAAGTTAACCTGTACGGTTTCTAATATTTAAGGTCAAAGAACTAACTTTATCAATATTCATCCATACTATGAATTTGCCTGCTCGACTTTTTATTATTACTCCTATCTTTTAACGCCTTATTCTAACTGTAATTTCTAAGCCTAGCTCTGACTCCTAATCCTACCCCTAACTCATAAACTTTCTGGGTGTGTTTTCTCATCAGGATTTTTATTGTTTAAAAGTCGACATTTCTTTCCCAAGGTTACTTCACTAATCTTTAAAGACTGTTCTTATGCTGTAATTTCATTGTGCAGTAGTAACGTCCGAACTTTCAGCTTAGCTTTGTGAATCGTTAAGTTTACGCTAATCATTAAAATACCCATCTATTGTACTGCACATCTTAAAGCGCAAATTAGCTTGTGTTTTCTCTGTGAATTCTTTAGGATTGGTAACTCTGAAATAAAAACTGGAAGATTTTGCATTGTACCAATTTTTAACTGTTTACAGGGATATATTAAAAAAAACTATGAAAAAATACAGTATTAAAAGCAGTAACAGTAAAAAGTCAGTTCTAAATTTAAATTCATGAAATCCACAAGCCTTCATATACATTGAATATATGTGTATATATCACTGCAATGTACACCATTCGTTTGTATACACCAAGTTCAATATTTTGTGAAGTTATCTTTTTTAAACTTGAATGTAATTTTGTATAAGATTTATAAATGCTTTCGTCTATTCCTTCTTTATTAATAGATCTATGGAGTTGCTTTCAGTCCAACGGGACAATTTTTTGTTACAGTTGGTGTACGTTATGTTCGTTTTTGGTATTTAGAAAATAAACGTAATAAAGTAAGTGTTCTTGTGTAATTTTGTTTTTTGGTCACTATATATACTTTCGTATAAATTGCTTAACAATGGTATTATTAAAAAAAACATTGTCAGTTGAACGTAAATAATCAGAAGTAAACCGGCATTATTTTGAAAAAACTTTATTTGAGAAATTGTTATTTCAATGTTACCTTTTAGAGAATTTCAATTGTTTAATTTATTAACTGATGTACCAAGCATAGATTTATGTATTGAGCGTTGAGCTACTTTTTAATTAGAGATTGTCGGTTATCTGAACCCCGAACTAGATAGTTGTAGATTCCTACCTGTAACCTACCTGATGGAGAGCCACACATTTTTGTAATTAAACTACCGTTTCACTTGAACATTTTGATGATCTTTCATGATAACTCATTCCTTAGAAACTTCGTGTTAATATTTCAAATCGACTAAGCTTATTAACTTGTATTTAACTGAAGAGAAAGCAACAATATTTAATTAATTCATTGTAGTCTAGATATATCGTGGATCTTGTTTTATTTCACATTTGTAAAGGGCACTAATTACACGAAAAATATTGACTTACCAATTATATAATTATGGATTTTTTGAATTATTGGAAATAATTTTCATTCACTAACATTACATGAATACTGATCTCCTTGAAGAATCTTAAACTAAACTACCATACAACCGAACCAAAGATTTAGTGAACACCTCCCTTTGTGGTTAGGAAAAGGCACTGTCAAAACAATACGCAGCTCTGTTCTATCACACTTGATCGATAGCGGTCATGTAGTAAACAGTATTGGGTTATTTAAAGTTATTCATCATATTCGTACTCGTTTTCCTTATGAGGTTCAATCTCGTCTCTTACATATGTCAGAAGCTATGGGAATTCGAGCTAACAATCCAAGTCTTTATCTTCATAAGAAATTTGTAACACCTTAATCTCTCCCTTGGTCGTAACAAATGATTTTATTTATTATTATTTTTCTTTTTTTTTCACCCTCCCCCACCCTTTTCTCAAATATATGTTTCACGGTCCAATAATCCGAAAACTTCCTATTACGTAATCTTACACTTCTTTCGAATGTTATTTCAGTGTCTATATTTTCTAATCATTGACCTGTTTCCCATTATGAAACATTGATTCGAGGCTTTATTATTCTTACCACAACTAGTACGCCTGTCATCATACTGCCAATTTGTATTTTTCACTTTTTATACTTATTTATGTAATCTAGACCACTGTTATCATTGACTGCAGATAAGACAAAAAACCTATAGTCTCCATCACGATGATCATACTTTACTTTTAAATTTTTGGGCTGAAGTTCGAACATCTCCATTTGTTATCCATATGCGTCTGTCGTAGAAATATATCGTTTAAATAAACATAGTGTCTTCATTAAACGAGTATTACAGCAAATAAAATGAAATGTGAGATGATATGTACGAAGATGGGGGTAAATCAACACTCATTATAATCTCAGAGACAATACAAACTTTACGTTTACCATTGTTCTCCACTTTTCTAAACCTTTTTTCATTCTACCTTATAGATTCGTGAAACTCTACCACTTCATGGAAGAAATGCTATTTTAGGTGATATGTTCAACAGTGTGTTTACTGATGTATGCTGTGTTAATTCCTCCTCGTCGTCGTCTTCTTCTTCGCCTCCTTTATCATCATCCTGTACTTTGTCTTCCTCTAATCCCGGTTCTACTCAAATTCATTCTGCTAAATTGAAATCTTCAACAGGAGGCGAAGGAAAGGATCGTGAAGATGTAACAAATAATAACAGTGGTAAAGTTGCATCAGCATCATCATCATCGTCTCCAGGTATCGCCTCTACAACAACAACATCAACCACAACATCTACTACTTTGACATTAGTCGTAAATACAGCTGGTCGTTTAATACAATTTAATGGTCAAAGAGATTTAGACAAATGGGTTGATTTAAAAGTGAGTTATTGAATTGTTCGTCCTTATCTCTCTTTCTCTGTCTATCTACCTATATGTCTCATACTTTATACTCGTTTACTGTGTACGTTGTTCTTTTTAATTCATTTATCCAATGTATGTAAATTAATTTGTTTAGAACTTAAATTATCAGTTAATACATATAAAATACACCAATGAATTTATTTTTATGCTTTATTGATGAATATTTATAGATGACGTCAGAAAATTCTTTTTTTTTTAAAAAAAAAACAAAATTAACACTTCATCCCCTGTTTCTTTTATGTATACTTATAGTTTGTTTTATTTTATCGATTACATTTGAATGATAATCATCTTAGTCGGTGCAGAATTCAAACTATTATTCACCTAGGTAACGAATGGACATTTTAAAAAAAAACTAATCTATAAAACTTTGTCATTTATGTTATTTCATTGTTTATCTAATGTACAATTGACAAATGACTGTAACTGTGACTGTCTTTTTACTTCATTTTCACTACATTCAATAGTCAATGGTATGCGCAACTTATTTCGTTATAATATTTAATGAATGATCCAAACTATTGATTTGTATCCATTTGTTATTTAAGTGTTTTATACTTTGTTTAAACTTAGCCAATATTAATTGGCAATCATTTTAAATTAAGATATAGTAGGTATTTGTTTAGTTGAAGTGGGAATTTTGTTAATAATTGACGTCAACTTAAAAAAACAACTGTTGATAGGTTGAAACTGTTCAGTAATAATATCTTTATACGTTATCGTACGAAATTGAAAATTGGTGAACGAATCGTCAATGGGGTGACGTTTAATCCTCAGAGTGAACATCGACTCTGGGATGTGAGTACATCCAGCTGACGAGTCCTAAATAGAAAGAAACACGCGTCCTGGATTCCACTGCTAGCTTCCGACCATCTTTGCTTATAATGCTTGTGAATTAAGGAAATGTCGAGGCGATCCGTGCAGGATGCACTTATGCCAATAAGAGGACTGATCGACTGCAGTCCTAAACATCAATGGGAAGATTCAAACATACTATACCAAATGAATTTTTCACACAATGTTTATTTTTATACAAAGAGACTGGTGAACAGTACGCAAATCTAGATTAAATAATATAATTTATTTCTTCGTATTATGCACAACTTTTAACTTGATCAATTACAGACCTAAACATCAATAGAAAGATTCAAACAAACAATACCAAATGAATTTAATCCTTTTAATATTCGGATAAGAACTTTTAGCGTGAAAAATTTTGAAGAATGAATAAATTTCCACACAAATCGGTTCAACAAACTACATGTATGAAACAAAGAGATTGTAAACTAACTGTTTATTATGCGTCGTGGTGTGGTTTATTGTAACTATCAATCTTATTGTATGTGGATTTATTTGTCTGTTAATTCAAATCGTGTATGAGATTGTGTGTTAACGGGAACAATCAATCGTTGACTCAGTTTATCTAAGGAGGATAAATTTATCATGAAAAATCGATAAACAGACAGACAACTACATTCATACATAAATCAATATGTAAATAGGTAAAAAAATTACTAATTGATTAAATTGTATTATAAGACTATAACTGGCACGTATTTGCTATTACGAATAAGAATAGATTTATGTAAGGCTGCTAAAAAAGATGTTATTTTCAATAAAATTAAATCATAACTTCACTAATGTATATCCCATTTAAATTGGATATCGTAATAGAATAGTTATAAACTAGAGAGCCTACAGAAACAAAGGATTGATAATAATCGTCCTCTCGGATTTCCTTTATTTTTAGATATTCTATAAGAAGATTTAAAAAATTTATTGAAACTTGACACTTTCAGCCATCACTTTGTCACAAGCTGATTTCCATACATGGTAGTTTAGGTTTCTGTCATTATTTATGATTATCATATTTCTTTTATTTTCTTTCTTAGACTTCTAGAGCAAACTGTATTTCAACAAGTGGTTCATGGGTAACTGTTGGTTGTACTACCGGTGTTTGTCTATTGTTTGAAGCTGAAAGTTTACAATTTATAGCTAAACTTCCTTTACCTCATACGTTGGGTTCTAGTTTGCAAGTAAGTTGTGATGTCTTTCTGATGCACAGTAATTTTTTTAAAATTTAACCGAAAAAATATGTATGTATTGATTTTGTTGAAAAATGTATTGTCTGTCCGATCGTCCAAGGTTGTGAGAATTATATAGTGTCTGAATGGGGGTATGTGTAAATTGTAGTAATTTTGATGGTCGAATTCACAAGTCGATGTCAGCTAGACCACCATTGAAAACTTGGAAGCTCTGGAAGGCCGTTCCACTCTAGTATGAGACTTCCTAACAGTGCGCACATACGTTCCTGTACGTGAGACTCGAACCCAGAATCTTCTGTCTCGCGTGCGAACACTTAACCCCTAAACCACTGAGCTGGTATCCAACGGTGTTAATGCCTAATTTTATTCTGTTGATCAGATCCATTTGGTATTCTTTGTTAGTAAACAATTCAGCAGGGCACACAGACGATGCAGATCTAGAAGAAAATTACCATAATGACTAACCATTCCCAAGAAGGAACGTAAGGTTTTTACATCTATCGGTGGATGCATGGTCTTGATATCGTCGACGTTTACTGGATCAGGTTTTCTTCAATTTTTCGTCGACTATGAATCTTGAATAGCGCACTTGCTCCATGTAAAAATCGCAACATAGGAAAGGTCCCTCAGATTCTTGGGAAGAATAAAGTTTGTTTAGCGTTCATCTCCAACTGTGCTTGACTCTGAAAGTGATCCTAAATCAAAAGGGGTTTACAGACGATCCATTCAAATCCCACGTTGAATACATCGTTAATTCTATCCACGAATTTGAGTTTGGTGGTTTAGCCGGTATGACATTCGAATCTTAGTTCAAGAAATATTAAGCTGTGTTCGCGGTCGACCTAGAGAAATTCGATGGTGTTGCGAATCTTTGATGAATAGTGATCTTTGTTCAATATTCGTTACCAATTTCTCAAGTTAGCGAAAAGCGGAGAGCATGACTGGGTACAATATGTCGGCGTAGTAAATCGTGAGTGTGAGCGTTTCAATTATCGGCAATGACTAAAGACCAGTTTACGTGTCTTGCTTGCTGTCTCCTGGAGATACCAGAATTTCGAGTAAAATTGAAGAATGTCCAATGATAACGCTGTAAGAAGTGATCAGTAAATGTCAGAGGTTAATGATTTTGAAACATGACACTTCTATGGTGTAAAACAGTGGTCAGCCACCATACGCGCGGACTATAAATTGACAAAAAGATTGTTTTACGGGAAAGCAGGACAGCCCAAACTAATAGCCTCCATCCTCGTGCTGGTTATGCCGTGAATGACAAAAATTGCACGAAGTTTTGTCCATATAAAAACTACTGTTGTACTAAGTGTTAACATAAAGGATACGAGGAATCCTGCTGTAAAGAGAAGATGTATCGTCGTCGTCCGCCGCTATTTTATTGCAGGAGACATGAACTTCACTCATCAACTAGTCATATAATAGTAGAAAAGCCAGAGCTATATATATATATATATATATATAAACGAAACTTATTCAATATCTTCCGTAGTCTTATCCTTTCGTTTCCCAAATTTATTGCTCTCTCCCTTTTCTTCTCTATTGATTTCTTTATTCTCTACTGACTTTTTTTTGTTTCCATACCCACCCGGACTACAAAGTCATTGTCATGTCAGGACTTTGTCTTATCATGTTACACAATCCTTTTTGTCTCGTAATAAAAATAACGCTTTTTTCCTACAAATTGTCTGGTAACGGAAATTTTATGTGAATTAAATCCTTACTTTCTTCATCTTAATGATTATATCCTTTTTGTTATAAGGTTTAGAATGTTTCTATTTTATTTCGAAATCTCTATTGAAGTAGATAAATTCATCGTCAAACACCCTATTTTAGTACGTCTCTGGTTGAGTTCAGTTTACCATAAATCTACGTGTTTGTTTTAAATACTCAAGAATTCTTTCTTTACATAAATTATTATTTTTTTACGTGTTCCCATTATACTAACTGATTATATTCGTCACAGAATATTTCAATTTATGGATTGTTACAAACAATTATGCTTCCTTGTAGCACCAATCAAAAGTGTTGGTTGATTATTCAGTCGATTCATTTTTTTTTAAAGTGAAAAGTAACATTCATTTCTTGTTGCATTTAATGCTATTACTTACTCTCCTGAAAATAGACTCAAGTCGTAATGATTTGAAAAATCTGTGTAAATATATATACTTACACAAAGCTTTAAAGTTATTTGTCGCATCGATTTAATCATGTATATGAGAAGTAAACAATTAGGTCGGAAGAAATTCCTTAACGTTAACTATCTGTGTTCTTTTATATGTTATAACTGTTGCTAAGAGAAAAGGTGGAGGAAACAAAAACACTAGAAGTATAAAGATTGAGTACTTTTTCTTTGTGTGGAAATAGTATGTGTAATTTCCTCATGAGTACTTATCTGATGATTTTCTCAGAAAAATGTTTTGCTATGTAGTTCCAGTTGTAAACTTGTTTGGCTCGTGAATTATGTTGACTTTTTCCAAACGTCAAAAACGATAATCTTTTAAGTATAAGTAGAGTTAATTTGTTTTTGATGGAGCAAAAATATCTTCGTTTGATAAACCTACTACTATTTACAAATTATATGGTACATTTTAGTCTGATATTTTACTTGTTGTATATAAATAGGAAGTTTAATAGGTCTGTCTAATCAAAAATAATTGAGAGTTGCAAGAAATATGCTCTTCTACTGTTTGTGATTGAAAGTTAAGGCACAGTGAAACAAAGTTTCCATAGCTCTCCATTGTTCAAATAGTTAATTGTTTTGGAAAGTTTGGTTTCAGATAGATAATCATTTGAAAAACAAAAATATAGGAAGCATTAAACAGTTGGTTTCATCTTTTTTCAATGGGATTGATCTCCTACTAGGAGGTCCACTGTTTGTTGAAGACGCTGATAAAATGCAGAGTCTTTTGGTAGCACTGAGCGACAGTACTAGGATGTTTGGGATGCGATCTCCCCTCTAAATACAAATTGTTGCTTCAGGACTGGCCTGTGTCAACACCTGAACTAAGGATAGGGAGTGAAGTAGTCGAATGAGTCCACAACTTCATTTATCTTAGAAGTTTGATCAGCCTAATGGGTTGGTGTCTGACGAAATTTCTGCACGAATTCGAAAAGTTCATTTGGCTTTTGCCAACTTACGTCACCTATGGAGAAGGTGAGATATCCGTATATCAAATAGACGGCGAGTATACTGCGCGGCAGTTCGTTCTGTTATATTTTACGACTGCGAAACATAGACATTAAGGGTAGAGGATACCTGTGAGTTACTAGTATTACTGATAGTAATAATACTGACAATTTGATCTTGTCTTTCAGCTTTTTCCAGAAGTTATCTCAAGCGGGTTGAATGTAAATGAATCTATTTACCCTGATATTATTGCAATTAAATTGGATTGTATACGTAATCGTATAATTTGTTTTTATAATGATCATAGGTAAGAACGATTTGTATATATATATATATATATATATATATATATATATATACGCTTATTTTGTTATTGTTAACCGGATAAGACTAAAACTCTGCTTGACTGTATTTGTTTTGTCATTTTGTTTCGTAAGAATTCGTTGTTATTTTTAAATTGAATATGATATATATTGATCGTTAAAGAGTATTAATCAACTCATTCAACTACAGTTGGCTTATTCATGTTAAAATCATCTGATAAACATCATGATTAAGTCATATGAGTATCTTTCAAAGTTGCTGACTAACATTTTCAGTTATAAGTGATCTAATTAGTGTTTAGATCACAAATTAAACAATATTATAAATCATCTTGTGCATCTACGTGTACATACCTTAAAAGCACTATTCTAACTCCAGGGTTAAATCTTTCAAGTACTTAACTACCGAATGCAAAATAGGCGTATGCAGTAGGACTTAGACCTAATGATTCAAACTCAAGATTACAGTGTTTCTTTGTTTTGCTTTATGTTGGGGAGACCCAAAATATTCCTCAAAAAAAGTCCAGAGGGGGCCCTGGAAAGGTAGAGAAACACTTTGTCTAATCAACATTGAATATAAACCTCTGAGAAACATCTAGAAAGTGAAGAGTAACGTACAGCATTTCTGATTGGATGATTATCTATCCTACTACTTGTCTAATGGAGCTCCAGAACTCCCTAGAAGCCTAAAGCCATTTGAAATTCTATGGATACCCTCAATTTTTTGTACATAAACTAACCTTGAAGTAAAGCGTTCTTTCCATATTATGCGCCTTTTCTCTCGTGTTCAAGTTGTCGCGTAGATTTAGCCTGGGTTTATTAGAAGTGCTTAAGAAACCGACTCAAACATTCAGTTAGATGTATCACTTTCAACCTTAACAATTGATAATAGTGTGTTTGATAACATTTCTATGTGTCAACTGGTCATTAACTACCCTTTTTCTTTATTTTGGCTTTGGATTCTATGGTTTGTTGGATTATTCTTCGAAAACTGGTAGTGATTCCATAAGGAAGTTTTGTTTATTTACACTGATAATTTTCGCCATGGACTGACACCAAATGATGCTATTTTAAACTAGTGTTCTAGTTTTGGACACTTCATCAGTGCTTATCCATAAAGCAAAAGGACTGAATTCTGGGTATTCTGGCTGATTATCATTTAAATCATAAAATTAATTCAATCAAACATAAATAAATTGAATGGTAGTTTTTTTGACTAACTACTTTTCAAAATGCGTAATTTATTGACGTCTGAAGTAAAATAACTACAAGAAGGAGTAGGGAGAAAATGAACTAGACTTCATTTTATCTTATAATTATGTTATAAGGTGGTACATTTGCTACACGTTTTGCAATTAATTGAACAGATGGTTGATTATATATTTTTTACGTCATCCCTTTTCTATCGAGAACTGAATATGTCTTAGATATGAATGCAACAAGGGTTGACTGTTGACTTATCGTTGATATTTGAATTATGATCAGAGTAGAGATTGTGGAAATTGTAGCAATTTTGATGGTCGAATTCATAAGTCGATGTAAGCTAGACCACCATTGAAAACTTGGAAGTTCTGGAAGGCCGTTCCACTCTAGTATGAGACTTCCTAACAGTGCGCACATACGTTCTTGTACGTGAGACTCCAAACCCAGAATCTTCTGTCTCGCGTGCGAACACTTAACCCCTAAACCACTGAGCCGGTATCCCACGGTGTTAATATCTAACTTCCATCGATCCATAAATGACTGCAACCTTTCGTTCATTGTTTGAGGTAGATACCTGTCTTTACCCGATACGGATTGGACTCCACTGGTCAACTGTTAAAATATTTGAAACACTCTTTCCTATTATTTGAAATTTCAGGAGGCAGCGTCGAATGTGGTTGTTTTACGCAATCCTAGTACTTTGATTGGTTGTTTGTTATTGATTGTATCGTTTATATTTTTGTGTTATTGCCGCAAGTTGATGACAGTTGTTGAATAAGCTTTGAGTCAACTGTTCCTGGCCAATTTTTTTTTAGTTGTATGTCAAAAGTTAGGTAGGAGTAGAATAAGGATGACATCGAATAATTCAAAATAACTGATGCATTTTAGCCCATAGTTAACCAATCAAGTATCGGCTACCTGATATATGGTTTATGTGTAATAAAATAATATTAGAAAGATTATATACTATAAATGGATTTGTTGTAGTTTTCCATAAGTTTTTCTGTTTGCAATTGAATAAATATTAGTCTTTCATTAATGTTTTAAATGTTCTGAGGACTTAATCAGTTAATTCTGCTGATCTCATTACGTGATTACCATGTAAAAGTCATTTTTTTAGGTTTCGGGTGAAAAGTCAAAGGTTGTTTTCTCTGTTCTTATTGATTGGTCACTATACTCTACTTTTTCCGAAATTTACATTCACCAACGTTGGTCTCTTGTTAATAATAAACACAAAAATTGTTTTCATTGTTTCTTGACGGTCGACTTCAATTACTTATTTTCGAATGTAAGCTCATATTAACGAAGATGTTTTGAACTCATACTGAAACTGTGTAACTGAAATAATAAGTTGATTATACTCAATGTCACGTGCGAAATTTCCAGAGTTTCGGTTGATTTTCTGTATAGCCTGGATAAATTCAGTGAATTTGATTCACTCTAAGTGATATTGAAACATAATTGTTGGATGTTGACTGCGTTACCAATTGAGCATAAACATAGGTATAGAATTATAAGCAAAGATGGATAGTGGCTAGCAGTGGAACTCAGGACACGCTCTTCATCCTATTCGAGGCTCGCCATATGGATATATCCGCATCCCAGAGTTGATGTTCACTCCGGGACTCGAACCCAGTACCGTGCACTTCGAGCGCCATCGCGTCATCCACTTAACTAACCTGCGCCATGTCAAGTTGGAACTTTTGCACGTCTTATAATCTGCTCTATATTTTTTTACTTCAATTCTATTAAGATTACAGACACGCCTTAATGATAGGTGTTACCTAGTATGGAACCTAAATCTACGGCTCACTGCCAGTATCTATAATCGCTTAACATTGTTGCATCTTATTGTAACTATGTTATAATATCATTGAGATATTTGATTATTTTTTTCTATCACATAAATGGTTTTCTCTCTCAGATATCTTTTGTTAAATTAAAACATTTCAGAGGATAGAGTGAATGACGCAATATCCGTTAATTGGTTTTTCATTCAATATATCAGTAGTCTTTACATATCTTTTAACGTATATTGAGCATGGAATACGATGTTGACGTGTTATTTTCTGCTCTCACGTCACACTATCTCTAGGTTGTTGTCATATTAGTAAATGTAATTTTAGAAAATTTAAACGCCCTTTTTACTAACTTTTATCGTATAACAAATGATTAATATATTTAAAAAAATTGTAAAAACTTTCTGTTTGGTGATAGTATGTCATATCAACAAAAAATGGCAGAACAATTGACTGTACCACTGAAATTTGACTTCATGATTTGTGAAATAAATCTTGTTTTTATCGATCAATAAGTGGACTTTGAAAAAAATTCAATGCAATGTTACTGACTTTGTTTCAACCTCCTGCGCGGAACATGCTTTAGTCCAATTTATATTACGCTAACACGGGAAATAACAGGTATCTACCTCAAACAATGAACGAAAGGTTGCACAGTCATTTATGGATCGATGGAAGTTAGATATTAACACCGTGGGATACCGGCTCAGTGGTTTAGGGGTTAAGTGTTCGCACGCGAGACAGAAGATTCTGGGTTTGGAGTCTCACGTACAAGAACGTATGTGCGCACTGTTAGGAAGTCTCATACTAGAGTGGAACGGCCTTCCAGAACTTCCAAGTTTTCAATGGTGGTCTGACATTGGTCCGTTCATGATATCAATACAAACTCAACAACCCATACTAATAGTAATTTTATCTATGATAACTTTATAAAAACGGAAGAAATCATTTTGATCTCCTGAAAACCTTTAAGAAAAAATTACCACTTTTGCTTTGTTTCTTAAAGTCTGTTCAAATGAGTACAATTAATATTTCTTCCGGAATTTTTGTCATTATTTTCTTCATTAAAGTATTCATGTATGGGATATGCATGACTTAACAACAATCAATAAATGTCGGTCGCATTATTACCATAGTCGAGGTATTTGGTCAGTGGATTGTTTACCGGAACAATGGCGACAGAATAATGATAACAATAATATTAATAATACGATTCCATTAAATCATTTACCATCTTGGTGGTCAAATGATATGTTTGTTACATGCTCTGATGATGGAACTATTCGATTTTGGAATCTTCCTGCAAATCGTCAGTCGACAACAAATAGTCTTACTGATAATGGAATTAGATTGTCAACAAGTGTTCCAGCTAATTCAGAATTTATAGGATCTACAACGTTCGAATGTACAGAAGTGAGTGATTGTATGAATGTTTAAATGTTTTTTTTAAGCTAAAAAATACCACTTAATTTCTTTTCTAACCGAATAAAAAAGTGTTCATGATATTTTTCAAAATTTTTTCTATTTATAGTAGTGATAATAACTAATCTGGTCAATCTTTTTCCAGTCCAGAACAATAATAGGTCAACACATTTACTGAAGTTATATTTTAGCACAAATTACAACAGTTCATATAGGTCATATAAATGAATTTCAATATTCATCTGATAGTTTTGAAGTAGTTTTTTTTCACAGTGCAAATCACCAGTCGGTCTAAGCTAGAACACCATTCAAAATCTGAGAGCACTGGAAAGACGTTTCGTCCCAGTATTGTGTTATGTGCTACTGATGTCGATAGATATAAGTAGTATGCATCATCAATCGAAAGTGAAATGCCTAGAGGCAAAAGGCTAAGTTCAAAGAAAATGGAACGAGAACAAAGAATAATTGGTGTGGAAACGAAAGAACAATGAAGTCTGAAATAATTGATCGACATTTTGCAAATGAAGCGTTAACTGTATGATCCTCAGATTTTACTAACATATTCTGTAATTTTGTATTCAAATACATTCGATTGTCCTCACTTGCGTTCTCACTCATCGCAGTATGTGACTCCTTAGTAGTGCACATTCACGATCCCTCTTTCAAGATGTGAACCCGGAACCTTCGGTCTTGCGCGCGAACGGTTAACTTCTGGACCACTGAGCCGGCACCCTATACTATGACAAAACGGACATTTAGTGCTCCTAGCTCTTCAATGGCGGTCTAGTTTAGATTGACTTGTTATTTCAACTGTGAAAATACTACATGCTCCACAAATCCCCATAGTGATATGGATTTTTTTCCATAACAGGCAGCTATGCTCTATCACATCATTAGCAAAGGAGTTCAAAAAGTTTGAATAAATAGTTTAAAAGGTTAATAAAAGAAACATTAGAATATATATTTTATTTCGAAAAATTAGCTACCAGCTAATTGTTTTACACATTTTTATCGATTATTGTTACAGTTATAGGGTTTACATGACTTGTATCTATTTATGTCACATTATATAATATTAGTATTAATCCCCCGATCAATATCAACTTTCGTGACTTTAATCATGAACGGTAAATACAAAGAAGAAATAACTAAGTGTTATAATTTGTATTTTCCCACTGTTTTTTGATTATTCAGTAATCGATTTATTTGTTTTCTGTTACTAAAATAAATTTTTATCGTGATGCTTCAATGCGTTTTCAAAGGTAATAAATAGTGATCATGTCTCAGTTTGTAAAGCTGGATGATTTGGGTTTGAATTCCACAGGGAGCATCGATTTCCTTACGATTTCAGGTACACTTTGTAGACGATTACTAACTAGCACTGAATCGGTGTCTAAGGGTTCTTATCAACTATTTCCAATGATCTCATTTTTCGATATACTGTCTACTGTTACAAGTTCTTGGTGTTTTAAATAGTGTCTATGATGATAAAGAGTTTATAGAGATTTATACAAAGCAAGAATGACATTGTTTACGGAATATTCATTGTAATTCATTGCTTTCTCTTCAACTACATAGAAATTAATTGGTTTGATTATTTCTGATCGTTAACATAGTGTTGGAAAGCCAATCGTTAATCGACGCTAAATAAATTGTGTGTAATATGAAGGAAATTAAGAGTTCAAGTTTTCATAAGAGTGTAGGGTGCTTTTTGTAATTACTCAAGGTAATAATTCTAAAGTATTCACGCAATTTCATTACGTAATGTTAAGAACTTTTGTAAATTAAATAAGAAAAAGAAAGTATGTGAATTTAGCTCAAAATAGTAAAACAGTGACAAACGAAGCTGATAAACCCTTTAAATGCCAACATTCATAGACACGTGGTCATCAGAACAGCCTGATTAAACATGCTCACTTCTTCATGTAACGATACAAACTGCCATAAGATCTACCTGTAAAGTTCTAAACCTTCCTTAATTAATTCAATTTATTGTTTAGGGAATAAATGGTCATTGTTTTACTATTTGTTTTAGCAACTTGCTGGCATTATATACACCGATCCAAGTCTAAAATATCTATGTACTAGTGATCGTTCTTCAAGTAAGTTTCACATATGAATCTAAATTTGTGTTTCTTGTATTTAAA
The DNA here is from genome assembly GCA_944470415.2 of Schistosoma rodhaini. Taxonomy (NCBI): domain Eukaryota; kingdom Metazoa; phylum Platyhelminthes; class Trematoda; order Strigeidida; family Schistosomatidae; genus Schistosoma; species Schistosoma rodhaini. The sequence goes on along the minus strand of OX104037.1, from coordinate 28,815,229 downwards.
ACTAGGCTCCGTGGTTTTGTTTAATAATTGTTCAGTGATTCAATTTAGTAATTTGTTGGAGATTGAGACAGTATATCTTAGAAAATGAAATACGTATTTCATCATAGTGAATATATATTTGATTGCTTTCAAATCTATCTTATAATAACAGATCATTTCGGTCCAGTATAAGGTTATTCGCTTCCCTAATAGCTCAGAGATAACACCTCAAACTCTGAAGCTGGGTGACGCTGATTCGAATTCCATATGGACCGTCTGTCGCCTCAAGTTTACGGGTACACTTTGTTGACAAGTATCAAATAACAGGGTGGCTAAGTTCATGGTTTTCTTCCAACAACCTTCAACCGTTTGATATTATAAAAAACTAGACAACTGTGTCATTCTAGTTCGACCTTTCTTGTTATATTAAACTTAATCAAGTCTTACGACTAGCTCTAACTTCAAACTACTGAATAGGGAATTCACTTATTTACGCTTTTAACTTAATCAGATTGCTTTATAGTTCGATTTACATCCCATTTCATAAGTGATTTATTTTTCCACTTCCTGACTCTGAAAAAGTATATCTTCATTTTAATGAAGTTAGGAAATATAGGTCATTGGATATCCCTTACTGTCTATTATTATTCTATACTTTCTAAAAGCATTTACTAAGAGCTTGTGACATTGATTGAATGCTTACTTCAATTGTATATACACATATATGATAGATGATCTGATCGTATTCAGTTTTAGTTAAAAACTATTCTTATTCAACGTTGCTACTGTCCGATAAATCTCTTGCGTTTGTTAACATCTCTTATACAAAAAGAGTTACATAAAAGCATTAACATTTGTACATTTGTTTTGATCGTTTTAATCTTCCCGTTGATATTTAAGACCGTAATTTATCAGTCTCTTTTTGCACATGTGCATCCTGTGCGGTTTGTCTCGATATTGTCATTAAGTCATAAGCATCATGAGCAGAGGTGGATGATGGCTAGGAGTGGAATCCAGGACACACATTCCGTCCTATTTAGTTACTCGTTAACTTTGGGGTTCAGGGACGTTCAGCCGGAGAATCTCAGTTAGGACGAAACGCGCATCCTCAATTCCATTGCTAACCAACATTCATCTCTTTATGTTAAGATTTATAGTTTGTAATATTTTCAACAAAATACTCGGCAGCATATCTTTTTATTACTGTTATGTAAACTATTCGAAAGGAAAATAATCGAAAAAGGCTTTTTTTCTAAATGTCTTTAAAATAGGTTTGGATTATATTTTGTGTAAAGTAAACACTATGTTTCAGTTATTATTTATTGAATCTTAACTTACTACATGCTATTCGACAAATAGATTTTGAAACATTCTTAGTATAAAAGTATCTCTCTGCAGATTTGAGATGATTGTTTTTCTTTTTTTCCGAATAAGGTGGTTTTCGTTGAAGTTAGTTGTATAATCAACTTATTGTAAACAATTTTTTGCTCTAGTGACAGTTTGCTATTTTATGAAGTTTTTTCAGTGTATCGGTGAAATTTTTTAGCCATATGGATAAAATTTTTGCGCAATCCTTTGTAAATCGTATCGAAGGATATTGGTTTAAAATTTAAGGAAAAAATGCCCATGCATATAATCGTCGTGTATACTTGGGTTTTTCTGGAAGTCTTGTTTTATTTTCTGTTAATCAAAGCACCCAAAAATAGTTTCCTATAGTAGTCTATGTCTACCTTCTTTTTCTTTAAAATTCAGAATCCTCGTTTGCTCATAAGTTGTAAAATATTAATTAGCTTTAAGAATAATTTCTTCAAGTTTCCATTAACAGCTATTATCTAGTTATAATATCAGGCAAATTGGAAATTATGTCATTGATTACTCACCGATGGCCTTAGTTATGACAGTCGCAGTATATCAGTATTTAGTTGAATTTTGAACTATATAAACGGTTAGATACCTGCTTACTGGTCTTACGGTATTGTCACGCTTGGCTTTGTAATTGTCTCAAAGTTACTTACACTAATGGCAATGAAATTCCCAGGTCCCATTACATATGGTCTTATTAAGGACACTAGCGTGCAGTCGGTCCTGATGAATATTAGGAACACTTACTTCGACTGCTCAAGGTGATATGTAGTTTCAGTAGGTAAGGTGTATCCCTAGTCTTGTAAGCCTGTTTGACGTAATCTTGTTTAAGATGTAAAGTGAATGAATTGAATCTTTTGTTACGACAACTTGCTCGTCTATTGCTAGTTTCGTCCCAGAGACAGATAATCTTGACTGTTTTCCCTTTTGTTTGTGTTTTTTCTCCCTTCCTTTCTCTCTACTTAATCACTCACTCATCCACCCATACACCTGTTCCATTTTTTATAATCCTCCAGTTGAAATTACCTTGTCTAAATTAGAAGGTAAATCAAATAAATATTTATGCATATATATGTGTGGCATTTTATTTACGTATACATACTTCTGTGTGTATGCTTGTATGTGTAAAAATGTATCCCTATGTACATCGATTTGTTTTACTTTTGCAATCTCATTTCATTTTGCATGATATTGAGCTAATTTATATTTTCATCGCCTTTTTTCCAATGCATGTCTGATATATATATCTATATCTGGCTAACCCATCACCATGGTCATTTGCACATATGCATTGATTGGAATGTCAAGTTAATGAGTCATTGACCACCTTTGTTTTTGTAGTCATTTGATATCATTTTTAGGTTGAGGTACTTACTCGTAGGGAAACTTGTGACTTCCTATTTTCTTGCGATTCATCAGATGAATATCTGTATAGATACTTCCATTTGAATATCACCCTTTTTTCACACTGACATCGAAACTTCAATTTAGTTATTATATCTTACTTAATAACCGTTAATAATCAAAGATCACTGAGTACTTTTATTTCGTCTTATTAATCTTGGGGTATCAAAACGATGTGATCCACAGTCCTTTATATTTAAATCATACGACAAAGTGTTTGTTAATATCAATTATAAGCGTTTTGTGGATAGATTAAATCAATAAAGAATTTGATCGCCCAATATATCAGTCGTCAGAATATAGGATCAAGTAAAGCAAAAAACTGGTACATTCAGCAAAAAAATGTGAAATAGAATCAAAGAAACGATCAAGGTTTAAAAATCTAAGACAAAATAAAAGTGATTTCAAATTGAACCAAAAGATGACCATAATACACATTAATACAGAGACTTAGAGGAATAACGTTATGTGCAATGTGAAATAAAAAAACAGTCTCTTTGACCACACACATGGTGAGATTATCTGACAGGAGGAGACACACATACTTACAAAAAGATTCTACATGGGTGTCCACGGAAACACCCTGGTCACTTTCAGTTATGCCCCCCTAGCTAACTTGCCGATATCGTTGGAGGGTGTAGGACTTACCATAGTGTGCATGTATACTCCCTTGATGCTAGGGTGTCATAAGATATTCAAATGCAAAGAAATCGTGTTTCCCATATTCAACAAATCTGATTCAACAGTCTCTCCCAATCTCACGAACTAAACTTTCAAACCCGTCTCGTTGTACCCTATCACCAACTTAAAGAGTATGATTACCAAGTAGGAAAGTTGTGTAACGCTTTATCATCCTAGCGTACTACTACAATGCATCTCTGCGTACAATATTCATTGGGTAATCTTAACATCAACTGAGTTACTAACCACTGTATAAAGTAGTCCATAATATTTAAAATTTTATACAAATTTATGCATAAAGTGATGTGAAGTTTCTTTCCATACCAAACAATGAATAAATATACTTGTTTCACCACAGTCATCAACTCAATACTACTTTAACCCTCGAATTATTTTTTCTCTTGTCCTTCCCTGTCAAGATAGATTGGATGATTGTACTCAATTTGACAATCCGTTCTCATCGATCTAAGTGTTGACGTTGTCAGATTGATTATCATCATCCTCATATACTTTATAAAATAGACTTTGAATTTCATCCGTGAAGCAGAATCCAATATGAGTTTGTATATCTGCTCATAGTATTTACAAGACATCCAGTTGTTTGATACCACAGCTATATTCAGCTAGTCGGACGATATGTCGAATTCCATAGAAAGTTTGGTCGTGAAATGCATCTAGCTTGGAATATAGTTAACTCAGTGATGTTCTTCAATTTTATATTTCAACAATAAGTGGCACAAAAAGATTTTAGCCACACTTCCATTTAGTTTGACTAGATCACACTTATAATCACTTCTGATACAATCAAAGTGTAGTATGTATATTTTGACACCATAGTTAACCGCGAGATTAATTTCTGAATGGTATAGACTTTTGTTATTCACATCTGTCACGACTTTGAAGCGTTCTGCATTTTGTAGCACGTCACACAGTTATCTTGACTTTTGTTCTAATTCGTTACGCGATCAATTTCATCGAAACCTTCAGGTAAATTGCTCAGTACAGAGTTCTTACTCATAACTACATCCAAACCAATAGATTTATGAATATGTAAATAATCAGGATAGCATGAACCGTCCTTTTGTAATGGTGGGTCTTCTTAACATTTGTGTAAGTCATTAATCGATAGCATCAATACACACATGACACAGACGTGTTATAATGTATGCAGTTGCGAAACTGAACCATTCCCTACCAAATATTCCAGATAGTTTAACAGTACCAAAGCGCTCATGCCTAGTACCAACTAATTCCCGTAGGCTATTTTCTTAGTTCAGTTATAATGCGGAGATAACCCTCGAATCAACAATCTTATTAACACAGCCTGAGTGAAGTTCACATTAAAGTAAGTTGATTTTTCTCTTATTTCTTTACCTCACAAGTTTTCCTTTCGTAATCAAGTTTATCTTCCATTTAAGTTGCTACCATACTATATAACTTACTTATTCTAGCTGATTTTTTTCACATTCTATTTATCTTCTTATCCACCTGTTTTCCATTAATCTCTGTTAATTATGATGCGTAACTAAACTGGGACTGACGAAACTTTATCAATAAAGCTATCGAACTACAGTCAATTTTATTACCAAGTCTAATATCGTTCAATGTAAAAGTCTTGCTGAGCAAGCATAATGTTTTCAAAAATGAACAATATTTGAGCGAACAATTGTTTTCAATAACTTCATCATCAGGCTCTACAGTTATAAGTCCAGAATTATAATATTTTACAAAGTCCAAAATGAGGCATGTATTAATTAATTTGACAATGTTATATGTTAAAAATGGTAAATGTTTGCATCTGTTACGACATGTATATACTTTAAAATTGTGTTATTTGTAAATTAGAAAGGTCATTTAATAATAAAGGTCAAAGTGATTTGTAATCAAGTGTCTAGTCACAATTAATAAAATAGTTCAAAACAGTGGTTCCCTTTAATAAATTTGAACAGAGAAATGAGAAGAAAAATTTTGTGAGATAGTACCATTTCGTAATTTCTCGTCAGTCACATACAAGCAACATGTTATTCGTGTAAATACAGTTTTGAAGATAAGGTCAAAAATTTTTATTTAGCATGACATTCACTTACTAGAACCATGGTAAACAAAGGTCAACGTACAGTTGTTTTTGAACACATAAAGTTGGACTTTTCCGACCAATCAAGATAGCTTCGAGTAGTTTGAGTGTGTGTGGGTTTTGATGACATGTCACAACTCTAAAGGCTGATTTTGGGTCAATTTGATGACCACTCATCATTAGATGTTTTGCAATGGACGAGGCTGGGTTTCTTGATCGATCTTGAGATGACGGGCTAGGTGGATGAATCATGGATTTGATTAACCATCTTGGAATATGTTCCCCTATCCTGTCCTCCAATCGGCGATCTGTCCTACCTAAGTAACTTTCTCCGCAGTTACATGTGAATTGGTAAATACAGTGGGATTTGGACTGAATCGGTCTTGGAGACTTGATAGGGTTAACTGAGATCGACTGAGTTGTTGTGATAAGCCTCAGATTAGCTGCATTGAAGGTCTTTTTTATTGCAGCTGCAGTCTGTTTGGTTGTAATTTTCATGCAGTGATCACCCTTGAAAGGTAACTGTAGGTATACTGGTTTCTTGGGCACATCCGTTGCTATCAGTTTCGTCGTATTTGTGTTCTGATGACCAATAAACGTTTCAGGATATCCGTTTAATTTAAGTGTCTCAGTAATAAACTTAAATTCGTCGTCCAATGTATCTACAGTGCAGATTCTACTTGCCCGAGCGAATAAAGTTTTGACAATAGAACGTTTATATTGTATGGGGCAGAAACTAGTGAAGTGGAGGTACTGTCCCGACCAGGTGGGTTTGCGATGTACTCTGCGTCTGATCGATCCGTCTGGACGGCGATGGAGCAGGATGTCGAGGAAAGCTAGTTCATTATTGTTTTGTTCCTCATAAGTGACTTTCAGATTCGGGTGAATTGCATTAAATAAATATAAATAAATATCTGTAGACTGTGGTAATATGACAAGAATATCATCGACATATCGTTTGTAAAGTGTAATACCATCAATGAATTGACTCACTTGCCTTTCTATCATTCCCATGAATATGTTTGTTAAAACAGGTCCGAGAGGGCTTCCCATAGCCAGTAATTTAGGAAAAATGAAAATGCAAAAAAAATTGTGAATAGAATTTATGGTAGGATAATTTCATCTTGTCAATTGAGATAATAATGATAAATAGTAATAGTAATAATAATTTACAAATAACACAATTTTAAAGTATATATATGTCGTAACAGATGCAAACGTTTACCATTTTTAACATATAACATTGTCAAATTAATTAATACATGCCTCATTTTGGACTTTGTAAAATATTATAATTCTGGACTTATAACTGTAGAGCCTGATGATGAAGTTATTGAAAACATTTGTTCGCTCACATAAAGTTTTCCTTAAATTCCATCTTTATGTGATCCGTTTTGGTTGTAATTAACTTCCTTTTAGTTATTTCAGTTTTGAAAACAAATCCTTCACCATTATTACTGTACCATCTCTGTGTTTTACCCTTTACCATTCTCATTGTCATCAAGTATCAGTTTTTGTTTGTTTGTGTACATTTCAACTAACATTTAAACACTTATACTTTAAAAAAACTACTTTTATCACAGCATTGACGTTTATCTTATAAAAGACCTACGCCACACAAGTGTTCCAAAAAATCTTCGCATCAGAATACATTTATCTCTGTAAAAGCCAACAAGAATATTGATTTTATGAATTACTGATAATTTATATTAGATAAGTAAACATTCTTAACTAAGAATAATTTTCTTTGAAACTTACAACCGTAATTTTCACTTTGTTCAAGGAGACAGATGATGTGGAAGAAGAGAATATACATATTATGAATTTGGATTTATCATTTGTTTTGTCTTTCTCAATTTAGATTATAAACAACTGTATTTAAACTAACTTTGATTTACTACTCACCAACAGTTTCGTTTTATATTTCAAAAGTCCGTTTGATGCAGTAAATTTGTTATAATCGCCATTAACACATTAAGATTCGTTCTGTGGTTGATGTGAGAAAGTGTTTTCCTTGAAAAATCTAAAGGCAACTAGTCATCAACTACTACTGTCAGCTCCTTACAGAATTGAAATTTAAGATATTTTAATTAGGCTCCCTATTATAAATCAAACAGTTTTCGAAAATATTCACACTGTAGTGATTTCCCGTAATTCATTACACTCGTTGCTTTATTGTTAACGTAGTTGAATTTTTATGCCACCAATTTCAATCAATAGTCAAATTGTATGATAGTCCTTGAAGTTACATTAACTGTGAATCTAGTGTTGTATTAAATCTAAAGTAGTTTTTTTTTCAAAAAGTCGTAAAATATGACGAGGAGTTTGTTCATAATTCTTTGCTTTCCATTCGTTACATAGCAGTCATTAATTGACTGAAATCATCAATGATTCTCGCATACTACTTACCTAAATTAAACATTCTTTATTTCTCATAATCATTATTAACTTTAAAGTGTGATTCCACCTTCGCTTTTTCGTTACTTTGGATTCCTTTTTTCATAGCATGGTTTAACATAATCTTTCACCTTATAACATGTGGAATGTAGTGTTATCATACTAATGAATATTTCGGGTTGAAAGTACATAAATATGTATGTGTATACATTATAATTATAAAGTCTATATTCTACTCATTGAATTTATTTGCATGTCCTCTCTTCGATAGCTTTTGTGAAGGTCTGTGTACTTTGGATTTTTTATATTTTGTTCTATGACTACTTATACGAAAAAAGTACTACATTGGAGATTCTAGAAATTAAATAAAGTATTGTTCCAGTTTGAGTTTGGTCTTCTCAGGTTTACCATTTTCTGAGGTCGATTAGCCTGCGTTGAAGTTGTGAATGACATAAATCTTGTGTTTAGTAGTGTTTGTCTACTGAATCAAAATGCGTTGACTGTAAGCACACACTTTAGTTCATCTCAATACTCCTAAGTGGTGGGGCATAGATGACATTAAGGTACTTTTCATGCAGAATTGTGTATGGGTACACTTATTGGCTATTTTCCTACGTTGTCGCTGACTGACTGACTATTTTCCAACCAATCAGCGCTAGTAGATACTTGGAGAAGACTCCAGATTCGTATGTGAAAATTATAAATTTACTAACTTTTTTCTTATTGCAATTCCCACTTCCATCCAACTTTGTTATTTGGAATATGATTACGTTCCCGTTCAGTTGTGTTCTGATTTGCGGACTTATCGAGTGAATTGGTGTCCAAGAATACTAAGAAATAGGAATAGCTGGTTGATAGTAAGAGAATTTTTAACAATAGTCAAAACGTTTGCATAATAACATAGTTCACTGAATCAAAAATACCTGAATTATCTTTGTAATAAAAACATTTGAGCATGTACATAACTACACACAAACATACAATATTGCACTAAGTTAATATTTTAGTAACACACTTATGTAAAGAGTCATGACCTAAGGGTAGATACAGCTGTTTAATTTCCTAATGTTTTCAATATTCTTGCAAACAAAACCAGTTTATCATAAATGTATAATTAGAAGTGAGTTATTTCTGAAAACATTTTTCGCAAATAATATTCGTGATTAAATATTTCTATATTGACTATCTTTAAAAAAAAGATAATTTAGAAGTATGTCAATTTCTTTACTTCATGATTGTCTCTGAGTGGTATTTACCATGGTCCCGTTTATTTACTCAACTTTTTGGCAGTGTTTGTATGTAAACTAATAACACAATATCTAACTGCATTCAAACTAAAGTAGGCCAAGAGAAGTTTAAACTTGAAACTTACTAGTTGAAACATTGCTCAATTAGTTACTACTTAACAATTCATATATTTGAAATAAATTCACTTGATAAAGATAGTGAAAAGAAAATCTCTTATTGCTTTTCTTTCTTAGGTGGGATAGGCCTGTTAGGTGGACCAGGTTTTGTACCTGGTACAAATGATCTGGGACAGATTGATTCTGCACTTCAATCACCTGCATCACCATCACGTCCATCAATCAGTGAACATTTTCAGTTGATTTCTAGTTTAACGTCTTCATCTAATACTGTTGGTTCTTGTAATACTAATAATAATAATAGTAGTAGCAGTACTACTGCTACTACCACTATCGGATCAAATGGTGTTCGTACCATTTGTATTAGTCCTGATGGTCGTCATTTAGCAGCTGGTGATCGTGATGGTAGTCTACGGTACGTGTGATTTAATGGTGATATTTTTAGCTTTTCTAATTGGTTATCGTGATTAATTCTCTAGGAGTGTTTCATAATTTATATTAGTTATTTTAATCCTACCGTTGATCTAATGAACTTCAAGTGTCAGTCGCTTTTGAAATATGTGCGTTCTGTGCGGATCGCCTTGATATTTTCGTTACGTCACAAGTATTGAAAGGAGTGTTAGATAGTGGCTAGCTGTAGGATACAGTACGCACTTTTCGTTCTATTTGTGACTCGTCGAGCGAGTGTATCTTCGCGCCAGTGTTGATTTTCACACCGATACTCAGATACTGTGCTTGTGAATTAATAGTGTTGTTGAGGATTCAATCAGATTTAGGTTTGTGGCTCTGGAATTTTCACATGAAGTTCGATTGCTTTCTTGTGTACTATGGTAAATAATTCAACATGTAAAGGATCATTTATCATGTCAAAACTATTTAATCAGTGTAATTTTATTTTTACAATGATAAATTGTTATATAACTAGACACTTTTCCGAATGTCTAATAAGTCGTTGAGAATTGTCAGTATAGTTTTACCGATGCAGAAATGTACGAGTTGCCGGATATTTTATTCGAAATAAGTAAAGCTTCACCGGGTTTAGTTGCTGGTAGTATATAAAAAAAGATTAATTGATTTTGGATTTCACTGTTTTCGTTTATTTTTTCTCGTTTGTTACTTTTATTCTTCTTTACTTGCTACTAATATATGTTTAAGCGTCTGTTTGTATACGTATAATTCTTTTGTTAAATAGATGAAAACTAGTTTCTAGTCATCCACCTCTTAAACTTTTTACTGTAATTTGTGTAGACTTTACGAAAATGTTTTTTTTAGAATATTCTTTTCGTACTAATCCATCATTTTGGAAAAGACAAAAAAATCTAAAATTTTATGTGAGACAAGCAATCCCTTATACATGTATTGAGTCTATTTTGTTCTTATTATGCCTGTTCCTTTTGTTCGTATATAACTGAAGAGATTGTCGATAGTTGTACGTTGACATACTTACATAGTGTTAGATGGTCGGAGGTGGTTGGCAGAAAGCCGTTGACCTAGGTTTCTTGCTAGCTGACACTTATCGACAAGGTTTCTTGAGCTTCCCAGCCGTAGGTGTTACCATTGATCTATTCGGATTGTGATTGCTTTATTTATTTAAAATCATGAGCAATTGGTACAAGGAGGCGCCACATATATATACGCCATACTTCATCATTCGATTTGTGTGAGGGCTGTAATTCTTCCCGGGAGCTTAAACCAAGAATGTGTTTTTTAGGGGGCCAGTGCTCGAGCCCTCGACATACAGGTCTAATCCACAAGGCAATAGAGGGATGTTAGAAGATGCAGTCCCATGGTAGCCGTTGACCAACAATAGGCTTATACGCCATTTGCTTCCTCAGCATCATGTAACCTATGCGCACCACTGATTTCGAATCAGGGTTCTTCAACTCCCCTAGGTGGATCCTCCATACCCACCAACTCAGTTAAAGCGCCGAAAATCCACTCAATTTCTTCGACAAAACCTCTTGTGAGAAGGCAGTGAGCAGGACTTCCCTGGCAGTTTTGTATACTCATGGCCATGTGAGAGGACATTTTTGAGGGGTAGAGTGTACTTTCCCCACACTCATTTATACCAGGGCATTTTGGAAGGGGGTTGTGACTGACCGCCTGTAGTATGTTTTTCATGATTTTTCTCTCTGTCTAGCTGTTATAAGTATAATTTTCTGGTGAACATCACGAATATATTCAACTAATTGGCATCCATCATTGGATATTTGTATGAGTAACTCTGTTTCAGAATACTCTGTTTATCTGCTCGATTTTACAAACTATCAGCATCAGTAAATTTAATAGAATATAAAAGAAATTTAAAAATCACTATCGTTTTGTTCGATATGGACGTTCGATGAAGCTAATGTAATCACAACATCTCGAAATGTGTTTCATTAGGAATTAATAAAACTAATAATAAATATTTGAAAATTTCTTATTGTTTCCAAAATCATTGTCCTAGGCATAAAATATCAGCCCATTGTATTAATAAATTATTTGAATCTCTTAGATAATTTTAGATAATCGGTTAAGTAATATCCGTTAACTGAAATTAAGTAAGAGATACATGAATTCTATTAACGTAAGCTATAGGACGGACTGTCATTTAGTTATTGATATTTATAGAATAGGTCTAAAATATCAATACTCACCATAAATCAAATGTTTTCGAAGAAAATTTAAAACTTTAATACATTTATAAGTGCTTGGGTCAGTTTTAAACTTAACTGTTTGTTAGGATTTACTTTTTCTCACTTCAGTATACTTTCATGTTATATATTTTGATTACTGAAATAAAAATTTAGTAATGCAAGTTAATACAGAATAATTTCATTCAATCAATGTTGTTGTCAATATTCTCTGGACTCAACAATCAATCTTATTATATGAGTTTGAAACTCTTGCTCTAGCGTTAGCTAAAGATTCGTTTCAGGGCTTCCCAAATATGTATCTTGTTCTGTAATAGATATTTTATATTCTTCACAAAGACAGGACCAGTGATAGAAAATAAATGTTGCACCGATAATAACTTTAACCTCTTATTTTAGGTACCATCAGTGATCTCAGTTAATCTTTGTTGTTACTCATGATAATCACTTAGCCACATTCTACACTTGTCCAAATGAGACTCATGTACAAGTGACTCAAGCCTTATCGAAACAGTCACACACTACATGATATAACTTGTGCAAATATATTTCTTTACATTGTTGGGGTCCACCTTACTTTGGACATAAAAGAGGACTTTGAAGTAACGTTTTAAATGTGTGTGTAGAATGTCGGTTCTTTTGTGAAACTGTTTGATGCGTAATAACGTAATTTAACTCCTGTGATTATCATCTAATATGTGAAATATTACTTTATTCAGCTACTTGGGTTTTGAAGCTGTGATTTGAAAAAAACTTTTGACTAAAACATAGTTACTTACATACATACCTTTTTGCTTACACTTGTTATCCCTCGTAAATGAACGTAGGTCTCCCATCAGTATTCTCCATCCAACTCTGTCCTAGTCAATCCTTTCCAGTTGCTATTCATTCTTTTCATGTATGCCTCCAATTTCCGACGCAGTGTGTTCTTTGGTCTTTCGCTTCTCTTTTCCCTTGAGCATTCCACGTTAGCGCTTGTTTTGTGATACAGTGTATTTCCTATCCTTTTCCAACATCTCCTAATTTCTTCTTCATCTGGAAGCTTGTTTGTTCTCTCTCACAGTAGGATGTTGCTGATGGTATCCGGTCAAAAGATATTGAGTATGTTGTGTAGACAATTGTTTATAAATACTTGTACTTTTTGATGATGGTCGTAGTAGTTCTTCAAGTTTCAGCTTCGTACTGTAGGACTGTGTTGACGTTCGTATTGAAGATTCTCACTTTGATGTTGGTTGACAGAGTTGTTTCGAGTTCCATATGTTCTTCAACTGTAGGAATGCTGTCCTAACTTTGCAAATCCTTACTTTTACATATATAAGAACTCTCGTCTAAATTAGAGCGAATAGTTTCACAGTATTTGAGCGCCGAGTTGATGTAAGACATTTGGATTTACTGCAAATTCATTCGCTTAGATTTTACAAATATATTATTCCTATTTAATGCCTTACTTTTACATCTGCATTAGATCCTCATTGTTCATCGATGATGTTACCCAGATACGTGAAATTTTCCATTTCTTCCAGAGTTTCGCCATCAAGCGTTATTAAGTTGGTGTTCTCCGTGTTGCATTTGAGCATCTTGGTTTTTCCTTTGTGTATGTTGAGGCCTAATTCTTTAGAAACTGCTGCTTCACGGGCTGTCTCAGTTTACATTTGTTGGTGTAAATGAGATAGAAGAGCTAAGTCTTTTGCGAAATTCATATCGTCTAGTTGCATTAAAGCTGTTCATTGTATTCCATGTTTTCTCTGAGATGTAGAAGTCATTATAATCCAGTCAACCTTCTACTTTTCCACTCTTGGTTTGTCTGACGGCAATGCTGATTCCTTCGATCATTGATGGAGTAGTAGCTATTAGAAGGTCAGTGTGTGCTGCTTCAATGTCCGGTGGGTTCAGTGTGGATGGTCTATTCAAGAGTTCTGCGAAGTGCTTTACGTACCTATTCCTCTGTTCTTGAATCTCAGTGATCTACTGGCCGTATTTATCTTTGAGTGATCACCCTGGTTCACAATATTTTTCCGCAAGCTTCTACGTTGTGTCATATTTCCTTCTTTCGTAGCTTTTTCCACTGCCCTTGCTAGATCTCCGAATTTTTTGTGCTTGCGCAGTTTTTTTCCAAGTTACAAGTTATCTGTCTTACAATTTCATCCAACAACTACAAAACCTCGAATAGCCCTAAGCTCCCTACTTATCATGCTCAAGGCATGTAATGTATTTGAATGTATTTGAATCTTTAACTTACCGAACTGGATTTCGTTCTCCTAAAGTCATACAATACTTTGTAATTCGTATAATCTTTTATGAAATTCAATTCCGAAAAATTTGATTTGAAAGAGTGGTTATTATAACCAGTATTTACACAGTTAAATCTTTGCTTTTTAATCTACATTTGAAATGTTTACGTTTAATTCAAAAAGTTTTCTAAACTTTGGTTTTCTGAATAAGGCTGTTAGTTATGGAAACTATAAATAATTTAAAACTTTCTATCCGTCTTCTGGATTTTTGAGTGATCTGTCAACTTTTTCTGATTTTAAGGTCTAGGTCAAACAGTATTCTTCACGTGCACCTAAAACCTCATACTTTGACGGGGGATTCTCGCTGTTGTAGAAGTGAGTTTGAAAAAATCTAGGGTCCGCCAAAACAAGACATGAGATGAATCTGTGAAGTAATTGAGCAATATTCGTAAATACAGAATAGTAGGTTGAGGTCTGCGCGATAACTGAGATCAGTGGTTGGCGATTTAGAATCATTCACAATGAGTCAGATACATTAACTTCTTATTCTCCTGTCGATTTTTAATTCAGGTATTTCTTCAAACATACTTTTTTATTCTGTGTTTTCAAGTCATTCTCATTATCACTCGTAATACATTATTACTTCGGTTATCTTGATACTCATTCATCTAAATTCGTTGGAATGCGCCAACCTGCGGTCAACCAATATATATTCCAGGCTCCATATTGATTATGACTGACCGTCTTTCTACACAAATCAATGTACATAATTAATAAAGTTATGCCTGGATGAACATATAATTGTAGTACTTACATATATACCTTCTATTTATTGACCGTTATTAATTTTACTGTATAAATAAGTCATATGATACTTGAATTAAAGAGGTTTCCAAACTTAAAATAAATACTGTTACTATTATTATTAATTAACCCATTAATCGATTCATAAAGTTTTATATATATATATATGTATATATAATGTTTTTTAGAGTTTACTCTTTGGAGACATTGAAATTATGTTATCAAATACCTGCTCATGACAATGAAATTCTATCGTTGAATTTCTTTCAATCATATTCAGGTAAGTTGTCATTTTGAGTTATTTTCTTTTCTAAATTGTTTTGTATTTACTAAAATAATACTATTCTCTTGAACATGTTGTTCCATTTTATTTTCCCTTAATATTCAATTTGATTCTCAATAAGATATGAAAGTTTTGTGCATACTTATTTATCAGTTAGTTATTTAGCTACCACGCATTCATCCTATTATTTTTCATAGTGATACTTTATTATTAATTAAGGTTATCTATCATCTGTATGACTAGTTGTTAAGGATACTAGATCTTGAGAAACCACCACGTAAACGTCCCGTGTTTTAAATTTAATTTTGGAAATTTGAGTTCCTCATTTTCGCGCCAAAAACCACTTTTACCTTCAGTTTGTATTTGCCATTTGGAAAGACCTCACGTGTCATTGGTTGGTTTCCTCTTTTTGTATGCTATTTCGGGTGTTTTCCTAGGACATTTTTGTACTAAATATACACATGGGTCGTTTGCTTCTTAGTTTGTGCTTCCGACTGCTTATGGAATGTATGTTCCCCTGGGGAGGGTTTCTGGGACTCAGTGGAATAATTTATCTTGTCTTTTGTCTTGCTGACTCTTGTTCCATTCGCCAGTTTAGGTGATATCATAATCTCTTCAAATGTAACACTAGTTCACAAAAATAAACAATATTTCACTTTTCAATAGTAAAGTGACTTATTTGTTCTGTAGATGGACTTCTGCAGTTACATAGTATTTGAAAAACCAGTAATAAATAATTACTTTCAGCTAAACTTAGCCTTTCATTACTGTTGACCTACTGTATATGATAAAATCAATAGTGAATGAATTACCTGTTTTAGACCATTCCATTGTTAATTTTTTCCTTTCCTATTGTGTACATGCTTTGATATTACTGTGTAGTTTTTTTTCTCTCCCAATCGTTCTTTCTTTTTTTTTTAGTACCTCAACTTTTATTGTTATGCTCTGCATCACGTGATCGTATGATTCATATATTTGATCCGAATAAAGAATATTCTCGTGTACAAACAATATCTGATCACTCAGGTGCTATATTTTCTGCAAAAATTATTGAAACAGATGATGGTGAAATTCGTTTAATCTCTTGTGGTATGGATAAATCATTATTATTTAGAATACTTGAAGTAAGTATACATATATATTTATGCATTCTGGCGGTAAAATGTAACTACATTGTAATGTCTAAATATAGTCAATTTGAGTGTGTTTTTTCTAACTGTTGATACTACATTTCTATTGTATAGTGAATTCGATTATAAACTTATAATTGAATTTAGAAAAAAGATTTGAAGTAGATAGGGCTATAGCTTTAGTATTCTATGCAGTAGAAAAAAGAACCCGTTTATTTCTTCTGAGTAACTTAAAATGGGACATTTCATATTTTGTGAAATAATAGTAAAATGATGTAATTTACTTTCCAAGTGCCTATTTATCTAATCTATATTGAGTTATATCTTTGTTGTATTATATAGATTTATATTGCTTCTCAATTAATAAATTCAATGTACAGGTGGTAGAAGATTCGAACTGTGTTCTTCACTTCATCCATTCTGTATGTGTTACGAAATTTTAATTAATATACACTAAGTGTACGGTAAAAAAGGAACAACTAAATGGATCTTTTTAGTGAATAACATAATTTTAACTGAATATTTAATATCTTGTGATTACAATATAGTTGCAATTAATGTGGTAAATTATATCACATAGTTGATTATGAAAGTAGTATTATCAAGAATATATATTTATTGTTATGATTTTGTGTCCGGCTTTTATCAGGTGAATTATCCACTAATCGAAATACGACTTTTCCAATCTTAACAATGTGCCAAATCAATGACGTTCAACTGGTATGAGCAGTCTGGCGTTTTTATTAGTCCCTTATTCGCTTAGCCTTTCAATTGAGTCCAGAACATCAATTAAAGCTTCTGCTATGCGAATCATTTATTTCAAGCATACTGGGTTTATTTACCAGAGAGACAGACCGCATTACACCATAAAATAGAAAATAATATTTGTACAAGATCAAGCCGAATGTGGCTGTGGACGTGGGAAACAGTAATCAATAAACTGAGTATAATTTAGGATCAGTAATTCGTATAATATTAATTCAGAGGTCAAAATGAAGCTTGTATTAAGATGAATATAGATATACACAATCTAATTACTCAATAGTTAAACAATAAGAAAATATATAGAATAACAGTCCATTATTAGGTCCTGGAAGTTAACTGTACTTACGTCTTCATTAGGATATAACATTTATTATTTGATCTTTTATTTATTTTGAACTTTTTTCCTAAATTAAAGCCTGATGAATCCGGTCAAACAGCACATTTTGCACTTGAACATCATTTAGTTGGACGTCATTCTCAATTAGACGCTGCTATTACACCAATGTTACCTAGTTCAATAGAAAATCGAATAAATTCCACGAATCGAAAACGTTATTTAGCCGTTGCATGTCAAGATAGAAGGTTACGAATTTATAATGTTGTCACTGCACGTCCTATACGATGTTATCGTGGAAGTTATACTGAAGATGGTTTTCTAGTTCGTTGTTCAATTGACCCAACTGGATCACTTATTGCAACTTCAGGTAAATTTTTCAAGGGCATGTCCGTTCAAACTAACTTTTTTCACCCCAGGATTTTTTGGTAAATATATTGTTTCAAATGTTTGTGTTTGGCGAAACGAAAAAGATCATCTTAACTTTGTGTGATAAACAGTTTTTGATGATAATCATATTTATTTCACAAGAGATGAGGTTTTAAATTGTTAGTTTGAGCCTAAAATATTATTCTCTTTCTCATTTAACAATAATGAATCGTTACAGCAGCTGAAAACGTTTGTACATATTAAAATTTAAACTTTCACTCTCCAATTTTGTAGCGATAAAGTTTAAAAAATTTGTTTTTCAAAGGATACGATCCTTGGGTGTTACTTTAGCTGTTTTCAGTTACCTGCTGACGAATAAATTTTACTAGTTTGGATCAGTGGTGATAAATATTTAGCTGGTTTTATTTCGGTATTATAATATCAGATTAATTCATGGAATGTTTGTGGTAATACTCAAAGCTGATCATATTTCAAGATGGAGTTAACAGTTTGTTTACAAATCCAAAGGTTCCCAAGTTCTACATTAGGGAACCTCATGTATTTGTAGTACAAGAAAGACTATTCATTACTTGTTCGGTTCCTATTACTTTTTTTCTTGGGGTGTATTCATAGTGAAAAAACCTATGCTTTAAAATAAATCATCGCTAACTAAAACTTATCTTCAAACTATACGATGCCCACACAAAATGTACTTAGTTTTCATAATATTCGTGTAAAAGGGTGATTGGTTTTTTAAATGAATTTTTTAAGGTTCAAATAAGAAACGTTGATTGTTGTTGTCAGACAAATTGAGAATGATACAATAAATTCACATCATCAGACTCTAGTCATGGTATATTATTGATTGACTGTCTATGCATACAATAGTAATAGTTCGGATACTAATTAGGTTTATCACACTAACGGAAGACCTTGAGTTCTATTTCATATGATTTCGATGGAATAAACTGTCATGGATTCTTGAACTAAATTGATTCATTCACTAAGTACCAGTTTCAAAGGTAATAAAACTGCCTGGTTGCCCGAACCGAAATAGGTAGACAGGAGTTCAAACATGGGTCTTAGTAACCAAAAATCGAACGCTTTGGACATTAAACCATCACCGTTATCGAATTACAATGAAATAGCCATGCAGTGTTCTGGCAATATTCATTAACCTAACTAACATCAGCTCATGATTCAAACATGTATGTTTGTTCGTTAACTGTGGTCATTTTTCAAAAGTGATGTTCTATTCATAATCATTTTCGCTTACATATATTTGATCAACATAATTATTGATTGCATCTTACTTCCACTTAATTTTATTATTATTTAAATTATAGGTTCAGATAAACAGTTGAATATATTTCATTTACTCACGGGTGAATCAATCGCTACATTATACGGTCATTCAGAAATGTGTTTAGGCTTAAAATTTCTGCCTAATCTACGTTATTTAATATCGGTTAGCGCTGATAGTTGTATATTTGTTTGGCGTTTATCAACAAATTTAGCACAATATTTACATGAACGTATCACTACATCATGTATGTTGAAAAATATATTGGGCAATTCCATTAGTTATCCTCAATTAGATGGAATTCCATTAGAAATGACGAATACAAGACTAAAAAGTGGTAGAGAAGATAGCCATGGTTTGTTAAATATTAATTGTTCCGATTATTCTCATATTCTTAATGATGATAATGTTGATGTTGACACTAAACGAAATATGACATCTCGAAAATATACTAGTAAACACAACAACAGTAATAATAATGATGACGGTGTTCTAAATGATTGTAACAGTATGTTATACAACAGTGAAATGAATGAATATGAGAATGATGTTGACGATGATAATGATCTCGATAACTATGGTGATGATGATGATAATGACGTAACATCATTTAGTCAAACAATGCCTCCGTCTGAATGGAATGAATCACTCGCAGAATATGATAAAATTGAGAACTTGGATGATGATGATGATGATGATGATGAGAATGCCGATGATGATAATCATGGGGAAGATAGTGAATTTGACGCGTTTCCTTTAGACGATGTATTATCAGTTAATGTTACAAATCCTGTTACTTTTCAAATGAATCATTTGATGAATAAGCGTATTGTAATGAAACATAAATCTGTTGTCGAGTAAGTAATTTTTCATAACTTTCTTTGATTATCATTTTTTCAAAGGAATTATTATTTTGGATCGCTTCTATTGTATTATTTTCCGTGTAGGATAAAGTGCTTTTTGATTGGCTTAATACTAAGAATCCGTCAAATTACTAGTTTTGTGACCCAAAAGTAACTTTACAGACTGATATCGTATCTTGTTTTGGCAGCTTCAGATTTTTAGCGATTCATTTCTATCCTAATCCAAATAACTCACAAGTTTAGATGTCCGTTAAATACGCGTAACAGCAAGTCAACTCACTAGTTCCCTGTGTAACTAATATACCATCTCTACTCAATACTCTATGCTTAACTTCTGCAGTAATCACTTTATAATCATACTACTTCCTTCATCAGTATTTAAAAAATACTTATATTGGTTTACTGGTTAACCACTTGACTGTTAACTATGAGGTCACAATTTTCCAGTCTCATTCCAACTAATCCAGTTAAAACAACAAAGAGAGAAAGTATCACTAGGATTCACGCAAAAAGATTGTTGGTCAAAGACGATCATTTTATTAATGGTAACTAATTAACTTAATGATTTCCTGTAACAATAGGTTGAAGGTTCAAATTCAGTACCTCCCTCCTTGTTTATCAATGATGCTGCCCAAGCATGTAAAACTTTCCACTTCTCTCAGAACTTCTTCACCAAGTGTGATTTAGTCGGTACTCTTTGTGTTGTATATTATGAGTTTTCTTTTTCCCTTTTGTATGTTCATTTTATTTTACTTCGTTAAGATATTTCATTTTTTTGTTTCTTTTTCTAACATTGCTGTAGCAATAATAATAAGAATATTTTGTCTGCCAATCACTTGATTAAATCTCAAGTTTCCTCTTCCACTACTACTACTACTACTACTAATTGTAGTGGTGGTAGTAGTGCAGCTACAAATTCCGTCAATCAAAATAGTAATGACAATGATATTAATGGCAGTAGTAGTAATCGTAATGCGGGAAAGAAGCCGGAATTCTATTTTAGTGTTAGCGCACTTCCAGCTTGGGCACGTAGAAAGGTAATATAAATGGTGTTTATAATGATAATTTTTTTTGAATTATAATCAATATTTATCGTCTAGGTACTGAGGTTTTATGGACATACTTTTAGAGACAATGCAAGTTTTAACAAAAGAATCTAGATCAATATTCTATGTATCATGTTACGAAAACAATCGATCTCGGATTCGAGTTTTTCAACTATGTGTATCCGTTAATCTGATGCAGTCGCTGGCTATTAGCTTCCGCTCTCTCAGCTTTATGGAAGTAGCCTGTTAAAGGCTGTAAACTTACAGCTATGTGGGAGCACCTGAATTGGAATGGGAAACTTACCATAAACTTGCATCATAATTTTTTCTTCCAAAATTCCCCCGAAATATAATGACAGAAGCAGCAAACGATATGCCATACTTGATAACCTAAAGCTGAAACCCACATGTGGAGTCGTGATTGTTCACATCTGAGAGGTTCAAAACTGGGATAAAGCATTTGTCGTATAGTGTTTAATCTCCATCTTTTTCCTCAGTTGATGTCAATTCGTTGTGAAAACTAACTTCTAATCGGTCGTTTCAAGTCAGTAAAATTCACTATATTTATAACCCAGAGAGTTTGGAAATCTCCTAGTTGTAGCCACTAATCAATTTTTTAACGGTGTTTTTTTCAAGTTATTCTTGAAGTTGACATTTTGGATGGATTAAAATTAGAAACTATCATTCTCTTGTAACTATTTTAAGGTTTTAAATTCATATAAAATACATCATATGAGTGTATGATTGTAAACATTTACTTTTTAGCTTATAAATACATGTAATCAGATTTTATTGTTGCTATTCTATATGGGAACAGTAGATTTAATTTCGATAAAAACGTCATCTAAACACGAGATTAGAGAGCTTATTTAGCTTTTGTCAACTTGCGAGAAATCCGTTTGCTAACTTAACGACCAGTTTACTGCCTAGTTGCTCTCTCTGTTCTGCTTTATGGCTGTCCAATATAGTCCTTAGAAATAGATATTCGTAGATTACTATTATCCGATCATAGATGTTTTCGAAGCGTTGTTTGTATTCTTTCGGGTCATCGAGTTAGCAATTCTGAGGTTAGACACAGTATTATATAAATATAGCTAGTCAATCGACGAGAAAGTGAATCTTTACCAACTGAAATGAGAAGGACATATATCAAGTATACCCATTCAACGACTGCCTCCGAGCGCGGTGTTGGTTGGTGTAGAATTAGGTTGGGAGAAAGATACGGGTAACCAAACCAAGGCATAGCATCAGTCAATGAAGACATTGACCGTGTTGGTAAGTGGAGACAACCTGGTTGGCGTCTGCGTGATTATCTTAATTAATTGTTATATCCCCTGGTGAATTATGAATGGTAACTCTAAGGACTATTTATCGACCAATATATTATGCCTATTTCCTATTGTGCAATTGTTATGTAACTAAACTATTCATATTCGTAGGTATCATTACCAAGAATTGATTTGATAATTTTGAATAAATTGAGCATTGGGTAGATTGTTATAAATAAATTATATATTTGTAATATCCCAATGAGTAGAAAAATTAGATTTTCTGACGTTTCGTGACTCAGTGTAAGCCACTTCTTCAGAGAATAAATAACCAGGTTATTTATTGGGATATTACAAATATATAATTTATTTGTATTCATATTCGTGTTTCTCTTATCATTAGCTTTATTTTGACCTTGACTTATTATCATACGATTCTTGAGTTATAATCAGTTTATTGATTACTTTGGTTTGTATAAAACCCCAGTGTGCTTGTAAATAATGATTCATATTGCCGAGGCTGTTATTTGTGTTCTGGACTTAACTGGCTGGGCTAGGCAGAAAGCAGGGCCGATACGCACTCAAGACCGCTCGTACGATTTTATGTATCATTGTGCCGATCAGTAAAATCTACTACCTCTCTAATTGCACGTTCATATATATTACGAGTCCATACGTTATAACATTAATGCTTAGAGACTTTAAATGACACGGCAGTTTCATCTTAGTGTGGGACTATTCAACGGTTCGCAGCCAGGACCCCGAACATATGACTCGAACTCAATACCTTCAGCCTAGCGCACGAACTCCTAATCTCTAGAACACTGGGCCGGGATCCGACGGTGCTAATATTTAACTCTTATCAGTGTATGTTATTGTTGAATTCATTTAATTAGTATATTGTATATATATATATATAGGCCTTTCATATTTTAATCTATTACCGTTTAACTTTTATCGATTCATTCAATATATATATCTTTAGCTGAGTCGTCGTGAATCAGTGACCATTACCCCAACCTCTTTGACACAGGTGATAAACATATCTTTATGTTTCTTTGTGTTGTCCGTTTCAATCATGTGACATTTTATCGTTCTTCTTCTGCAGTTGGGTTTATGTAACCAAACCGATATCATTGTTACACATATTTGGATTGTTTGCTTATTTGTAATTTTGTTACTAACTGAATAATTTGACCCATGTTGCATAGAAGTATATAGATTGTTTGTTTTCTGCATGTTTATTGAGATATTTCTTCACTGTTCTCACTTTTTGTTTCTGATAATTTAACTGCATAAGAATAACAATAAGACTTACACTACGTTATTAATGCTTACGATTAAATGGTGCATGTACGTATGCAAACCAACTTCAACTATCATATTATTATCGTTGTTCGAAACCAAATTATTACCCTGTCTTTACAAAGCTCATTATGATTAGCAAATTATAAAAACTGCACTTACTATCACAGTTTCCTTCAATCCTTTTTAGTGTTCATCTACACATTACATTCAGCATGAAAAGCTCTGTTTTGCAAAAAAGTCTTTTTCATTCCGTGTTCGTTATTTATGATTATTGGAATGTTATAATTATTATCGTTGTTTGTTTTAGTATACAATAAGTTCAATTAAATTTGTACTTGTAGCATCGGTTATTCATTTTGCTTCATTTTCAGCACATACCATAACAAAGTGTAAATATATTGTTTGGTTAAACAACATATTACTTACCCATAGTTTCAGTCAGTCAGCTACAACGTAGGACCAGGCACATTTATGCATCGGTCCAAGTTGCCATACCTCGTTAGCACAACAAGATGAACACCGGATTCATAGAAGTAATTAATTTACTGGTGGTAGTAGTATATAAATTATAGGTTGTATATAAGGATATAGTACAGGAAGGAAGAGAGATATGAAGCCATTTTAGTCTCAAGGTTTAAAGGAAGATAAAGAGTGTATACACCTACGCCATTGTGATCGATTCTGAGCCATGTCACCTAGAGTCCCCAACCAGATAGTCTGTATCTGCCAACATGGCTCAGACTAGAAGTTAGTGACTTCAAGCACTGATGCCATGTTTTGGTTTGGCCGCCCCTAACTCTCTTCCAACAATCCCCTACACTAGTCAACATTGCGCGTCGTGGTAATCGGTGTTCAGGCATACGTAACACGTGGCCCAACCATCTCAGTCGATGAAGATTCATCACCTCATCAACTGATTTACCATCGTTCCCTAATACCCTGTGTCTAACCTCACTATTACTTACCCGGTTATCCCAGCAGATGCGAGCAATATTTCTAAGGCATCTGTGGTCAAATACTAGTAACCTACGAGTATCTTCTACTCTTAATGGCCATGTTTCACAACCGTAAAGTAGAACGGAGCGAACTGCTGCGCATTATACTCGTCCTTTAATTGATAGACGGATATCTCGTACCCATAGTTTAGAAAGTTACTAATTATTTACAGGTTAATTTTATGATCATGTACTGTTTTTTTTGTACAAGCTTTCTTTAGTTGTTGCTATACATCAATTTGTACATTAACTTGATTACGACTTACACATATGACAAAATTTTTTATATTTTTTTAATTCGTTTTTGTAAATCCTTATTGACTTAATTTTAAACTGTTTGCTTTTTTCTCTCTCAAATTTGGGTCTATCTATCTGTATAGTAGCTTCTTTTTATTATTTAGGTTTTGAATAGTGAATTTGACGTGAATGGATCAGATTCAGCTAGTCAAACCTCTGTAGGAAGTGGTCCAATATTGCCTGTATCGACTAGATGTTCTGGTTCCCATGAAACAATACCTAACTGTGTTTATCCATTGTCATCATCAGTCACAGCAGCAAACAGAAAATCAAAATTTACTCGTGTTCGTGGCAAAACATCAACTGACGACATTTCTAAAAGAGTTAGTCGGTTTAATGACGTTATTATTTCACTGCGTAATTATTTCTAGTCAATTTTTTTAAAATGAAGGTCAATAAACAGTAGATTCCCACTAAATTTTATGAGTCGTAGCTACTCTTGGTATTAGGAATCGGGTCGAGTTATTAATATGTTCTTTTTGATTTTCTATACTGAAGCTTAACTTTTCAGAGGAATTCCTGAATCACATATGAACTTAGATTGTAAGTTTGTAGCTGGGTAAACATTCGACTTACTTTAATAATTTTGGTTATTGGACAGTTGGATAATATTTTCAATTCTCACATTCAAAGCCTAGTACTGGAGTATGAAGGTTTATGATACTATCCGATTACCCAAACTGAAGTAGTTCGGGCGGGGTTTGAACGTTGAACTTAGTGGTTAAAAATCGTACACCTGAATCATTAAACCACTCCTCTAAGAGCCTTATAAGGAGATATTTTGTGCTTGTAAAAATAATTTATCACTTGGTAACATTATTTTGACGGATGGTTTTATTAAAAGTACTGACTAACGAATCTCTTATACGATGGTACTACCGCTATTTCATTCGATTGAGTATTTCAATAAACAACAATTCAGGCTCACACTGCTATGTATTATTCTCTACTCCAATTTGCCTAAACGTTGAAATGATAAATTAACACTGAGGAAAATATGTGTTTTCGTTACATCTGATGACACAATAGAAAGTTTGTCGGTATATTTTATCATGACTTTGACAATCATCTACCAGCAAAAAAGTAACTAGAGAGCCAAATAAAGTTTTCTCATGTGACATACAAATTCCGACATGATTTATTTGACAGTTAAGTTTTACTAAGTGATTTTGGAGAAATTGTTAAGAAATAAATCCTTTTTCAACACAATCTAGTCTGTTTATTTGCTAAGAGGTTTCAAATTCTTTGTTATTGGCTATTAAAAATCGTAATTATGATCCAGTATAGTTTGGATTCCTGGAGTACTTACAGTAGATTATAATAAACAACTTTCCTGTTTTGAAAGTAATTTGTTTCACTCGTGAAATGGGATATTTTTGAAAGTGGTTATTAACATGGTAAATTTTAAATATTTGTATCACTTGATGTTATGACTTCTAATTAGATGTTGATGCAGTTTTTCAACAGAGTTTGATAGTTTCTAGCAGCGGGATCTACGACTTGCGTCCCATCCTGCTTGGAGCTCATCAGATGAATATGTCTGCACTTAGTGGTAATCGAGACTTTAACTCAGTATCCTTGACTCCAAGCACCTAACTCGTTATCTACTTAGCTATTGAGTCTAGATAACCAGTAGCTTGTGCAACAGACATGAATTTGTTACTCATTTCTGAGAATTTAAGTCTTCCTGTTGTTTATATTAAGGATTGTAATTGATCAGTCTTTTTAACATATATATCCAATCTTAGCGGATTGCCTTGATACTATCATTAAGTCACAGTGATTGTTGAGCAGAGCTTTTTAGTGGCTCGGATTGATGTCGATTACACCCATATGCCAAAAGAGACTAATCTGATACAATTCATAACACCAACAACTCTTAGAAATGACTCAAAATTTGTTACATTTTGTTGTGAATTACTTTACCATCATACATACTTGTTTGATTGAATTATCAAGAATTATTTGATTATTTGAAGATTTTTATCATACATAAGAATGCAATGAAAAATCATAAGATATTTGTAATGGCCTAATAAGTAAAAAATTGAATTTGTCATGTTTCGTGACTTAGTGTAGGTTATATCTTCAGAGACTAAATAAATAGTCGAATTGAATTAACACCACAAAATACATAGTACAACCAAAAAAAGCTTAATCAAGTCTTTTCAACACAGAATTTTGTCTGTTAATTAGATTGTGTGGATTGTGACACATTTATTGGATAGTCGTCTTGTGAAACTTGAACTAATAAACATTTAAACTACACAAAAAAGACCTAATAATCACATAGAACATAAGAGGCTCCAAATAAACCGTCCATAGTGGTACATATTTTTCTTTAGTAATCAATTAATTCATATGCAAAATATCAAAAAACTTCTCCCAACTACAAAGAAAGGCGAGTCGCTGAAGCTTTTCGTTTATTGCTAAACTGTACTGAGCTCAATAAAAAATAGAAGACTTGGACTATTTATTCAAACAACCATATTTACTTCTATTCACACCTCATATTATTACACACACGGACAAATTTAACCCTATTCTTTCATATTACAAATACCACATTTTTCACACCCACTAACATACAAGTATACAAGCATGTCTTACATAGGATCACCTTGACCGAGTAACATGGAATTGAGTTGATCAGGTTTATTGTGATTGTACTATGTGTTTTTCTTTGTTCTTTTGTACTATTTAAACTTGTGTTAATTTAATTCGATTATTTATTTATTCTATGAAGGAACGACTTACACTGAGTTATAAAATATTGAAAATTCACTTTACAACTCATTAGGATCTTACAAACACATCAGAATATTTCATTGATATTCAATTCAGTCATTTGAACTGGTCAAGTCAATCATTGGTATTGATATTCACACAACATTGTTTGCTTTAATATATATATATATCAAGTATATTTGAGATTAAAATATCATTCGAATGTTCCTTGATGGATTGATTTGGATTTCTCATTATTATAAGTAACTGTTTCAGATGATTAGGAAATTTCACAATTTTCTTCGTATTATAAACATGAACTAATGTTGATGATGACGATTTGTAGTTCAAATAGATGCTTTCAATGATTTTGAGTTACTCTATGCTGAATGATTTAAATTTTTTGTTCTGAATAATGTCACTAGTGAGTTGTACATTAAGTAATAGTAAGTTTACGGATTAATGTTTTTGAAATTAGGTTTGCCAACTTAGTGATTGTAACACAGAATCATTGTGTCATGGTTAATATTTATTGGACAATAATCATTGTATTTCCTCTACACTTATATTAATATCGCAAAAGTTATTTTTCAATTTTATGCACATTTTATTTTACTAAAAGGATATATTAACACCAGTGTCTTGTGCTACCACTACTACTGTTGTATCATCATCTGTTTCACAATCGACAATCTCAACCAATAACCATAATCATACACTTCATTCACAAATGTCTCGATCAGAATACAACACTAGAGAATATTTTCATTTTCATCCGAATGATGAAATCAATTCTAACGAACAAATAATTCATGAAAGAAAAAACAATTGGTTTACGCGTGCTGTTTCCGCTCCGGACACACCTCGTTCTTGGAAAAAGGATGCTTATAGCGTAGATAATAAACGAAATATGGTAACAACAGGATTAACAGCAACAACGACTACTACTATAAGAACACGGAAGATAATTGACAGTTCTGCCAAAAAACTTTATCCTACTCAAAGAACTGTGGAAGCATCTTCCATCAATCGAGTCTCTACGCAAAATAGACCTAAGGACTTGGTTAGTTTTTAAACGAATATTTGATTCCACGTGTAGTGATTCAGGATTGTTGTGTGTATGATTAGTGTTTTTACTACTAATGTAAAATAGATACTAAAAACAGCAATAAAACTATATAAGGGCTGGATTTTCAGCAGGCGATCTATAAGCAAACATGACTCATTTACTCAAAATAAACATCACTGTTTATTGACGATATTTTTGTTTTCAGAAATGTCGAACTTAATTTGTAAGTAATAATAATTGAAGTATAATCCGTAAAGTTTCTTATATTCTTTTCAACTAGTAAATTGTAATTCTAAAAAATAAACATAGAAAACAAATCGATATTAATTTATCATAGAAATATTCGATTATGTTCTTATTAGTGTGGTATTACGTAACAGTCGAAAGGTTGAAGAAGTCAATGTTCATACATCATTAAATAACTGGCTCGGCCTAGTAAATATTTTCATAAAGGTGGAGACAATATTATGACAAGTATTGGCAACAACCAGTCGTATTCATTGTCGATAAAACCGGCTGTTAGTCATGTATGGTTAAATTCTAATAGCTTACTTCCTTTTGCAGTTTTTGCTGGTGTTGTCTAGGAGGATGAATAACGCTGTACGATTAAACCACTCAACTCAACTAATACATCTTCATCAACACCATCCTCCTAAGCTACTAATTTTCTCCACTATCTTAAGCATAACCATTTTTTTCGCAAAAACATTTCCTAGTTGTTTCTTACGCTTGTTTGGTTCCCTCTGTCTGGCACTGTTTGTTAAGTGTGGTGGGGTCGTATCACCATATCAATATCTATAATTAACCGAAAATTTTTGTAAAAACTAAAGTTTTATTCAATCAAAGTGTCTTTTCGATAGTACACTTTTTGCGGCCTTCATAAATCCCTCTGGCTGTACGTAAACCCACCAAATGTAATGTATATATATATATTTTTTTCGTTCTATTCTGGATGTAAAATCTGTATAAGGCGTAGTAAAAAAATTCGGGAACAAGTGCTTGATGTTTAGTGTTGTCATTTTTCAAATATTATACTTCGACCAATATTGTAACATCACTTGTGTTTATATAGAAAGTGTAGCTTTAAGCTGATGACATAAATCTCTACCTGATCATTGAGTTCTAGTTTTCCACGAGGTTGTTTACTCTATTTCAAATTAAAACAGTTTTATCAAACAATGTAAATAATGTTCCCATCAATTAGATCAATTGTAAAGTATTTATAAATAGGCTAACTTTCTTCTTTCAATGTCACTTTTTTTCATCTGTATTCAGGCTTTAGAACAGTTCACACCACCAACACATACCTATGAAGTTTGTGCTAATCGATTATTAATAAATGAGTCGATTGCTGGTGGAGATTGTCCGAACGCATTGCCATTATTTAACAGACCTAAAAATAAATCATCTCAACAACGGTCTTACTCGGCTACACAACTAATTCCCTCAAGGTATGAGATCATGTTTTTTTGTCAAGTAAAAATATTCTCAAAAAAGTTAATACTCAGATTCACCATTCATAAGTATATTGAGTCTGCTTCAATCTGTTCGGTTTCATCTAACGGAAAATACAAAATCACATTCAATAACAAACGGGATCAGTAAAACATACCATTTACACTCATTATCATTAGAATATATTCTACTAACATTGATGGTTGAATGAAATCAGCAGAAAGTATTGCATGTTCTGCGTTTTATTCTCGTTAGCGTTCAGTCTGCTAGGTTCTTGTCGAACCTTTAGAAAACTTGTTTCGTCTATTGACAAATACACTTAGCTCAATTGTAGTTAGTGACGTTGTTATCGATATAACTTTTTTGTGATTGACTTTTTGTACTGTTGAATCGATTTTACACCTGAGTAGTTTACGAATAGTCAATATTTAAACAATTTAGTATAGGACACTCCCGTATGGTTAACTAACTTAGCCGATACTATTCTAGTTTCAGATAAAAAGGAACAGTCATCGAATCAATAGTGAAAAGAATGAGGTACATATTACAGAATCACTTTGATTTATCCCTTAAAAGTACTAGATGTATGATATTTACACTTTTTTGGATCTTCATTCACACAGGTTTATATTTGGTACAGGCGACTGTGAATACTTTTTCTTAAATTCCCACTTTATTGATCAAAGTAGTTTTTTATTTGTTTCTTATATTTTATGTAATATTTTTTTCAAGAACTGGTTACTTTTGTACACTTTGAATTCATCTTGATCAACAACAAATGTGAATAAGTAAGATATCTTGACTAATCTGAATTTTCTCTTTATTGATATGACTGAATGACTTGTTTTGATAATAAAGAATAAATTGATCATCAGCACAGCGTGTCTGAGCTGCATAAATATCAGAAAACAACATCTGGTCTGTAATCGGGAAGGGTAGTTATTTAAAGTATAGTTCTATGTACATTTTTAACTAATCTAAATTATAATGAATGAATCTCGTCAAATGATTTATGCTGATTGGTCCAGTAACATCATAAATTACCTAATAGGATTATTCAGACCACGTAGTAGCATCAATCAAACTTTACTTGAATACATCTATTACATGTACAGACAACTGATGCTAAATAGATTTCAAACCTTTACTAAATTATGCTACTTTTCATTGTGGTTATTTCTAATTATCCAGGATTTTATAGTTTTTATTTTCGAACAAATTAAAGTTTCTTTTAATATTTGGAATTAACTACCTCTAATTTGTTTTGTTGAGCCAACAACTCAGTTTCCAACTTTTCTGTTTAGAAACAAAACTTTTAGTTCTTCTCTTGTGTTCACACATTTTTGTTCTTTTTTTTACAGTACCTTCGT
Organism: Schistosoma rodhaini; assembly: GCA_944470415.2. Lineage (NCBI taxonomy): Eukaryota > Metazoa > Platyhelminthes > Trematoda > Strigeidida > Schistosomatidae > Schistosoma > Schistosoma rodhaini. Next base: position 28,783,715 of record OX104037.1, on the reverse strand, counting down.
TGGTTCTTTTCCTTTCATTACATCTCTCCTATTCTTTTTGTTTTTCTGCTACTGTATTTCATAATATTCAGCATCACCTTTTGTTGAGCGGTAATAACTTTTTTCTAGCGTAATTAGGTTTAACTGTTTTAAACATCATGCAGTGCATGGATGGAAACGCGCATACAAGATCCGAGTAGTGTCATTCATTTGACCGCACCTAATCAAAATAAAGTTTCATCTCGATACACGCTCCGTGTATCTGGAAGCCCTGACGCTGCTTCCCGTGGCCTCGCTGGAGTAGGTATAGCATTAAGTCCTAGGGCAGAACTAGCTCTTTTAGACTGGATCCCAGTAGACAGTCGTCTATGCGCTGTCCGACTAAACGGATCAGTAAGGACCCGGAAAGATAGGGAAACTCGTCGTTGCCTCTTCGTCGTCTCTGCCTACTCTCCCACTAACTGCAGCTCAGACGATATAAAAGATGAATTCTACAGGAAACTTTCTGACCTTCTCCGAGAAGCTAGGCGTTCTGATGTAGTAATAGTAGCAGGTGACTTTAATGCTCAAGTAGGTAAACTAAGTGAAAGGGAAAGACACCTGGGTGGATCTTATGGTGTCATGGCGAAAAGAACAGATAATGGCGACCGTCTGTTGCAGCTGTGCTCAGATAACCGCCTATTTCTTGCACATACTAACTTTAAGCATAAGGAAAAACATCTTTTGACATGGCGACCCCCGAATTCGTCTCAACGTTGGACCCAACTAGATCACATCGCTATCAGCCACCGATGGAGGGGCTCGATAGAAGACTGTCGCTCATTCTGGGGCACATGCTTAGATTCAGATCATGCTCTAGTGCGAGCACGTATCTGTCTGCGTCTTACTGGTCGTAGGAAAGACACTTCAGGGAAGCCTCTAAAGGTTCTACTTAATGATAGGCAAGCTAAGAATATATTTCAGGAACAACTAGAAAAACAGTTAGGCAGCCATGTAAGTTGTGTCCACCCCGAGGCAGCGTGGAATGACATCCGAAAAGTTGTGGAAATAGCAGTGATATCCGCTAGTAAAGTAAACCATAACGTTAGGGAGAAACAATGGATCTCGGCAGCATCTACCGCACTGATAGATGCTCGTAAACTCATCCCACCTGGCTCTGAGCATAACGAAGAGCGGAGTCAACTTAAGCGCAGGCTTATAAGAAGTCTACGTAATGATCGTGAACAGTGGTGGGTAGCGAAAGCAAGAGAGATGGAAAAGGCAGCGGCAATAGGTAACAGTAAGCAGTTATTCAGACTCGTTAAAGAAACCGGTATTAGGAACCCGAATATCAGTGAAACCATCTCAGATAAAGATGGGCATATTATTCATTCTCAATCCAGGAGATTGGATCGATGGGCAGAGCACTTTAGGGATCAGTTCAACTGGCCTTCAGCCACTCTTCAATTACCCACGATCCCCAGTCGTCCTGAATGGCAAATTGATGTAAGTCCTCCAACCCTCTGTGAGGTTGAAAAAGCTATAGGAAATCTGAAGCCAGGGAGAGCAGCAGGCCCTGACAGGTTGACCCCTGAGATTTTTAAGGATGGTGGTCCAGTACTAGCAGTGAAATTGACTGAGGTCTTAGGTAGAATCTGGGAACTGGACGTAATTCCATCTGACTGGTCCCAATCACTGATTGTGCCAGTCTATAATAAAGGACAAAAGTCTTCCTGTGACAATCACAGAGGGATCAGTTTGACTAATATAGTGTCTAAAATATTAGCTTCAATAATACTAGGTCGCCTAACCAAATCTCGTGAAGAGCAGACTAGAGAAAACCAGGCTGGTTTTCGACCTGGACGTGGTTGCATAGACCAGATATTCACCCTACGTCAGGTTCTAGAACATAGACACAAATTCAGACGTCCCACAATAGTAGTATTTCTTGACCTTAAGGCGGCATTTGACTCTGTTGATCGTGAGGTTCTATGGCAATGTTTGTCACTGAAAGGAGTACCAAAGAAGTACATTAACCTTATAAAGGCTCTCTACTCGGACACAACTGGTCGAGTTAGAGCCTATGGCGAACTGTCATCAGAACTGATTACCACAAGTGGCGTTCGTCAGGGCTGTCCACTCTCCCCATTCTTGTTTAACTTTGTCATTGACATACTTTTAGAGATAGCACTTTCATCAGCTAAACCTCCAGGAGTTGAACCTTTACCAGGAGGCTCACTCGTTGACTTAGAATACGCCGACGACATAGTTTTACTCGGTGAAGGTGCTGACAATATGCAGAGTCTTCTGACCACTATAAGCAACTATGCAGGCATGTTCGACATGCGATTCTCTCCCTCGAAGTGGAAAATGTTACTTCAGGATTGGGTTGCATCGACACCTGAACTAATGATAGGGAGTGAAGTAGTTGAGCGTGTAGACCACTTCACTTATCTTGGGAGTCTCATCGGCTCTTGTGGTCTGGTATGTGACGAAATCTCAGCACGGATACAGAAGGCTCGTCTAGCTTTCACCAACTTGCGTCATTTATGGCGTAGGCGAGATATCCGTCTAGCAACCAAAGGACGGGTTTACTGTGCAGCAGTTCGCTCCGTCCTACTCTATGGCAGTGAAACATGGCCAATAAGAGTAGAGGATATTCGTAGGCTACTAGTGTTCGATCATAGGTGTCTTCGAAGCATTGCTCGTATATCCTGGGACCACCGGATAAGTAATGCAGTTGTTAGGAAACGAGTACTAGGTAGGGATGGCAAATCGATTGATGAAGTAGTGAAACTTCATCAGTTGAGATGGCTGGGACATGTGTTACGTATGCCCGACCACCGACGTGCAATGTTTCATGGTGTAGGAGTAGGTTGGAAGAAAGCTAGGGGTGGCCAGACCAAAACGTGGCACAAATCAATGAAGTCACTGACAAGTGGACTGGGCCATGTTGGTAGGTGTAGACTACCTGGTTGGGATTCGCGAGATGACAGCAACCGATGGTTAGAGACCTTGAATGACATGGCTCAAAATCGTTTCCAATGGCGAAGGTGCATCCACTCTTTGTGTTCTACCAAATTCTAATCTTTGAATTTCTCATGTCTTTATCTTTTTCTCTTTCCAAATTTATTTCATTGTACTATACTCCTTCAATAATTTCTTCAAACCCTAATCTTTTGGATTTCTGATTATACTCCTACTACTTCTACCACTATGGGATTTGAATCGACAACTGCATCTCTGTGCTAATGTGGTATGGCAACTCGAACTGATGTACGTACGTACGAAGTTCTACGTTGTGACTGACTGACTGATATCTCCCTACAATGACCATTTTTTCGTGTATATGTATGGAAAGCAATAGTTTTTTTACTTTGTTTATAATTCGATGATATTTATCTTCTGAACTATATGACAATCAATTGTAATTGAAGGTTTTCCTAATTCACGAATGCATAATCATAACGATTGGTAAATATTACAAGTTAATGTTATACAACAAAAAGATGTAAGGAATCTGTGGTTTTTATTTTGATCTTTATCTTCATTCTTGATTATTCACTGTTTATTAATATAAGTCATCATTCAACATCGTCACCCATCTGTTTTAAATGTTTAATTTACTCTAATTATGAACCTGATGAATTAAGAATATTGGAAAACTAGGGAATAATGTTCAGCTGATCAGAGTACTTAGCAGTTTTTTCGCTTTGTTTTGGAATTCTGTAGCATTGTTTCACATAGTATCAAGCTTATAAATCTCAGGTGTTACTTTCAATGACCTGAATAGTCATAGCTATCAGTCCCACTTTTTATTTGGTGAATAAATATATTAAGATTTTGCGATTGTTACCCAGTTTTCTGGGACATTTATTAGTAAAATTATTGGTTAATTTATATAATGTTATCATTTGTAGTCAAGTTCTTCATATATATATATGGGAGGGGGTAGTGAATACAATTTTAATTTAATTCGAATTTATTTGGTCAGTTAGTTGACTAATTCATGACTCTTGTTAATTTAAGAATGATATTAAACTCTACTACCAAACAGGGGTTCATCATACTTTTGTTATTTTGTACCCTGCAACCTTAATGTTGTCCTAACGGTTAGTCTAACTGTGCAAAGTTTGTTGTACAATACATTGGTGGAGGCAGTTTTGCTTTTCGCTTGTTAAAATCGGTCTCTTTGAAGTAAAAGATGTTTGATGATGATTTTCTGCTTTCCTTCGTCTTTTTCTTTAAAAGATTATTCATATTCGGTGACAACATTGTGTTTTCTAAACAGTAGATATTTATTTGTTCATAATTTATGGTTCCGTTGATTAATCGATTAGAGTTTTCATTTTCTAATCAGTTTAAATGTACATAATATCTTATTTTCAAAAGCCATATCATCACTAAATGTTTGTCAGTTCAACTTTTCTAAGTTATTTCAAGTTTAAAATGAAGAAATAAAAAAGGAAACAGGCTTTCTGTCTACATCTTTTCTGAAAAAATTCATTTTTTATGAAATGATTTCTGTGGGTAGGCTATATAACTGTGTTCCGTGTTACTTATACGGACAGGTATAGGCATTATGCAACAGGAATCGGAAGTAAGATTCCTATAGACAGAAGAGGAAAATGAAAACTGGAAGAAAAACAGAAAGCAAGCAAAATGTCAACAGGAACGAAAGAACAATGGAGTTTGTAAGAGACTATTTGAGGAAGATGAGTAAATGGTGTATTCACTGTGTTGTTATCATATTTTAGAAATATGGCGTATCATTTTTCATAATACAGTAAATTGGTCTACTCTAATCAAGTCTTCATTCATTACATAGCCACTTGGAAGCTAGGCCTACTGACACTTTCAAAGGTGAATTCCTTGACGTGTTGATGCCAGTTGAATAGTTGTCATTGAAACTCACGGAGTATCGAAGTACTTCTGTTCCTTCATTTATTCACCACCTCCATTGTCACATATTTACAAATGACATGAAAAATGATCAAATCAAAGAAAAGTTGATTAAGTTTCAATATCTGAACTGATTAGGTTTTCAATTACTAAGTGATACAGCCACTTTCCCATTATATTGAATCAAATAATGCCTGTAAACATATCTCAAGATCTCAATTTTTCTTATCCTATATTATCCAAATATCTTGTAGAAATAAAGTCAAACTTCAAGAACGACGTCATGTTCGATCCCGTGCCAGTTGGTTTCCTGTTAGGTATATTCTGATACTGATTGTTGGAATTTGTGTTTGTGTGTTCATGCAGTAACCGCACATACATACATTAATATACCAATTTAACTAACCTCATTTTATTGTTATTATCAATGGATTGGTTCACTATTTTTGTTTTGTTTATAACTGATTTTAATAATAATAATAATGGGGAGTGAGTTTGTCAGTTGTGTATTCATCAGTTTATAATTTATCTTTTGTAACTCATAACCATTGGAATAATAAAACAATTCTATTTTGAAGTTCTAAAATATCATTAGATGTTTTTATCTTTGTGCTTTTGAATTATTGTGTTTTTTCCTTAGTTATTCAATATACAGTATAAATTAAGAATATAACATGACATCAGTTCATAGAGTCATTGAGAGTTAAGCTGATTCCTGTTGGTTCGTCTGGACGATTATCGTAACCAATAGTTGAAGATGTTAAGTGACATGGCCCAGGGCAGATTGCATTGGCGCATACATATTCCTACTATCTTGCTTTAAATCTTGAGTTTTAAAACTATTCTATTCTTTTTATACCATGAATTTATTCTTTCTTTTCAAATCAAATTATTTGTATCTAGTCATTCCTACTACTGGTGACACGCCTCCTGCTTTTACTACTCTAAGACTTGTTTAAAAGTTATTTCTTCTCTTGGTTCTGATATAGTTTGATAAAATGAACTGATGCAAATATTTATCAGATTCTACATTGTTTATAACTAACTGGCAAACTGATTGAGAATACTATTTCGTTATTTTAGAGTACCTATTGCTTTGTTGTGTAATTTTCTTCTCATTAAGTGAAAATACTATCGAAAATTAATATAATCTCTGTTTTTATAGTTAAAACGTGAGATTGTAGGACTTTGATTTTTCAATCGATGTAAAACTTAACACAATTAATGAATATCTGTACTTGTGGTGGTGATGGAAGGATGATTGATGCGTTTTTACTTTATATTCAGTTAATGTTGTATACAGTTGTTGACGACTAATTGGTCTTAACTATTTTGATACATCTCTATGACAGGATTGACCACTAATATCTAATTATATGGATGAGAACAATGAAATTTAATTGTTTTCTGACTTTGGCGTTTTCAGTGATGTTGCCTTCCCAAAACGGAAGGAGGGAAGCTAGCAAAGATTGACCCCGAAAAATAACACTTCATTTCACTACATAGATTTCCGATGCTGTTGGTAAAATGTAGACAGTACGGAGCCAATGTATCTAAGACAATTTGCAAAAAGGATGTTTGTGACTACCAACATCAATCGGCCACAAGGCTTTGCGGTCGTTTAGATCAGAAAACCCTGTTTCCTTTTCAGATTTCTCCAGAAAAAAATACCCTCACGCATTGTGGACAATCGAAAAGTGACAATCACACGCACATACCAAAAAGCGTTGAAGTTCATCTTGTCCCCCACTCCATCTTTTGATCCTGGTTTCAAACTCTTATGGTATCATTTGTGCATGTTATTAAGGTGTCCTAAACTAGGGTTAATCAACTGCCTGGTATCCTTCATCTTTTTTATCTGATGTTAGTTTATGAAGAAATCTACTTTGAAACTTAACATAAATTCCACAAATCAACTCAACTACCTGAATACAATTTTAGAATGAATAAACACTTTTTCCGATAATTAACAATTTTATCGAATGTGTATTAGCTCCATTCAAACTGTACTATTACAAACGTACATATGATTTTGTTGCAGAATAGTTGTTTATGTATACTTATGTATCAAATAATGACTTTAAAAAAGGGAATGATATATATGAAGGGGTTTTGTGGAGATTTTAGTAATTTTATAGAATTGAGATCAAGAGTTAATTGAAGCTTGACCACCATGGAAAACCTGGAAACACTGGACGGCTGTTTCATCCTATTGTGGAACTCCTCAATCGATTTAAGATCTCAACTATATAAAATTACTAAAATCTCCACAAAACCCCATTCTGATAATGAGCATGTGTTGACTAGTGACTGGCTCCATGAGGTATTTCTTGGAGTTCTAGTGAGAAGCAGTAACCAGTGGAGTTCAACCAGGTCTGTTGGGAGATATCAACTCACTGATGACATTAGTCAATGGTTGTTCGATTTCGTGGATTGATTGAAGTTAGACATTAACACCGTTGGATGCCTGCCAGCCCAGTGGTCTAGAGGTTAAGTGCTCTGGCGCGAGACTGGTAGGTCCTGGGTTCGAATCTCGTGGATGTGCACTGCTGAGGAGTCCCATAATAGGACGAAACGACTGTCCAGTGCTTCCATGTTTTCCATGGTGGTCTAGCTTCAATTAACTCTTGATCTAAACTCTATAGAGTTAGTTTGTCTTCTTTTTCACAACAATGGTGATAGAGGGAGACTATGTTTGTGTGCGTGTGTGTTTACTATTCAATAGCAACCCGTTGATTTGTTATAACAACAAACGTTTCTTAGATAAATAGGAATCTTTATGATAACTTTCACATTTTTCTGTTGTTTGACTAAATTAAATCGACTGTGATTTTATCATTTGTCGGAAATGACACTCAGTTAATGATGAACGATATCCTGTTTTTTATTCATCTCATTCTGGATTACATAACCTAATCATTTCTCTTTTGTGTTCTCTCTCTTCTTATTATTCGTAAACTGCTATACTTCTAACTAATCTACCTTCATTACTAATTTCAATGATGAGTCAATAAATGGAATTCATTAATTAACCATTGTTTCAATGTTTTAATTAATTTTTTTATTGTAATTTTTTCTGTTTTCATTTCTACAAGCTCTGTTTTTTAGTTAGGTGTTTCAGTTATTTGTACTAAAAAAAATAACGGATAAAGAGAAGTTAATATCGTTGAAACTTTCCATATTGCATTTCCCTTTCCTCTTTTTGTACTTAGAGAACTTTTCTGTTCACTTTTTACTTGTTTTTTTTTATTATGAATATTGAGTCAAATTCATCACATAGTCTCTTGTCTTTTGTTTAAATATAGATATTTTTCACATTTTTCCCTTTAAATTACAGTTCTCCTACACAACATAATCCTCCTCCTTCTACAATTGTTGATGATTCTGTTAGTCTATATTCAACAAATAGTTTACATCATTTTCTTGATGATACGAATGCGAATCGTGCTTTGAATTACAATTATGGTGATCGTTGTCAACAGCGTAATCAGTTGAAGGATTTACGTGCTTCTGTAGGTTTTTGTGTTACTTATTATTATTATTATCACAGATCAACGAGTTTTGATTAGTTATGTCCCTTATTTGTTTGGCTAAATAATGAGTTAAATACTGTTAGTGTTTGTCAAAATGATTTATTTGGATATAATTATGTGATAACTGCTAGTCTCATGGCTAACAATGTCGTTGAATTTACTAACAATCTAAACATTTTGAACAGTTCACTGTAGAATAATTAGTGTTTTGATCTAATTGTGATGCATAGAAGTGTAAAACAGAATAAATGTTATTGAATACTACGTATAGTTATATAATCCAAATATTAAATCTTCTACAGTTAAATCAATTATTTCGAACCATTTGTCATATTCTGTTTCGGTTCAAGCAACAAAGTATTTCATATGTAGCTGTCTTAGTAAACATGAAGTTAAACTAAGCACAAGAATACTTGTATTTGGCTACTATGTCTTATTTTTGTTTTTTTTATTTTTAATACGGCACACTGGTTTTTACCGTTTAATTTCAAACAATGAAATATTAAAAAGTAACATACATCTTATATGTGTTTATTCTTTTATATTCAACTACTCTTAAGTAATGACGATATTTGAGGGAAAGGAGTGTATACAATGTCACTAGATTAAACTGGATTGTTATGTGTACGGTTTCTTACTAGAACTTAACAACATTATATATTCATATTTGTGATACTTATTTTGTAGACGATCACAATATTTACTGGAAAAAAAATTTTTTTAAAAAGTTTCTAGTTCCTCCGTTGTTTTTTCTTTTTTTATATTCTTCACTAACTTAGGTGGATATAACTTCAAAGGCTTTATTGATGTCATCAAAATCATCATCAGGTTATCATGGTAAGTTTCTTTTATTCTTTTAAGCACTTTTTAAGAAAAATAAACACTGATTTACTGTGTAGATGTATGCAAATAAATAGATGCTTTGCATGCTTTTTTAATTGGTACATTGAATTCAAACACGAACACCATCTTAAGATCGATTGGTTAGAATCTAACCTTTAATATAAGGTTTCATTCTACACTAGAATTTTACAGTATTAAATTATACAGGTCTTCCTATACATTTATAAGTATAGGGCTGTGAAAATTAGGCCGTTTCATGACCTCAATGAAACGCATTAAGTTATACCACCCTTGACTACCTGGCAACACTGAAAGGCCATTTCGTCCTAGTATGTAACTACTTAGCAGTAAGCATTCACGACTCTTCATGCAAGTATCGAATCCAGAACCTTCCGTTCCGCGCACAAACACCCTTCCTCTAGACTACTGAACCGGAATCCGACAGTTTTAATGTCCAAATTTAGCCAATCCACAATATTGCGCATACATTTATAGTTCAGCAATTATTACTTATGCCTGTTACCCTCGTGAATGAACATAGGTCGCCCATCAGGTCTCCATCCAGCTCTGTCCTGGAAAATTCTTTCCGGTTTGCTATTCATCCTTTTCATGTACACTTCCAATTTTCGACGCAGTGTTCTTTGGTCTTTCTCTTTTTCCTTTCTCTTGAGCATTCCATGTTAGCGCTTGTCTTGTGATACAATGTATTTCCTATCCACTTCCAACGTGTTTTTCTAATTTCCACTTCATGTGGAAGTTCGTTTGTTCTCTCTCACAGTAGGATGTTTCTGATGGTATCCGACCAATAGATATTGAGTATCTTGTGTAGATAGTTGTTTACAAATACTTGTACCTTTATGATGATGGTCGTAATAGTTCTTCAAGTTTCAGCTACTTACAGTAGGACTGTGTTGACGTTCTTATTGAATATTCTCACTTTGATGTTGGTTGATAGAGAGTTGTTTTGAGTTCCATATGTTCATCGACTGTAGGAATGCTGTAGTAGCTTTGCCAATCCTTACCTTTACATCTGCATTATATCATTGGTAAATCGGTGATGTTACCCAGATATGTGGAGTTTCTCCATCAACCGGTAATATGATAACATTTGTACTATTTGGTACTACATAGCTTTATTAATATAAGGCACCACTCCATTCATGTAATTTAAACAAGATGGTTTCAAGTGCTGTTGACTGTGTGTGTGGTGATATATCACTTCCAGGGTGTCTACACCGTAGAAGTACGGTTTTTCTTGAAGTGTGGAAAGGAAACTGGATTGATGGTAGTCTTGTTGGCTTGTGAGGATATTCACAGTATTTAGGAGGTGGATTCTTGAGCCCAGTCCCTTGAAGCCTTTTTATACATAATTTTCAACTTTACTACCGGTTTCGGACATTTTTGTGGCGAAGTGAGGTTTTATTTTTAAGTTTGACCTTTTCTAACTCCTCTCTCCGTTGTGGCAAAGAAGTATTACTGGAGACATTGATTGTCTTTAAGAAATTTCTTACTGCCACTACATCTGTGTTCATCCGGCAGCATCACTTCTCTTTTAGACCTGACGTCTACTGTTTATTTTGTCTAATCGTTCTCTAACAGACATAATTTGATAGATACATGTGTTTCAACCAACATAGCTCGATTGAGTTATCACGATACACAATCCTGATAATGACATCAAGAAAACAAATGCGATTGGTTATATCTATATGTTGTATATTATAACAGTATAGAGTATACCGATATTTGTTGTTCAGCTACGCTACACACATTGACATTTATCGATAACTTCTTTAAAAAGATATTTCAGATGTCCCTGGTCTCGATTAGGTTTTTGTTGTGCGTATTGATTTTTGTTTGTAAAGAATTTTTTCTTAATAACTCAAATTAGCACACATTTTAATGCATGCTACATTCATCGTTTTATTAACATCATAATTCTATTTTGTCTCTCCGTTGTTGATAAATAGTATTGATCATTTGCTGTTTCGTTTTTGGCTCTCAAATGTTATTGTAGATATTAGGCCACTTCATTAATCAATGTGACAAGACAGTTAAATTAATTGTTTTTGTGCGTTTTTCGAATTTACGACAGATGAATTTATGCAGTACAGATTTAACTAAAACTGTATTTTGTACTCTTGTTTATATATAACAAAATATTTTTCAGTCTTCATATTGCACAAATGTCTGTAGTCTGAAGATACCAACCTGGATTGAGCGTGACATTCATGCTTTCCCTACCTCGGTTCTTACTGTTGCTTAGTATCATCAGGGTTTACACAGCATGCTTGTAACTGAAACCAGAGTATCTGATTGAAAAATATTATTATCGAGTTTCTATGGTTGCATGCCCCGTGATTTCATTCCCTGCTTTTTTCGTGTATTGCTTCATGTTACTAACTACGAACAATAAGTAGTTAGATTTATGTTCAATCATTTCTGCGCTTGTAGATCATCCTGTTTCAAAATTCTTTTTCCATTATCTTACTGTTGCACTGTGTTAGTCCATTTTCCCACATATAATTCCTTTGTATTTCGATTGTCGTTCAATTTTGTTACACAGAAAACTTTCAGTTACTTTCAAATATCTACATAACTTTTTATTACGATCTGATTTGTTCAATTAACATATCATTGTAGAAAGGAGCACTGAGTGATCTGTCTTGAAATCTTAATTATTTCTTCAATTACATATGATGTAGCTATGTATCTTATCCCAATTCATGGAATATTTTCTACTTTTACTTCGTATTCACTTAACTCAAAGACACATTTTCATTTTAGTGATGAAACTTTTTTAGCGCTGTAACAGATTATTTAAAATATGTAGACTCGTTATATTCATTTCATTTTCTGTGACGACATTATTTATTTGAGTAATTTTCAATTTTCCACTTGTGACCTAATCGTTGCATAATGACAATGTAATTCAATAGAGTAAGCGACTTTCTTCAATTGTCCAATATTGCAACTAATTTCAAGTTTAACATAAATTGAAATTGTAGTTATACTAAAATATTTTTCACAATAATTTTTTAAATATTCAATACCTACTAACTGTTAAAAATTACGGAAATTTTCTATCAGTTCAGTTGCTACAACAATTTTTCCGTCTTTCGTTTCTTCAGAAGATAGACAACTTTAGTGTCTACGTTTGAGTTTTCTGGTTGCTAGCATCACAGTGACATGGAGACCTTTTATGATAAAACATGTCTGCATCCGGTTAACATCCATAACTATTCAGTTCAAATAAATTCAAAACATACGTTAATTGTAATATTTGCACACTTAAAAAATAGAAGCATTTACCCACAGAAGACTAGAAGATGGCCATAGAATGTTGAGGATTAATTGAATTTGGTAATTAACACTATTTTACCCTAACTCACTGGTTTATAGGTTTGAATGCTATACCGCGTTCAGGATCGTGGATATCCTTTTCTGAGAAGTCCCATAGTAGAGCAAAACTGTCGTTCAGTGCTTCCAGGTTTTCAGCGATGGTCTAACATTAATCGGTTCATGATTTCAATAAAAAAAGATAGCCCAAATTTTTTTATCATATAACCTTTGCACCACTTATATATATATATATATATATATATATATTAAACTTTAGTCATTATTACTGCTTTTTTGCTATTCAGATTCGAAGAATCGTTTACTTGCTGTCAAAAAATATTCTTCGCAATATCTTACTAACACGCAAGAGACAAATTCTCGAATGAACAGTGAATCTGTGCCCAGGAGCTCAACACATAATCTAAACTCAACTTTGGTAAATCACAATGGGTTTTTTTCCACAATGATAAGAATATAAACAATAATAATCTTATTCATAATAATTAATTTTCTGTAGTCCGCGGTTATAAACATTTTAATGACTTCATCTATGTTTATTTATAATTAACTGTATAAGTATAGGTAAACTTAAGACTGCAAATGCTTCATGTCAACTTTCTTCTAACACTACTTCTTTGTTCTGTTTGATCTTCCAACATTTTTGCTTTATACCCTGTTGATATCCCATATCCCTTTTCTCTCCGGTTATGCTGATTCACAAAATGATAGCTTCGACTGATTTATTTTTTCCAAGTTTTACATTATCTGCAACTGTTTAGACCATATCGTGATGTAATGCAACAAACATGAAAATCACTGTAAATAGCATTTGCTTATTGATCATTATAAAAAAACTATTGGTCTTTCATCTCACAGTCGAATGTAGATGTCCATTCATCCCGTGTTTCATGTATCAACCTAAAAGTGCTCAATATGATTTGGAAAAATTTAAACTACAGTTTTTTCTTGTTTACTCATATATGTTTACTGTTCGAATTTTCTCTGTTTGAAACTCGTAAAAACGATTAAAAGGTAACTTCCATCGTTCCATCACTGAGGAATTATATAAAATCACAGAGCATTGGATAGCTGTTTTTTTAATACTACTTTTCAATAGTGTATCTTTTCAAACACATACATAGTCGAATATAATGTCTTTTGGTCCCTTCAGGAGTGCAAATTAGGCAGTGGATTGTATTTCTTGTCATTCGATTTCCCGAATTCAATTTACTTAGTCCTTAGTTTGCTAACTCATCCTCTGTATGAAATTTGTTGACCTTTTTCACTTGAAATAGATTAGTTGTGTTGATCCATGATTTTATGTAAGGAAAATGTATATACTACGTGGATCGGATTTCAAGTAATTACGTTTTTCTTTGTTTTTCATTTATTGATTAATTCTTAAAAGTTATCTATAGAGGATAAATTTTAGCATTCAATTAGTCTAAGTAGGCACACGTTGTATCATAGTTGAAAGTGAACTAATGCCGATTAAATAGTCAACCTGTCATGTCTACATGGAGCCTGGGATACATACGCGTCGGCCTATGTTGACATATCACATTAGTACGACAACATGAATAGAAAACAAATAGAAATAACAATATATCAGAAATGATAGTGGGAAAGGCTAAACATATGATTCGAAAAGACAGAATGAAAAGGTATCTATATAAGAATACTTGAACTGAAAATCTAGAAAAATATAAACGGTGAATGCATCTGGGACATTGTGTCATTTGCCTTCACCAACCACTAATCGAGGTTGTCGCGTAAACCAGATTTACTTTGTTCGATCAAGTGAAGTATTTATCCTTCATCAATAAACTCCAGACAAATTAATTAATATATATATAGATCTTATCCAAATCATTTTGTTATTAAAGTGGTTGTTGATTAGATTTGATTAGAACTTATGTATAAAATATGTCCGTGCAGATCAATATACAATCAAATATTTCTTAGTATTATGTCTTGTGTATTCTATTTAAGTGTTCAGTCATTTTGAATTCCATATACTAGGAACGGTTTCTCACAGTTCTAGTGAAAAAAGAACTTTGACACATCGATTATTATAGATTCATCCAGCTAACTGGTCCCATGTAAGATGACATGCACACCATGGATTTCACTGCGAGTTACGTATCAAATATACCAAAATCTGATATTTTTCTTCGTTACCTTTTTAAAAAAATTTTGGTGACAATATTGACTTTCTGTCTTATGACTTTTTTAAAATTTTAGTCTCAATTTCAACCAGACGATTTGGATTCATGTAGGTCAGCTGTCGAATCACTTCATGCTCTTCGTGTAGCCTTAGATTTGGCTATTAGTCGATTAGCTAAATTATCTTGTTATAATCATAAAAGTGAAGAACACACAAATCTATGTCAAATTGTTACTGAACAACTTGAATGGAGATTTTCACGTTTACGTGCTATGCTTGGTCTATCACCAGTTTGTGTTGAAGCACCAGTGGCTCGTGTATTAATTGCAGATATTGTAGAACGCTTAATTCCAGAGTTAAAATCAGCTTCTTCAATGCTAGACAGTGCAGACGCTTTAAACAGCAATACTAATATTGACAATGTAGATATTGATAATCCAGATAATCAAGTAAACATTGAAAATAAATCACAATTCCAAAAAGCAATGAATTTGTCCGATACTTCTGGATATAAGATGACCGAAATGAATGACAATTCAACTATCACCAATCATAAAACTGTGAATATTATTAATCGCGATGGTTATATTGACAATAATAATAATAAATCGAGGGATGGGAAAATGAGGAACGAAATTCATTATAAAGAACATGATGATGATAATGCTGATCGTGACGACAATGATGATATTCATGAAACATTTATACAAGAAAATAAGACTCTCGAAACTATCTGAAGAAAAAGTTACCATACTTCGGTCTTTCTGTACTTGTTTTTTTTCTGTTAATTTTGTATTTATTGTTTTTATTCGACGTTTTTTTTAATGAAATAACAACTCTATTAATGGTGTGTACATACTACTTATTTTTCATTTTATTATTGAATTCAATAAACTTTTCACTATTTGAATTTTTTTCTAATTATCAAATATTGGACAAACGGAAACAAACACTTTTTGAAATATAATATAGCAGATACTACTTATATGCATTTAGCGCCTTTTTTCAAAATCTTATTCAGCGTAATTTGTCAAGAGTGAATATAACTTGTTTTGGTGTGTAAGTATAGTGTTACCTATAATATCGCGTTTCATTGGATAACTGTTGATTGGCCATACTACTACGACTACTACTGATAATAATAATAAAATTCACAATCCTTTTACCTATTTATTGACATGTTCATGTACATATATATATATATATATATATATATATATATATATATATATGCGCACAATGTTACGCTTACTATTCTCTCAAATTGTCGTCAAAAAAAGCCTTTAATTTTCTTCCTGTAATACTCACTATGTTTATTCTTAGTTGTTATTTGGATGCATTTCATTGTGAATTGATAAAGTACATTATGTACACAGTGAACAAATAATCTTTATCTTTGCATGTTTACCAACTTACATCCGTCGGTTTAATCAACTAGACATAATGTTAAATATACCCTGCCATTATTTCTGTTTTGTATACATATATATATTTCTTTTATATTTTGTTTAGTTCTAAATCAATATTTTTATTTATTTATTTATTATCTCTTTTTAAAGAATTTTCTTTACCTAAACTTTCAACCTAACTGAATACTGTTGTGTATGTATATACTTAGTAACTTTTTTTCAGTACACTACCGTTTCGTATTTGTATCTGTGTATATGTGTAAGTTGACTATATGTATTTGCATATACATATTGAAACCTCCTTCGATTGCTTACTTTATCCACTCTTCTTTGTTTCTGATTTAATTACTTAATAATAACTATCTATTCATTGAAATTATTGGGGATTTATTTCTCAATGATGATTTGTAGAGAAAAAAACTTACTGATGTACACACATACATTAGTAATTTTATAATTATATTTTAAAAAGAAGAAAAAACGAATTATAATAGGAGATATGTGTTTTCTTTCATGAAAATCATAGTAATTATAATATATATAGAAACAATTTCTTCTATTTGAATATTACTAAGTGTGTAATCTTCGCCAACGTCCTGGATTTCTGGTAAGTCTTGTCGATTAAACGCTATATTCGGATCCTAAGGTAGTCTTGTACCCCTAGCTGTAAGCTAGAGCTACACAGCGACTTGAACACGAGAGAAAAGGCACAAAATATGCGGGAAGCAATTTACTCCAAATGTTCATTTATGTACAGAAAATAAAAAGGGTTTTTATAGTTTTTTAGAAGTCCTTTGGTTTTCCTGAAAATTCTAGAATACTACTAAACATAGTAGCAGTGTAGTAATCGGCCAATCAGAATCTCTACATGTGACTTTTCATTTTCGCAATATTTCTTCTCATCAAACGCTGATTGGACAAAATGCTTCATAATGTTTCCTGAGTTTGTCATGTCTATTGCAAGAAATTTTCAGGATCGCCCCAACAATTTCACCTAACACATATTACTATGATTATTGAGATGAACATTCTTGGAAACAAATTGTCAGACAGATACATTTGGTTATTTATTTATTTACCTGATTCATTTTATTTTCATAACTGAAATCATGAGTCGATCTAAGCTAAACCATTATTGAAAACCTTGAAGTACTGGACGGCAGTGTTCATCCACGATCTTGCACTCAAGACTCCAACATAAAATCTGGTACACCTGAGCACCAGAGATAGTATTCGAAGCGATATACATTACCGAGTTCAGTTAGAGGTTAAAATAACTCAGTAACTGAGTACACGCTTCATTTACTGGATTTTAGGTTACAAGTAATAATTAAAATAGTTAGAATCAGAGATTCAGCTATTCAAAGTTTGACATTTAAGCTATTAAAAGACTGTCCCAGTTTCTCATATGAAGTAATGATTTCAACACTAGTTATTTAGTTGAAGATTAGATGATCTAGACACAAAAGTACGTGAGTTTTGAACACCGATTTTGATTTGAGCTAGGTTAGTTTCATTTTAAAGCCAAATGCACAAAGCTGAAATCAATGAATGAGGTACCCTAAATCGGTTGGCTAGTCAGCCTGTTCAAACCATCTTTATTTGCTTGAATTTGTTTTTGCTCTGAGGGATTAAGTAGTACTGTTATATGGCTCATGGCCTGTTAACATATCACGAGATAATATAGACAGTTAGAGACACCGACTTATACGACCAGACCAATGACGCGTAAATCTGTATGAGCAGTCTAGAGTTCTTATTGGTTCTTTGAGATAGTAGTTTCTCGTCTAAACCAGCCGGTTCAGTTCAGAACGCAAATATCAGCCTCCGTTATGTGAATCATACATTTCTCTGGTCTATGTTGATTATGACTGACTTGGTATTAGTTTGATTTACAATTTCGTTATATAAATGCAGGCAATATCGAGGTATCAGTTCAGCAGGCTTACATTACAATAGGACCGATCAAATTAGAACTGAATATGATAAGGTTTATGAGTAGTTGACTTTAATTTATAACCTTAAGGATGAAAACCCTAAGAAATTCAAGTAAATCCATTTTACACTTTTAACAACTGTGATAAAATTAACAGTTTTCTCATTGCGTGTGTTCACATATCTATCTAACACGCCTATCAAACAAAAAATAAGAAAACTTATTTCACGATTACTGTATAATACGTTAGACAATATATTTCAAGCGACCTGGTCGTACACACTCACATTTGTCATAGTTGTATATGAGAAAGAAGCAAACCAAAGTAAAGATGAAAATAGGTTCAATTAAAAGGTACGACACAAGGTTAGAGTGATAATGAACATCGATTGTCCATACACTTTTACTAGAACAAAACTATAAAGATTTGAAGTAACGATATCAAGATATGACAAATTGGAGAATGTACACCGGTTACATATTAACTAGACATGATGGCAATCTAACTAATTAAGTTTTAGGATGTGATTTTGAAGGTAGTGTGTGACAAACCGATATCATTTTAAAAAATATTAAAAAACCAATGAGCGTTTGCGTCGTTTCGTACTAGTTTAAGATTCATTAGTAATGAGCATCTAGATTCAAATGGGAGCATTCAGAGACGAGTCATTCATACGTCGAAAGACTTGAACCTGCTATTGATTGAACGTATTTTATTGCCACAGTTGGAAAAGAAACTTCGTGCTTTACCATAAGCCATGGAATTATATGCTACTGTAAATAACGGTAGATATGTGTAAATGACTGTTAAAACAAATAAATGCCTATGGTCCAATGAGAGTGATGACAAATATTGACCCTGCACTATTGTCGAGCGTGTTAGCTGTAGATATCATTACCTATGATGATGCTTATATAATGGTGAATTAGAAAATGATAATCCATTAATCCGAAAGCTTAACGTTTTTTATATTCAGAAAAGCTACGCACAGAGCATCGAAGCCGAAAAACATATTAAATGCCACCGATAAGAAACCACACTCCAATGAGTATTATAAGTTACTATTCCCTATGTATATATATTATAAAGCTCCACCTATTTGGGCTCCTGGAGTGAGTTGATTCGTTATCAGAAATGGCTCGGTTTAGAAACTTGGAGGAATCCTGTTGTAATTTTCTTCGTCATTTTTTATATAAAAAGAGACTTTAATTCAAAGAAGTCCTAAATTGTATTTGTTTATAGAGTTGAGATCATGAGTCAATTGAAGCTAGACCATCATGGAAGCACTGGACGGCCGTTTCGTCCTATAATGGGACTCCTCAGCAGTGCACATCCACGATCCTGCACTCGCGAGATCCGAACCCAGTCTCACGCCAGAGCACTTAACCTCTAGACCACTGGGCCGGCCGGCATCCAACAGTGTTAATGTCTAACTTCAACCGATCCACGAAATTGAGCAACCATTCACCAGTGTCATCATTGAGTTGATATCTCCCAACAGACCTGGTTGAACTCCACTGGTTACTGCTTCTTACTATAACTCCAGGAAATACCGCATGGAGACAGTCACTTGTGAGCACATGATCATTATTAGGGGTTTGGTGGAGATTTTGGTAATTTTATAGAGTTGAGATCATGAGTCAGTTGTTGTATACTACTTTTCTCACTTAAGTCTTTGACTGCACTTCTCCATCGTTCTTCACTTCTTCACAATGTTATTCCCATCTGTGTGGCTCATACTTTATTTGTTGGCCAGTTGTACCAAAAATTATGTTTATTAAATAAAAAGTGTTAAGAATGTGTGAGATTTCAGATTGTTGTTTCAGCCTATCTGTTTCGTAAAATACTGCACATACACTAGTGTTTTTAATAAATAATTTTGTGGTTATATTATGAATTTAAAGACGAATAACAATTGATACTCAAGTATATTCATTATAATAACTAATTTATTTTTATTCGAAAGAAGAAAATTCTGCTTTACATACATGCTAAAGAAAATGAATTTAATCAAATAAACTATCAGTTAAAAGAAAGAGGGATAGACAAACAAACAAAAATAACCGAAAAAATGAGGTGTTTATGGAAAAGTCACATGAGAAAAGTAGTTGCCACCCTGACTTTAAGATATAAAAGCCATTTGTAATGAAATTTATCAGTAAAAAGAGTATTATGTGGTAAAAAAAACAACCATCTTCTACATTGTAATAACCTATATATATACGATAGGTTGATTAATTGCCTATTGGATGTTATGAGAAATTGATAGCTTTGCCACAGAATGCAGAGAGACAAGATTCACGCAAAGCTTCAGACACCGTCTAATCGAAAAGAAATAAAAACAGTTAAAACATTAATTGACTACATATTATAACTGCAGAAGTCAAATTGAGAATAATAATTAAAGCATTAGTGTTACTACTTGTTATGATTTTAGAACATTTGGGTCAAAGTATGAATAGATTAGAAAACAGTTTGAGTGAACATTTATTTATGATAACTTGTATGTTTTTGTTTACTTAACGTATCAAATGAAACAGCGATTAGAAATTTATGATCAAATTTATGCACCATCAAAAATATTTGTTCAATCTCATTCCCTAAACTGGGGTCATAATAATAGTTATTCATTGTTCCACTCAGATTGAATAGGAGTGGATACTAATGTCATGATTTCATCTTTATTATTTTTTACTTTTATTAGTGCTAATATTAGCTCTGATTTTAATTTGACTTTTTTTCGTGTATTTTAAATAGCTAACAACTATTCTACCATTTTAAGCAAAGATGGATAGTGACTAGCAGTGGAATCCAAGACGCGCGTTTTGTCCTATTTGGGACTCGTCAGCTGGATGTACCCGCATCTCAGAGTTCGTGTTCACTCTGGGACTCGAACCCAGTATCTTTCGCTTTAAAAGCCATGGCGTTATCCACTCGGCCACTGAGTCCTGATAGCCACTTGCTTGTGCGATGGGGTGAAGTTTAAATTCATTTAGTATAGTTTGTTTGAATCTTCCCATCGATGTGTTAGGACTGCAACTGGTCAGTCTCTAATTCTATCATTTTCTCACATATACGACAAAACTCATTCTTCACCATTCCACAAACACTTACAAGTCTTAATAAATTAATGATTATACTAAAAACGGGTGAACGATTCTAATCAAAACTATCATCGCCGTTATTATTCGTTAATTAATAAGCATGTACTTTAATTTTAATAACTATCACTGAAATAAATATTCTTATTTCCGACAACGGTGTTAAATTTGGGGATGTGGGATTTCCTTAGATATGTTAAGATGCCATAAATGATTTTCGGAAAACTGATCTCAGTCAAGTAGGGAAATTTAGATTCTTGAAATGTTACAAAATTAGTGTTAGGAGAACCATGGTGACAAAGCATTAAATAAATAGTATGTATGAACTCATTAATTCAAAGAATTGTCAGAAACGTTACGATATTTGCTATATACTCAAAACTACTGATTTTTTTAATTTAAATAATCTTACGGATTCCTAAAATATTCTTTAAATGACGTTTTGTTGACCCTGCTTTACTTACTGTCAAGGTGGAATAAGTCCCAAAGCCGTATTTACCACTGTTAAGATTGAAGTAGGGATGAGAAACTGTAAGTTATTTTAATGTACTTATAAAAAACAAATCCACTACTCACTAATTCATAGAATATTGATACTTTTTGGTTATTAAATTAAAGCGGTCATGTAAGGAAAAGACTGAGGAAAAGTGGTGCAACAGTAGGAAGATACGGCCAAGTATTCTAATATAAAACTAAAGGAAGTCGAACAAACGGGAATAAACATACTGAGACCTAATCTCTGCTAAACTAGTGAGAATATCAAGGTAGCAGACAGCTCGCATACTAATTATATTAGTGCTAGTTAGTGGATATGAATGTAGACGTTAGAGATTAATTACCGAATCTCCTGATTCTAGTAGAGTTTTTTTGGTTCCGAGTTGCTGACTAAGTTTGACTCCAATTTTTCAATATGAAAATATTAAAGTTATGAAGTTTCATTTCGGGCGATCGTGATGAAATTCCGTGAATAGGAAAAGATCAATACATATAATCTTCTAAAGAGACCACACATACCTCAGAAATATTTGTTTCGAACGAAAACATACTACTACTTGTAAACCCCTATGGATAATTAACAGTAAGTAAAAATAATTTAAATATACAAAGGGGCGGTGCACTTTGAAACATGACTAACCGGATGGGCGTGACAGACACGTGCAACATCTTCAGCTGAAGCACCATACTCCATAGCTAATACTGCTTCGTTAATCAGTTCACCAGCAGATGGACCAAGTAAGTGTACTCCAAGAAGTCTGTCTGTATCTTTGTGGGCTAAAGTCTTGAAAAGTCCATCAGTTTCATCATTAGTTTTAGCCCGTGAATTTGCAGACATTGGGAATTTGCCTACTCTGTATAACAGGAAAAATGTAAAAATTAAGGAGTACCACGCAAATGAATGAAATATAAAGTGTTGCATATATACATAAACAAAAAAATATGGAAACTACACAAACTAAATGATATACTATCAATAAAATAACTACTAACTTGTATGGAATGTTTTCTGCTTTGCATTGTTCTTCATTTTTACCAACCCAAGCACATTCAGGATGAGTATAGATAACACTAGGAACACAGTTATAATCTATGTGTACAGCACCACCAAGCATTCCTTCAACACAAATTATTCCTTCATCTTCGGCTTTGTGTGCTAACATCGGACCAGGTATACAGTCACCGATAGCGTAAATACTGATATTTGAAATAAAATATTTATGGTTTTAATAAATAAAATAATTAGAAGTACTAAAGTATCACATAAAAACATAGTTTATATCAAATTATAGGATAGAAAATAGTTGTGGATTCCTTACTGATATATCTGAAGCGTTACGAATTCACTAGTAACGAACGGAACAAAGACACGTGACCAGAGACCGATAACTAGCTATACTGACGCGACCCAGACCCAGCTAACTAGAGTAAGAAGTCCAAGTTGGAGCGGGGAAGTTATATTCCGTAGCAGCCAGAAGCACAGTAATCAAATAAGGGAAAAAGTCAAGCGTATTTATACAGCAACGAAATGTCCTTGGGCATCGTTAATAATTAGCACACACAAAGAAACAATGGACCAATAGCGTTTAAGATAGTTACAAGTGGGAAATATGATGTGAAGGTAATAAGAGCACGTTTGGCGCGAAAACAGCTAAATTCAAATTTCCAAAATAAAATTACAAAATTGAGCCACTTATCAAGTAAGTTCTGGGGATTTGACATCCCCAACACCTCTCCCTTTAATAACGCACACTCTTCGGGTCCACTTGCATTCTGACTGTCTTTCGCCGTTGGCGCAGTAACCATCTTCGGGACCGTAGGTCGACCTTTTGTGTTTCTTCATGCGTTGGGACTGCCGGCAGATTAAATGTATCCAATAGTACGTCCAGCGGAATCTTTACTTCGGTCGATGGGCGCTCTGGCGTTAACCGCTTGCGTAGTTGATTTCGATGTCTGGTCCACCTGTCCGCTCCCACCTCAACCTCGTACATGACTTCTCCTACCCTTCTAACCACACGTGCTTCGATCCAAGGGTCACGACTTGCTCTGTAGTCTCTAGCAAATACTGGACATCCAACGTTGTACGTGGGTAGCTTCCGGGACGTGGTTTGTACTAGTGGTGGTGTGGTTCTCGGCAGCATCAAGTTGTGGATGGTCCTCAACCGTCTTCCCATGAGGATCTCTGCGGGGGACTTCTGCTCTGGCAGCGTGTCGTTGGGGGTCGTTCTGTAGGCGATTAAAAAACTCTGCAGTGTTTCCACTGGTGTCCCCTCCCCTTTTGACTTAATAAGGGCCCTCTTGAACGTATCCACGAACCTTTCCGCTTGCCCATTCGATTGTGGGTGATAAGGTGGGGCGCGAAGATGCCTGATGGTTAGGCGTCTGCAGAACTCTTGGAACTGCGCCGAGGTGAACTGCGAACCGTTGTCGGATACAATCACTTCCGGTAAACCGTTTCGTGCGAACAACTCAGTCAGATGTTTCAGAGTCTGGGTGGTCGTTGGTGGATTGACGGGAACAATCTCCGGCCATTTCGAGAAGGCGTCGACCACGACAAGGTAAGTGGTTCCGTTGATTGGACCGGCAAAGTCGACATGTATCCTAGACCAGGGATGCTCAGGCTGTGGCCATGGAACCGGCGGCACCTTTGCATTGAACTTTGCAGCTTGTTGACACTGAGCACATTTGTTCACTAGATCCACGATATGCTGGTCCATGAGGGGCCAGTAAGCATAGCTTCTGGCGATGGATTTCATACGCTTTATGCCTGGATGACCAATGTGGAATTGCTTCAGCACCCTTGGTCGCAGGGATTCTGGCACCACCACTCTATCTCCAAACATCAAGCATTCACTTACAACACATAATGAGTCACGACGATGGTAAAGCTGCTTCATGTCACCGTCAAGTTTAGTTGATGGCCAGCCATGGGTGACGTAGTTCATCGTTTTCTTAATGATGGGGTCGTTTCTGGAAGCAGTTTGTATCTCAGATTCTGAGACTGGCAAAGCACGAACAGCCGTTATCAGGTAGCATTGTGCGTGGTCTTCTGTCGAAAGAGAAGCAATAACGGCATCTTCGTCGATCGTAGAGTGTTCGCTGATGAGTCGTGACAATGCGTCTGCCTGACCAAAATGTTGCGTGCGTCGATACTGAATGTCAAAATCATAACCCAAGAGGATCAAGGCCCATCGTTGAAGACGGTTTGCAGAGTGGGCCGGGACGCCAGACTTCGAACCAAAAATTGCAAGGAGAGGCTTGTGATCCGTTAGAAGAGTAAATCTCCGACCATATAGAAACTTGTGAAAACGACGCACTGCGAATACTAGGGCAAGAGCCTCCTTCTCTATCTGGCCATACTTCTTTTCTGCTGGGGTTAATGTTCGGGATGCATGCATGATAGCTTTCTCTGTCGCGTCGGGGAACTGGTGTGAAATAACGGCACCGAGCCCAAAGGCTGAAGCGTCTGCGGCCACGACGATTGGCAAAGACGGGTCGTAGTGCGTTAATAGTAGTTCTGAACTAATAATTGTCTTTAGCTTACAAAAGGCATTTTCACACTCCTTTGTCCAGTTCCAGCTGATATCCTTATTTAGGAGATAATTCAGTGGGGCGCGTATGTCATGCATCGATGGAACGAAGGCTGAGTAATAACTAACCAATCCCAGGAATGATCGTAGAGTAGAGATATTGGTAGGTGTGGGCATAGTTCTTATAGCTCGAATGTTCTCGGGATCTGGTCTGCGACCTGCAGCATCAAAGATGAACCCCAAATACTTCACAGATTTCAAGAAAAGCTGGCACTTTTCCGGGCGTAACCGGAACCCGTTGTCGCTGACGCGTTGGAGCACGGCTGTTGTGCGTTCCCGTAGCTGTTCCGACGTTGTGGCAACAATGAGGATGTCATCCAGATAAGTCGCGACCCCCGGGATACCTGATAGAATGGTATCCATTAGCTGCTGGAAAATAGATGGGGCGGTCTTGACTCCAAACGGCAGTCGATTATATTGGAACAGTCCACGATGAGTATTAATAGTGAGTAGCTCTCTTGATTCTTCAGCCACTTCTACTTGTAGGTAGGCATCAGCAAGATCCAACTTCGCAAAGTACTTTCCGCCATTCAGCATAGTGAACAAATCTGCCGGGACTGGCAGCGGATAATGATGCTGTTCTAAGGCTACGTTGAGACCTGTGGAAAAATCTGCACATATTCGGATTGTACCATTAGCCTTCTTGATAACAACAATGGGTGCTGCCCATGCGGAATAAGAGACAGGAGTAATAACTCCTTCACGTTGAAGGCGATTAAGTTCTTCCTCAACTTTCTATAATGCAGCATATGGTACTGGTCTCTTCGGACGAAAGACAGGTTTGACCCCAGGTTTCAATCGAAGCGTTGCTTTCATGGCTGAGCACCGACCCAAAACAGGCTGGAAGACGGTCGAAAACTTCGTAACTAGTTCATTTGAATAGGCTTCCGGGTCATGGGGATGCTTTACTAGTTGATACACAGTGTTTAACGGGACGTCTGCTAAATGCAGTTGGTCAAACCAATCTAATCCAAGTAAATTAAGATCAACCGGTGCAATGTAACATACCCCAGTGAACGTCGAATCGCGGAAAGACACTTCACAATGTAGTTGACCTAACAAACGTAAGTAACTACCGCATTCTGTACGAGGTTTTTGTGTTGTTGACACCATACGTGGTCTGCCCATTTTAATCCAAGATTTTCGTGAAAGAATTGTCACGTCAGATGCTGTGTCTATTTGTAATCTAAATGGGTGCCCGTTAATATTAATGGTAATAAATTTTCTCTCACCTGGAGTTGAGTTCTGACAGGATGCTACAAGACTCAACGAATTTGTACGCGGCTTGGGAGCAGACTTTTTAGTACTTTTGGGGCGATTCGACTTTTTACTTTGGCAGAACCCATCTTTGTGGCCCACAGCTTTACACTTCCTGCAACGATGTTGTTTATACGGGCAGCTTCGAACATAATGCCATGCACCACAGTGCCAGCATGGAGCAGGAGGATTCGTCTTTGCTTGTTGAACTGAGTTAGAGTGAGACGAACTAGATATAGCTGGAGCGGGTTTAACAGGTTTCGTTTGTTGTTGAACTACATGTACTTCCGGGCGATCAGAAACACCACGTTGAACCATGGTAGTGTCATGCTGCAGATTAATTAGACGTTGATATTCGTTAGCAATATCATTAAGAGTCAGCTTAGGGTCTTGATCCAATCGATTGAGCAACCGTGTTCTAATATCACTGAACTTTTGCGATTGGAGGCTGCATATGAGAATGAGGGCTTTAAACTGATCTTCAGTTAGCGAATTCAACCGAAAGCGTTCGCATTCGCGGTTGACAATGCCCACATGCGTCAGAAAATCGTTCATAGTCAGCTTCAAACATCGATAGCGTGTGTTGAACAGTGAGGAATTATCTCCAAACTGTTGGCTCAATGACTGAACAGTGTCTGAGAATGAGCGATCGCGTGGGTTTAGAGGCAAAATCAGGTTACAATATTTATCAAGTTCACTAGGACCCAGCTTTCGAAGCAGCAAACGGACTTTCCAAGCATCATCTTGATTGGCAAAATCAAATCTGAATAAATCTTCATAACGGCGGAACCACATATCAAACGTAACATTAGATTCAGGATCGTAATGAAACTCAGAAATACTGCTGGCAATACCATCAACTGAAGGTGCAGTAGTGGTAGGATTAGAGCTGCTTGATTGGCTATTGGTCGTAATTTTTGTTTCTGTTAGCATCTTGATAAGTTTCATCTGCTGTTCGAGCAATAATTCCACTTTTGCAGGATCCATATTTCCAAATCACCGTCGCCAATTGATATATCTGAAGCGTTACGAATTCACTAGTAACGAACGGAACAAAGACACGTGACCAGAGACCGATAACTAGCTATACTGACGCGACCCAGACCCAGCTAACTAGAGTAAGAAGTCCAAGTTGGAGCGGGGAAGTTATAATCCGTAGCAGCCAGAAGCACAGTAATCAAATAAGGGAAAAAGTCAAGCGTATTTATACAGCAACGAAATGTCCTTGGGCATCGTTAATAATTAGCACACACAAAGAAACAATGGACCAATAGCGTTTAAGATAGTTACAAGTGGGAAATATGATGTGAAGGTAATAAGAGCACGTTTGGCGCGAAAACAGCTAAATTCAAATTTCCAAAATAAAATTACAAAATTGAGCCACTTATCAAGTAAGTTCTGGGGATTTGACATCCCCAACACTTACCGAGTTTTATTACGACATACCATGTAACAATTATGTAACAAAATCATACGAATGACCATGACTGTATAATCGTTAATATTTGTTAGCCTTTTAAATCAACTATATGAATATTTTGAACTGTAATATGTTGTGAACAGATATACAATGACATAAGACGGTACCCATAAACAGTACAATTTATTATAGTCACCTCTACTAGGGTGAAAAATATCACAGATAAAATGGCAATATGTTAATAATGATACAATAACAAAGAGTGATGATATTTGTTATAAAAAGACCCATTGTGTCATTGTGATGTATCTCAATAACAATAACACTAGTTGATTCCAAAATTTTAACTACAGCTATTGCCTAGAATATTAGCTTTTAGTTAACTAATTTGAGAATGGTTGTAACAACTGATGCCAACCTAAGGAGACTAGTGAATAATAAAGATTATTAGTTAATCACTACTCAGTTATAAGCAGCTTATAGTCTGCTACAAATAAGTGTCAACTTAAGTTGATACATCAGTACAGAGAAAGACATAGACGGTAGATATGCTAAAAGGATAAAACTAAGTAGTGAAAAGCCAGTACGAAGCAATATTGAGATTCATTATTTAGATAACGACAGTTTATTATATTTATTTATTTGAACACATAAATATTGGTACGAGGGGGCACCAGATAAATATGTGCCATACAATTGTGTGAGGGCTATGATACTTCCCGGACCGAAGCAGGTGGTCTCCTTAGGAGGCTACACCCCGAGCCTTCGACCTAAAGGTCCAATCCATAAGGCAGAGGAGCAACTTCATGAGATGCAGTCCCATGGTAACCGGTGACCAATAGATGGTGCATACACCATTTGTTCCCTCAGGTACTGGGGCACATGTACACCATTGGTTTGGATTCAGGGTTTCTCGATTCCCTTAGGTAGACTCACTGTGTCCACCAGCCCGATTAAAGCGCCGGACATCCGCTTTTCGTTCTCTCAATTTTGTAAACAAAACGCCCGCCACGAGAAGGCAATGAGTAGAGCTTCTCTGGCAGATGCTGTATACGTGTGGCTGTGTGAGAGCATTTCGAGAGAGGACGAGCCCTTCCCACTTTCGGCCGAACCAGGGCATTTGGGGGCCCAATAAATGAATACATCTCTGTAGCATGGCTACCGGTTTAGAGACAGGTTATTTAGGAATAAGTTAGTCAGTCAGTCAGCTACAACGTAGGACCAGGCACATTTATGCATCGGTCCAAGTTGCCATACCTCGTTAGCACAACACGATCAACACCGGATTCATAGAAATAGTTAATTTAGTGATGGTGGTTTATAAAAGATAGGTTGTATGTAAGGATATAGTATAGGAAGGAAAAAAGTTATGAAGCAATTTTAATCTTAAGGTTTAAGGGAAGACAGAAAGTGTATACACCAACGCCATTGTGATCGATTCTGAGTCATGTCACCTAGAGTCTCCAACCATTGGTTACGATAGTCACGCGGACCCCAACCAGGTAGTCTGCATCTGCCAACATGGCTCAGACTAGAAGTTAGTGACTTCAAGCACTGATGCCATGTTTTGGTTTGGCCGCTCCTAAATCTCTTCCAACCATCCCCTACACTAGTCAACATTGCGCGTCGTGGTAATCGGTGTTCAGGCATATGTAACACGTGGCCCAACCATCTCAATCGATGAAGATTCATCACCTCATCAACTGATTTACCATCATTCCCTAAT
This sequence comes from Schistosoma rodhaini, assembly GCA_944470415.2. Taxonomy (NCBI): domain Eukaryota; kingdom Metazoa; phylum Platyhelminthes; class Trematoda; order Strigeidida; family Schistosomatidae; genus Schistosoma; species Schistosoma rodhaini. Next base: position 28,754,035 of record OX104037.1, on the reverse strand, counting down.
ACCCTACGTCTAACCTCACTATTACTTACCCGGTTATCCCAGCAGATGCGAGCAATATTTCTAAGGCATCTGTGGTCAAATACTAGTAACCTACGAGTATATTCTACTCTTAATGGCCACGTTTCACAGCCGTAAAGTAGAACGGAGCGAACTGCTGCGCAGTATACTTGTCCCTTAATTGATAGACGGATATCTCGTCTTCGTCATAGGTGACGTAAGTTGGCAAAAGCCAAACGAGCTTTTTGAATCCGTGCTGAGAATAATTAATATTAATATTAATATCTTTAAAAAGAAATTATGCATTATATTTACAATCGAATAGAGAGGCTACTACTTAAGAACAACTTTTCTGGAATTGAATAGTTAAAAATTATTCAATCGTTTTTAGTTAGTTAACTGGTATTAATTTATCCAATGCATAGCTTCCTGCACTCGAAGTTTGTTTGAAATTAATGCATATTTCATATTTATAAGGTCTCTTGGAATTTTCTTTACATTGGTTAATAAGCCTACTGAGACATTATCACAAATAAGAAAAAGGAAATGTTTACTCATTAAATATCTGATTGAGTTAATTATATACAATCAAATGTTCTATGAGTAATATAGATTTAGGAGGATAGTATCAATCCAAAGTAACTTGTAACCATTGGATTTTCTTCTCCTCCAGTAAAAAAATATTATCAGGCATGAAAAAATAACGGGTCGTGTGTGGTATGAATAAAGCTACTATATCTCAATTCGATCTTCACATAGACGTATCAATAACTCAAGAAAACCAAAAAACTGCATATATAACATTATCAGTCAACCAGTACTTTTAAAGATAAAATGATTATTTTTGTGGTTAGCGTCCTTCTAGTAGGGTTCTTTGTGCAAGGTTGGGTTGCTAACTTTGTCCTCGATCTTCCTCCTTTACCCGGGCTTGTGAGTGGAAGTAACCCTAGAAGGGCTTCAGCCTTAACTTGGAATTCTCAAGGTAAAGGAAGAAGCAGACTAAGTAACACATGGTAAGTAACACACACAAGCCTATATCCTGAGAGGTAACACGCCCGAGTACGTAAGTAATACTTTCGGAAAATTTCGAAACCCCATATACTCGTTATTTCTTCATTTGATTCAATAAACATAACAATCATTAATAATTTCATGTTTTTCTGACAATTTCTAGAACCATAAGGTGGTTTGTAACCATATCTACATTCTTAATTTTATGCACCTCAACTGACCTTGGGGCAGTCGTACTCCTATAACTATCTTTACTCATCCTATGTTTCCGTTTCATAGCTCAATGAGTCTATTTACATACACTTTAATGTAAGTATCATCTGCAATAGTTTGTCTCTTTGATAAGTTTTAATAACTCAATGACAAGACAAAGTTTGTCAGAATTATAGAATATAATAGGAAAATACATTCCGAACAATCTGATCACGCATTTACTTGTTCAGGAATCTACAAACGAAAAATAAAGATGAACTGGACAAATTGGAAGATAAGCGAAAGGCAAAAATGATAGAGGAAACAATATGCCTTTCTCAACATCCCATAATTCTGATTAACTTTGAATTATTTTGCTTTTTTTGAAAGAGATATCATCTGTAATATTTTAGCGATCCATCATTATGCTTAATTCTATGAATATTAATCAACAGAGTTATCTAGTTTCAATGATCAATATATCTTATCAATCAAAATTATTTTATTTTCTTGAAACATTTGTCAAACTAATCTATAATAGAATGAAAGAAAAAACACTCAAGATATGTGATACATGATGGCCTCGCTTAAATTAATGCAAATTTGAGATTTAACGAAGTGATTTGTATTGTTTTGCCAATGCCAGTATTTCACAACCTGAACCCAGATCAACTGTATTGAATAGTCTAATGATGAAAGATCTACGATTGTTTCATGTTATTTACCCTGCATCAAGATCCTTCTAATGTGAAAAGCCACAATGCGTTGTTGTATGATATTCCCAATTTTGGTGGATATGATGGACTCAAAACTCTGCTTGATCAAAGTCACTTACCACTAATAAGATATAAACATTGTTTATGAAAACCAAACGATTTTACTTGGATCAAGGTCGATAGTCTTTTCTTATTCATAAGCAGTCTATATGACTGTAAATTACTTTCATTCTTAATGAAAATTTAGTACAACAAAAAAAGATAACAAACATAAGTAAAGTCAAATATGGTAATAATAGTTTGAAATGATGAAGAAACATACTTCGGGACAGATGTCTGAAAGTTTTTATTAACGGGAATTCGACCTTTCTCGTTCAATTTGATTCCCACATTTTCTAAACCAAGTCCACTGGTGTAAGGACGCCTTCCTATACACACTAAAAGGGTATCACAATCAATCTGGAATAAGAAAGAAGTTTGATTTGAAAATGAAAGACAGTAAAACAAAAATATTAGGTTCTATACTTATTAGAATAATTTAGAAATTCTGTTTCAACGACAGAGTAACTTTTATTTAAACACATATATATTGGTACAAAAGGGCACCAGGTACATATGCGCCACACACAGAGTAACTTACACTTTGAGATTTGCCATCTTTTACACCTTCTAACTGCACTGTAATGGTATCACCAGATCTAGACGCTGACAAAACTTTAGTATTTAAAAGGAACTTGAGACCCTGCTTAGTCAAGATTTTCTGAAAGTTCTTGCTTATTTCCATATCGATGCCCATACCCCCAACATGACCAAGGAACTCCACACAGGTGACCTGAAATAAAACAGCGAATAGATCAAACGAACTAGATAAAATGCAAATGAACAAACATATCACAGAGCATTTTGGAATGGAATAAGTTTTCATTATCAATGTTTCAGTGCAAACAGAAAACGATAAAATCATTTGTGATGAAAGTTGGAATTAACATAAGTAGTGGTTTGTAAAATGAACTAGAATATAACTGATTTTCACATAATAAAGTGGATCGAATGTTAGATATGAACAGTTCCTCACCATATAGTATCGGTGATGGTTAGATAGATTTCGTGATCGGACTAATCCTTAGACATTAACGACCCTAAAATGCCCTGGTTCGGCCGAAAGTGGGAAGGGCTCGTCCTCTCTCGAAATGCTCTCACACAGCCACACGTATACAGCATCTGCCAGAGAAGCTCTACTCATTGCCTTCTCGTGGCGGGCGTTTTGTTTACGAAATTGAGAGAACGAAAAGCGGATGTCCGGCGCTTTAATCGGGCTGGTGGACACAGTGAGTCTACCTAAGGGAATCGAGAAACCCTGAATCCAAACCAATGGTGTACATGTGCCCCAGTACCTGAGGGAACAAATGGTGTATGCACCATCTATTGGTCACCGGTTACCATGGGACTGCATCTCATGAAGTTGCTCCTCTGCCTTATGGATTGGACCTTTAGGTCGAAGGCTCGGGGTGTAGCCTCCTAAGGAAACCACCTGCTTCGATCCGGGCAGTATCCCATTGCCGACACAAATCGAGTGACTTAAATGGCTCATACGTATTCAGTGCCCCTTTGTACTAATATGTGTGTTCAAATAAATAAAATATTAACGTATCGCTTTAACGGATCCACATACAAGAAGTAGTGCATACTAATCGAACAATGATCAAACAGAATTGAGAACTAGCTAGGAGTCAACACAACAACACTATAGCTAATATTTCAAAATTACTATCACAGTGCATGAACATATCATGCACTTTTGAAAGATATTCTACTGAGATTTCTATCCAACTTTCACAGGTGTCAGTCAGTCAGTCAGCTACAATGTTGGACCAGGCACAATTATGCATCGGTCCAAGTTGCCATACCTTGTTAGCACAAGATGAACATCCGATTCATTGAAGAAGTTAATTTAGTGGTGGTAGTATATAAAAGAAAGGTTGTATATAGGGATATAGTATAGGAAGGAAAAAAGTTATGAAGCAATTTTAATCTCAAGGTTTAAGGGGAGATAAAAAGTGTATACACCTACGCCATTGTGATCGATTCTGAGTCATGTCACCTAGAGTCTCCAACGATTGGTTACTTTCACAGGTGACAAGTTAATAAATACCGGTTTAATTTTATGGAATCGCTGTAAAGTTTTTTCAGTCATTCAGCACCACAAATACTCAAAGTGATTATTATTCTGAATCATATGTTGAACTAAATGTCAATAAAAATGACTTCTGGAGGATAATTTTTGAAAAGCATAATCACTTTCAATTCAACATTG